>CM060118.1:17252150-17894650 GCA_030522415.1 Channallabes apus
CCCCAGCCGACAGGCGCTGGATGTGGATGGAGTGTGTGTAGAGGACACCAGACTTCAGCACAAAGAGATGAATTCTATCATACAGAAGCGGACAGCAGATGTGAGGAATTGCAGGGTAAGAATCAGAAAAGGAATGCAGCAAACGTCAGGACACGTACATAACAAACCCTTGCCTATGAAAGCCACTAACCCGGCCAACACTCCGCACTCATCTGAGAGCAAGCACAAGGCCACCTTCGTCTGATCACACACACGCAGGACATGATGGTGACCAGTATATGACCCGTAGTCATGGGTTGTATCATATCCTTTTTCTGATTGAAATGAACTTGACTGGTTCGAAATGAAGATAACATTTTGCTTACACAAGATCTTTAAAACATACTCAAAGTTTAAAAAAGGGTAACGTTTAAATACTATTTATTATTTTCTTTTGAAGACCATTTGAATAAAGCTTCCTGCAACAGAAAGGCAAAGAACAGTGACTATACTGTACATGCATATGCAAAATGGAGATGTCTTCATCATTACACATGTCCTTTCTCTTTCTCAGGGTCAATGGTTCCGCAGTGACTACATTTGCATACTGACACGTGTTTCGCTTTTTAAATTTATGTAAAGAATAAAGCTTGTCATGTTAACAAAAACTACACACCAATGTTTTGCTGCTTTCAGAGCTTTAGTTAAAGAAAATGAATCAATAATTTCTGAACAAACAGAATTATGAATTCAGCAGTGCTGTGCTTCAATTGAGCAATAACAGATGAGATGGAGTGTTGTTGTACTGAATATTATAGCTACGATACAGTGTACGACTGTTAGTGTAGTTAATGATTGTTAAAACACCTGTAATGCGGAGTGATACATTATAGTTAAACGTCTCAGTCCTGATAACGACTTATGGAATGCCTTTAGTCCAATCAGATTACACGGTTAGAACTAAGTGTTGTATAAGATGCAATAATCAAGATCAGATATCTTGTATCATGTTGAATACCAACTAAGATAAAGATTTATAAATTAGATTTTCCGCTCGGTTTTTCCTAAAGTAATCCCAATTACCAAGAATTAGCTGTGGGGAAAATATAATAATATGATTATGAATTAATGTTCTTCTACTCAGAAACAGGCGATCTTGAAACTTGTGAGAAAATAAACTTTAATTATAGAGTGTTACTAATGTTACACAGTTAGTGTTAGAGTGTTACTCTATAATGACAAAAGTAACTTATTACTAGTATTTTTGTAACTTGTGTCCTCTACTTAGGAGTGTTTTTCATCAAAAATCTAAAATATGCTAACCTAGCCAAAAGTATGTGGACACCTGATCTCCCTGGCTGCTATAATAACCTCCTCTCTTCAGTGTAGGCTTTCCAGAAATACTGTTTGTAGTGAAGTATAATTCTACATTCACAAACACATGCAGTTACAAATGCAACATGTAAAGTAATCGTTGTGATATCATACCAGTATGTTAGTGCTGCCTTCAGCCTGGTGTCCTATTTATAAATTAGATCTGGTTCAGGATCCTGGTAATGTAAAGTGTAATGTACTCTGTGTCTCTCACTCTCCTTCTCTCACTTTTTTTCTCTCTCTCTCAGCTCCAAGGACTGTGGCCTGTTTCATGGAGCACTCTTCTGAAATAAAGAAGCGTGTTCCCTGACTCAATACATCCTTTATTCACACACTATAATCTAACTGCCACTGTTGCACATCAGTCACCACTGGTCTCACCTCATTGAGAACAGGATGAGAAAGACCTGCATCCTGCCCATGCAGAAGCAGCAACTACAAAAACTACAAGATAGATGGGATGGAGTGGGAACTGGAGAGAAACAGTGAGGAATGATAGAGGTGTGCAGATGGATTGAAATGTACAAAATAGATAAAAGGATAGGACATAGAAAAATGGCAATAATAGGTCTTATATTAGAGAGAGGGAGCGATAAAGAAATGCACTGGCTAGAGTGGTAGAGGATGTACAAGGAAGTACAAATGAGATAAGATAATGGAGACAAATGCTGGTGAAGGTTTTTATTGTTCTCGTCCGGTGTCATCACTTTTACTCTGTCAAAATAGCAGAATCTGGGGTCTGTATCTGTCCTTCAGGACACACTCGGTCATTGCACCATCATAAACGACAGTCCAGAGTAAATTATGATGAATTTCCTAACTGTCACAAATGTTCTTTTGTGTGCCAGTGTTTGTTAATAATCTTTAATACAGTGCTGTGAATTTCTGTAACCAGAGCTGATGATAATTTAAATCACAAGTGGTCGTTATACATAATATGTATACACTGATAACAGTCATAACATTAAAAACCATGAACAATATTGTGTAGGTTCACCTTGTGCAGACTGGGCAGCTCTGGCCCCTCATGACATGACTCCACATGACCACTTGGGGCGTACCTTGGTATCACAGTGGCTAGGTTACTATCACCAGGACATTTGCAGCGGATCCTTTGGGTGCTGTGGGGCTTCCATGGTTAAGACTTGCTTGTCTGGATCGGATTGAGATCTGGAAAATTTTGAAGCCAGGTCAACAACCTTGAACTCTTTGCCTGCTAAGCCCCAGTGTGTTGGTTCCTTTCTATTGCAGCCAGCATAGATTTTGCTACATTGGCTTTTTTAGGGGATTAGAACAGATAGGCAATCCTTCAGTCCACACTACCATACTGTACATGATCCTACAATTGATAATCAATGTTATTAAATTCGCTTAGTGGTGGTGTTAGTGTTGTGGCTGTTTTCTTGCTGTTTTCTTGTTTTCTTGTGTATGATTTCTTTAATATTATGTCGGTTTTGAGGGTCAGGGGTTAGGTTGCATAATTTAAGTAAAAAAAAAAATTAACTTAAAAAAATGTGAAATTGGTAATATAGTGACACGTTCTATAAGATGTTTAGACAACACATATTATCATGAATAAAAGACAGACTAGTTAATGAACAACTGACTATAAGGAACTGCTATAATGCCTCACAGATATTAAATGTAACTATATATATATATATATATATATATATATATTTTTTTTTTTTTTTTTTTTTAAGTATGCCCATTTATTAATAAATTTTACATACATTTTAATCAATTGCAAACAATCTTCAATCTTAAAACACTTGCTGGGACATGATACTATTTAACTTTTCCATCACTCCATCAGAACTGATCTTATTTTCTGCCGTACATAAGATGAATTAAACATGATGGAAAATGTCTTCTGATTAAACAAAACTGCTTTTTATGCATGTATGTATTTTATTCCTCAGCGACATCACACTAGGGCAGCACAGTGGCTTAGCCTTGCACCTGGGTTTGATTCCTGCCTCTGTCTGTGTGCATGGTGTATAGTTTACATGTTCTCCCTGTGCTTTCCTCTGGGTTCTCCAGTTTCCTCCCGCAGTCCAAAGACATGCAGATCAATTCACTTATATATAGCGTTTAACACTGGTCATTGTCTCAAAGCAGCTTCACAAAATCAAGAAAATTGTATGAGATGTAGGAATTATAGGAAATCTGTATTAGATGTGAGAAAATGTGTATAAATCATAATGTTCAGATTCTCCCTGATGAGCAAGCCAAGGGCGACAGCGACGGTGGCAAGGAAAAACTCCCGGAGATGGCAATAGGCAGAAACCTTAAGGGGAACCAGACTCAGCAGGGAACCCATCCTCATTTGGGTGATAGCAGGAATTGTTTTACAGACATATTGTGTGTTAGGCAGCTCAATTCAATTAGTTGTAATCATGTAACATGTAATCAACTTAACATGGAGTCCAGTTCGGCATTCGGATAAATCAGACAGGTGCAGAGATTAGGCTAATTGGCGTTCCCAAATTGCCAGTAGTGTGTGAATGTGCGTCTGAATGTTGACCAAAGGTCCTAGCATAGTGCTACTGTACAAAATAGGAATAAATACAATGGTCACTACTGGCCTCCACAGTCCCTAGTTGGACTACCGAGGTTCCTAGAGGAAGATGACAACACACTGATGATGTTTTCCAACTCAGAAATTTTTAAGTTTTTTTTTGGTTAGTTTGTTTTACATTTAATCATCTGTTACCTCCATCCATCCTTGAGTATAATATGGAATTTAAACCAGTGTTATGAGTTAAGCCTTTATTTGTCACATGTACATTACTGCACAGTGAAATTCTTTCTTTCTATATCCCAGCATAACTGGGGTCAGAGTGCAGGGTCAGTCAAGCTACAGCGCCACTGGAGCAGATAGGGTTAAGGGACTTGCTCATGGGCCCAACAGTGGTCACCTGGTGGACCTGAGGCTGACCTGTTGATCAGTAACTCAGTGCCTTACCCTCTGTGCTACCACTTCACCTAAGATAAGATAACCAATGATGTATTTCATTCCCACAGTTTTGGCATGTATAATTATCAGATTCAGCATAACTTTCACACTACTTTTCTCTCATTATTGGTCGACTTTAGATTTATCTGGAAAAACAATTCTAGAAATGGCTGTCTACCTTCAGCACAGTAGCTAAAGCTGGAAAAAGCTGAACATTAATCACATGACCAGTGATCCAAAACAAGGTTGTGGAGATGTCTTTCCAGTTAACAAGTGAACTGTGTGTGACTTTGCAGAGATGTAATTTGCACACATTCTGCTGACATTTGCTACTGTAGATGTGCGAGTGTGTATATGTGTATGTGTATATGCGGTATCAGGGACACCTCTGCAGTTGCAAAGTGTTGGTCTATATATATCATAAATACAGCATTGCAGCAAGTCAGCAGGAATGTGTGGAAGTGCATAATTAGCATTATTATCTGTTATAAAATCATGGCTATGGGTTTAGTGTTCACTGCAGAGAAATCTGCAGTGATGTAATATCAAGCTGTGGCGATGGTTTGAGCATAAAAAATTGGGAATATTTAATAACAAGGAATTTGGTAAAAGGATTTCTCTTTCAGACACTGACAGTTTATCAGAAATAGTGAAGGAATACAATTTTGTCTTATTTTATGGCACTTTATGTACAGTAATTACTCCAAAGTGTAATGTAAGTAAGTCAGTAAGTCCAAAAAAACTTTTTACCCTTTACATAGGCACTATGGTTCCAAACACAGTTGTAAAAATGGGAATAAATACAAAGGTCACCACTGACCTCCACAGTCACTAGTTGGACTAAAGATGTTCCTGGATAGATGCAATAGCACTATACTGTAGCTATTAGACTAGAGGAGCTTTGTAGGAGTTTGTCACAAACATCATCCAGTAAATCAATAAATCCACAGAGACATTGTGATCTGTTTAAGGCTTTGGTGTGACGTATTAACTTTTTAGCAGCATATTGTCTTTTGACCTCCCAAAGAGTTTTTCTTCTGATGCTGTGGATCTGGAGGATATTTCTGGAGGGAGACAGGGATATACCCTAGGTGCAAATTCCATGGACAGATCCAAAACGGGAATCAAACCCAGGACCTGGAGGTACACGTTGACAGTGCTAATCTTTAAGCAGCATTATTATGAAGTGCATAATAGAAAATAAGTGAACTGTAATATGGTGTTTGCATTGTATCCAAATTACATAACATCCAGTTTCACAGAAACAGTTTTGAACATTAATTGGGCTTTTTGGCACTTTCGAACGGTTTTCTGGTTTAATGGTTTGGCAATTAAAGTTTTTAGTAAGGTTTGACTTAGAGGACTTATTTACAGGTATTCGTCTTTTGACAAGGCTCTATGTCTGCAGGTTTCATTGTGGAGCATTGGTAGGTTATTGGTGTTTGTACTGTCAGAACATCATCTTACTTGATGGAAAAAATTCTAACAGGAATACTGATCATTCCACTGTGATTAACATGTGCAACAATTAAGATGGAAACAAAGTAAAGAAAAAATTACTTAAAAAGAAAAACAATAATTTATTCAATCTAACTATTCCATTCAAATTTTTCTACTTTATTTTACAGTATATGGCAAAACTAGGCACTTTTATGCAGTTGTTCAATCAGTAAATTGTGTGGCAGCAACACAATGAATAAAACGATCAGTTCCAAGTCAGGAGCTGAATTTATTGTTCACATCAGAACATCAGAATTGAGACAATGTGTGATCTTTCGCATGGATGTTGGTTCCTGCAGGCTGCATATTTCAGATTTTTTTCCTGGTAGGTTTTTCTTGATTGTAATAGTGGGAAACTTTTTTTGAATGTGCTGCCTCCTGGCAGAAATACCCTGTTATTTCTGAGGTGAATGGTCATGCTCAGGAACTCTTTGGTAACCATGATGACAACAAACCATGATGAGCAGAAATGCATTTTAGATGCACATCAAGTAAAACTGTGAGGTGAATGGGCTACAACAAGAGAAGAGATCCATGCCTGTTAGTTAAGAAAAGGAAGCAATATCACTCACTCACTCTCACTCATCTTCTATACCACTTTAGCCTGTATTCAGGGTCACGGGGGCCTGGAGCCTATCCCAGGAGGCTTAGGGCATAAGGCAGGGTACAACCTGGACAGGGTGCCATTGCATCGCAGGGCATACACACATACTCATTCACACACTATGGGTAATTTGCGAATGCCAATTAGCCTAATACCCCTATCTCACCTACACGGTTTTGCGCGGAGGCGGTAAATACGGTTCATTATGATTCACCGCGAGTTTTTGGCGTTGTGACTACGTTTCCATCTTTCTACGCGAAAAAATTTAACGTAAAATTTTTTTAGCGGGCCTCACGGAAGTTTGCGGACCTTGGCGAACTTCTCGGAACGTCAGCGGAATGTCGGTGGGCAATCGCGGCAACTCACGGTGCCTAACATCGCATCTCACCGTGAGTCAAACCGCACAGGTGAGATAGGGGTATAATCTATAGGGTGACACAAAAAAACGGGAACTTTTTTATTAATCCAATAAAAATAGAAGTGATAAAAGAAATAAATTTTATTTACGTTCCACTGATCCATGATTACTAAAATGGCGGAGTGTTTACTTGCTAAATGTCACTAACCCGCAGTGCTACCACCTGCTAATGGCTACCAATACTCATTTCAAAAATTCCCGTTATTCTGTGTCACCCTATACATTTCTTTGGACTGTGGGAGGAAACCCACAAAGCACGGGCAAAACATGCAAACACCACACACACAGAGACGGGACTCGAACCCAGACCCTGGAGGTGTAAGGCGACAGTGCTTAACCACCATGCTGCCAGGGGTAGCATAGTGGTTAAGGCATTGGACTACGGTTCGGAAGATCCCAGGTTCAAACCCCACAACCACCAAGTTGCCACTGTTGGGCCCTTGAGCAAGGCCCTTAACCCTCAACTGCTCAGATGTATAATGAGATAAAAATGTATGTTGCTCTGGATAAGAGCGTCTGCCAAATGCCTAAATGTAAATGTAATGCTGCAGAATGAAATATCATTTAAAAATATATAGAGAATTATAAATCAAAACCTGCGTAGTTTTCTAAACTTCAGCAGTTTAACTAAACTTGGTTCTTTCCGAGTTATGTTACTACATCCTTAAACATAAGCCTTAACCCCAATTTCCTCCATATTCTGTTCTTTAGGAAAATACCAAATGATTCCACTGTTATTCTTACAATACTAGTCACAACCAAATAGAATAAATATGTATTTATTGAAATACTCAATTAGGGAATGCCTCCTGCAGTAAATAAATTTAGGTTACTTTGAGGGAAATAATTAAATACATGTACCTTGCAAGTTTTATAATAGGGTAAACTTCTGAGTGACCCATTACTCACTGATGCATGCACTATAGAGTGAAATCCTGAGAAAAAGATCCAAGGCAGCATGATGGAACAGAAGTCTAGGGAAATTTATTCTATGGTACAAAATTCAGCCATCCGTTTACATATGATAATATAAATGTCTTAGTCCTACAGTCTCAGGTCAGCTGGAATGTAAAAGGAGACTGATGCTACAAAAGAGTGAAACCAATTTGTAGCCTTTCTGGCTCTGATCTAGTTATGTAACCTCTGGTCACTTTTCCAGTTGAACCGTATCAGAAAATGTTTTAGGTTAAAAGGATATGAGTCTGGAATTGAATTTTAGTTTCTCCATTTTGTAAGAGAACCGATCACACTGAAGTTATGTTTAAACTGTTGTGTGTGAGTTTAAATCCCATTGTCTGGGACTTTGAGGAATGTTTACACTAATAGGCTGCTGACTGAGAGGGTAGGTGAATTCAATTCGATTTGAAACCTCAAACTAGACACCCTAACCCGAGGGAACAACTGTCAAGACTTCTTGTCGCCTAGCTGTCTGGTTTAGTGTGCAGATATTTAGTCCCTACTGTGGGAGGAGGTTTGTGTGTAGGTTGTGGGGTGGGGTGGGGTGGGGGGGGGGCGGGGCGGATGTCTTTGTGGGGTTAGGGTTACAACAATTGGATATGAACAATTGATAGTTTTGATGATGTGGAGATGTTTACTTTGTTCCAGTTAAAGAAAAAAAAACCTTCTAGAGCCATTCTATTTGCTCTGATTTCAAAGGACATGTCATGCACACGCAATCTGCGCCCGGCACTAGGACCCGGAAGTAAGACGGGCGCAAAACCAGGAAGTATAAAAGAGGTAAACAAACGATGGCTTACCGCTCAGTCATTGAGTTCGGCCCATGTCAGCTCCAGTTGTCGTTTCAGCAAACCGTGAGTACTCACATGTTGGTTCCGTTGTCTTTTGCTATTGTGTGTGTATTTCTAGGACGCGGGTTAAATTTGTGTTTTTCCCTTGCTCCGTTTTTGTGAGAGTCCTTAAACTAAATCGCGTGGTTATCCTGCCTGCTCGCTTCTTTCCGCGTTTGGGTTTATCCTCCACGCTACATTGGGCTAACCGCTAAAGCTACGTCTTCTGGTCTCCTCAGGTTAGTCCATCTTGACAGAATGACTGAGCCCTCCGCGGTAAACCCAGCGGATTACGCGAGTCTCTGCGACGTTGTAGATCAGCATGCGGCGTTAATCAATCAGCTAACCGGGGATCTCGCTTCCCTCCGCCGCGAGATCGCTGAGCTCCGGCGGGAGAATACGAATCTCCGCGCGGCTGTTGATGACGTCACTGCTCGATCGCACGCCGCGGAGGCCGCGGCGCCGCATCCCCCCCCCCCCCCTCCTTCTGATGTTTTTCTTTCTCTACCAGAGAAGTGGAACGGCACGGACGGGAAGTGCAGCGTATTTTTGACAGCTCTCGATCTGGTGTTTGAGTTTAATGCCACCAAATACTCCACCGATCGCCTTCGCATTGCTCTTCTCGTTTCGTTGCTAAAAGGGCAGGCAGCAGAGTGGGCCACGGCAGTTCTCCAGGCGGACACAGACACCGCCCACTCATACAATGAGTTCACCCACCAACTTAAACTAACTTTTGAACATCCAGCGGGCGAGGTGGAGACCGACACCAGACTTTACCATCTGAGGCAGGGAGGGCTGTCCGTGAGCCGCTATACGGCCGAGTTTCGCACCCTCGCCGTTCAAACCACATGGGGCGATGCAGCGCTCCGGACATCCTACTACGAGGGACTGGCTTCTCGAATCAAGGACGAACTAGCCGGGCGAGAGCTTCCTGCGACCCTGGAGGGTCTGATCCAGCTCGCTCTCCGGATCGACCAGCGCCTCCTCTCTCGCCCGAGGCCAGCCCCTCGCACCCTGCCACCTGCACCCCACTTCGCCGTCACCACTTCACGGCCCGCACCCGCCTTCACCGTCACCAGTCCACGTCCCGCAGACTCCGCCTCCTACGCCACCCCAGGACATGTCGGTTCTCCACCTCCTGCCGTGGTTGACACCGGAGCCGGGGAACCCATGCAACTAGGACGCGCCTCCTTGACCGCTGCAGAACGGGAGAGACGTTTCCGTGAAGGGCTCTGCGCCTATTGCGGGTCAGCCGCACATCACAGGGCGACCTGCCCTTTCAGGCCGGGAAACGCCCAGGCCCGGTGAGAGAAGAGAGATACTCGCCGGGTCACCTTCGTCTCTCCACCATCACCACCAATTCCTCCCGTCTCACGGTTCAGGTACACCTCCAGGTTGGCCACAAACGAGTCCGAAGTGCTGCATTCATCGACTCCGGGGCAGCAGGTAACTTCATTGACTCCGCATATGCCAAAACCCTGGGGGTTAAACTCGAGGCGTTATCCCAGCCCGTTCACATCACCTCGGTCGACGGTCGCCCCCTCTCCACCAGCCCAATAAACGCCCGAACCGAACCCATCACCATCTCCATCAACCAGCACCATGAAAAGCTAAACTTTTTCGTCACCTCCATCTCCTCACCTCCCATCATCCTTGGACATCCCTGGCTGCTCCAGCATGACCCTCTCATCTCCTGGACCCAGAATCGGATCCTCCAATGGGGCGCGACCTGCACCGAACTGTGCCTACGGGCAACGGCTGGGACGTGCTCTAGGGAGTCCGAGGCCCCCGACGTCGACACCAACGCCATCCCAGAGCCGTATCGGGACCTGGCGGAGGTCTTCTGCAAGAGACGAGCTACTCATCTTCCTCCGCATCGGCCCTACGACCTCACCATTGACCTCCAACCCGGTGCAGTCCCACCCCGCGGCCACCTCTACTCCCTCACACCTACAGAGACGCAGGTCATGGAGGAGTATGTGACCAACGCCCTTCGCCAAGGCACCATCAGACCCTCCTCCTCACCTGCCGCCGCGGGGTTCTTCTTCGTGAAGAAGCGGGGCGGTGAACTTCGTCCATGTGTCGACTATCGGGGGCTAAACAATATAACTATCAAAAACCGACACCCATTGCCTCTTACCAACTCAGCCCTGGACGCCCTCTCTGGCGCCACCATCTTCACTAAGTTGGATCTCCGGAGCGCCTACAACTTGGTGCGCATCAGAGAGGGCGATGAGTGGAAGACGGCCTTCATCACCCCTACTGGGCACTATGAGAATCTCGTCATCCCCTTTGGACTGTGCAATGCCCCCGCCGCCTTCCAACACCTCATTAATGACATCCTTCGCGACATGCTCGGGCGGTGGGCGTTCGCCTACCTGGACGACATCCTAATCTACTCACGCACCATGGAAGAACATACCCAGCACGTCAGGGCGGTTCTAAAGAGATTACTCGCCCATCAACTGTACTGTAAGTTGGAAAAGTGCGCTTTTCACGAGCGCTCCACCACGTTCCTGGGTTTTGTCATCTCGCCCCAGGGTGTGGCCATGGACCCGCAGAAGCTAGAGGTTGTGCGTCATTGGCCCCTACCCAAGACCCTCAAGCAACTTCAACGGTTTCTCGGGTTTGCGAATTTCTATCGTCGCTTTATCCGGGACTACAGTACAGTTGCCGCCCCCCTAACCGCTCTGACCCGCCCTTCACCTCTCCCTTTTCACCTCAACCCTGCAGCTGTCTCCGCTTTCAAGTCACTTTGTCACCGCTTCACCACAGCACCGATTCTCCTCCATCCAGATGTCAGAAAATCATTCGTTGTGGAGGTGGATGCTTCAGATGTGGGCGCTGGAGCTATCCTCTCACAACGAGGTCCAGATCAGAAACTACACCCATGTAGTTTCTTCTCCAGAAAATTTGACTCCACTCAGCAGCGATACGGGGTAGGGGACCGCGAACTGCTGGCCATAAAGTGGGCTCTGGAGGAGTGGCGTCACTGGCTCCAGGGCGCCAGTGAGCCATTCATAGTCTGGACGGACCACCAAAACCTCATAACCATCAAGAACCTGAAACAGTTAAACCCACGACAGGCGCGGTGGGCCTTATTTTTCGAAAATTATGATTTCCACCTCTCGTACCGCCCGGGCTCCAAGAACACAAAAGCGGACGCTCTCTCCCGACAGCTGGAAGTGGACATTCCCCGGGCGGACCCCGCGCCTGTCCTTCCATCATCCAGGATCATCGCCCCACTCCAACTAGACCTGGAAACGAGAGTTCGCCAGGCGCAGGCTACAGAGACCGAACCGGCAGGTGTGCCACCTGGACGACTCTTTGTGCCCGAGAGGATGCGATCAGAAGTCCTCCAGTGGGGTCATTCCTCTCCCATCTCAGGACACCCGGGCACTCGACGGACGCTCCAATTTCTCCAACGAGACTTCTGGTGGCCCTCCCTCACGAAAGACGTCCAAGAGTTCGTTCAGGCATGCCCAGTGTGCGCCAGGGCCAAAACCACCAATCAACCAACCCCCGGTGAACTGCAGCCACTCCCAGTTCCTCGACGGCCCTGGACGCACATTGCCGTCGACTTCATCACGGGCCTGCCGGCCTCCGAAGGAAAGGACACCATTCTCACCATCGTCGACCGGTTCTCTAAAGCCGTGCACCTGGTGGCTCTCGCCGGACTCCCGTCAGCCAAAGGAACAGCAGAGCTGATTTTAGAGCACGTAGTCCGTCTGCATGGGTTCCCCAAGGACATCGTCTCGGACAGAGGGCCCCAGTTCACAGCCCGGTTCTGGAAAGCCTTCTGCCGTCTGATCGACTCCACCTGCAGTCTCTCATCTGGATATCACCCACAGACTAACGGTCAGACGGAGCGGACCAACCAACAGCTGGAGCGCTACCTGAGATGTTTCGTAGCTGATCGACAGCGCTCCTGGGCGCACTATCTCATCTGGGCTGAACTGTCACACAACCTCCACACCTCCTCTGCCACCAACCTAAGCCCATTTGAGGTATGTTACGGTTTCCAACCTTCGATGTTCAACCACCCAGAACCGGAGGTTGATGTACCGTCCGCCCAACAGTTGGTCCGCAGATGTCGGCGGCTATGGATTACAACCAACCGGGCCATCCAACGCGCCAACGCCCGCTACACCCACCAACACCGCCGTCGACATCCTCCGGGACGATTGTACCATGTAGGTGACAAGGTATGGCTTTCTACAAAGAACCTCCACCTTCACATCGAATCAAAAAAAACTCTCACCCAGATTTATCGGACCATACCGCATCACCCACAGGATTAACCCTGTCACCTACCGGCTCCAGCTGCCTGCGGCGCTCCGGATCCATCCAGTCTTCCACCTGTCTCAGTTCAAGCCCTTCATCACCTCACCCATGATTCCACCCACCCCCCCAGCTCCTCCTCCCCGGATCATCGACGGCGGTCCCGCCTACACCGTGCGCCGAATCCTCGACTCGCGCCCTCGGGGTAAAGGTACGCAATACCTGGTGGACTGGGAGGGCTATGGCCCCGAGGAGCGATCTTGGATCCCGGCCCGGTTCATTCTCGACCCGGAGCTAATTCGGGACTACCGTCACAGGGTATCCTCCGCCCCAGGACCGTCAGGAGCCAGTCCTGGACAGGGGGGTACTGTCATGCACACGCAATCTGCGCCCGGCACTAGGACCCGGAAGTAAGACGGGCGCAAAACCAGGAAGTATAAAAGAGGTAAACAAACGATGGCTTACCGCTCAGTCATTGAGTTCGGCCCATGTCAGCTCCAGTTGTCGTTTCAGCAAACCGTGAGTACTCACATGTTGGTTCCGTTGTCTTTTGCTATTGTGTGTGTATTTCTAGGACGCGGGTTAAATTTGTGTTTTTCCCTTGCTCCGTTTTTGTGAGAGTCCTTAAACTAAATCGCGTGGTTATCCTGCCTGCTCGCTTCTTTCCGCGTTTGGGTTTATCCTCCACGCTACATTGGGCTAACCGCTAAAGCTACGTCTTCTGGTCTCCTCAGGTTAGTCCATCTTGACAGGACATTGATGACACAATAGTGTACTTTTTTGATAAGAGAATCTGAAAGAGTTATAATGTGAACATTATGGTACTGTATACTATCATAACATAAATGTCCTTTGACTTTTCAGTTAAACTGCCAGGCAATTAAAATATAATTTGTAAATGATTGTTATTGTAGCCACAGTGTTTTTAGTAACTCATAATACTACGGCTTGCATGCTTCTCTACTTCATTACTCAACAGTATATACTGTAAATAAAGTGCAGCACTATAGACGCTACTGTTCTGTCAGAATATATGTGCGCTACAGTATAGTTAGTAAAAGTGCAGGAGAGAGAGAGCAGTGTACACCATGTGCACACAGCCGTTAAAGTTATTTTGAACTGGCCACACACAAACACACACACACACACACAGCTGTCGGGAACCATGACACAAGATGACCGATACAGTGGTCGTCGAGGGACAAGTGAGACTCCGAGAAGGGAAAAAGGTTTTACTAAACTACTTACACATCTTTTCTCCTGTGGGATTAGTTGCTGTTGTGTGATTTTACCTGGCCAAGGTGAGAGTTTCACTGTCTTTCTGTCTCTACAGTGGAAGAACAGATGGGTGGTTCTGCGAAAGCCCTCTCCAGTAGCAGGTAGGCTAACAGCACAAGTTACAAAACAGCGTGTGTGCATGTGTGTGTTACACCAATGTTGTGTGTTAACAAATAAACACATGGTACTTTAAAAACTAAGGGGTTTGAAATTAAAGATTGTGTAATTTCTTGGTATTCATAATCCCTTTTCTCCTGCCTGGTATGTCACCTGAAATCCTCATGACGTTGTCTCTGTGGCAGCACGTGAAACTGAGAGCGTGCAAAAGTGACACACCGAGGTGCATGCAGCAAGTTTGTCTGTCTATAGGAGAAGAATTTTACAAATTATGAATTAATTGGTAAAACTAATAATATACTGTATAATGTAGGGTTAAGTACTGGACTACTGGTTTATATGTATTTCTAACTCTTTTCTAAACAGATTTTAGTTCTGTTTAACTCAGTCATGTAACATGACTGCATTCTTTTGCCTGAAAATGCATGTGATGGGCAGTTCAGGTGAATAATTTCGTATAAAACATGGCTTAAGCTGTGTTATACCGCTCATTTCTTATTTATTAATGAATGCTACAGTAGGTTACATATTATAGTTAAATTTAAAGTTATTCTCTCTTATAGCAAACTTGGTCTGCAAATCTCTCGTTTATAATTCTCTCATTTGAAGTTACAACAACAACAACAACAACAACAATAATAATAATAATGATAATAATAATAATAGTGAAGTGTGTCTCGGTATGGAGAATTTGAAAAAGTGTTCTCTCCTGAAGGCTTTCCCATGATGGAAAAAAAAACAAAAACAAGGCACTGCCACTTGAGAGTTCATCAATAAATGTTTCATAAAAGTGTCTTGACCTGTATCAGTTATATCAACAATGATTTTCTTTGATTAAAAAAGTACATTTTCAACTCTTTTTAGTACATTCATCTATCTATGCTCTTTCAAAGTTCATCTATCTAACAGATTTTTAGTTTTAAGAATTGAATAGTGCTGTGGATTTATCCCAGGTATTACACCGTACCTGTCAAAATTTGGACAAACCTTCAAATGTTTTGGTCTTTTATGATTTTTATTTATTTATACATGTTTCTATGCTTTTACAAACCATGCATAATCTCCTTTGAACAGCTAATATTGAGTTCAAAGTGAAGTTTTCCTCCTGCTGCAGAGGTAAGTTTTGGTCTTTCTTTCCTGGGAAGGTCTTCATTGAAGCCAGTTTCATCATGGTGCTTGAAGGGTTTTTGCAATTGCACAAGGACAATTCTGTTCTTGCAAGAACTATTCCAGAAAGGCTGACCTTCATGTCTTAAAATAACAATTGATTGTTGTTACATTATTACTTGATTCCATAATGTGTTATTTCATAGTTTTGAAATCTAGTATTGCGCCAGGAGCTATACTAAACCTAATCACTAAACATGAAAAAAACATGAAAAATGAAAAAAAAAAAAAAACTACATAATACATCCTCTTTAAAAGACAAATTTGAGAAATGCATGTTCTCTCTGAGTAGTAAATTTTCCTGTAATTTATGTTTACATTCCGTATAGTGTTTTACTATAAAAGGGTTTTTGGCAGTGGAGCAAAGGGGAAAATATCTAATGCGCTTATGAAAGCACTCTGTTTTCAACTATCCACTTTCAATAGTTACATCAAAAAGCGTAGTGGAAGAAATCCAGTGTATCTGTGAAACCCTGGGACCAATACAAAGCTTTTGCTGTTTGTTACTGAACTGTCTTTGTACAAACCAGATTCCAAAAAAGTTGGGACACTAAACAAATTGTGAATAAAAACTGAATGCAATGATGTGGAGATGGCAAATGTCAATATTTTATTCAGAATAGAACATAGATGACAGATCAAAAGTTTAATCCGAGAAAATGTATCATTTTAAAGGAAAAATATGTTGATTCCAAATTTCACGGTGTCAACAAATCCCCAAAAAGTTGGGACAAGTAGCAATAAGAGGCTGGAAAAAGTAAATTTGAGCATAACGAAGAGCTGGAAGACCAATTAACAGTAATTAGGTTAATTGGCAACATGATTGGGTATAAAAAGAGCTTCTCAGAGTGGCAGTGTCTCTCAGAAGCCAAGATGGGTAGAGGATCACCAATTCCCACAATGTTGCGCAGAAAGAGAGTGGAGCAATATCAGAAAGGTGTTACCCAGCGAAAAATTGCAAAGACTTTGCAGTTATCATCATCAACTGTGCATAATATCATCCGAAGATTCAGAGAATCTGGAACAATCTCTGTGCGTAAGGGTCAAGGGCGTAAAACCATACTGGATGCCCGTGATCTCCGGGCCCTTAAACGACACTGCACCACAAACAGGAATGCTACTGTAAAGGAAATCACAGAATGGCCTCAGGAATACTTCCAGAAACCATCGTCAGTGAACACAATCCACCGTGCCATCCGCCGTCGCCAGCTGAAACTCTACAGTGCAAAGAAGAAGCCATTTCTAAGCAAGTTGCACAAGCACATGCGTTTTCATTGGGCCAGGGATCATTTAAAATGGAGTGTGGCAAAATGGAAGACTGTTCTGTGGTCAGACGAGTCACGATTCGAAGTTCTTGTTGGAAATGTGGGACGCCATGTCATCCGGACCAAAGAGGACAAGGACAACCCAATTTGTTATCAACGCTCAGTTCAGAAGCCTGCATCTCTGATGGTATGGGGTTGCATGAGTGCGTGTGGCATGGGCAGCTTGCATGTCTGGAAAGGCACCATCAATGCAGAAAAATATATTCAGGTTCTAGAACAACATATGCTCCCATCCAGACGTCATCTCTTTCAGTGAAGACCCTGCATTCTTCAACAAGATAATGCCAGACCACATTCTGCATCAATCACAACATCATGGCTGCGTAGGAGAAGGATCCGGGTACTGAAATGGCCAGTCTGCAGTCCAGATCTTTCCCCTATAGAGAACATTTGGCGCATCATAAAGAGGAAGGTGCGACAAAGAAGGCCCAAGACGATTGAACAGTTAGAGGCCTGTATTAGACAAGAATGGGAGAGCATTCCTATTTCTAAACTTGAGAAACTGGTCTCCTCGGTCCCCAGACGTCTGTTGAGTGTTGTAAGAAGAAGGGGAGATGCCACACAGTGGTGAAAATGGCCTTGTCCCAACTTTTTTGGGATTTGTTGACACCATGACATTTTGATTCACCATATTTTTCCCTTAAAATGATAAATTTTCTCAGTTTAAACTTTTGTTCCGTGATTTATGTTCTATTCTGAATAAAATATTGACATTTGCCATCTCCACATCATTGCATTCAGTTTTTATTCACAATTTGTTTAGTGTCCCAACTTTTTTGGAATCCGGTTTGTAGATGCTGTAGAGACCTGAACACTGTAACGATTTGCACAAAATACCCACAACGTTACCCTAATGATTACACATATTAAAACCTCATGGAATGTATTTGCATTAATTCATTCATTCATTCATTCATTCATTTTCTATACCGCTTAATCCTGTGTTCAGGGTCGCGGGGGACCTGGAGCCTATCCCAGGAGACTTCGGGCACTAGGCGGGGTACACCCTGGACAGGGTGCCAATCCATCGCAGGGCACACACACATACACACACTCACACACCCAATCACACACTACGGGCAATTTAGGAACGCCAGTTAGCCTAACCTGCATATCTTTGGACTGTGGGAGGAAACCGGAGTACCCGGAGGAAACCCACCAAGCACGGGGAGAACATGCAAACTCCATGCACACAGAGACGGGAATCGAGCCTGGCCGGGGAATCGAACCCAGACCCTGGAGGTGCAAGGCGACAGTGCTAACCACTACACCACCGCGCCGCCGTATTTGCATTAATATTTGTCTTAAATTATTCTAATTTAAATGTGTTGCTTGATGATGCATTTTCCTTATCCTTGTGAAAAGTAAACAGTTTTTTTTTCAAGAAAAGTTATGATGATTGAGATGAAAAGTTTCTGTTCGTGCTCATTATTATTCAGAAGCATTTAATATTATATTTATGAAATATCCAACTGAGAACAAGTGGACTCAAAGTCCCAGGATGCAATGCTATATAGTAGGTGACACAGTTGAGCTGAACAGAATAAAAGACTGAAGTTCCTCTGAATCGCAGTCTTCAGGTAGAAATGTAGCAAGTGGTAAACCTTAATCACTACCAGCATGTAGTCTAAGAGCATTGTGGGTAATGTAGAAAACAAATTGTTACTTCCTGTTGGTACTAGTCTCATGCTCAGCACAACCTCGATGTCCCATAAGGCATCTGATGTGTTGTGTGCACTTACTTGGTATCAAGCTTTAAAATCTTCACCTGGGCTCCTTAGTCTATGAATAACCACAAAGAAGCACCAGTTTTCCACTGGAAAAATAAATTTTTAACTACCCTGAAAACATTTCAGAGCAAGCAATAAGTTTGCATGGATTTATATTAACACCTTTATATTATATTACTTATATTAAAATGTTTTTCTGTCTGTGGCTTTTTTATAGTGTCAGTCAAATTGCCATTTTGTTTAATGATGTCATGATGTTCCAGATGCTCTAGCTCTATATAGTAGTCTACAAAAAATGTGGGATTTTGTCAGAGGCTGACATGTACTGAGTCAGTCAGTCTCCAGCTGTTGCAATCGATCACTCTCCCACTCTCTCTGACGCACTTCATATGACAGCTGCTTGTACATCTATTCATGCAACTACAACTACAAGCACGTAATGTAAATATAGACCATCAGCCCGATGTTGCAGAGATGTCTTACTGGCTGCATGTTAATTGCCTGCTGGGCGGCACAAGACATATGTGTAGGAGTGGATAATTATAGTCTAACACTACAGGTACTAACGAGCTTTCAGGACCGCACCAATAAGTGCTGGCAGAGTATTCTGAATGCACTTGATGATTTTTTTTTTATTAATTAATTTATTTTTTAAATCCTGTGTTAATATATATATATATATATATATATATATATATATATATATATTTTTTTTTTTGTTATTTTCAGAAATTTGCATTTAGAGCTCTAATGAGCAGTTTGCTGATTAGGTGTCTAGATGCAAAAGAAAAAGGGACTGTTCCAAAAGAAGTCTGGACAGGGATAGTGACAACTTGTTAAAAGCACTTTACAAATAAGGTGCAAATGAAATTCAAAATTTAAATGACTGACTGTATTTTCATGTTAACTACCTCACTGCACAACAGTGTTTTTTTTTTTTTTTTTTACAGTAATAAAACCCTTTCAGTGGGATGTGCATACAATATATAACATTTTGTTTGATTTTGTGTGTTTGATTGTTTGTGCGTGTGTGTGCGTTAGACTGTCTGTGTGTGCTGGTCTATAAGGAGCGCAGTAAAGGGCAGAGGGAGAAGAGTCAGCTCACCCTGGGTGATATCTGTGGCCTGGAGCTCCTACAGGGTTTTGAAGGTGTGAACTACGCACTTACCCTCCTCTGCCTCACGCAGTCCCTTACACTCGGCTTCGACAGTAGGGAAAACCTCCTGGCCTGGGATGCACGTATCCGCTACAGCCTCGGAGAGGGTGAGAAACCTCTGCTCTGATAGACTGTATGTATGAAATATTAGCCTGAAGTCACTCACTTCATATGGATTTCACAATGGTTTCAGCAACCTGTACATAGGTCCCTGTACAGAAGATTTTTTTTCTTTCATTTCTTAAATACTTACATTTAGAGGTTCTTTAGTGATCTCATCACATAGGAAGTATGAAGTGGGCTTCTGACCTTGCACCTTCATGTACACTCCTTTTCAAAAGGACACACACATATAAAGATGGAGCACATAGCAAACATCATTTGTGGTTGAGCGGTCTATATTAAGTCAGTCCCCTGAATGCCTTCCAGGTTGAGTGTGACACAAATGCACTCCTGAAGTTTAAATATGGTCTGCTGATGCACCGGCAATACTGTAGGTTTCTCTAGAACTTTCCTTCACCAACCTTCTCTCATATAGAGAAGCTACTTTCATCAACTAGGATCCTGTTCTTACACACATGGTCAACTTTGTATGCTCAGCAGGATCAACATCAATGAACATACAGTATGTGCAATTCAAATGGAAAATCTTAACAAATTACAACACTCATATTCCACATGCAAAATATTCTTTTTCATTTTTGTCTGTGGATAACAGGTTTGTTAGCTTGCTGGAATAATATTTGTTTGCTTTAGAAAAACACTATTTGAACAAAAGTATCTAGATAACTAACTAGTGAAGTTTTGATTATGCTGCTAAAAGCCTTCAAAACAGTTTGTACCTCTTTGCTTTATAATAACATCCAATTTTGTGAGAAGGCGTTCCACTCGATTTTGCAGCATTTTCATCAGGATGACATGTGGAAGAGAGATGTTTAAGTGACATCGAGTGACATGGAGCTCATATACTGTAAGATACTTTTGGACGAAAATGGAATAACTTTTTTTAACACACCCTGTGCAGTATGCAACTGCTCCATTAATGATCGTTTCATATGCTGTCTCCGCAGGTGATCGCTACTTCATGTTTTTTTAGTAACAGCAAAGATGCAGCTTTGATAATTTGGGTTTGGCAAAGCTGACAGTGTCGGGAATAATTAATCAAACTTTGCTCTTACAGCAGCACAGATCATGCCCAGATTCATACATTCAAAAACAAGCTGCACTCATGGAGTTTTGGGCATCATCTCTGACTCACAAATTAAACTAATCATATTTACACACTACCACTCAAAAGTCTGGGATAACTTTCTAATTCCATGGTTGTTCCTAAATTTTTATTTCTTTCTACATTGTTAAGCAATGCTGAAGGCACCCAAAATATGCAATAATCTCCTTTGAACAGTTAATGTTGAGACGTATCTGCTACCCATGATCTGTAAAGCCTTTATAACAGCTCTAATCCGAGCGGCTGTTAATTGGTGATTTTTGAGGCTTCTCCTCTGCGGCAGAGGTAAGTTTTAGTCTTGCATTCCTGGGAAGGTCTTCATGGGAGCCAGCTTCATCATGGTGCTTGATGGGTTTTTGCAAATGCACTTGACACAATACTGTTCTTGTAAGAACTTTTCCAGAACAGCTAACCTTCATGTCTTAACATAATAATGAAGTGTTGTTATTACATAATTACCAAATTCCATATGTGTTATTTCAAAGTTTTAAAATCCCAAGGATTGTTGTAGAATGTATAAAATTTTTTTTTAAATAAACAAAAACAAAGATTTGCAAGTGATCCCAAACGTTTGAGTGGTAGTTTACAGTACAGTATATACATTTTCTACATTTATATAAAATTATTTGAGAGAACAGTTTTTTTTTTTAGATCCCGTGTTATAATCAGCACTTCATTAACATGGCATACCCCCATGTTTCACACTCCTTTCACACATGCTGCAAACTGACAGGTGGCGTTGATGATTTCACAAATTGCTGTCCACTCAATTATTTATCTTTAGAGGTAAGAGTAGGACAGACTTTTCCTTTAATTATTTTGTTACATTTTACTACCTCCTCCGCAATAAAACAGTCTCATCTTCTCTCCAGTTTGGCTTTCTTTTGGAAATCATTTTGATCAGATGATGACAATCCTACACAGCTCGGATATAGGGGATTGAAACAGTTGGGATTGGAGCAGTCTGATTAGGATAAAGGGATTGCAGTCGAGTCACACATTTATTATGTTTGGTCAATGTGCATAAAGCTACAGTTACTATAAAAAAAAAACTGTCATAACTACAACATCCCTTATAATTTGCAGTCAACTTTTTGGACAAAAAAAAAGCAGGGATAACAATCAAAGTCCTTAGAAGAACTATGTGTAGTTCTGCAGTAAAACTTAGTAGCTAATTTCCTTATAAAACTACACAAATAACTGACATGAAAGGGTCCTTTGTTACACCAAAAACTGACTTTGTTTCATTCATTCATATTATATTAAGTATTACACAGGCTGTTTACCCGGTACATAGACACTTTATATAATTGTGAGCTACATGTGGGAATGATGGACAGATGTCCCCACATTTAAGCTGGCTATGCAGTGTAGACTGCCTTATTTAGGAGATTGTGTTAAAACATTTGTCACTCATTTTCTACACCACTTATCCTGCTTAGGGTTGTTGGAATATGTAGTACCTCATATACCTCATCAAATTGATAATTGCTACATTATGGTTACATGATTGCAAAATGTCCATGAGCTAGACAGTGCTGTAGTGGTTAGCACTGTCGCCTTGCACCTCCAGGGTCTGGGTTTGATTCCCGTCACTGTGTCTCTGGAGTTTGCATGTTCTCCCAGTGCTTGGTGGGTTTCCTCAAGGTGCTTCGGTTTCCTCCCACAGTCCAAACACCTGACATGTTATCTGGTCATGAGTTGCTCCTCAGCATAACAAGCTTAACTGACTTAATTGAAGTATCCATATAGAGCTGCTTTTAATCAACACCTTCACCCCAACCAGAACTCTGCAGTGCTTTTGTATAAGCAGAAGTATGATATCAATTCTTCTCATTGAAGACAGACTCATAACTCTCACCATGATCATCTTTTTTGCAACCGAATATCTTAACTGTGATAAATGAGTATAAGATTATTATGGCATGAAAACATAGCATCGACACATGCCTACAACATATCGCGGATAATGACTATTTCTATTCTAATCTGTTGAATCCTCAATTTCCATGTCCTTCAGTTCGTTTATTTGTTTGTGTGTGTGTCGCGCTGACAGACTGATAATGGATTGTGTTCAGTGAAGCGTGGTGAATATTCCCCACAATGCTCAAACCTTCTCATCAGTCTCCTTCCTTCTGCTGTGCTATCTCACTACACGGCTTGCTAACTCGGCGTACAATGAGCTTGATCGATGAGTCAGTTGGCACTAGGGACTCTCTCTATGTGTGCGTGTGCGTGTGTGTGTGTGTGAGAGAGAGAGAGAGAGAAGTAGACAACAAAATCCTTGCTAGGACACAAAGTTCATCATTGACTACTGATGATGTTGCTTTAAAACAACAGTCATTGATTATACATTTCTTGAGTGCTCGTCCTGGTTTTAATGAACACATCACATCACTGCTCACTCGCCTACTTATCATTTCCATAAGTGCTTTATTATTCCTTTTTAAAGGGAACTCATTAGGCTTTCATGCTTCTAGCTAGAGCAGCATGTTAGTAGTTTGCTTTAGTTGATTTAAATGAAAATCACAGTGCCATTTATGCAGATGTGTTAAGTATCCGCATTGTGGGTTGAATAAACATCGCTTCAGCACACAGTTCCCATTTATGAGTTGGGATTTTTAATTAGATTAGATAAAAGCATGGTTCAAATGCAACATTTAAGAAATTGCTTTATGTAAATGTGTATATCTTTGTAGACCTCAGCATCTCTCCTGTCACACGTAATGCCTTAAAATTAAGGATATCGACTGAGATCAGAATCGATATTCTACAGTATTGTTCTGTAGGACATTGAGTACTCTGTTCTACAGTTCTACTGTAAAGTACTTAGTTCCACAGTATTGCATTTGGAGATATCCTGAAATTCTGGCTTTTATCTTGTGTTTTATTTGGAAAGAATCTGCAATCTGAATGTACAGCATTCCTGTGCATTCCTGTGATAAAGTCTCATCTATCCAGAAGCCTGATTATTATGATATTAATGCCTGCTAAAGTTGAACATTGGTCCTTTAGAGCTTCTGGATTAATAATAGGATTGAGTTTCTTTTGTGTGGAGTTTTGCTTTTTTTAAGCATCTGGGTTATCTGTTATCTCCCACCTCATAAAAAATGCCAGATGTTGGACTGACTACACTGAATTGCAATGATTGTGGCATGAGTTTACAAGTGAATGATTTTTTAAACGAGTGTGATCATGGTGTCCTGTGATGGAACGGCATCCAATCCAATTCAATCCAATCCATTCCAAACCAATACCTGCTTCATGCAGAGCATTCCCAAGACAAGCTCCAGATCCACCATGACCCTGGATAAAGGTGGTACAATGCTTACTGAAGATGAATAGAAGAAAAACAATGTGCCTTTATGCTTTGACACAAACATACTAATCCTGTCAGCAGTCATATTTATATGAAGATAGGATTTCATAGATTACCTTCCTTTACACGAAATAAATATTTCTCTATATATTACCGGTATTAATATTAAATCATATTAAATGATTTAGTGTTCTGATCAACTGGTAAATTAAAAATATTTTATAATGTTAATATTTCTCATTGCTACACTAACTGATACTAACTAATAATTAACAGAAAAAAAGATATTCATATTCAAAAATATATTCACAATATACAGAATAATATGTTACACATATATGTACAATATATATACAAAAATACATACGGAATTGCCTCTTTTCATATATTGAAAAATATATAAAAATATATTCAAATGTACATGTTTGTAATTTTTTTATTCTTCAACAATATACTTCATAATATATTGAATTTGATTTAATATATCTATTTCTTTCTTCTTCTTCTTTTTTTTTTTTACAGTATGCTTATATGTTAATGTAGTTCAAACAAAATGGATTTATAGGCATCAATAAGAACACATCAACAAAGTAAAAGTGTGTGTATAATTGTTATGGTTCAATAATGTTTCAATAAAACAATTATAAATATACATATAATAGTTTTGGTTTTCATTGCAATTTATATATCCATACAGGGTAATTCATATATTCCAATATATTGATAAATATAATCACTAGTTTCCTATATATGAAAATTTATTAATTCATTAATAGCATTATAATTTAACAATATACTGCCATATATTTTTTTCCATAAGGGTTAAAAGGTAAGAGTATATAATGACTTATCAGTATTATCAGCATGTTTTTTAAACAAAAAGGGAGATGATAGCACTTAAACAATAAACTACTATCTCAAACTGAAATGTTGTTCCTTTTTCAGTCCACAGGTTCACTGTACATGTCCAGCCGGGCACTAAGCTGGAGAGCGGTGCAGCCTCCCTTCATCTGTGTAATAACCTGCTTGCTATAGCTCGAGACATCCCTCCAGCAGTTATTGCACACTGGAGACTGACTGACCTGAGACGTTATGGAGCAGTGCCTAATGGATTTATCTTTGAGGGAGGAACACGGTGCGGCTATTGTAAGTCTCTTTTTGTGATTTTACATACAAATGTAAATGCAACTGCTGTAGTACTTCTAATGGTTCCCAGTGCTGTAGTACAACACAGGTTCCCAACACTAGTCCTGAAGTACCCTGTAAAACCCTGTCCCCTGTCCTGTGCACTTTAGTGTTTAGTGCCAACCCAGGAAGAGCTGTTTGGAGTTGATTGTGTATTGAGAGCAGGGAGAAACATCAAACTACTCATGGCTTACAGTATTATCCTGATCCTCATTGTGTTAAAGATTTCAAAGGAATTCAGAGGTGGATATCTGTTTGCGGTTTTAATATAATGCTAGCTGTTTGATGGTATAGATGCTATCCCAGAACGCTGGTGCAGAACACTACTAATAGGAAGCAGAATATTTTACTGAATGTTGGGGTAGAACTTTGATGGATCCTAGATCTTAGATGTTACATTGAGGATCATGTTTTGCCTCAGGCAAACAGTGACTTGTCAGATGAGACGTTGCTTGATTGACAGAGCGGAACTGAGCTTGTACTGAAGCTCTTGGCTCTGATGTCTAATGTAAGAGTTTCTTCTTTTAGGAATGTTATTACTGCTTGTAGGTCTCTGCATCTGGCATGCTTCAACCAATTGCTTTGGTCTCAAACCATAAAACTTCCTGCTCTATGATTAGCTAGTAGTTGCTGTACTAGAAATATCTGGTTATTACTGCATGATGTTTTTGTTCAGTTTGGTTCTTGATATGCTAGTTAAAAACCTTGACACATTATATTATTCCTTTATGGGAAATAATTCAGGTGAACAAGTATATTGTCATATCCCAATGTGATTCATTCCTCTAAAATCACAGCTATTTGATCACACTTAATGACACATCATATGTTTAATGTGTTATAGTTAAATAAATGATAAATATCAGTAAATTAAATATTATTCAGCCTCCATAAACCACAAACTTCTTGTTATCACATACATTTAAGTATTTACATATATTAAAGTATCATTAAAGAGCCATACATTTTTCCCCTCTTTTATTTTTATTGAAGTTAGTAAGAAAAGCTGTGCTTCTTGTAACCAAGGAACAGGAACTAGTACACTCCTGACATTAGCGTCTTCTTTTATAAATCTATACATATAATAAAACTGTAAAGTTGGCGTGTACATTAAAGATATTTGCGAAAAAAATATTTGAATATGAGTATATGTGTGTGTGCCCTGCAATGGATTGGCCGCATGTGCAGGGTGTACCCTGCCTCGTGCCCTAAGCCTTCTGGGATAGGCTCCAGGTCCTCGCGACCCTGAATACAGGATAAAGTAGTATAAAAGATGAGTGAGTGAGAGTAATATAAGTAATAAAACACATCAAGATGATTTTTTTATTTTGTCTGTCTGTTTGTCTGTTTGTTCGTGCACGCATCACGTAAAAACTACTCAACAAATTTTAATGAGGTTTAAAATTGACGTACAGTAACATATAAGCTTTTGTCATCGCAATCGGCCCACGGGAAGAGAAGATATTCTACTTTTTTATTTATATGGAAAACACCCTTATATCATAAAAAAAATTTATTCATCTGAAAATTCAAAATCTTTTAATACACACTTATGAGCGTGCTAATGGAATCTACTTAATAAATGCGATCTCACACCTTCATTCTGCACATTCCACATGACATTTAAAAATGTTAGTTCATTCCGAAATTCAGCAGATGGCGTTGTACGTTATAAAAATGTGCTCATGAGTGTGTGATTAAAGTCCACACGAGCAAAGTCGCAGGCACATCTAATGTTAAATAAAGTGTCGTAAGCTGAAACTTCACTGTATCATTGATTAGATATTTTCCTTTAATTGATAAATTTTGCTAATATGTTTATAATTTACCACAGATTGTTACTATATAAACAAAAAAGACAGAAAAAAATTACAGAAATTATTAAATGAATTATGGTCCTATGTTTTTTAAATTAAAACCAAAAAGATCTTCAGAGCTACTGTTACAGAAAATTCATCTTTGTGACCAGCCAGATTGGAGAATTCAACAGTGCTTTAAAATGTTTAACAGTCTTCATGAAAGGGTTAGGTCTCTCCAAAGATCTCCATTTCTTTCTCTCATATTCACACAGCATTAGTGCTGTTTTGTGAAGTGGAGGTTTCCTGCCAAGAGTCCAGTGCGACAATTAGGCGCACTAATTTTCTCCCATCTCTCTCTCTCTCTCTCTCTCTCTCTCTCATTCACTCTCATACTCACACGGTGGTGGGTAATGTGTGATCCGGTCCAATCTCGACATTAGTAGTATTACAAAGCCCACCAGCTGTCTTTTTGGCAAATGAAATGCAGCTGTTCGTGCAGCTCTGTTAGACCTAAAAACCTGATTTGTCTACAAGCCAAAGCCTGTAATAAAGAAAACCAGATTTTCCTATTGATGTAGCTTTTTAATTCATTTCTTGCTCGTGATGGAGGTGGTATGCAGTGCATTTAGTGAATGCTCAGCTGTCGCAGTCGGCTGTGTAACAGTCTCAGGGCAGTTTTATAACCTTGGCATATTATAGTCATCTACCAATAACAGATGCTCCAATATAGTGGGAGACAGAGACATGACTCTCAATGTGAGGTCCATGAAGCATAGCCAGAGGTTCTGTCATTTCTCTGACTGACTGACTGACTGACTGACTGACTGACCACCATTATTGAAAGATTTGTGCAAGAGCAGTGAGTGATACAAGGCACATTTTGTGCTATCCATGCATGTGTTACATTTCATCACCAACTAGCCAACTACAGAATTTGAGGATAGTTGGAGTTTCAATGTAGATAACATTACCTAACAAGCAGTGATTGATTTATAGTTATCTGCTCAGTTTATTCATAAATTAATGAATAATTTACTGATAGACACTATGAGTAAAAGTAGGCTTGGATAACAAAGTGTCTTCAAGATTTCCTGTTATACTATAATAGCAAATAGCTTAAATTTAATGATGGTATGAGGATGCTTATGGATGTTTAAGAACATGTAAGGACAAAGCTTGTCTATTGTATATACTTGATTTCTGTCAAAACCAAGGCAGATCCTGAGGCAGCAATCAAATTTTGCCTTGACACTCGATCCACCATGCGTCCTAAATGTCCCAAAAACTGCCAGTAACGGACATGAGGAAAGGATGCCTGAATGCACCAGAGAGAGAGAGAGAGAGAGAGAGAGAGAGAGAGAGAGAGAGTAAAAGCAAGCACTGGTAATCAAAATGTAGGTGAATGAACAGACCGGGTTCGGTCGATCAGCAAACAACGTGAGCAAGAGCAAACGCAAGTCGTAGTCAATGAATTCCATCTAGCAGGGTCATAGACAAAAGTCACAATGAAGATCAACGGCTTAGTAACGTCAGGAGTGAACTCACCAGAGGGTATACTTTACAATGTTCCTTGTATTCGAGTTCTATTTATACCTGGTGTTAATGCGAACAACTGCATCTGGTTAGAACTCCAGTGAGCTGGAGAGAGCATGTTGGCAATTACAGTCCACTTTCGCTACAGTATACTGGTATGCAGTTTACTATCAGCTGCCTGACAAAGTTAAGCATCATCTAAATGAGTTTTTCTACCAATATTAATCACATCATGACGCCCTCATTCACAATTCTGTATGTTTTAATTTACAGAATGAAGTCCGATTAATGTTTCTAAATGTAGCACAATTGTGGGGAAATTAATTTACTGCCTAATCTCATAGAGTTAGTTTACCTAGTGAGCAGCAGACAGGCAAGTAAAAGTTGGGTAAAGTACAAGGTAAGACAGGCAGGTGGCAAGACCTTCTTTTAAAGTGTAACTGAAGGAAAAGTGTAACTGCAGACGGTGTGTTCATTGCAATAATTAAAAGGAGGAAATTACGAAGGGAATAGTTTTCAAAAATCTGACGGAAAGTTTTCAGACACTTTTAAGTTTTCCACATTTAGTTTTGTTTCACACTCATCTTGAAGAGGATTTAAATTAATTTTCTCATCATTAAACACACTGTTCTCCACAATGACAAAGTAAAAACATTTTTTTTACTTTTTTTTTTTTTTTATAAAAAAAAAGTGTTTTGTTAATTTATCCACCATCTTGGGATTACTTTGTAACTGATTTTTCTTTCTTTCTAACTAACTGGTGAAGTCTTAAAAGTCACTGTGGTTGTTGTTGCTGTTGTTAAATAATTACGTAATTCCATGCGTGTTATTTATTTGTTTTAAAAACCCAGTATTGGTGTAGAATGTAGAAAACATAAACAATAAAAAATTTGCAAAGGAGCTGTAGAGTATGTATATATTTGGAAAGCTGAGTCAAATTTAATTTGCCACACCCAGTCTGGAAAGGGTTACCAAGCCATTTCTAAGGCTTTTGGGAATACAGCAAAACACGGTGAGAGTCCTTATCCACAGATGAAGAAATCTTGGAACAGTGATGAACCTTCCCAGGAGTTACCTACCAAAAATACTCCAAGAGCACAATGACAAGTTATCCAGGAGCTCATAAAAGAACTGAGAAGAACACCTGAAGACCTTCAGGACTCACTTGCCTTAGTTAAGGTCGGTGTTTGTGATCTCAACAATGAAAAAAAAAAAAACTGGGCAAAAATGGCACAGTGATGTGAAAGACTCATTGCCAGTTATCACAAACACTTGATTGCAGTTTTTTTTCTCCAAGGGTGGCACAAACAAACAGTTATTAGGTTTAGAGGGCCATTGCCTTTTTACATTGGGCCAGGCAGATTTTGACAACTTTTTAAACTGGGTTATTCAATTCAATTTTATTTATATATATTTATATTTATAAATATATTTCTTATTTTTAACAATTTTCATTGTCTCAAAGCAGCTTCACAGAAATTAAAAGAAAATTTTAAAAGAAAATTTATGGAAGTGTGTATGTGTGAGAAAAACATATCTAGATAATAATGAGATTGTTCCCAATGAGCAAGCCAAGGGTGACGGCCACAGTGGCAGGGAAAAATTCCCTGAGATGGCAAATGGCAGAAAAAACCTTGAGAGGAACCAGACTCAACAGGGAACACATTACCATTTGATAATGGATAGAAATTATATACAGTGGCTTGCAAAATTATTCGGCCCCCTTGAACTTTTCCACATTTTGTCACATTACAGCCACAAACATGAATCAATTTTATTGTAATTCCACGTGAAAGACCAATACAAAGTGGTGTACACGTGAGAAGTGGAACGAAAATCATACATGATTCCAAACATTTTTTACAAATAAATAACTGAAAAGTGGGGTGTGCGTAATTATTCAGCCCCCTTTGGTCTGAGTGCAGGCAGTTGCCCATAGACATTGCCTGATGAATGCTAATAGAGTGCACCTGTGTGTAATCTAATGTCAGTACAAATACAGCTGCTCTGTGACGGCCTCAGAGGTTGTCTAAGAGAATATTGGGAGCAACAACACCATGAAGTCCAAAGAACACACCAGACAGGTCAGGGATAAAGTTATTGGGAAATTTAAAGCAGGCTTAGGCTACAAAAAGATTTCCAAAGCCTTGAACATCCCACGGAGCACTGTTCAAGCGATCATTCAGAAATGGAAGGAGTATGGCACAACTGTAAACCTACCAAGACAAGGCCGTCCATCTAAACTCACAGGCCGAACAAGGAGAGCGCTGATCAGAAATGCAGCCAAGAGGCCCATGGTGACTCTGGACGAGCTGCAGAGATCTACAGCTCAGGTGGGGGAATCTGTCCATAGGACAACTATTAGTCGTGCACTGCACAAAGTTGGCCTTTATGGAAGAGTGTCAAGAAGTAAGCCATTGTTAACAGAAAACCATAAGAAGTCCCGTTTGCACAGCAAACATGTGGAAGAAGGTGCTCTGGTCAGATGAAACCAAAATGGAACTTTTTGGTCAAAATGCAAAACACTATGTGTGGCGGAAAACTAACACTGCACATCACTCTGGTGGTGGCAGCATCATGCTCTGGGGGTGCTTCTCTTCAGCAGGGACAGGGGAGCTGGTCAGAGTTAATGGGAAGATGGATGGAGCCAAATACAAACCTCTTGGAGTCTGCAAAAGACTTGAGACTGGGGCGGAGGTTCACCTTCCAGCAGGACAACGAGCCTAAACATAAAGCCAGGGCAACAATGGAATGGTTTAAAACAAAACATATCCATGTGTTAGAATGGCCCAGTCAAAGTCCAGATCTAAATCCAATCGAGAATCTGTGGCAAGATCTGAAAACTGCTGTTCACAAACGCTCTCCATCTAATCTGACTGAGCTGGAGCTGTTTTGCAAAGAAGAATGGGCAACGACTTCAGTCTCTAGATGTGCAAAGCTGGTAGCTGTAATTGCAGCAAAAGGTGGTTCTACAAAGTATTGACTCAGGGGGCTGAATAATTACGCACACCCCACTTTTCAGTTATTTATTTGTAAAAAATGTTTGGAATCATGTATAATTTTCGTTCCACTTCTCACGTGTACACCACTTTGTATTGGTCTTTCACATGGAATTCCAATAAAATTGATTCATGTTTCTGACTGTAATGTGACAAAATGTGGAAAAGTTCAAGGGGATACTTTTGCAAGCCACTGTATCATCATGTGTGTTATGCAGCTGAAAGATCAATATAACAGAAGTTATTTAAATTAACATGAAGTCTGGTTCAGCAATGGGATGAGTCAGTAGGTGCAGAGGGCAGATGGGGTCAGGATGGGGTGAACGGCTGCATCACTGTCTGGTTTGGGAATTGTGCCAGATCGGACCGCAAGACCCTACAGCGGATAGTGAGGACAGCAGAGAGGATCATCGGGGTCTCTCTCCCCTCTATTGAAGACGTCTACACCACACGCTGCATCCGCAAAGCCACCAGCATTGTGGCTGATCGGACACACCCCTCTCACACACACACTTCACACTCCTGCCATGTGGAAAAAGGTCCGAAAGCATTCGGGCACACACATCCAGACTGTGCAACAGCTTTTTTCCACAAGCCATCCGTCTCCTCAACAAAAAGGGACTGGACTGATAAACACACACACACACACACACACACACACACACACACACACACACACACACACACACATTATCACTCAGCTTAACTCAACTACCTCAAAACATTGAGACTGGACTGACTAAGCAACACAAGCGCAAACACACTGACCTACACCACCAAACTATCACCAACCTGTAAATGCTCTTTTGCACAATATTCATTACTGGATTACTTTTTGCACTAACGTCTTAATTCTTGCTGCTACTTTAAGGAATGTTTACTGGTTCTGCACAATCCTGTCTTGTCTCCGCTAGCCAGCTAACTAGGCCTCTTAGTTAGCTAGTTTTAGCTCTTCTGTTAATTTATGTTGTAAACTTATGTTGCATGTAGCACTTTGGTCCTGGAGGAACGTTGTTTCGTTTCAATGTGTACTAACTGTATATGGCTGAAGTGACAATAAAGCCTACTGAACTTGAACTTGAAGGATCCCTGGGAGCACAGGAGCACCATGTGTAGCTCCAAACCTTCATGAAGCAGAATCCAGCTGGAGCTGCTCCTTCTCTGGATGCCTCAGGATCCTCGCAGGGTTGGCCTTGCTGGCACAATCTCCAGATGCCTCAGGAAGGGTAGGAAAAAAAAAAAAAAACATATGCGAAAAAAAAATCAGGAATGGGCAAATACTTTTTCACAGCACTGTAAGTATTTCGACCCTTTGTTATGACACTTGCAATTGATCTCTGGTGCATCCTACTCCTATCAGTAGTCATTGAGATGCTTCTACAACTTAATTGGAGATCCAGCGTTTCCTTGTGATTCTTGTGGAGGTGGGAGAAACTTACAGAAAGACAAACATCAGCTCTTCACCAATCAGTTCTTTATGGTGGAGTGTCCAGGCGGAGCCATTGAAACCCTGCTGGGAGTTTGCCGGAAAGCCTCTAAAGGAACCTGAGCCCATGAGAAACCTGAAAAAAAAAATCCTCTGGTCTGATGACACAAAAATTTTAATATTTGGACACAATTCCCTACACCATGTGTGTACGAAATCAGGCACTGTGCAACACCTCATTAAAAGCATCCGTACAGTCAAACACGGTGGTGGCTGTCATGCTGTGGGGATGCTTTTCTGCAACTGGGGCTAAGAGATAAGTCAGAATAGAAGGAAAAATAAAATAAAATAAAAAATATTAACTTGAACAACTCTGAAGGAAGAATAGAAGAAACTTGCTAAAGAAGCATATACTGTACCAAGCTTGTAGCATCAGGCAGACTTGAGGCTGTCATTGTGACAGAAGGGATGTGTTTGAATCCATACAGTACTTATTGAAATTGGATATTTCAGTCTTTATTTTTTATTTAATAATTCTTTAATTATTCTTTAATTTCCTTTCCTTTTTACCCTGGCTTGGGGTGTCATTAGTACCATGATGCTGTAATGGCAGTATAGAGGCTTAGTGTTAGCACTGTGGCCTTGCACTTCCAGGGTCTGGGTCCGTTTCCTGCCACAGGTATCTGCGCATAGAGTTTGCATGTTCTCCCCGTGCTTGCTGGATTTCCTCAGGGTACTCTGGTTTCCTCTCACACTACAACGACATGCGGATTAGGCTAATTGGCATTCCAAAATTGCCTCCAATGATCACCCTTGGCCTCCACAGTCCACTACATAGGTTCCTAGAAAGATGATGCTGTGATAGCTTTTGGATTTTAATCTGCATTGTGTGTAAATGTTTACAAGGGCACTGCATCACTCATGTTATAACTAAATATCACATTTTTGCATCTAGAATTCCACATCAAAGGGGCTGTGTAGCTGTGAGATTGTGCTTTATCCAAAGTGCCTTTTGTTGTCATGTCCAAATGCCAGAAACATGCAAATGCACGTGCACACATAATGTGACACGGTGGGATTGTGCAAGAGATAAGGTACTGTAGCTGGCATGCTTGATGTTTTTGCCATTGTAGAGTAGGATTCCTGAACCCTTTCCAAAATTCAGTCTGCACAGATTACCGTACTGACCTTTTAATGCCCATAGCTCAGCAAAGCTTCTGTCCACTAGGCATTCAGAACAGCCACACTGCTCAGAGCCAAGAAGCATTCGGCTCCTTTACTGGAATCTTGGCTGAGTGTTTTGTTCACAATGGTTTTGTGCTACTAGACTTGCTATTGTCTTTACAATGGATAAGGTGCAAAATTGTGCAAAATCTTTAAACCCCATATGTACACAATTAGGAATGCACTGATATCAATACTGACAACCCCAGTGTAAAAAAAATACACTTTACTGTATTACAAATATATTGAAATCTTCTATACATAGTACATTGCAAATATACTAACAAAAAGTTGTACCAGTTAATATCTAAAAAGTATACTAACATCATGCTTTTACCAAATTTTCAATTAAACTTTAATCACTTAAATAATTGTATTATAGTACACTTTCCAAAAATATATTATAGGAAAATATACTTTAAGTGAAAGATTGGTCTAATTTCCAAAGCATGCTTATTTTAACTTTGTTTTTCATTCTTTTTGGTATATTAAAAAAACTAAATGCTCAAAATAATCATTGTACAAATGTACAGAAAGTATACATTAGAATACACATTTTACTTACTTATTTCTACTTATTTATGCTTATATTTAGCGCACAACTCTCATGCGCCCACAAGCTTTTAGACTTTTTTTGCATGCTGAAAATCAATATGTTTGAAATCTCTCTTCTGTGCACTCACTATCATAAAGCTACACTTGCACGAACGGGAGTGGCGTTAGAACTCAGAACTTAGAGTGGTCAAATACCAGTGATCTTGATATATTTCACAATGAATGAGAAATAAGGTATACTGAGACACACTCACTTGCCTGGTTCTACATTTTATTCACGAACCAAGGTGCAATTTTCATCCCTTTGTGTTCATTTTCTGTGATAATTTTCACTGACAATGTTCTATACAGTCAGGTCAGCTGCTCTCTCACTCGCTATCAAAGATACTATTCAAACATCTCAAAAATAAAACTCAAGCATGAGGAGTTCATTGCCAGCAGCACATAGCAGCAACTAATACAGACACCAACAAAATTGTTCCATGACACCCCAATTGCTTAATACTAAGTAGGTTACTCTAAATAGGTTTCAGTGCATCCATAGTTACGATACAAAGGTTTTCCACACACATGGAAACACATGACATAATTTTTTTTTTATTCTCCTATTGCTTCCGTTCATCATCATGACCCTGTCATCATACAGTATATATTCCTACCTCACATCATCCTTATCATCACCATCATATATCTCTCCATCTGACATCACCGTAACCTCGCCAAACATCACTTCAGGCTTGACAGCACTGACACCATATGGACACATCATTGGGTCCTTAATCATATATTTCCCTACCTGACATTAGTGTGATGAAAGATAACATCTTTAAACCAAAACTGCTCTGACCCTGTATGGAGAGAGAGAATGGAACATGCTGGCAAGACCTGGTCTCTTGTATTTATAGCCTGTTGATGGATTATGAAACCGGGCGCTCAGAACGTTATGGTTATTTTCGTAAAGGCTTCTCGTTTTCTAATAAAGGCCTTTTCAGTCACCATGGTGACGTTAAGGGATTTAGCACAACTATATTTACTACGAGTGCTGGAGCTCGGGTCCTCATTAGACTTGGGGAGAGGAATGCAGAGCCATAATTGTGCTGAGAATCTGCTGAGTGACACAATACAAGTAAACCATTTTCCATCCTTGTGAGGTTTTTCTCCTCACTGCTGGAAAGTGCTTTCCAGATCATTGATCCCACTTATTGGACTGTTATGACAGATATATCATAGAGAGGGCTGTATATGTAGTCTGTACTTTAGTTATGTAGGAAGTGATCGATAATAGTACCACAGATAAAAGGTACAAGAAAGGCAATTTGATAACATACAAAAACAAACAAACAAACAAACAAATGGCATATAACAAATGTTCACTAATGACATGCATCATTGTGATTAAGCACTTTTTTCTGGCAACATCTTAGATCCAAATGCTTAAATAAAAACAGGTAAAAAATTAAATACATAATGATTACATTGATACATAGATTTATACTACAGGACTGCTATATATGCACAATTCCCTTGCTTGGTAGGTTTCCTCCAGGTACTGTGGTTTCCTCCCATAGTCCAAAGACATGCAGATTAGGCTAATTGGCGTTCCCAAAATGCCTGTAGTGTGTGAATGAGCGTATGAGTGTATGTATGTGTGTCCTGTGTCCTGCCTCGTATCCTAAGTCTCCTGGGCTCTAGGCTCTAGGCCCCCCATTGCGCTGTATACAGAATAAAGTGATCTAGTTGATAATTGAGTTAGAGTGGCGATGTGATATATGAAGCAGAATTGATAATTCAACAGTGCAACCATCTAATAATCTACACATATAATATGCAAATTGAATTTCTGTTCTTACTCCCACACATGACTGTAAAAAATATTATAATTAGAGACTGTTTAATTCCTGTGATATTACTCTTTGCAGATATTATTGACTTCTAATTGGTGTTCCAAAATTAGCCATAGTGTGTGAGTGTGTGTACATGTGTGTGCCCTGTGATAGATTGGCACCCTGTCCGGGGTGTACCCTGCCACATGCCCTAAGTCTCCTGGGATAGGGTCCAGGCCCCCTGTGACCCTATATAGAGGATTAAGAAGTATAGACGATGAGTGAGTGAGATGTTCAGAAGGTGTTGATTAATTTTCTAGGGTTCAATGTCGCAACAATAAGGTTTATAATACAGTAATATACTCATTCTAACAGTTAAATATTTCAATAGTAACTTACACAACACTTGTATGATGGATTCCAACATTAGCATTTTGTATCAATTTGAGCTAAAATTAGATTAAAGGAACATTTTCAGGTGAGATTTATTTATTTATTTATTTATTATCATTATTATTATTATAATTTTTACGGTTTCTTAGTAACAGGAACATATGTCTTATTAATGTTACAAGACATGCTTCAGACTAATGGCTGAATGACAAATAATAATTAATTTCAAATTTAACAATAATGTCTAAATTGACACCTGTTTACTTCACTTCAGGTCGTGCCATATCATGCCCTTAAAATTTTGATTATTTTACCATAATATCCATAATATTTCATTTCTTACATACTGTATACAACAGTTTTCATCTATATAACAGAATAAGCTTTGAATAAGATCTAGATTGTTTTGCTTAGATGATTGTTGATGTTATAAGGTCAGCTGTCTTCAGCCTTTAAACCTTTTAACAAAATGATGTGCTGCATGACAACCACTCTGGTTACTATGCATTCTTTGGAAATGGCCCAAATTGCAGTTACTGAGGCTTTGCAAAAATCCATGGTATGACTTGGATCTCATCATACATACCAGAAGCAATACTACAACATATCACGAAGAAGTTCTGCATCATTACATCACAGCCTTAGTAATGGAGTGCCTCAGGGGTCAGTACTTGGCACACTATTGATCTCCATGTACACTATATCACGAAAATCAGTGATCATGTCTCATGGATTCTCCTACCTTTGCAACACTAATGACACCTACTGGTTCTCAAGATGGCGCCGGTGAGGTCGGCTGCCGTCACGACTGCTCCGACCACCTTTTCCTTGTTTTTGTTTTTTAAGTTAGTTTTCTTTGTTTTAAAATCGGCAAAATCATCACCATTGAGTACATTAGGTATGATAGAGACACTCATGTTTCTATTGGTATACAATGTACTCACAATTCGACGATTTTAACTCGGGATCCGAGCTGGCCGAGTGAGATCCTGAGGGAGAACAATGGACGCGACGCGAAGCGGAGGCCTCGTGGGAGACGAGCTGGAGTGAGGAACCGGCTGAGAGCCCGTGCACACCGCACACCTCTGCCTAGCATCCTGCTCGCCAACGTCCAGTCACTGGAGAACAAACTTGATGACCTCAGGGCCAGGATAAAGTTCCAGAGAGACATTCGGGACTGCAATCTCCTCTGCTTCACCGAGACATGGCTGAACCCAGCGGTGCCAGACCACGCCATACAACCAGCCGAGTTGTTCTCGGTTCACCGCATGGACAGGACGAGGGACTCGGGGAAGTCAAGGGGAGGCGGCGTGTGCTTAATGGTGAACAACAGCTGGTGCAACAGCGCGAGCGTTGTTCCTCTTACACGCTCCTGCACACCAAACCTGGAACTACTGTCCATCATGTGTCGTCTACCCCGGGAGTTCACATCGGTCATAATCAGCGCCGTTTACATACCACCACAAGCAGACACTGACATTGCCTTATGCGAGCTGCATGAGGCGCTCACACAGCACCAGACACAACACCGGGACGCTGCGCTCATTGTGGCGGGGGATTTTAATAGTGCCAACCTATTAAACGCGCAGCGCCGAACTTTTATCAGCACATCACCTGCCCCACCAGGGGCGAAAGGACACTGGACCACTGTTGTACCACGGTCAAAGACGGTTACAAGGCACAATCTCGTCCAGCGTTTGGTAAATCCGACCACGCCGCCATCTTCCTCATGCCAAAATATAAACAAAGGCTGAAACAGGAAGTGTCGGCTCAGAGGGAGGTCGCACGCTGGACGGACCAATCGGTGGCCGCGTTACAGGACGCACTCGATGACGCAGACTGGGACATGTTCAGAAACAGCTCCGATGATGACGTCAGCGTGTTTACGGAAGCGGTTGTGGGATTTATTGAGAAGCTGGCAGACGATACGGTAGAGAAAAAGACTATCAGAACGTTTCCCAACCAGAAGCCGTGGGTGGATAAAACCATCCGCGACGCTCTGAGATCTCGCACAGCTGCCTACAACACGGGACTTGCGTCGGGGGACATGGAACCGTACAAGGCTGCGTCATACAACGTCCGGAAGGCGGTGAAAGAGGCGAAGCAGCGCTACGGGAGAAAACTAGAGTCACAGCTTCAACAGAGTGACTCTAGGAGCCTGTGGCAGGGACTGAGAACAATAACGGATTATAAAGCACCAACATCCGGTATGACGAACGCGGACGTGACTCTGGCAGACAAGCTCAACACATTCTATGCTCGCTTCGATGCTGCAGCTAAAGACGCTAGCGGCGCTAATGCTAGCGGCGCTAATGCTAACGGCGCTAATGCTAACGGCGCTAACGGCTGCAGACAGGAAGACACTGCCAGCATCGGAAACGCGCTCATCATCTCCGAGCACGATGTGAGGAGAGCCTTCAAGAGAGTGAACACCAGGAAAGCAGCAGGACCAGACGGCATCTCAGGCCGTATCCTCAGAGCCTGCACAGACCAGCTAGCACCTGTGTTCACTGAGATATTCAACATCTCTTTATCTCAGTCGGTGATCACCACATGCTTCAAAGAGTCCATCATTGTTCCTGTTCCAAAGAAACCTCATCCTGCCTCCCTCAATGACTATCGCCCTGTAGCCCTCACCTCAGTAGTGATGAAATGCTTTGAACGCCTGGTCAGAGACTTCATCATCTCTTCACTACCGGACACACTCGACCCACTACAGTTCGCTTATCGTCCGAACCGTTCCACAGACGATGCAATCTCTCATCTCCTCCACACATCACTCACTCACCTGGACACTAAGAGGGGAAATTATGTGAAAATGCTCTTCATCGACTACAGCTCTGCATTTAATACCATAATTCCCTCCACACTCACCACCAAGCTGGAGCACCTGGGACTCAGCTCACCCATGTGTCAGTGGATCTCCAACTTCCTAACTGGCAGACCACAGGCAGTAAAGATGGGCGGTCATGTCTCAGCCTCCCTCACACTCAGCACTGGAGCGCCCCAGGGTTGTGTTCTGAGCCCCCTGCTGTACTCTTTATACACCTACGACTGCGTGGCCACTACCAACTCCACCGCCGTCATCAAGTTTGCTGACGACACTGTCGTGGTGGGCCTGATCACGAACAACGATGAGTCGGCCTACCTGGAGGAGATTGGGAATCTGGAGAACTGGTGCCAGAGGAACAATCTCCTCCTGAACGTCAGTAAGACAAAGGAGCTGATAGTGGACTTTTGTACAAAGCAGGAGAGGAACTACCAGACCCCCGTCATCAACAGGAGCCCAGTGGAGAGAGTGGACAGCTTCAGATACCTCGGTGTTCACATCACGCAGGACCTGTCATGGTCCTGTCACATCAACACTGTGGTGAAAAAGGCCCGGCAGCGTCTGTACCACCTCAGACGTTTGAGAGACTTCAGACTGCCCTCCAAGGTGCTCAGGAATTTCTACTCCTGCACCATAGAGAGCATCCTGACGGGAAACATCTCGACCTGGTTTGGAAACAGCACCATGCAGGACAGACGAGCTCTACAGAGGGTGGTGCGTTCAGCTGAGCGCATCATCCGCACCAAGCTCCCTGACCTGCACTCAATCTACACCAAGCGGTGCTGGACCAAGGCCAGGAAGACCGTGAAGGACCTCAGCCATCCCAACAATGGACTGTTCTCTCTGTTGCGGTCAGGAAAGCGCTTCCACTCCCTGAAGGCCAACACAGAGAGACTGAGGAGGAGCTTCTTCCCGCAGGCAATAAGGTCTCTCAACCATACCACATTCACACCACAAACACAGAACTAATACAACCTGTTAACGTCAACGGACACTATGGACACTTTCATGCACATCTACCCTGACATTGGAACTCATATTTATGTTTACATTCTGGACCCCTGCACAAAGTCACTTTAATAAGGCACCTTAACACATGTTTCTATGCAAATTACTTGCACACCATACATCCTCCACCAAATTTCAATTTTAAAAGAAAATCTCTATTGTACAGTATATCTCTATTTTTATTTCTATTTTATGTACAGTATACTTTTATTTTTTATTTCTATTTTTATTCTAGTTAAGTTAAAATTTTCCTATTGTATTTCTTTATTCATATTTATTCCTTACTGTAAGATTTAATTCTCTTTTTAAGGTCACTGGCGGTCGTGTAAGCATTTCACTGCATATCGTACTGTGTATGACTGTGTATGTGACGAATAAAATTAGAATTTGATTTGATTTGGTGTTTTGCTGATTTACTTCTTTTGTCTCCCATCCACTTCTCAATTCTCTAAGAAGCTTGCAGACTGCACTTTTTAACAGTGCTTCCTGAAGAAAGACTCATAACCTTGACCACTGTAAAAAATAAATAGTACATTTTACGGTAAAAAAATGGCAGCTGTGGTTGCCAGAATTCTACTGTAAAAAATACGGTAGCATCGTTATTGCACTGTGAAAAAAAACCCCCGTAAATTTTACGGTAAAAAATGGCAGCTGTGGTTGCCAGAAGTTTACTGTAAAATTTTTTTAAACAGATTTACGGTTTATAACTGTCTAATTAACATGTTTATGTTGTTATAAAAACAGATCGTAACCATGTTTCTTTTTACAGCTCAGAACTGTCTAATTTAAGGATTTATGTTGTAATAACAATGGCTTATTTCCATCTTTTTAACAGCTCAGTACTCACACACTCTCACCCATCGTCTATACAACTTTATCCTGTATATGGGGGGGGAGGGTACCTGGAGGAAACCCACCAAGCATACAAACACAGAGACGGGAATCGAACCCGGCCCCTGGTGGTGGAAGGCGACAGTACTAACCTCTACACTACCACTACCATCACAATTCTGTGAAAGCATCATTTTATCCAGAGGTGTCAAGTAACGAAGTACAAAAACTTCGTTACCTTACTTAAGTAGAAATTTTGGGTATCTATACTTTACTGGAGTAATTATTTTTCAGCCGACATTTTACTTCTCCTTACATTTTTAAGCAATTATCTGTACTTTCTACTACTTACATTTTAAAAATAGCCTCGTTACTCTATTTTTATGTTCAGAACGCGCACAACGCCCCCCCGGTCGCATGATAAGAACGCGCACAACGCACCCCCAACACCCCCCCCCCCCTCGCATGATCAGAAAGCGAGACCTTAATGCTTTTGTCGCCCCTCACGGTACTTTTACTTTTATACTTTAAGTAGTTTTGAAACCAGTACTTTTAAACTTTTACTTAAGTAAAAAGCTTGGGTTGATACTTCAACTTCTAAAGAAGTATTTTTGAACCCTAGTATCTATACTTCTACTCAAGTAATGAATGTGAATACTTTTGACACCACTGATTTTATCACACTAGCTGGGAGCTAGAAGAGATAGAAGTTACGATGCTAAGCATTCGGATTTTACTGTTAAGAAACGGCTATCCTTGCCACAGTCATCAAAGGGCAGAATACCATTCACAAATTTGAAGTCCTTGCTTAATGTAAATTAGATGGCTATAAACCGTAGAAAAAATTATTAATATCCGTAAAATATACAGTATAATGAGTGCAATCCCGTACAAACAATAGTGTTGCTACCTTATTTTTATGGTAAATTTCTGGCAACCACAGCTGCCAGTTTTTTTACCGTAAAATTTACGGTTTATTTATAAACTGCAGAAAAAAATATAAAAATCCGTAAAATATACAGTATAATGAGTGCAGTCCCGTACAAACAATAGTGTTGCTAACGTATTTTTTATGGTAAATTTCTGGCAACCACAGCTGCCAGTTTTTTACCGTAAAATTCACGGTTTATTTTTTACAGAGCAGATATTTTTCTGATTTTTAAACTCTATCAACAAAGGTTTAGTAAAATATAAACTGATGCTTCACGATATTAGTAACAAATACCTTCTATGAGAGTTTCCTTTTTATAAATACAGTATATCATAAATTTTACTGCAATAAACCATATTTTCATATGTTTTTAACCGTTAAATTTAATGTCTTACTCTGTAAAACTAATTACAGTTTTTCACTGTAAATTCTACGGTTTTGTGAAATACGGTTTTATTCTGTAGCATTTATATGGTATTTTACTGTTGAATTACGAAAATTTTTTACAGTGTAAACATGACCAAAAGATGTTTTCTGGGTGTTATAAATCATTATCTACATGACTAAGATTGAACCAAAAGCTCCTGCAGAGAATACGGGCTTCATACTGTATATAACATCATCTTTACAGAGCGAATTCTGCTTTCTAGTTGCTTTATGACCTCTCAAAATTATGTCTTGTGACCCTACTAAAGTCACTCCCCTGGCTTCCACAAGCATCAAAGAGCTCTGCACCACATCCTCCACGTAGTTTGGTTCAAAAATACACACTGGCATGAAAACGCAGTAAACACTCAACCTTAGGATGCCTGACATGTTCTCCTCTCAGATGTAAACATGCTTTTAATGCCCGATCTCATTGCTCAAGTATTCTCGGCCTTCAATGATCAAAGAGCAAGCTTTCAAATTTACTCAGGTTGGATCTGTCAATATATTACTTTCCCAAAATTTCAAAATCTTCCTCATTAAGCAGTATCTAGGAAAACACTTCTCTAAATTTACTTTGTACTGATCCTGGAGTCATTAAATTTCTTTCCAGTTGGTTATGCACTTGGGTTAAAATTGTGTAACCATTTAAAGAGCTTTTATACCACTCACACACTGTTAATTGGTTCAGGTTTGCTGCTGAAGATGAAAAAGGTGTTTTGTGACTTTTTGCACATTTTCTTTATGCCTCTAAATCAATTACTGAATTCAATGTGATTGCATGTGTCCATATTTGGCGTATTGAAATGTAGAAATGGAAAGCTGTATGAATATGAGGTTTTCATACGTGCTAACTGTTGTCATTCACAGTGCTAGCTCAGATCTGAAAGAGGCTTTGGAATGAGTTAAACTGAAAGTCAGTGACGGATTCAGATATGACTACCTTGGCAGCCACCCAGGGACTGGTCTGGAAAGATCTCAAAAACAGTTGTACGAGATGGGTAGGGTGGTGGCTAAATGGACCCTACTTTAGTTCTCTCCACTGGAAGCCTGACTGTTAGGTGAAGCAAAAACAAAAATGCACATTTTATGTTGTACAGCAATGCAACTAGTAAAATAAAATTCTATTTTGAATATACACTGATCAGCCATTACCAATACAAAACATAACAGTAACACATTGACATTGATTAAACTCCCCAGATCTCAATCCGATTGAGCACCCATGAGATGCACCATACAAAAATTTCTGATCCAGGGAAGCTCGATCTCATAGCACTGCGAGATCTGCTGTCAACATCCTGTGCCAAAGAAAACAACTCACTCCTAGAGGTCTTGCGGAATAATGCCCCAAGGGGCCAGAGCTGCCCAGATGGTACAAAAGGATCCTACTGTACATAATATTAGGCATGATGTTTTGCATTGTAATGTTATGGCTGATCAGTGTCTTATAAAACATCCAAAGAGCAAGCATTCAATGTGCCTGTAATCACTTTTTATGATTAAAGAAATTAGAATGTGATTGCAAAATTTTTGCATAAAAATCATTGTAAACTTATTTAGGTAGAAACACCTGCAAATTATTTATTCGTAGTAAATAAGCTTGCACATTTTTGTGGGTGCTATTAAGGTTACTCATGAAAAACATGAATAAATTAGGGCCTAAAAGCCTAAATGTTGATACAGTATGAATTAAAATTCTTTATTCGATTAATTTTGTCCTAAGGGTTTGCAAATTTTTCTCTGTATCTGAAAAATCCTTCCTTTATCTTCCCCTTTGCTGCTCAAACAATTGAGTTGCCACATGGTGCTTAAGGGATGATATTTAATTAGATTATAAATGCAAAAGTGGATTGAAAGACAGTGAAAGTTACTTGACCTGTAGGTGTTTAACTGGATTTGGAAAGATACATCATGGATGATTAAGATACAAAAAGAACTGAGCTAGAAGGTAATATAATATTCAGGCAATTTGTCTTTGTCCAGTTTGTCTTTTCAAAGCATGCATGCACTCAGCGTTGTGTGTGATTTGTGTGATACCCTTGGATCGACAACAAGATTAACTTGACCATGTGACTGTACAGTACGGCATTACAGTGTGTCTTCACTGATGAGTATGTTAAAGTGGGTGACCTCCAGAGGCCTATTTACTGTACACATGTATTGGAATGAAGCCAGTGCTCTGGACTGTGGAATTAAGGTGCACAGCTTAACTGGGAATTGATTCAGTTCACAGTCTATACTGCATTTAAACCTGACGGAATGTTATTTCTTTGAAGTTTATCCAGAATAGAAATGTATTACTTGACATGAGCTAAGTGTCTTTAGGGGAGCAAATAAGAGGCATGCCATTCTATTTAGAAAGACTACCAGAAAAGTTCATGTGGCACCTGATCGAGAGATGTGCATGAGAGATAAGGACTGGGATGCAACAATAAAATCAACTGCGTGATTATGACCATAGTGGTTTGTTTACATTCTGAAAGTTTTTTTCTCAAGTGTTGGCCTAGTGTTCAGATGCATCATGGTCGCAAAAACAATCCATCAGGTTCCATTCAGAGTTGGAAAGTACAAACTAATAAGTTTATTTTGTTGCTGTACTTAAGTACAGTTTCATGTATCTGCCCTTTGCTTGAGTAGTGTTATTTAATAAGACTCCACTACATTCTGCAACAAATATCTGTTCTTTCTACTTCGCTACATTTGCCCATGACGTTGCGTTGCATAATTACTGTACACATACAGTGGTTCATGGCATGAAGCAGTAATATCTCCACATTCTGGCTATTATATATAATTGCTTCATTTGCATTTCTTCTGTGAAACATTCAGTCATGTAGCAGGTGTTTGAAATCAGAAGCGGAGATGGTTTCAGACAGCGACAAAAACGTACATTCACAGTCAGGAAGCAGAGAGCAAGAGTGAGAGAGAGTGAGAGAGAGAGAGTGAGAGAAAGAGAGAGAGACAGAGAGAGAGACTCTTACTAAGACCTGAATGCTACAGTGAAGTAATACAAGCTCAGTAATTTTGACACTTGAAGTTAAGTGTTTTTGTACTTTTACTTTAGTAGTAATGTAAATTGATGACTAGTAATATTTTACTTGGGTATTTCACCTATGGGATATATGTACTGGGCCCACCACTGAGTTTAGACCACACACACTCAATCTCCAAATACAAATATGAATATTTGGAATACTTATATAGGGAGTCCCCACATTACAAGATCTGACGCTAAGTCTTGTTTTTAAGTTGAATTAGCAGGTCAGAACAGGTACATCAGTTGGTCATTTTTTTGTCTTAGAATGTGAAACATTTTCCATAGAAATATGTAAAATATTGGTTATAAGAGAAAAAGTTGGGCAAAATACCAAGTTACAAACTGAACACAGAGTTACTTGCATTGTGATCTGAGTAAGATTGAAGGACAGTGTTTATCTCCCATGAGCTGTCTGAACACTTACTGTGTTTTTATATGCATGTCAGAGTAAATTGTGCATTCAAAACATTGCATTTGTGCTTATTGTAATTACATGTTTATATAACTGGCATTAAGGTGGTCTATTTGTAACTATGAGTTGTCTGTATGTTGGATGCAGGTTCTTTTGTATAGACATACAAATAAAGAAAGTACCATACTACATAACAGTTTTACATATAAGTACATGGTAGAATAGACTCATATACAGTATGTACATATACATTACAGTGTGGAAACAACTCTTTACACTGGTAAATGTAAGTTATTTCCTGAATCTACAGAAATGTACAGTAATTGTTTAACTTTTCTTTAGCCTTACCATGTATTGTTCTGGTGTCCTGTCTAGTTAGCATGCACTTCCCTGTATATTTACTGTCCTGAGTGTTAAGTGTTATAATTAAAAACTATAGATCTGAGTACACTGCCACGTACTTGCACTTTATTTAGTCCTATATATTAAGCTGTTATTGTGTGTACAATGGTCCTGAAGAAATTTAAATACCTTACAGTGTATAGAGAGTCATACAGTATAGAGGTCTGACAATAAATCCTGCTTGTGTTAAATGATAAATGTTTTAAAAGAGAAAGTAAATAAAATGATTAATCTGACTCTGTTTGTCCACTTCCTCAAGGGACCGGTGTCTTCTTCCTGACCTGTACAGAGGGAGAACAGATAAGCTTTCTGTTTGACTGTATTGCTCGAGGCAGCTCTCCAAGCAAGACACCATTTGGCTTGCGCCCCTCTCTACCAGGTTCATGCAGCACATTTATGTGTATGTCTGGGGAGTTTGGAGTCTTGGGTTCTGTGCCTGTTGGGCCACACGTGTGTGTATGTGTGTGTGTGTGTGTGTGTGTGTGCAAAATTCATGTTTTGTGCTTTTTCTATCTCTCTGATTATTGGTTAATTAATTAGTAAAAACTGGCCAAATTTAAGTAAGAAATAAACCTCTTGGCGGCATGTTGTTGTAGAAAAATAATCACAGTTGGGGTGGTGTGATGCAGCCCAACATGAAAAGAGTTTGCCAGCGTATCCCAAATATTTCCTCACTGAAAACATGACCATATTAACCATTACATATTTTTCTAATCTGTTAATGTGGCGAACCAACTATACAATCCCTTGAGAATGTGCTTTTCTGGAGTATAATAATGAGATCATTTATATAAACCTGCAATTTGCCTCTCACATGAAACTATTCAATATCTTTTGAACAATAAGAGTTAAAGATTCAACAGCACAAGAATCAAGGAACCCAACCCACACAAGAAAAAAGTCCCCAAGCTGGTTGTACTGTATGTTTGAGCATGAGGCAGTTAAGTGAATGTGAAGAGTAACTGTTTCGTTATGTGAGAGATCGCTCACATAAGCTCTCCGAGCACTCTGAGCCATGAGAAAAAGTGCGTTTATCCTTGCATTTCTAATGACCACACACACACACACACACACACACACACACACACACACACACACTGATACTAATCAGAAGACTCTATTAAAGTACTGTTGATACAATGAACATGTTGAAAAAAATATCCTCATTTTAAAATTAAACATATGATTTTGTCATTGTAATTATACAGCAACATTTGTTTGGTAGACCAGGAGTAATAAAAATAATGACAAAAAAAGGACTTCAGGGGGTGTGGGTTGTGGGGTGGATCCGTGGATCAGACTTGTTGGTTCGATGCATCCTATTGGTCCTCAGGGGATCTGGGGAGTTTGGAGTCTTGGGTCCTGTGCCTGTTGGGCCACATGCCTGGCAGACTGTGGTGCACTGGGTGTTCTGGTACCTTTCTATCATGGCCAGGATTGATCCCCCCCCCCCTAGCAATTTATGGCACATTGGCCATTGGCATCTCTGTGAGATCAATAATAATAATAATGACAACAACAACAACACTGCTCTAGTAATGAAAAAGACTCAGCCACTAAATTAGCAGTGTGAATGTCACTATTCAAGTCCAGCTTAGAGTCATGTGGAGAAACAGCTTGACAAGATAATTGAGTCAGCATAATGTTCTGGAGCTGACTGAGCAAGGAATGAATGGCTGTACATGGCAGAGAATAAAACTTTTTGAGAGCAATTTTCTGTGTCTTTCCTTGTGCAGAAGAGTTAAATAATATCCACCATTACAGTATAACAGCTCTCTCTTATAATTTTTGGATGAGTACATCACAATATCTGCTTTATAACCTCACATTTTTAAAGTGGATGAAATTAAAATTACATTCAATACTGTACAGCAGTGTAAGTGCCCAATTTCAGCAGGAATAACCTGGAAAATGAATACAAGTACTCATGCATGACAGTTATGCCTGCTTAAAAAGTTTAACTTTATATAGTGTATATTTTTTATCTTCTCTGATGTAATTATGCATCAACCAATAGATCAGCTTGAAAGGGGTTTTACAATAGGTGGAGTTTAACATTTATGCCTGGAGCAAACATTTTTAACTAGTCTGCGTACACATTCTAACTATTGTGTGGTGAGTTACACATAGACAATAGTATGGAGCCAAGCTTGCAATAAAACCAAACAACACAGAGCATTAAATCAGTTTCAGACCATTTCGCCCATAGCGTTATGCAGGGTTTCACACATGGGTGCTCACAACTGAAGCATGCTGGCCTTCCAAAGTGAGAAAAGTCTGTCAAAGTGAAATATCAATTAGTTTTTTGTGTATATTCTGTTAGACTTTCCTTTTTCTGTTTTAAAACATTTGGCAAATACATGAACTAATTAAATTTTTAATTGAAATATGTGAAGTATGCACTCATTCATATCCAATTTATTGCACACACACACACACGCACGCACGCACGCACACACACACACACACACACACACATACACACACACACACCATAGTAGGTATGTACACACAATTAATTTTTTCACTCATCTTCAGTGACCACTTCATGATCAATCTATCATGAATCAATCAAGGAACACTGGGAATGAGCCAAGAATACACCCAGAACCATTAAGTTGGAACAAATAAAATATAATTGGCGGGGTGGTGTAGTAGCTAGCACCTTTTGCGCCTCCAAGGTCAAGGTTTCAAGTCCCACCTTGGATCTGTATTTGTGGAGCTTCGTGTTGTCCCAGTGCTTGGTGGGTTTCCTCCATGCACCTTGATTTTCTTCCACAGTCTGAAGACATGCAAATTAGGCTAATTGCTTTTTACAAATTACAGTACCTAAAGAGGGTGTATGAGGGTGTATCCCTCCAAGTCCCCTAGGATAGGCTCCAGGGCCCCATATTCAGAAAAGCTTCTTATGCCTAAAAGTTGCTCCTAGTGATGAAATTCAAAGAAAATTCTTAGAATTTTTCCGTTAAATTTAGTATTAAATCTTAGTAAAGATAAAAATGATTCACGAAACATCTTAGCCCTAAAAACAGCTCCTAAGGTAAAAATTGTTAAGAGTAGAGAGGATGACTTTTAAGAAGCTTAAGAGTTTCTATAGCAGAGGACAAAATGGCAGAAAGAACAAATATTCTCCAAACACTAAAAGTAAACACTGCTTTTCTGTCCAGTGGTTTTCTTCAATGGTTGTTTTACTTCCTTCCAACTTTTTTGGATTGTTGGCTACATGCCATCCAAAAGTGCAACTTAAATAGACTGTCCTGTAATCATGTAAATTAGTAAATGGTGAGCCATGTTGCTCCCATCAATCTGAAATGTATTACAAGTAATAAAATCAGTAAATAAATAAATACTTACTTATCTAAAGTAAGAACTTAAATATAGTAACTACTGTGTGGATATTGGTTGCTTCAAAAGTAGACACATTTTTAACGTTTAGCTGTTTTAATTAACTTTAAGATATTTAACATATAACAGAAACTTGCTCTAAGAAGTTTTCTAAATCACTTTTAGTCTAAAACTCCCAGCTAGGACTTTTTAGGCTAAGATAGGAGCTCACTGAGAGAATTCTGTGAATACGGGCCCAGGTTTCCTGCAACACTTTTGTTACCAATATCATTATCACGGACACTGACTCATCAGCTAGGGGAACATGTTATGCTGTCTCGGGTGTATGTTTGTACTCTCCTCACAGGTCATCTTATATTCTGTTTGTCAGATTAGCACATTGCCAGCTTTACGTATTAAAATATGATGTGACGAAGGAAATTTGCCAAGCAGAACCTTCTCTCGATACTTTGCATAGCTAAGTGTGCTCTGACAGGATCAGGTGACAAGTCTTACGCAGAATCAAAGACACAGAGAGCCGATGGATAAAGCCGATCATGGATGTTTGCGTTGGAGAGAATTTCTAGAAATATCTATTTACAGTTACTTGTATCCTCTTACAGGTACAGTATGTGTGAGTCATGCCACCCACACTGGAGGCGGGGTCAAATTTTGACTTTTAGTTTCTCCCAAGTTATTATTATGACTAATGTTTTAATCTCATGTTTAGGAGATTTCATGTAAAAAATAAATAAAAATACTAGTTCCAAACTGGGAACAGCAACATCATAGAAATAGTAGGTTGTTATTGAATTATAGTGTAGTTCTATTGAATTACCAAATCTATTTGGTTTGAAAGTGTTATTTTAATTTTGTATAGCAGCATCTCTGATACAGTAGGTCTATATAAAAACACATTCTGAAGTATAACTTTTTAAACAATCACTCACACTGTTTTGTATGGCAGACATTATGCTTAAATTAAGCATTATAAATTGCAAAGTGTTTTGTTATTTCACTAAGAAAAATACAGAGTACAGAGATTTTTACTTAATGTTTGTGGAGTCTCCACTATCAGAACTTAACAATCAAAACAACAGATTTTTTTTAACCACAAAAAAGTTTTATTATTACATTTCATAGGCATTTAATACTCCTAAAATACCTTAAGATGTATGTATGTATGTATGTATGTACGTACTGTATGTGCACTGATCAGCTACTGTATAACATTAACACCCCTGCCAGATGAATTGAATAACACTGAGTATCAATTATATACCCATAAACTGGTGACAGGTTCATTGGCACCCAAGGTTCCCACCAAAAAGCCAATGCAGCACATACTGTACTGCTGGAAAAACGCCAGTGCTGGGTATGACAAAAAGGTACCATAGCACCCAATGAATCATAGCCTATAGTACCACACACACACTCACGGTTATCAGGCAATGAATTTAAGATTGTTGACCAAGCCTCCAAGTTCCCCAGATTGCAATTTGATCATGCACCCATGGGATGAGCCAGACAAACAAGATTTTATATATATACTGTAAAATGCTGATACAATGAACTAAGGACATAGCAAGACAAACCATGCTTGAATTGTGCATCAATTTAAAGTGCAAATTGTGCCAGACAGCAAATGTGAAAATATATTGCAATAGACTGAAACCATGTGCGGCAATGATACATTAATACCAGGAGATAAACCACAGTGACACAGAGTTTATGAGGGAAAAAAAGCAATTATTACAGTACAGTACAGAGAACCTAAGCATTTTGAAGATAGACAATAAATCTGAAGAGAGTCTATAAGTTATGATGTTTGTGTAGCTAATCATAATTTTACTGATATCCAACTCTGGCACAGTCCAAAGAGCTCACTTGGCTGCAGTGCCACCGGGCATCATCACTCACACACTAGGGATCCACAAAGCTTCATAAACACCACACTGCAATGCAGATAACTTAGAAGTGCTGAGATCTGAATTTTGCCATCTGCTACACTTAACTTGGTGTGACCTTGATCTTTATCAAGTTTTGGTTTGGAGCTTCACCTCAACTGGCATTGAGAAAGCATAGCCAAATGCCAAAAACATAACAGGTGGCCGCACACAGTTTACTCCAACGATGCATCAGCCTGTCTCATTGCCTTTTATCCCTTACATACAGCATGTACAAAGTGAAACTGAGCCTCTTCAATAAAATGAAACATAAAGTAAGCATTTTAAAGAAGTCCAAACATCTGAATAAAAAGGCACAATATATATTCTATCCATCCATCTATCTAGGAACCCCTGTTATTCAACAAGGGACCATGGAGGAGAATGGTGACAATTGATTTATTTATTCCCATTTGTATGACCATAGTAGGACCTCCAGTCAACAGTCACATATACAACAGGCAGTTTGGAAATGGCAATTAGCCTGATCTGGACAATTCGAGGAAACCCACCAAGCATATATATATACATTACTGTTCAAAAATTTGGAGTCACTTGCAAATTTCTTAAATTCTACAACAATACTGGGGATTTCAAAACTATAAAATAACACATATGGTATAGGTAATTATGTAACAACAACAAAAACAACAGTTGTTATTTTAAGACACAGAGGTCAGCCTTTCTGTAATAGTTCTTGCAAGAACAGTATTGTCAAGTGCATTTGCAAAATCCGTCAAGCACCATAATGAAACTGGCTCTCATGAAGGCCATCCCAGGAGGGCGAGACCAAAACCTACTGTACCTCTGCTGCAGACGAGAAGTTAATTTAGAGTTATCAGCCTGAAAAATGACCAATTAACAGCAGCTCAGATTAGAGGCGTTATGAAGTCTTTACAGAGCAGAAGTAGCAGAAACATCTCAATATCAACTGTTCAAAGGAGATTAATGCATTTTTTGGACGCCTTCAGCATTCCTTTACAATGTAGAAAGAAATAAAAATCAGGAACCATCATGGAGTTAGAAAGTGACCCCACACAGTATATTACATACATTTACTGTATATATGTATACCTTTTGCATAAACATTTTGCATAAACAAGTTGCCATGAAATTCGTTTTGCTGTGATCTAGATTTACATCTGCGGTCTACAGTCTTGTGAAGTTCTATGATATAATCATAAATATGAAGGAAAATGTACAGTATTTCCAATGAGGCAGAAAAGTTCAAGGAACATTTAGACTTTTATGCTTATAGGGAATTTGGAAACTGCAGCTTAAAAAAAATCTGTAAAAATATAATGGCTTGATTTAGGTTTAGAATTGGATTATTTAGCTGCATTACTAACTACAGTATGTCAGTGGCAAACATGTGTTTTTGAGTGTGTGTTTGTTCCCCCATGTTATTACTTGTTGATACTTTACCAGTGATCCTTGTGCTTACTTACTTGTTTGTATTAATGTTCACTATGTATTCTGTTTCATGATCATATCATGTGTAGTTTGACAGACTGCTTTGTGACAAGTGTGTAACAAGACCTGAGAGACAGCACTAGTAGAGTCTAAATCTCTATTGGATTGAATTTTACCTTACCTGTAAGTTGAGTAAGATAAAAGCAGGTGCTAAAATGAATGAATTGAAATGTTCATGCTTGATGATGACATTATGGCACCTATTCTCAGAGGCAATGGAATGTCTGTTTTAGCTCTTAAAATATCTCATAATTTTTATAATAACAAATAACTAAAAATCTACCATTTACTACTAAGTCCTGAACTGTGTTGTTTAGACATTGATATGGACCAAACATGCTGTTTAAACATTTGGAATGAGACCTAAAATTGACAAGCTATTCAGAGTGTTTGGAATGACCAGAAACCAGAAATTATAATCTTGCCATAGAAACCAGGAGGCTAACACATGCATCTTCTAAAACATATCAGGTCAGGTGCGTCTTTTCAAACTGTTGATCATGTGCTTAAAAGGAAGCATATATTTATATGCATACAGATGTTTTTACTGGCGTAAAAGATAACAAAGAATAAGCCATGATTTGTATATAACTGTTTTGATTAATTCCATAATCTCCTGGTTTAACCTTCATGCACATCTGCACCCAAAGACAGAAATTTGACTAAGACTAAGAGATTAAAGGAATGGCAACAATGAAAAATTGAAAAAACATTCACTCAAATATTGACTAAATTTGTCACTGGTAAGTACAGTGTCATTCGAATAGTAATATGAATGAAAGGCTTTAATAATGCTATAATGACTAGGTTATACCAGGACAGTCATCATGCCACTTGTAGGCAACCATGAAGTTAACTGAGAGGTTTGTTTGTGTGTGTGTGCGTGTGTGTGTTGGTACCAGTGATTCTCTGAACAAAACAGATGAACAAAATTACGAACAAATTTTTTATCATCTAGTATCCAATCTTTCCTCTCAAAGGAAAAAAAAACAGAAAGGGAATAGTTTTAGATTTGTTCAGTTGGGCTGATGGTAATTGGACTGTTTTGATTTTTTAGACCTGAGTGCTCATGGATCCTCTGTTGAGGAGAGGATTATGCAGGAAGCCAGCGATCTGGAGAAACGTCTCAGCATGCTGTCAGTGTGCAGTCGCCAGAGCAGCACAGGTAATACACACACACACACACACACACACACACACACACACACACACACACACACACACACACACACACACACACACACACAAACACACACACATTATGCATGTACACCTCAAAGCACATTATTCAATAAGCATGGTGGAACCATGCCAATGTTTGAAAATGTGTATATGTGAAGGTTTTGCAATTAAACAGGTGTTGTGTTTAGCCATAAAATGTTTCCCACATATCTTGTACCACTGCTCCTTTTAAAGGTTAATCCATGTAATACAGCACCATTAAGCACTCCACCACAGTATGTTATTAATTAAGTGTTCATTTTTAACTTGGTTGCCAGTTCATGTTTTACTCATTGAAATTGTGCTCATTTAGTGTAGATGTAGAGTGGAAACATGTCCAAATCAGCTTGATACTGAAACTGTCAATCATGCTTTTTAATAATCTGTTATTTCTTTTCTCTTCTATTCGGTCAGCCTCCCACTCCAGCTCCACAGGAGATGCCCGCAGCATCTCGAGCTCTTCCTCTGAGACCAGCCGCTCAGATGCCAGTTTGAGCAGTCGTCTAGCAACATGGGCTGACCCAGTACGATTCCCCACCCCTACAGAGCCATCAGTATCCATGTCAAGAGTGACAGGGTCGAGGCTATCCAGTGAGGAGAGGCATGAAGGACTACTCCACCCGCCGACTAAACCACCTTGCCCCAGAGGTCTTCACGAGGCCGGCCGACAGAGCTCGACTGACAGCGGCATCGCCACAGGAAGCCACTCGTCCTACTCCGGCAGCTTCTCATCCTACACAGGCAGCTTGGACACTGCTCAGGGAGAGATTGAAGAGTTCGGCTCCGTGATGAGCCTCACACTGAACACAAATTCCAGCACAAACTTGACTGCAAGCCCCAACACTTCATCTTTTACCTCTAACACAAATCCAAGAGTTCCTCCACAGTTCCAAACCTCCAGCATATTAGCAAGCTCAGCTAACTTGCCACTTGGGCACAGGCCATGTGTTTGCCCCACCATCACGGTATCTGAAGCACAGGAGTTGGAGTACCAGGTACCTGTTCAACTCTTGCCGCACTATGACACACCTCGCAGGCTCATCCAACCACACGCCTTCACCTCCTCCTCGACCCAGAAGCTTGAGTGTAGCCTGTTAGAGCAACTGGGAAGCCCTGCTTCTAACAAACTGATTGCACCTGTGAGGCAGAGTGGGAGTGGTGATGGAGCACTACCCCCTGCAGGATTGACCATGCAGAGACACATTCTCTGTCCTGTCTGTGGAGGAATAAAGGTAGTGTTTTTTTCTCTCTTTTGCCCATCCAGTCTGTCCTTTATGTGCTTACTGTAAGTACAACTTTCAACAAAAGCCATAATAATATCATGAAAAACAAGAAACCAGTAATGAGGGTTGGCAGGTCTGGAAAATCCACTTATCCCTCATCTTCTATACCGTTTATCCTGGATTCAGGGTCATGGGGGACTGGAGCCTGTCCCAGGAGACTTAGAGCATGAGGCGGGGTACACCCTGGACAGGGTGCCAATCCATTGCAGGGCAAACTGACATAGACACACACATTGACACACTATAGGCAATTTGGGAATGCAAATTAGCCTAATCGGCATGTCTTTGGACTGTGGAACGAAACCAACCAAGCACTGGGAGGACATGCAAACTCCATGCACACAGAGATGGGAATCGAACCTGGTAGGGAATTGAACCCGCACCCTGGAGGTGTGAGGCTAACTACAGTACTACAGCACCGCCATCCAATTATCAATGTTTGTAAAATTATGCGTTTTCCTTAACTGCTTCATCAACCAAAGTCCTGAAAATCGCCTTTGGGCATTAAGTCAAATCAAACTGGAATACTAATGCACTTATCCCAGTATTCTGTTACTGCTTGGATACCATCAAGTTCCCTCAGTTCGTGGGAACTATGATCGGACTGCATGCGTCACAAGAAATTTCATTACAAGTACAAACCGAGCTCCAAACTTAACCGTTGTTATTAAAGAATAATAATACACAAGTCAGTTTATAATAGACTAAGCATTGCCTATTTTTATGAACAAAAACACACTTTTTTTGCATTAAATAACTAATGCAAAATCCCTGACACTTAACTAACAGATAAAAAGAAAAACAAACATTGTTTTAGCAACCTTGTAAAATGAAAATATCTTGCAGACATAAAATATTAAAGAACAGTGTTTTGTAATTAAATTACATAATTTGTTTATATATAATATTCATAACCTATTTTGATGAATTCTTTTTAAGTACGATATTATTTTGTTTTTCAGTTAAACTTTTGCATTTTCTCTTTTGCAAATTGCACATTGCAGAGTGAGTGGGAGTGAGAACTGTTTCTTTACCCAGACTTTTATGTATGTATGTATTTATTTATTTTTACTCATGTACTTTAGACTTCGCTTGCAGCTTAAAACTTCACACTCAATTTCGTAGCACCTGCTTTTACTCCCGTCACGGCCCATCAGGAGGTGCAGCTAAACAAACCTGCTGTGTGAATTCAAATCTGTTGCCATCCTGTTTTTCTTCGCCGGCTTCAAAATGGTCTGTGTACACATTAATTAGCTTCAGAAGTGAACCTGTGTCTCACAAACAGCTCAACTTTTTCCCCCATAAATTGACTACAGGTGTTACATTGTGTTGAGGGAAACGTTTACTTGCTCCTGCTCGGTCGGAATAAAAATATGCAGCCACTCTGGCTGTCTGTGGATAAGCCTGGACACAAAAGATAGCAAAAAGATAGTGTAGCATTGATTTTTCACTTCTTGATACCCTTCAAGCTTTGTCATGCTTAATTGAGATAAGAATGCGGATCTTATTGACATTTGGTTACTCGTTACTTGCCTGGATTTTCTTCCTGTCAAGGTTTTCATTTGTTCCGGTTGACCTGCTATATACATGTAATTGTGCATGCAAGCAGTAATAGTATGTGTCAGTACCTCTCATCAGATAATAATATCAGATCAAAAATACCATTGCTACTGCCCATGAACAGATATGATTATCACCCCTTTCACAATAGTGTGGCACTACTGAAATAGCTGATGATTAAAGAAGTGTATTCTGTACAAGGCAGCACAGTGGCTTAGTGGTTAGCACTGCCCCCGCACATCAAGAATATGGGTTTAATTCCCAACTCTGGGTCTGTGTGTTTGGAGTTTTCCTGATCTCCCCATACTTGGTGGGTTTCCTCCAGGTACTCAGGTTTCCCAAATTGCCTGTAGTGTGTGAATGAGCATATGAGTGTATGTACGGGTGTGTGTCCTGTGATGGATTGGCACCCTGTCCAGGGTGTACCCTATCTCGTACCCTAAGTCTCCTGGCCTCTAGGCTCTATTCCCCCATTACCCTGTACTGTTATACAGGATAAAGTGATCTAGACGATAAGTCAGTTAGAGAACGACGACCATTATACGAAGCAGAACTGATCACTCAACAGTGCAAGCGTTTAATAATCTATATAATATGCAAATTTAATTTCTGTTCTTACTCCCACACACGACTGTAAAAAATGTACCATAATTAGAGACAGATTAAATCCTGTGATGTTACTCTTTGCAGATATTATTCACTTCTACACATACCCGTTCCTCTCAAGTAACTGCTGGAGTAGGTAGGTTTTCTTTCTTATTTCTGCAGAAATATGTCTTATTATGGCTTTAGGCTATTATTGGGTATAAATATATACATTATGATAATTTATTTTTTATTTTTATTTTTTTTTAGAAAAATCAAGGCTTGAAAAGAGTGGCGCTGCAGAATGTGGAGGTCCTGAGGGTGTGAGTATGGGCCTCTCCACAGAGGTAAACGAAATGTTTTGGTCATTTCAGTATTCGCCTTTTTTGGTTATAGCCTGAGATTATTGGGGCTAGGATAATGACAAGATAATGTTAGGATTTAAGTAATGGCTCGGATAAACAAAATTAGGGCTGAGAAAGATTACTGATGGCATAATAAGTATGAGGAAACTATTATTTACACACACATAGACACACAAAACACATGGGAAGCCGCATCAAGATCATTAAAAATTTTTATGACTCTAGACTCTGGACTGTAAAGAAATTAGCTCTACCATTGCTTCTTTACACCATTAAATCTTTGCACGCTCTACAAACTCCATATCACATAAATCCAAACTTATTTGCTCTTCTAAGTGGAGGTCATAAATGAAAATGTACCATGACTTTAAGGATTATGGGTCAAGTAAAGACTAGCTACAGGCTTGAGGAGAACATGGTGCATTACAATTGCATTACAATTGCATTAACCCGTCATATACAGTAAGGCATACTATTAGGGCTGCAACTAACGATTATTTTGATAATCGATTCGTTGGCCGATTAATGTTTCGATTAATCGATTAATCGGATAACGCTAAGCGCTTCTTTAATTTGATGTTTTGCTTATAATTATATTTAAAACCATACCAACATTTGTTTTGTTTTTAACAATAATTGCAGATGGCAAGTTGACTGTTATATTTATATATATATATATATAAATAAAACACTGTCAACTTGCCATCTGTATACATACATACATACATACATACATACATACATACATACATACATTATATGTATATCGATTAAATCGGATAAAAGCTAGACTTTTATCGGATAAAAGGTAGACGCTTTAATTTGATGTTTTGCTTAACTATATAAAACCATAAATCAGGGTATTATTTATGTATAAAAGTAAACTTTAAAAAATGCAATAGCCACATAGTTTAATTATCTTTAATTTTGACATTTAAACCTTATTTTATGTAAATCAACATTTTTCTTTTTAACAATAATTGCAGATGGCAAGTTTACAGTGTGTGTGTATATATATATATATATATATAAAACAAAAATACATTCAGTTGTTAAGAATGACTTAAATTTTAAATTCTCTTTAATTAATTCAACTTAATAATAATAAGAATAGACTTCTAGATTATGATATTTTTAATTGAAGTGTCTACTACATCCTTTTCATGGTTTATACATTATTTCTTTCCTCTCGTGTATTTTATCCTTTTTTTTTTGTCTCAATAAAAAAAAAAATTATAAAATAGATACTAGATATTCTCGTAATACGGCGACGTGGGGAGAGAGAAAAAAACTCGCCGCTACTGGGTTCACTGTTTTCCCCTCTGTACAGCCTGTAGGATGATGGGATATATCCGGTCCTCCGAAGTGTAAAATGAACGTGAAGAAAACGCACTAGAAGTGTTTTCCTCGCGTTCGTTGGTATTTGAACGCAAAGAAAAAGCTGCATGCAACGTTTTTTTTTTTTACCCTGTATAACCGCGCAGCCGGTGAGAGTGTTCACACGGGTGTGAACTCTCTCACTGACTCCTATGTGTAGAAAACCCTCAGCGCTTCATCCGCGCTCACCGGACACTACAACCGGCAGAAAAACGGTCGATTTTAACGCCCGATAAGAGGCTTTTAATGTAAATTGCTCCCATACCTTGTAGGACTTGGGGCGCGCGCTTTTTCCTGCAGACGCTTGTATAACCTCCATTGCGCGAGCGGCTGTGTATCTGTGTGTGTATTTGTGCATCATGTGGTCGCGCGCCTCAATAACGTGAGCAGCCCAACTAATCGATAACGGAATTCGTTGACAACGAATTTCATTATCGATAATTATCGATTTTATCGATTAGTTGTTGCAGCCCTACATACTATACAGTAAGTATTCGTTTTAGAGACTTTATCATTTCATGAGCATGTGACTTATCTTAACAGGGTGAGCATTTAAACAGATTTGACATGATAAGCAGCCCAGGTGTACAGAAGAGCTTTGGGGAGATTGAGGGTGAGTGCGTAATTATTTCAGACCTTATAGTGTCTCCTGCTCGTAGATAAGCATGACTGAAATGACTGCCCTGTAATGTCTTCTCATCAGGACGTTCGTCAGCAGTGCCTCCATCTCCCATGAGCTCTCTGAGGCTTTTCAGGCACTCAACCTTGTCTGGTAAGTTGCAAGAGTTGCTTGATAGTTTAAGAACTTCTGTTCATTAACAGAACAAAAGGTCAGCTTTTACAGATCATTAACTGGAATGTGAGCTTCCTTATGAGAGAGTTGATTATTGTAAGCACTCAGGCAAGATGTAAATGTACAAACATTTTGTATTCTGCCTCGCAGACAGTGTGTGGCCCAGCAGGGGCAGCTTAGCAATGCTGGGATTAAAACTCATGAACTTCCGATCCAATCAGTAGTTCAGCATCTTTAAGATACAGCAGATAACTGTGGCGACAGTGGTATTAGCATGTAAATTGAAGCTTTGGAAGCTGAGCTGTTGAGCGTACAGATGAGGTGAGAATAAGATTAAAGGATTAAAGCACTTCTGCATTGCTCTCTTCATGTTTAAAAAAATAAAAAGGAGGGCTCAATCCTCCTACTGGTACCACTGTCTGCAGGTAGTTCAACAGCATTGTACATAATTTAATAAAAAGAGACCACTTTGTCTGTGAAAAAAGAAATATGCTACCTTTAGTTATAAATATTAATAGCCATTCAAGATGGATTTTCCATGCAGATCTAGGGAATTTAGAGGCTAGATAAACAATCTTGATCTCTTTGCCTGCTAAGCCCCATACAGAGCATGCTGTGAATGTTCTGATACCTTTCTATCATAGCCCATTTTAATTTTGTTTAGCAATTTGTGCTACGTTAGCTCTTCTGGAGTATTGGACTGGATAGATTAGCCTTTGCTCCTCATAGGTCTAAATGAGATGTGGACTCTCATGGTACTGTTACCATCCTACTGGCAAATAATTGATCATAATTTTTACTGTCATGACCGATTAGTGTGTGCATGTGTGCGTATATATGTAGATATTTATGTAAGTGTGTATATATACAGTACACTACCACTCAAAAGTTTGGGATCACTTTCTAACTTCATGGCCATTCCACATTTTTATTTCTTTCTACGTTGTAAATCAATGCTGAAGGTGTCCAAAATATGCAATAATCTCTTCTGAACAGTTAATGTTGAGGTGTATCTGCTACTCACGATCTGTAAAGCCTTCATCTGAGATGCTCAGCTCTAATCTGAGATGCTGTTAATTTGGGATTTTTGAGGCTGGTAACTCTAAGCGAACTTCTCCTCTGCAGCAGAGGTAGGTTTTGATCTCGCCACGAATCGTGCTGTGATCTAAAGAAAATCAAGAACAGATGAGAAACAAAGTAATTGTCATGTACAGTGGAACCTCGGATTATGAGCATAATTCGTTCCAGAAGTGGGCTTGTATTCCAAAACACTCGTAAACCAAATAAAATTTTCCCATATGAAATAATGGAAACTCAAATTATTTGTTCTACAACCCAAAAAATAAATACATAAAAATAATTAACACAAAATATAAAGTAAAAATAAAACAAATTAACCTGCACTTTACCTTAAAAAAAATGAAAAAATAAATCCCGACAGATAAGTGTTTCCGTTTGTGCATGCAGGCGCTGTATGTGTGTGTAATGTGCGTGCACACACACACACACACACACACACACACACACATTAACAGAGAGACCTTTTTTAAAACCGTTTAAAAATTTGCAAGGAACATCGCTAGTCACACTCATGTGAGCGCATACTAACGGAATAATTGCTGTAAATTAAAACAACAACAAAAACAAATTAACCAGCTCCTTACCTTTGAAAACAATCATGACAGAGAAGAGTTACTGTGTGTTTGTTTGGGAACCTGAGAGGAGTGGGGGCTGTAAAGCCGAGAGAGAGAGTGTGTGTGTGTTGGTGTAAGTGAATGAGCACGCACGCACACACACACACACACACACACACACACACACACACACACACACACACACACACACACACACACTCAAAAACTTTGCAAGCACTAAGACCCAGCAGGGGAGACGATAGGACTCGGTTTCCATCCCCACTGCTCTCAGGTTCCCAAACAAACACACACAAACTCTGCTCTGTCGCAAAGGTAAGGAGCTGGTTAATTTGTTTTTGTTGTTGTTGTTTTACTTTACAGCAGTGATTCCATTAGTATGCGCTCACAAGAGTGTGACTAGCGATGTTCCTTGATAATTTTTAAACGGTTTTAAGAACGGTCTCTCCATTAATGTGTGTGTGCATGTGCACGCACATTACACACACACAGAGCGCGCGTGTCTGTATTCACCCAGCAGGGGAGACGATTACCTACAATTCCGCAGCGAGAGAGAGAAAAACCATTGGCTCAGTTGTGATCACTTGACGCTCTGCGTCAAAACAAGAAGCACATGATACATGATACTCTGTGCTCGTAAACTAAGACAATGCTCATTTTTTAAGTAAAAAATTATAAAAAAAATCTTTGCTTGTCTTGCGGAACACTCGTAAACCGCGTTACTCGTAATCCGAGGTTCCATTGTATCTGTATGGAAAGGTTTACAGTACAAAGCCATGTCTGACAATGACACTCATCCAGAAGCTCATAAAAGAACCCAGAACAACATCTAAAGAACCGCAGGCCTCACTTCCCCCTGTTAAGGTCATTGGTCATGATTCAACAATAAGAAAGAGGCTGGGCAAAAAAAGTACGAGAGTTCTGAGGTAAAAGCAACTGCAAACCAGAAAGAACACAAAGGCTCGTCTAACACTTGTTTTTTGACTGACCTAGTCAAAGCCCGGACTTCAATCTGATTGCGATCCTTAAACAAGGCTTTTATGCTTAAAAACATTTCAATGTGCCTGAATTAAAACAAGTCTTCATAGAAGAAGTCTCATAGAAATATGCAAAAAAATAAATAAAGAACAACCCATTTGGTACCAACAAAGTCACAGAGATCACCATATATTCTTGATGGATGATGTAAAAGTGACCTTAAGCACCTAATAACGTCATTATTGCATTTTACGTAATTAATAAATTTAAAGTATTTGTATTGTATTGCTTCATGTTGTAAGTGCTTTCCCATAGCCAGACCAGTCAAATTATGCAAAACACATGTTCACTTGCTTGAAGTGCTAAAGCTGTGTTTTTTTGTGTCAGGGAAATCATTAACTCTAACGGGTGAATCAGGGCCTACAGTCGCAGATCGTTTTCAGGGGGAATCTGGGAATTACGTCAACATCCCTGTTAGTCCCATTTCTAAAAGACAGCTAAACTACATGGAGCTGGACCTTCAGGATGTACAGGAGACTAGCCACACTGTCAGAGGTGAGCCTTATTATTTTATTTTTTCACTGCTGTATCTGGATATGATGATACAGCATCAATATTGTGATAGATTATGGCACAATCATTGTCAGTATTCAAGTTGTGCTTGGAAGCATCTAAACCAAATTTTCCTTCCTTTTTTATGCAAACCTCATTGAAATCTGCCAAAGTTCTTCATATGACCACGCACCTCTTATTATTAGCATTCACCATTATTGTCTCCATCACTCCAATCTCCTGAATGCTTTCATATCACAGTTACTACAGGATGACTTTTCTTGATGTGTTTTGCAAAAATATTAAGATCCAGCTTATCGAGAAATATCACAGGAGGTTTATTTGTAGCCTTGGTTCTATTAAGTATTGATCCAGAGGTCAAACACGTTTACTTTGTTTCAGTATCGTCTGGCTCTCAATTTTTTTTTCTTTTTCATATTGACCACTGTGAAAATGTTAAAAATGCCAGTTACGTCCATCTCAGTTCCAAGTTGTAATACAAGAAAGTGGAAAAATCCAAGAGGGTGAATAGATATGCAAGACACAATACACCTTCCAATTAAGCTGGGAAAAGTATGAAACATTTAAAGTGTCTTAATCATCCAGCTCAAAAATATAATATTACAGTATGTCTCACATTTTAAAAGATGGGCAGTGGGAGTTACGGATCGGAACATCGCCGGTTACAGCCCCAGCTCCGCCAGGTTGCTGCTGTTGAGCTTGCGAGTAAGAATGCTGTTAAAAAGCAAGGCCCTTAACCCTGTCTGCTCTGGCTGACCCTGCGTTCTGACCCCTGCCAACCAACAAGAAGCTGGGATATACGAAGAATTAAGCATTTCACCTCATATCGTACTGTGTATGTAACAAATAAAATTTAAATTAATTTTTTTTTAGCTATAATATGTTATTGGAGAACTTGATATAATATTTTAGATAGAGAACTAGATAGAATTCCTCAATAAATTGTGAAGTGTACAGTAGGTGCAATAGTGCACAGCATTCTCTGTGATAAATGCTGAAAAGGACTAATTTCTAGCCTACATGTTTAAAAAGACATGGGACTGTACTGTATACTGCCTGTGATATCAGTGTACAGTAGGGATGTAACGGTATCAAAACTTCACGGTACGGTAATACCTCGGTATGAATGGCACGCTACGGTATTTATTGAATCATTTACAGGAAAAACAAAACTAATGAAGAGACTTGAAAAAGTGCGGGAAGTGTTTATTAAAGAGTATACATGAACACTGAACATATCAATGGCATACAAATTAGCCATCTATCTGTAAACTTTGAAACAGAAACTTCAATTTTTCAATTTTAATAACAAAAAATTATTAAACCATATAAAAAAATAAAGTTTCAATTTAGTATTCTTGAAAACTCAGAAAAAAATTAAAATAGCCTACTTATTGCAGCTGGCCCATGTGCTGAATGAGTATTTGAGAACCTCATTCACTCACATATTGAGACAGAGACAGGATTTCTTTTCTTTCTCATTTCTTTTCAGAGAGAAACCGAAATGACTCGATAAAACTATAGGTCTTCTGAGAAAAGTTTGCTCAGGCGAAGGGAGTGAACGGGAGGTAGCGGGAACTACAATTCCCATCAGCCCAGGCGTGACCATCATCCTTTGCGGTCTGTTGTCGCTACAGATCCAGTAATGCGGAAATGGCGGGTGCTGCTATTAGCGGCAAAGGAAAAGAGATGGAAAGAGTAATTAATCATTACGGAGTAAGCGGGTTTTAAATCGGATGTGCGCATTACTGAATCTGTAGCGACAACAGACCGCAAAGGATGATGGCCGCGCCTGGGCTGATGGGAATTGTAGTTTCCATCCCCCCCCGTTCGCTCCATTCGCCTGAGCAAACGTTTCTCAGAAGACCTATAATTTTAACTTCATGCGACCATGGCATTATCGAAATAAAGTGTTATTGCGGTACAACGGTATTTACAATACCGTTACATCCCTAGTGTACAGTATGTGTTTGTGTTTGTGTGAGAAAGTGTGTTAGAGAGTCGAGGAGGTGTGGCTCGGGCCACTTGCTGCAGCAGACCCTTCCTCCTGCTCATGAAAGTCAAAGCACAGAAAGACACAGGCATGTGTCCAACATAAACTTTAAAGTCAATCTCACTCTTTTCGTGATACTTTTACTAATGTATACAGCTTAGGTGCTAGAGCTTTGGTTCTTGGTTCTTTGTATGTATTTAAAAAATTGGTTGCAGGATAGCAATTTTTTACAAAGTGGTAAAAACATTTTTTTCAGTATGTCCACTGTACAAACCCCATTAAAGTCTATGGAGTGATTTTTGTAAGGATTTCAAGGACATGCCATGAATCAGACCAAAAACTAATGAAAATCAGGGGAACAAAGTGGATTTGGACCAAATGGATCCTCAAAACTCGAAAATGGTCAAGATTATTCCTTGACTGAAAATTGCACTCGGGAAACCCAGCTGAACAATTTGATACATGTAAATTTCATGGGGCCGTGGGCGGATTTCAGGGTGATGGGGCAACTAGACTCGATAAGGAAAAACTGGAGTTTTGGGAGAATAATTGTTCAGATTCCTTCCTTCAGAAAAGTAATAACACAACATTCTCACAATATCCCAGAGGGTGCCCCTAATAAAGTAAAATAGACCAGTTTTATTTTGCAATAATTCATTAAAACATTGTTACATCTGTTGTTTTTAATTATATTTGCTTAGTACATTAAGTATAAAATGGAATTCCATTTTAAACCAATTTAAAATGTATGATTTTTTAAAATATAGCTAGTAATCTTTGAATCATAATTCTTTTTGACCCACTCAACTTCTAGTGCTTCTTTCTTCAGTCATAATTTTGGGCCTCGATTTAATTCAATTCAGTTTTATTTGTATAGCGCTTTTAACAATTGACATTGTCTCAAAACAGCTTTACACAATCAAAAGAATTATTTAAGTTTGTATGGAATGTGAATGTGTATGAATAAAATGTTCAGATATTCCCTAGCGAGCAAGCCCGAGGGCGACAGTGGCAAGGAAAAACTCCCTGAGATGGTAATAGGAAGAAACCTTGAGAGGAACCAGACTCGACAGGGAACCCATCCTCATCTGGGTGAAACAGATAGCAGGAAATTATCTGCATTTATACAGTGTTAAGTGTTAGGTTCAGCTATAATAGTTGATGTAAAATGGAGTCCAGTAGTTATTCGAGACTCAGATAGACTTGTAGAAAGTTCCAGTCCTGAACTATCGAATTGTCAAGTCCTCAGAGAAACAGCTGACAACACCAGTCGAGGCCAGAACCATCTTCTAAGTAGATAGAATCATCCCCAGACACCAGGCGCATCCTAAAGAGACACACGGGGCATCCATGGGGATTTACTTGTTGAAAGTAAGTGGAGGCCCAAAGAAACACACCAATGTGCACTTAATGCATGAACTCACCTGATTGCTGAGTCTTCTAGCACTGTCGTGACCCAGTAATATCTTTATATTTTACATCAGAGGTTTTAGGGCTTATGTATTTCAACTTTTTATGGTATCCTTTCTGGCTTATTTACCTGGCTGTGGTCCACTGCTCTCTTGCATTATACAGTAGCACACTATCTTACTATCAAATGATTTTTTCTAGTCAGCTCTTCTTCAAAGATATGAAGATATTCAATGTAATTTGCACTTTTTACTTGCTGGAAGTGCTGTTGACCAGAAGCCATTAAGACCTTTGTTTATGTGTGTACAGGGGGCTCCAACACTAAATATGCACAGATTGACCATGCTGCGACAGAGATGGCTCAGAGAGTCGGAGCCCAGCATGCACAGGGCAGAGAGGAGAGACTGCACGAACTAGAGCAAAGGCGACGCGGAACGCTGAACTAAACATTCAGTGAACCAACATGAATTGTAAACAAAGCACCAGCATTTGTCATGACTTTTATCACCACACAAGATATCACCAGTTGATTCCGAACTCTCTGATTTGTATTATGGAATCCGATATGACTACAGTAATACAGTGTTGGATATTCTGGCAGCAAATTAAGTGGACATTTTAAAAGTAATTGATTTTGTGGTTTTATATATTTTATTGCATTACTACTTACTATTGAAGTATGCTAAGATTATAAAATAAGTATATATTACTGTTATGGTTATGTAAGTACTTGATAATTTGTAAATAGTCTGCCTTTTCCCTCCCAAATGACCAACTTTGTACATTTACAGATTTAAATCTGTACTTAAATGTACAATACATGATAAATAGATTCTGTATATTTTTATATTTATTCATTTGGCATTTCTATCTTTAGTGCAATAAACAATCTATTAAATGATTGATATTCATTATTCAGAAAGTGAAAATTTACAGGTACACTCATCAATTCTAAAGAAACGTTAATATTTGAAATCAACAACCAAACCACCCAACTGGGCAACTTTACAAGGACCTTAGATCATCCTATACTGACATAGCTTCTTCCTAATTTTTGGGGTGTTTCTTGGATTGTAACTCAACATGAAATGTCCTTCCTTCTGTGCACGAGCACAAACTCCCTTCTCCAGTCCTACAGTAATTGGCTGAAGCAGTGTTTTGCCGTTCGGGTAGAACAGCAATGTTAAGTTCTCATTTACAGTGCCAGGGCTGTGTGCGGAGTGCATTTCTTTTGGCAGACCGCACACAGACCTCAGCTAGCAGACCAAGAGGAGATATCTCTATTAGCTATTATAATATAACCAATTACTGCCTATTTACTAATATTGGTACAACAGATTTATTAATTCGAAGTCTTCATTTAAAGAAACAAGGCAGAAAAAAACTTTTATATATCTACCCCCATACCAACAGCAGGTAACTGGATGCCTGTAGACAAAAAACCCCACAAGGCCCCCAGGCAAAGCAAGTAAGTCTGCAGACTCACACACATTGAGGGACAATAGGTTGATTCACATAGTTAGGCAATGTGATCCTGAGCAGAATACCTAGATTCAGCCACAAGCTTATTCCAGAGTCATCTGTCCACCAATACATGCAAGACAAGCTTATCTCTAAAGCTTGCAACTCCACCACTATTAATCAAAGAGCGAGTAAGAATGCTGTTAAAAAAGACACCTACTTATCACACCACTCAATTCCTCACATCTCTACATCTAACAATACTGCATGTACAGTATTGCCTGGCGATATTTTTTAAATACTGTACATGGAAAAAAGTGATGTTATTAGAAAATTTAATAGCTAGTACACATTTATGCTTCCTAAGAAAGGTTCTGTGAAGCTTTGGTCAAATTCCCATGAACACTTTCAGAGGAGTTGTAGATAGAAGAAAAGTTTGACGGCGACGGAAGAAGATGATGATGCTGATACAAGGCAATGATTATTGATTTTAATGTGTTGCCTATGCTTCGCAGACGAGCAGCACAAAAAAGTAGACCCTACACAGAATTCCTGTGGGACTATGGTCAATACAAGTGCCTCACAACATTGAGACAGGCAGTATTAAGCATGTAGGGCCCTAGGGAGACATGCTCTACTGCATGTTTCAGTGGCTGTTCCAGATAGATAAGGACGTGTATATAGAAAATGTATGGTCAATTCAATAATGCAAGGATGAGGTCACAGTGAATACTATCCGTATAACAACTTTCACTTATACACTGCAGGCTCTCTTGCAATGAGAAGCATGTAATAGTATAGTGGATGCTCCGAGTGGCAGTTCCCAGACAAATTAAGTTTTAATCACTAGACCAACAGAAATAAGCAAAACCTGTCTTTCATCTAAAATAGCAGATCTGCTTATAGAAGAAGCTGCCAGAGTGTTGAGACAACCAGTGCACACAGCAGCAGAAACCATCTTGTGTGCACAAAATGAGAATAATCAGCAGCATAAGATCAGAAGTACACCAGACCATACATCCCTGAGTGATGTAGAAAGGGGTGTCATAACTGGAGCTGTGTTTATTTGGTAGGGGTAAAGAGGCCATCTGTGTAATCTCTCCCAGATCTGGGGTACCATATTCAGGTACAGATATCACTCCTCTAATAATATTCAGTCTTTCAGTACATCTGTTACACCATGACATCACAATGTTGTCTGAGTCAACAAGCATGTGACAATGTCTGAAAAATCGACTCAAGAGCCATATTGGATGCACATGGGTACTTATATCTGCCATATTTTGGGGTTGTGCAATGTTTAGCCTATGAACCATGTGATCTGCTTTGGACTAGTGAGCACTTTCATTGTGAGCCTGAGCATTGTAATCGGAATGGACATATACAGGTCCATCAGATGAGAAAAATGAGAGTCAGAAGACACTTGTAAGCACCTTGAAAACACCCGTGGTTTTTGGGAGAGAGAGAACTTGAGAGAAAACTGAAATGTTTTGATGGGGTTTATAATCAACCCTGCTTTGAAGCTGCAAAAAGCTGGGGTCAAGAGTGTAATTAGTATTCCCGGAGATATGATCATCCAGACCAAATTATATCCAAAAAACAATGTAATATGCCCCATTGTCAGTATACCTCAGGTGTGTGCTCTGTGCTATTCTTTAATCTGGAAGTTAAAGTTACGTAGGGCCTGGTCTCTACTGTATGTAGATGAGGAACTCTAAAATTAATTAGAACACAAGCTTTCAATTGTTGTTTAGAGTTAATGGACTCAATGAAAAATCATCTTTTATTTACAGAGATTAATTCAGCAAATGAGTGAAATTTAATGAAAAAGATGAGCATTTCAAGAAACATTCTAAAACTTCTACTACTGATGCATAAAATATTTCATTTAACGTTCAACCTGTACCCCTCTGTGGGAATGACTTCAGCAGTTCAAATACATAACACTGACTGGACATATAGTGTTACGTATGCTTTCGTACCTAAACTATCAAAATGGGTTTGACATCGCTAACAGTGGACCATATGCAAACCATGCAATGCCATTAAAATAAATCAGTGCTGTCAACTGAGAAATGTTCTGTTAATAATACATGATTTCAACAAATCTTTATAAAATCAATTACAGCACCCACACTATAATCAATGAATATGGAAATAAAGAATTTTTTGAGTTGTCACGGTGACAAGAGGTGGTCATGCTCAGAGTTCATTGTGCTGCAGTCCATTTCGGGAAATTTTGTTGGTAATATCTTGCAAGTGCTTCTTCATCTGGAAGAAAAAAACGTATACAATAGTGGTTGCTACTGTATTCACATTGCGTTCAATGTTAGAGAAGTAAAGTTAAAATGTTACAATACTGAACTGGTACAGATGTTAAGAATCATAACCATCATAAACTGATCGTCCCTACAATTCCTACCTTGTATCCAATTTCTCTTGCTTTCTCAGCAAGTGTGTTGTATTTCTCCTTATGTCTTGTGATGTGATCCTCATCACCCATGGCCTCTATGTGCTGCAGCTTTTGGTGTGAATACTCTAGCTGTTCCTGGTAGTGGTGGTGCTTCTCTACCTTTGTCTCAAAATGCTTCAGCTCCTCCTGAAGCAGATAAAACTGAGTAAATAGGTCTGACAAGGCTTGAAGTAATAAGACATTCCCAACTGAGTTGACAGAGAAATACTATTACATGTACTCAAATTTGATCATTCTTTATTTGCTATGAATTGAAAAGTTTTGAGAATGACTCTTCCTTTTTCCAAGACCTCTGCAATTTGCCCTGGCATGCAGTCAATCAACTTTTGGGCAACATCCTGATAGCAACCCATTCCTGCATAATCAATGCTTGGAGTTTGTCAGGATTTTGTCCACCTGCCTCTCGAGGATTGACCGCAAGTTCTCAAGGGGAGAAAGTTTCCTGGACACGGATGCAAAATTAAAATTTTTTGTTCTTGAGTCACTTATGAGCAAGGCATTGTGCATCACCAAGCTGTTCTTGTATGGTAGCGTTTACCTTAATATATTTCAAAAACTGCAGCAAAGAAGTCACTTGTCATGCCAATAGTAAAGGATCCTGAAACTACTCATGTGTGGGGTTGCTTCTCAGACAAGGGAGTGAGCTCACTCACAATTGTGTCTAAGAACACAGCCAAAGAATGGTACTGTACAAAAACAACCTAAGAAAGCAACTTCTTCTAACGAATTATCAAAGAACAGTTTAGTGATGAACAATGCCTTTTACAGCATGATGGATCACCTTGCTATAAGGCAAAAATCATAACTAAGTGGCTAATCTTCCGGGTCTATGGCTAGGAAACTCCCCAGACCTTAATTCTACGGAGAATTGTCAATTCTCGAAAGGTAGGTAGACAAACCAAAACCTGGCTTCCATCAGTCAGGATGTGGCCCAGATGTGTCCCATTATCAATGGTTGAAGTTTATCAGAATTTGTGTGTAGACAGACAAAACCCCACAAATTCTAATAAACTCCAAGCACTGATCATGCAAAAATTAGCTGCCATGAGTCAGGATGTGGCCCAGAAGAGGTCTTAGAAAAAGAATGCTGAAAATATAACCTCTTTACATAAGCTTGATGTAATTGTCAATAAAAACCTTTGGCACATATGAGATCAATCTTTTTTATGTTAAATCTATGCAAACCTTTCATTTGTTTTATGCCATTAAAAAATATATTATTCAACATCAAGCACCCCTAACTCAACATCTTTGAGGTCCCCCCCCCATCTGCAAGCAAGCAAGTTTTCACTCAGTCATCACTTGTATAGCTTAAGCAAAATATACATTTTTGTCTCTTTGTCAAAACAATGAACAACCAAGACAATGACACCTGACCAATCTTTATTATTAATTAAATATGTAATGTTATGTAAGCAGTTAAGAGCTCTTTGATGTGTTTGTACTGGAGAGATTTTTGGTTTTGTGATATACAGTTCATGAGACATGGACCAAAATGTAAAGCCCAGAGGAACAGCATAACCACCGAGTGCCTGAGTGGCGGGACAGGATTACCTACTGGCAAAGTTTGATTAATGACATGATTAATTATTTTTCCAGAGATCTTACTAGAAGTCTTGGCACTGATATGAACCTCATAGGGTGTAAGTGTATGTGTCCGGAGAAACATGTTACCTTAAGAGAGTCGAGTTCATCCTCAGTAAGATTTGATCTTCTGGCCATTTCCCACAGCTCTATGACCCTAGGCTCCTTAAACTCTACAGGATCACAAAAAGAGAATAAAAAACATAAATGCAGAAATGGTAAAACGACATGCACGCTAATGTTGGTTCGTTGAACGGAAATAGAGAGAGTGGCTTAATTATACAAAAAATTATATAATAGAAGCAGAAAACTACCATTGTCACTGTCAAAGCCTTCATGTGTGATTTTACGTAGCCGCTCAAAGCCTTGGTTTAGGTCCCTCATCCTCTGTTTTAGGTCTGTATGTTTCTCATGAAGACTGGACTTTTTTTCTTCTCCCTCCATTGTAGAGATCACATTCTTATGGATTTCTGACAGACAAAGAAAGAGGCAAAATTACAACGATGTAAAGCTACATCATTACTGTATATAGAACAAAACCTTTAGGAACATGCTGTTACAAGAACAAGTGGTAGTGTAATTTTAAGTCATTTTATATACACACAATTTTAATGCTATACATTATATATTGAGATATCATAATATTAGCATATCTCAATATAGAACATATTGCATTAAAGTTTATATTAAAATGTTTATACGTTTTTTTTTTTCTGAAGTGTGTATTTTTTTGGCTGGCTCTGTATATGTAAAATATTTTTATGGAGGTTGAGCTTGAGTGAGAAATGAATTTATGAATTTCAAGCACTGTTTTTTTTCCCCTAGTGCATTTTGTGTGAAAGCTATGAAACATGATCCACAGTTCAGCCCACGTAGTCCACTGTTGTGCTGTGTGAGGAATTTTCAAAAAAAAATTTACTCAGTATTGATAAATGTATGTAACTATTTGTAAAAATAAATAAATAAATAACACAAATTTACTTTCCATTACTTTTTTATTGAGTTTATGTGAAAGTCACTCAGTAGCTATTTAAAGGAGCCTCAGTCTAGAGAAGGTTATAAACAAAGTAATAATTGACTGTTGAGCAGTAGATGCAAGTGCCTGGTCTATGTGGAAGAAACATTGCTGTTCAGCATCAAAGGATTATTCCAAAGCCAAACAATCAATATTTTCAAAAACTCATTTGACAACAAAATTAAATATTCCGTTAAAGACAAGAGATCAGAGATGTGAGATGGGGAAGTGGGGGTGGGCTTAAAGGGTTACTTAATTAAAACACCTCCACAATTATAAATCATTCTCAATGCACATGTCATTTGACTTATCTGCCATTTTTACTGAAAGGGGAAAAAGCTTGTGCATTTTTCACAATAGCAGAGTACACTGATGTAAAAATTCTTACACAAAGACAAGAGTAGTCTTGTCACATCCCCATGTTTAAACAGCAACTGTGTCACTTTACACAAGATGAACTGACATTGTTTACTGTTATTAACTTGCCCTATGAGCTATCCTTTGTGTACAGAGGTGCTTATTTTAACAGTCCATATAGACAACATATAAAATAAGTTAGTTGATACTGGGAATTGATCATGACTTAATAAAGCTCTGTGTGTTTGTGCTCTTTGACAAACTTAATTTAAAAAAAAACATTTTTGGCTAATGTATAACGGTTGTCACCGTTATGTTTTGAATGGGTTTAGATGATTGATTTTAGGCAATGTTCAGTTGATTTCCTGTGCATGGAATTCAATTCTAATCATTATAAATTCCTAATTCCTATGTTTTTTCTGTGTACCTGGACAACTGCTGTGTAGCAGAAATACGCATAACCCCAAGGCATATAATGCAAATGTTAACAGCACGTTTGTGTAAAATGCCAGATGACCTGTTATACAATTTTACTGGAAAAAAATGGTGCTCCTGGGTGTGGGTGTGCTTAAAACCACCAACAAAGGAAATCTTAACATGAAGTGTGATATGCAAAGTCTTTCACAAGGAGCATGTGTGTAATGTTAAATACTATTTGGTCTACAATAACAATGTACAGTATGCACCAAAATATACAGTACTGAAACATTTGTAAAATAAATTTTAACTTGACATACGAGTAGTATGTAAAGAAGTTTCCTGACAGATCAGTGTTTCCGTTAGTGAATGTGTGTTCGTGCGCACGTGTGTGTGAAAATCATCCTACACAGTAGAACCCTCCCTCCTAGAGTTGGGTACCGAAAACCGATATAACCGGTATGTATCGGACCGAAACAGAACGCGAATTTCGGTGCTTCATTTCGGTGCCACTTAAATGCCTGAATTGTCGATTGAAATATTTGTTCTCTAGATTCATATTTTTTTTTAGATTAATAGTGTATTAGATTAAATAAAAAAAGTTTAAAGCACAAATCATCAGGAAATGAGAGACCATCCGAGATGCGTGTGAATGCAGCAACTAACATTACACTCGCTCTGAAGGCAGCAGGTGGTCTACCTCTATCTTAGCTTGCTAAATTAAACAACTTTCGTTAAAATGCCTAAAACTAAACTGTCTAAAGTGTGGCTATATTTCACAAGAAAGGATTTCGACACCGCGACTTGCAGCGAATGTTTTACAGCAGTTGCGTTTAAAGGGGGAAACACGTCAAATCTAATGAAACATTTGAAGGCAGACGGAATAAAGTTAAAAGCAGAGGGAGGCACCGTGTTTAACAGCTTGCGGACAAAAGCTGGCGCTATCGGCGTGGACGACCCCAGTCCCAGTCATATCAACCGTAGCAAAAAGGAGTCCGCCGATTATGATGACGACAGCACCCTTTCCGCAGGTTAGCAGTAGTAGCACTAATGTCATGTTAATTGCAAAATGCAAATCTTGCATTCATGCTAACGAATGGTCAAACGATTTTTGTAAAATACTAATGTAACATGGATTCTGTTTATAATTATGGCTTTCCAGCTACTGTAGTACTACAACAGTGACCTCATTTACCATTGCAACGAAGGCTATGCATGTTCTATGCAGGGCATGCAATACGTCAGGAAAGGTGTCGTATTTTGCCAGAAAAGGCAAATATGGTGAAATTTCTGCAAAAGAATTGCTAAAATTTGAAGCTTATACAGGTCCTTCTCAAAAAAATGTGCATATTGTGATAAAATTCATTATTTTCTGTAATGTACTGATAAACAATAGCCTTTCATATATTTTAGATTCATTACACACAACTGAAGTAGTTCAAGCCTTTTATTGTTTTAATATTGATGATTGTGGCATACAGCTCATGAAAACCAAAAATCCCTATCTCAAAAAATTTGCATATCATGAAAAGGTTCTCTAAACGAGCTATTAACCTAATCATCTGAATCAACTAATTAACTCTAAACACCTGCAAAAGATTCCCAGCCTGGTTCATTACTCAAAACCGCAATCATGGGTAAGACTGCCGACCTGACTGCTGTCCAGAAGGCCATCATTGACACCCTCAAGCAAGAGGGTAAGACACAGAAAGAAATTTCTGAACGAAATAGGCTGTTCCCAGAGTGCTGTATCAAGGCACCTCAGTGGGAAGTCTGAGGGAAGGAAAAAGTGTGGCAGAAAACGCTGCACAACGAGAAGAGGTGACCGGGCCCTGAGGAAGATTGTGGAGAAGGACCGATTCCAGACCTTGGGGGACCTGCGGAAGCAGTGGACTGAGTCTGGAGTAGAAACATCCAGAGCCACCGTGTACAGGCGTGTGCAGGAAATGGACTACAGGTTGCAAATTTTGCATGTCATCCGGAAATCAAGGTGCCAGAGTCTGGAGGAAGACTGGGGAGAGGGAAATGCCAAAATGCCTGAAGTCCAGTGTCAAGTACCCACAGTCAGTGATGGTCAGGGGTGCCATGTCAGCTGCTGGTGTTGGTCCACTGTGTTTTATCAAGGGCAGGGTCAATGCAGCTAGCTTTCAGGAGATTTTGGAGCACTTCATGCTTCCATCTGCTGAAAAGCTTTATGGAGATGAAGATTTCATTTTTCAGCACGACCTGGCACCTGCTCAAAGTGCCAAAACCACTGGTAAATGGTTTACTGGCCATGGTATTACTGTGCTCAATTGGCCTGCCAACTCTCCTGACCTGAACCCCATAGAGAATCAGTGGGATATTGTGAAGAAAAAGTTGAGAGACACAAGAATCTGCAAAAGGATTCCCGACCAAGTATTGAGTGCATAACTGAACAATTATTTGAAGGTTGACTTTTTTTGTATTAAAAACACTTTTCTTTTATTGGTCGGATGAAATATGCAAATTTTTTGAGATAGGGATTTTGGGTTTTCATGAGCTGTATGCCACAATCATCAATATTAAAACAATAAAAGGCATGAACTATTTCCGTTGTGTGTAATGAATCTAAAATATATGAAAGTCTAATGTTTATCAGTATATTACAGAAAATAATGAACATCACCATATGTAAATTTTTTGAGAAGGACCTGTATATTCATATATACTTTAAACTTTTAATATATTGCTCAATTTTAAGCATTAAATGTTTTGTTCAATAAAAATTTATTCTTGAGTCATCCACCATAATTTTATGGCTTTTGTAAAGTATCGGTTCAGGTACCGGTACCATTTTAAAAGTATCGATTTGGCACCGGTATCGAAAAAAAAAAAAAACCGATACCCTACCCTACTCCCTCCTAGTTGATGTATGCATGTGTGATGTACTCTGGATGTAGTTATAGTAAATTGATTATTAGTCTGTGATCAGTTGTTTTATTCAAACTGATGACCGATTATTGAAAGGTCACTAGCTCGCATTACTAATTATTATTTTAAATACATGTGATGGAGCGATGAGAAGTTAAAAGTTAAAAACTCATTAAAGGGTTGTAAATATAGTTTAAGGTCATAAATCATCAAAATGTGAGATATTACATTTTTATTGTATTATTTATGAAAATTGGTGTACTTGCTTTTGAAGCTTTTTGTTTATTTTTATAAGCGCTCAGCTCACCCTCAGTGCGGCTCACTGTATCCATCACAATGTTGTACTCATGGATCTTGTCCTTGTGATGCTCAAACTCTTTGCGCAGGCTCTGCAGCTCCTCCTCAGAGAACTTTCCTGAAGTCTTGGCCTAAAAATGTATGGATAGCATGAAACATTAAGTTTTTCTACAGTACATTCATTGGTGAAAAAAACCTGATCTACTGTGAACAAAAACTCAAGGGAGCATGGTTTAGAAGAACAAAGCTCACTTTGTTCCATAGTTTGTCAAGTCTGGGGTCTTCGAAAATTTCTCCCAGTTTCGTGTCATGGTCTTTCAGGTTGTTACTGTCCAAGGCACGGTTGTCCTTCTTACCATCCAATCCGTACTTGGCCAGGATAACTATGAATGTAAATATTCTTAAATTAATGAAGTAGTTTATTTAGTGAAGACATGAACAGAATTATAATTGACAAAATTTTAATTATGCAAATTCTAGCAGAAAGATTTTTTTTTCCCAAAAATTCAGCAGTAAGAAACCAGTTAGGTTAAGTCCTATGGGATGAATATTTCATAATAAGCAGCTCCCTCCGCAGTTCCACCCACTTGTTTTCTACCAGTTTACAAGACAGAGACTTGCCAATTTACAGATTAGTTTCACTATTCCACTTACTAAGAAAAGAAAAAGAAGAAAAAAAAAAAAAAAACGCCTGAAACATTAAATCTGTGCGGTCTGTCTCACTGTTAAAGTTGCGTCTGAGCTTGGCCTCTCTCTCGCCATCCTCATCCATTCCCTCTGCCTTTAACTTCTTCCACTGAAGCTCATCTTTCTCCTGAATCTTCAAGTCACTGTGGAGCTCAGACAGCCGCCTTGGGGCAAGCTGCATCTGTAGGCGGAAAAGGAAGATAGTCAGGAACACTTAACTGTAAAATACAAAATTATTATACAACTACAGTATGTGGGGATGTAGCCATGACCTATTCCTCCCCACTTACTGTATGCCATGGCTTGTAATCAGAGTATCTTGACTGCTGCTGAACACTTTAATTCTAGGTGTTCATGGCTTGTAATCAGAGTATCTTGACTGCTGCTGAACACTTTAATTCTAGGTGTTCATGTAAGTACTTCCTTTATGTGATGTTTCACAACAAAAAAAATGGACTGTCATGTCATAGTTCTAATCTTCACCACATTTTCTCCCTTCTTCTGTGTTACATGCTACTCTAGGAATAGAAAACTCGGCCTCATCATTAAAACTATTCTTTCTTGTCATGCACAATAAATTAGAAAATTGTGTTACTTTTAAATAAACCTTCATTTTAGGTCAAACTGTTTATTTTGTTTTTGCTAACCATGAACGAAAGAAAAAAAACATTTAATTTCAGATCATCAAATCCCCCCTTTGAAAAATATATTTAATGATGAAAAACACACACACACATATGTGTGTGTAATATATATATATATATATATATATCGTGGCCAAACGTTTTGAGTTGCTGCTTAAGTTTAGTTTTTATAATAGCAATTTGCATATACTCCAGTATGGAGCGATATCGCGGACAATATTCAAATGCAATTGTAAATTGCATTTGCGTTTCCCATATGTGATTCACATATATGCGTTTCACATTGTACTATAACCCACTCCATCACTCCAAGTTTGATTTCATTTTTATTTTATTTATTTTTATTTGTAAAAACTTCTCCGTCCACTACAGAGCAAGAAAATATGCGATTTGTCATTTTTGTGTGTTTATTTCTTAATAAACAAATGAGATAATCTCGGTTCACCTCCATTGCCCAAATATCCCCCTCTTGGTCGGCGACTGCGAGTGACGTCACTCCCCATACAATCCCGCCCCACAGTATAGACCCGCCCCTGACGCTGATTGACAGGTTTCTGTGTAACGTGTTGGAAATGCAATTGCAAATGGATTAGCGATTGCGTTTGAATTTTGGCCGGCTTGACGCGCGGTGCAGAGAAAGTGAAAAAGCAAACGTGGTGATTGATTTTTCTATTTAAATATGACAGGTTATGACATAAATGTGGCAGTCAGTGTGCGCTCGCGAAGGTGAATCAGCAAACGGTAATGCAAAGTTTGCAATTGCATTTGAATTATGGCACACTTTGTGCGTCCACATATGGGAAATGCAATTTGCAATTGCATTTGAATATTGTCTGCGATATCGCTCCATAGTCCAGAATGTTATGAAGAGTGATCAGCATAGTCCTTCTTTGCCATGAAAATTAACTTAATCACAAAAAAACCTTTCCACTGCATTTCATTGCTGTCATTAAAGGACCTGCTGAGATCATTTCAGTAATCGTCTTGTTAACTCAGGTGAGAATGTTGACGAGCACAAGGCTGGAGATCATTATGTCAGGCCGATTGGGTTAGAATGGCAGATTTGACATGTTAAAAGGAGGGTGATGCTTGAAATCATTGTTCTTCCATTGTTAACCATGGTGACCTGCAAAGAAATGCGTGCAGCAATCATTGCGTTGCATAAAAATGGCTTCATAGGCAAGGCTATTGTGGCTACTAAGATAGCACCTAAATCAACAATTTAAAGGATCATCAAGAGCTTCAAGGAAAGAGGTTCAATTCTTGTTAAGAAGGCTTCAGGGCATCCAAGAAAGTCCAGAAAGCGCCAGGATCGTGTCCTAAAGAGGATTCAGCTGCGGGATCGGAGTGCCACCAGTGCAGAGCTTGCTCAGGAATGGCAGCAGGCAGGTGTGAGCGCATCTGCACGCACAGTGAGGCAAAGACTTTTGGAAGATGGCTTGGTGTCAAGAAGGGCAGCAAAGAAGCCACTTCTCTCCAAAAAAAACCATCAGGGACAGATTGATCTTGTGCAGAAAGTATGGTGAATGGACTGCTGAGGACTGGGGCAAAGTCATATTCTCCGATAAAGCCACTTTCCGATTGTTTGGGGCATCTGGAAAAAGGCTTGTCCGGAGAAGAAAAGGTGAACGCTACCATCAGTCCTGTGTCATGCCAACAGTAAAGCATCCTGAGACCATTCATGTGTGGGGTTGCTTCTCATCCAAGGGAGTGGGCTCACTCACTATTTTGCCCAAAAACACAACCATGAATAAAGAATGGTACCAAAACACCCTCCAACAGCAACTTCTTCCAACAATCCAACAACAGTTTGGTGAAGAACAATGCATTTTCCAGCATGTTTACTTTAAGTAAACTTAAAGTTATGCATATATTGCCTGAAATGGTTTTTGTCAACAGTTTGAGGAGATAAATATTGGCAAACGTCCTTTTAATGAGATCATTTGTGCCATTATTTTGTGTTAGCCTAGATAAATACATCTGCAAACAAAATGGTACATTTAATAGTTACATATTTCAGTTTAAGAGTCAAAATAATTGCAATGTGGTTTTTAAAAGTCAAATTGCGCAGCCCTGAAACTTTTGCCACATCCCTATAGGATGAACAACTAGGATGCAACAACTCTCTATATATATACTGTACACACACACACACACACACAATATTCTTTACAGACAAACATAACAAGGAAAAGTTATAACATCAATGATAATAATAATAATAATAATAATAATAATAAATATTTTTATTTATAAGCTAAGCCTATGATGTTTTATTATTTTAATTAACAACAAATATTAACAAACAGACTTCAGACACAGATGCTCCACAGAGCCCAGGTGGTTTCCAGACCCCACTCTATGAGCTCTAGATACTGTAGATAGATAGATATTTACTGTAATGACACTACATGTATTCAGGAACGAAATGCATATTTGTTTACTCTGTACATTTTAACACTACTGTGCATACTGATAATAAACCCTGATGAAACCATATTTTCTGCCCCACACACTGCTCACTCACCCTGTTCGCTTTCTCCCAAACCTGGTTCAGTTTAGCGATACGGAATTCCACGGCGTTTTTCCCGTCATTCGAGTCCTTTTGCTCATTCACTTCTCGCGTGTATTTCCCCGTCGCCATTACCCCCACACTGAGGCAAAAGCTTAAAAACAACCCACACACTCTCATGTTTAAAACCATTAGAGTTCAAGCAAACAGCTAAAACAAAAACGACACGGATAAACTAAGCTGATGGGTTTATACATTCATCCGCCGTTGCATCCAGGAAGAGCGATAATCACATGCCACAACGCTGACGCAACACTGCATTCTGGGAAGTGTAGTTGAAAGTCTCTTAGCGCGGTTTTTTCCCCACACATCGCAAATGAAAAGGAAAAACTACATTACCTATAACTCTCGGCTCAGCCGTTTCTAAGTAACATTGATTTGGGCAAATGAGAAGAATCCACGCACTGGAGGTAACGGGAAATTGCTGTTGCACAATTATCAACAAATAGGAACATAATTTTTTTTAAAAAGCATCTACACGGTTATGAAGAATAATTTAATAAAGGATTATAAATGAACTTTAATCACACTTCTGACTGAATTAAAGCATTCTTCTTTAGTTTTTATTTAAAATCTATTTTTCTAATAAATAAAAAAGAAATACACATACTAACTAAATCATTAGAAATAATAGTAAGTATTAAATATATATTTTTAAAAAGAGGGTAGATAAGGTTAACCGTGTGTCTCTAATGAGTCCCACACTTATGAATAATATGAGTAATGGAATTCTGTCACAACACAAATAAAACAACAATTTTACTATAAATCTTTCTCAAATAGAAAAACAACATTACATCTCTGTGTTATATAATGCTAGGAATGAAAAGCCATGAGGCTTTTTTACTTTATAGACAAATGGCGTTGAGGGGCCACGGGATCCCCAAGACTGAGAAACCAGCCAGTAACCAGGGGTAACTTAATTAAATCCATCCATCCATTCATCCACCCAGGGACCTCTGTAGTCCAACTAAGGGCCATGGAGACGAATTATGGTACTATTGCATTTATTCCCATTTTTACGACTGGTGAGACAACATTCACAAACTATGGGTAATTTGAGAATGTGTCTTTGGACTGTGGGAGGAAACTGGAGTACCCAGAGGAAGCCCACCAAGCATGACCTCCATGAAAACTTCATGCACACACTCTGAGAGAATCGAACCCAGACCCCGGTGGTGCAAGGCAACAATGTTAACCACTAACCCACCATGCAATTGTACTTTATTACTTTGCACAAGTATTGCTTTAGAGCTTTTATACTTTACTTGAATATTTGAACAATTACTTTTATATAATACTACTGAGGCGGCGCGGTGGTGTAGTGGTTAGCACTGTCGCCTTGCACCTCCAGGGTCTGGGTTCGATTCCAGTCTCTGTGTCCATGGAGTTTGCATGTTCTCCCCGTGCTTGGTGGGTTTCCTCCGGGTTCTCCGGTTTCCTCCCACAGTCCAAAGATATGCAGGTTAGGCTAATTGGCGTTCCTAAATTGCCCATAGTGTGTGATTGGGTGTGTGAGTGTGTGTATGTGTGTGCCCTGCGATGGATTGGCACGCTGTCCAGATTGGCTTGAGGAGAGAAGAAGAGTACTTTGAGAGTTTGTCATTGACATTCCTAACTTAATAGGAGTGTAAATGTAATTGTAATTACATTTGACCAAATTTCATTAAGTAATAGTATTCTTACAGTAGTATTATCATTCATTCATTCATTCATTTTCTATACCGCTTAATCCTGTGTTCAGGGTCGCGGGGGACCTGGAGCCTATCCCAGGATAGGAGACTTCGGGCACTAGGCGGGGTACACCCTGCCACTGGTAGGTTACAAATTGAGGCATGAACTGCTTGATGGGTCCACAGTACCTCAATACACTTACTGTATGGCCGATTGTGACATGCTTGCAGTCTGGGAGAGAAGTACACTGGCACACACACACACACACACACACACGCACACGCACACACACACTGACTGCTGATATGTGGGTTGAGTTCAGAGATGCCATTAGTATTCCATTTTATTATTAAGCTTAGGTTTAACATAAACAATTTTGCGTGTGTGTCCAAGCAAAGATGTCAGATATAAAAAACGTTACTTGGCATATTCTAGTGAAAAGTGTTTTCACAGTTTTCAAACCACAGTTTTCCCTGTATTTGAACTTTATTGTTCAAATACAGGGAAAACTGTGGTAACCTGGAAATAATAAAAACATTTATTTGCAAAAATGCATTGGATTTTCATTGGTTTAGTACTTCCTGTGCTCTTTGAAACCATTGTATAAACATCAGAACACTCAAATAGTTTGACAGGAAAATTACATAACCCAATTTTGCAATATAAAAAGTTTAGTTTTATATGAAGCAAGTATTACAAGTTGATAGAAAATATTTTGTGCATATTTTCGTTGAATCACAAAGATGTTAAAAAGCACAAATGCCCAAACATTAAGCCAAAACTCTTTTGGCTATACTGTATACAGTACTGTAAGTGTGATTTATAAAAAAATGTTTAAAGTCATGACTCAATCTCTCACAGTTTTGTCACAATGGATAAATCAGTCTGCAGTTGTGTTTCTGCAATTTAGTATCAATAATATTCTGTAGTTTTAATTAAAATATAGCATATAAAATATAGAAAACTCGTATTTTGATTGTGATTTTTACACTGATTCAGATAGAAACTGAATCCTTGGTCTCCTCCCCTAACAGTTTTAGTTTCACCTTATTGTTAAATAATTTTTATTGTTTTATTTTTTTTATTAATGTTAACAATTGCCTCATTGTCATGCATGTACACATTGTATGCATTGTTAAATGAATTGACCAACTGCACATATGAGGTCCCATAAGATTATAACATAGTTGAGAAATCCCAATACAAAACATTCATTCTCTGTACCGCTTTATCCTTATATACAGGGTCACGGAGCCTATCCCAGGAAACTTAGGACACAAGGCGGGGTACACCCTGGACAGGGTGCCAATCTATTGCAGGGCACACACACATACTCACATACACACTCATTCACACACTACGGACAATTTGGAATGTCAATTAACCTAACCTACATATCTTTGGACTGTGGGAGGAAACCGGAGTACCCGGAGGAAACCCACCAAACATGGGGAGAACATGCAAACTCCATGCACACAGAGACGGGAATTGAACCCGGACCCTGGCGGTGCAAGGCGACAGTGCTAACCACTACACCACCGTGCCGCCACTCCAATACATAACAAGAGTGCCAAAAAAGCATACACAAGTGAGCTAATATTTTTGCCATCCATCTCATATCTCTGGTACACAAAATTTGTGCATCTTTAGAGTTGTGTAATGCTATATCTCTGATTAATTTAAAATAGAAAATATTTCTGTGTATGATTAAGTGCATCATGGCTCCAAAATGCTCCAAAGCAGGAGAAAAAGAGACAAAGAGTACATTTGGATGTGAAATAGAAGGCTGTGTACATACGACAGACATTACTTCTACTCAATTAATGCTGTGTTAACTGCAATGGCAAACAGAATGTCAAAGTCCTTTTTCTTAGCTTCAACATTGTCCATAAATGCATTTAATTTACCTAAGGTAAATTTTAAGGACATTACAGAAATAAGCAATGTGATTGACTTGTTAGAATGGTTTGACATTTGATTGAAAATGCAGCCATTACGTGTCATGTTTTTGTCTAAAATATGTAAGTTCAAAGCTTGTAAAACAGATTTATGTCATGCTTTTAAAATTGAACATTTTGTTATAGATAACCTTGTAACAACCTTGTTGTGCATTTGCCAAAATGAATAAAAGTGATAAAATGGTGTTTATCTGTTTATTTGTTCTTATCTCTACTGCTTAATTAATTCTTCAAAACCAGATAAAGTGGGATTGGCAAAAATCAATGGACAGACAAACAGACAGAGACACACACAGTTTATGAAATTCCAATTGTCACTACAGTAGATGTTTTTTTTTAACTCTTGTATATTGGCAGAGCTGTGATTATTCAGTTTTATTTTTTTTATTTGTATAGCGCTTTTAACAATTGACATTGTCTCAAAACAGCTTTAGACAATCAAAAGAATTATTTAAGTTTGTATGGAATGTGAATGTGTATGAATCAAAATGTTCAGATAGTCCCTGGTGAGCAAGCCCGAGGGCGACAGTGGCAAGGAAAAACTCCCTGAGATGGTAATAGGAAGAAACCTTGAGAGGAACCAGACTCAACAGGGAACCCATCCTCATCTGGGTGAAACAGATAGCAGGAAATTATCTGCATTTATACAGTGTTAAGTGTTAGGTTCAGCTATAATAGTTGATGTTAATTGATGTTATAATAGTTGATGTAAAATGGAGTCCAGTAGTTATTCGAGACTCAGATAGACTTGTAGAAAGTTCCAGTCCTGAACTATCGAATTGTCAAGTCCTCAGAGAAACAGCTGACAACACCAGTCAAGGCCAGAACCATCTTCTAAGTAGATAGAATCATCCCCAGACACCAGGCACATCCTAAAGAGACACACGGGGCATCCATGCGATGAGACCTCCAACCAGAAACCGGGCACCAGGATGGATCAGACAGGTCCGGAGGGCAGAGGGAGTCTGGATCACTGGCAGCTCAGGAACCACATGTGTAGCTCGACAGAGAGAGAGAGAGAAAGAGTGAAAGGGGGAGACAGGGGGAGAGAGGAAAGAGAAAGAGGGGGAGGAAGAGAAGAGGAGGAGAGATTGCAATTAGGTATGGTCACAGTCACAATGTCTAATGTGAATGTATATTTACTGTAGAGTGCAAGCAGGGACTCCGGCAGGACTAACTATGACAGCATAACTAAAAGGGAGAGCCAGAAGGAAACACAAACATGAGGGCTCCCTGAGATGTAAAGCAAACAATCACCTCACCGTCAACAAACCTGAGTGATCAAATGAGACTGAGGAAGACAGCATCTAAACATACCAGTTCACCATAATACTCTACGTCCATGAGTCCCCCAGATCTGCTCCTTTACCTTATGGCAAAAATGCTTTTTTAAAATGCTTTATAAAATGCTTTATAAAAATGCTTGGCTAAATAAATAGGTTTTTAGCCTAGACTTAAACACTGAGACTGTGTCTGAGTCCTGAACACTATTTGGAAGACTATTCCATAATTTTGGGGCTTTGTAAGAAAAAGCTCTGCCCCCAGCTGTAGTTTTCATAATACGCGGTACTGATAAGCAGCCTGCATCCTTTGACCGAAGTAGGCGTGGCGGATCGTAAGACACTAGCAGTTCGCTCAGATACTGCGGGGCGAGACCATTTAATGCCTTATATGTCAAGAGTAGTATTTTTAAATCAATGCGAAATTTCACAGGGAGCCAATGCAGTGAAGATAGGATAGGGGTGATGTGCTCATATCTTCTGGTTCTAGTGAGGACTCTCGCTGCTGCATTCTGGACTAGCTGAAGCTTGTTTATGCACCTAACTGAACAACCAGACAGTAAGGCATTACAATAGTCCAACCTAGAAGTGATAAAAGCATGAACTAGTTTTTCTGCATCGTTTAGCGACAATATATTTCTTATTTTGGCGATATTTCTGAGGTGAAAGAATGCTATCCTGGTGATATTATCTACATGAGCTTCAAATGAAAGGCTGGAATCTATAATCACGCCGAGGTCTTTTACTGTTGCACTTGACGAAACAGAAAGGCCATCTAAAGTTACGGTGTGATCTAAGATTTTACTTCTAGCTGTATGCGGTCCTATGACTAGAACTTCTGTCTTATCCGGATTAAGCAGAAGGAAGTTAATTAGCATCCAATTTCTTATGTCCTGCACACATTGCTCAACTTTAGTAAGATGGTTTTTCTCATCAGGTTTTGTTGAGACGTATAGCTGTGTGTCATCAGCATAACAATGAAAACTAATACCATGCTTACGGATTATGTTGCCCAGAGGAAGCATGTAAAGGGAAAAAAGCAGTGGGCCTAAAACTGAACCCTGCGGAACGCCAAACTCCACTAGAGAACATGCAGTATAATCACAATTTAAGTCTACATTAAGATTATACACTATATTTCCAAAAGTATTCACTCGTCTGCCTTCAAATGCTTATGAACTTACAGTTTTTTTTAAAAATTGGTTTGGCGCAGTTCTCACAAGCAATTGGTACATTTTCAAAACTCTTAGTTCTTATATCACAACAGATCATCAAAAGTGCACTTTTTTCAAACATTTCAGCATATTTTCAATTGTGTTAGTACAATACACATAATCACAAAATATCCTTTTCACTACACAAAATAAGTGTTTCATCTAAATAAATGTTTTGTTCACAGTAACTGTCTTTCATAATGTTATCACTATCAAATTTTTGATTTGCATCTCTTATTATTCGGTTTAATACATTTGTCTGTCGTTTAATTCAACTGATTTTAATGTTTAATCAATGAATCATTCATTATGTCCATGGACTTTCAACTTGATTGATCACTGGTCATTTGTAAGTTACAAATTGCTGCAAAAACTTTCAATCAATAAATACTAATTACTAATTGTTTCCCTGATGATAACAGTTAGTTACCATATAAGTAGAACTGTGGTTGAGACTTTGCACTGTTCAAATATGGAGCAGGATAGGCTCGTAGGGAGAGGAAACCTTCATCAAAGAGGTGGTGGTGCTCCTCAACAGAGAGGTGGTCTTCAGAGAAATGTAGGCAGAAGACAATGCACCATCATCTCTAATGAAGTCCTGGCCATCATTGTTGACCATGTGGTCAACAGAGGCTTTACCATGGCTGAGGCTGCCAGGTTGGTACAGCCTAATTTACAAAGGTCAAATGTCAGCTCTATCATCAGAACTTTTCGCCAAGATAACCGGTAAATCTGCTATAGCAACTTCATTTCTAAAATATAGTACTCTATTGTATAGATGAACAACATGTAATTGTCAGTTTACAGTAATGTAATTTGTAATACTACAATATTGACAGTATATGGTTATCCTCAGAATTAACAGGAGACAACCTAGTGGTGGTCGCCCACGTGTTTTGAATGACCAGCAGAAGTTGGCTGTGGTGGAAATGGTCAGGGCAAGGAATGACATACGGCTGTCTGAAATCAAACAGGCTATTGAGAACAGCAATGACACCTTTGCCAATGTGCCATCAATTAGTCTTCCAACGATTGCCCGTCTTTTGAAGAAGCACTAGGTTTCCATGAAACAAATTTACTTGGTTTCTGTTGAGGGAAACAATGTCCGGGTGAAACAACTGCGTTCAGAATATATTCAGGTACAAAACTAAACTGGCATGCAATTACTGTTATAGTACTGACAACTATTAGTTGTAAAAAAAAAACTAACCAAATTATCATTTTAGAGGGTGATGGAGCTGGACACTGCTGAATCATCACAAGTATATTTTTGTTGATGAGGCCGGTTTCAATCTGGCAAAAACTAGACGCAGAGGACATAACCTTATTGGTCAAAGGGCAACCTGGACAACGTGGGGGAAACATCTCAATGTGTGCAGCTATATCTGAAGATGGTGTGGTTGGCTGTAGACCAGTTCTAGGGTCATACAACACTAAACACCTGATAGTTTTTTTTTTTTAATGAGCTTGAGCAGGCCTGTCAGGGAGAAGACATCATCTATGTTGTTGTGTGGGACAATGTCAGCTTCCATCATGCACAGCTGGTTCAGGAATGGTTTCAAACACATCAAACATCAGCCATTCCACATGACCCTCTATCGTCCACCATATTCCCTTTTCCTCAACCCAGTTGAGCGATTCTTCTCTACATGGAGGTGTATGATCGCCATCCCCATGAGCATGTCTCCCTTCTTCAAGCCATGTGTGAAGCTTGTGGTGATATAACTGCTGAGCAATGTCAAGCCGGGATTCGTCATGCCAGGAGATTTTCCCCACGGTGCCTGAACAATGAAGACATCCAGTGTGATGTTGATGAAAATTTATGGCCCAATGTTAATGACCGGCTTGATTAATTGTGTGAAAGTGATTTTCATTAAAATATATTTAGCTCATGTAAATGATTAGTTTTTTTCGTGTGTATGTGTGTATAAATAAATATATATATATATATTATATATATATATATATATATATATATATATATATATATATATATATATATATATATATATATATATAATTTTTTTTTTCTTGTCTTAACATATGTGTAATATTTGCTGTGTAAAGTTTTACAGTTCAGTTACACTCATTCAGCACCAAGGACAATTTGAAACGCTTACCTTGTATTATTTGCTCCTGAATGAAATGATTGGTAAAAGTGCTAAGTTGACAAAAGATCTTACTGTTTTGTTTGGGTGATTAAAGCAAATTTTCTCAATATACAGGTCCTTCTCAAAAAATTTGCATATTGTGATAAAGTTCATTATTTTCTGTAATGTACTGATAAACATTACACTTTCATATATTTTAGATTCATTACACACAACTGAAGTAGTTCAAGCCTTTTATTGTTTTAATATTGATGATTGTGGCATACAGCTCATGAAAACCCAAAATCCCTATCTCAAACAATTAGCATATCATGAAAAGGTTCTCTAAACGAGCTATTAACCTAATCATCTGAATCAACTAATTAACTCTAAACACCGGCAAAAGATTCCTGAGGCTTTTTAAAACTCCCAGCCTGGTTCATTACTCAAAACCGCAATCATGGGTAAGACTGCCGAGCTGACTGCTGTCCAGAAAGCCATCATTGACACCCTCAAGCAAGAGGGTAAGACACAGAAAGAAATTTCTGGACGAATAGGCTGTTCCCAGAGTACTGTATCAAGGCACCTCAGTGGGAAGTCTGTGGGAAGGAAAAAGTGTGGCAGAAAACGCTGCACAAGGAGAAGAGGTGACCGGGCCCTGAGGAAGATTGTGGAGAAGGACCGATTCCAGACCTTCGGGGACCTGCGGAAGCAGTGGACTGAGTCTGGAGTAGAAACATCCAGAGCCACCGTGTACAGGCGTGTGCAGGAAATGGGCTACATGTTGCAAATTTTGCATGTCATTCGGAAATCAAGGTGCCAGAGTCTGGAGGAAGACTGGGGAGAGGGAAATGCCAAAATGCCTGAAGTCCAGTGTCAAGTACCCACAGTCAGTGATGGTCTGGGGTGCCATGTCAGCTGCTGGTGTTGGTCCACTGTGTTTTATCAAGGGCAGGGTCAATGCAGCTAGATATCAGGAGATTTTGGAGCACTTCATGCTTCCATCTGCTGAAAAGCTTTATGGAGATGAAGATTTCATTTTTCAGCACGACCTGGCACCTGCTCACAGTGCCAAAACCACTGGTAAATGGTTTACTGACCATGGTATTACTGTGCTCAATTGGCCTGCCAACTCTCCTGACCTGAACCCCATAGAGAATCTGTGGGATATTGTGAAGAGAAAGTTGAGAGACACAAGACACAAGAATCTGCAAAAGGATTCCCGACCAAGTATTGAGTGCATAACTTATATGAAGGTTATATAATTATTTGAAGGTTGACTTTTTTTGTATTAAAAACACTTTTCTTTCATTGGTCGGATGAAATACTGTATGCTAATTTTTTGAGATAGGGATTTTGGGTTTTCATGAGCTGTATGCCACAATCATCAATATTAAAATAAATAAAAGGCTTGAACTACTTCAGTTGTGTGTAATGAATCTAAAAGTCTAATGTTTATCAGTACATTGCAGAAAATAATGAACTTCATCACAATATGCTAATGTTTTGAGAAGGACCTGTATATCACAATGATCATGTGTTCCGAAACAATGATTAAGTGGAATGAAAATATGTGCAAATACAATTAAATCATGACATCAGATTTGAAAGAATGACTAGTGGTGTTACAAATGGGATCAAATGTGAGTTTTGTACTAAGAGATTTGAAAATGCACCCGTTACTTATGAAAATAGTACCAAAACAATAAAAAAAAAATGTAAGTAACATATAATTCTTAATCCATAGGGTTTAATATGATGTAGACACACCCTGCTATAATGGCTTTGACTCTTCTGGGAAGGTATTTGTGAGGTAAAGAAGAAAAGGCCTGCTTGGAAGGTCTCCTTCCTAATTTATTCCAAAAGTGTTGCGGTCAGAGCTCAATTCTTTCAGTCACGTTCTTCCACACCACACTCACTCATCCATGTCTTTATGGATCTTGCTTTGTGCCCTGGTGCACAGTCATGTTGGAACAGGAAGGGGCTATCCCCAAACTGTTCCCACAAAGTAGCATGAAATTGTCCAAAATGTCTTGGTATGCTGAAGCATTAAGAGTTTATTTCACTGGAAGTAAGGGCCCAAGCCCAATGGCTAAAAAACAACCCCACACCAGTTCCAACATCGAGGTCCATAAAGGATGGATGAGTGAGTTTGGTGTGAAAGACCTTGACTGTTCTGCATAGAATCGGACCTCAACCCGATAGAACATCTTTAGGATGAATTAGAGCAAACCAAGCCTTCTTGTCCAAATCAGTGTCTGATCTCACGAATGCACTTCTGGAAAAATGGTCAAAAATTCGCATAAACACACTCCTAAACCTTGGGGAAAGTGTCCCCGAACAGTTGAAGCTGTTATAGCTGTAAAGGGTGGGCTAACATAATAGTAAGCCCTACGGATTATGAATTGGATGTTACTCAAAGTCACATATATATCCAAGGCAGACGAGCAAATACTTATATAGCTGTGATTGCTGATTTAACATAATTTTTGGCTGAACTAATGAATAACCTCTTGATGTCAATCTCCTGAAACATAAGATACATGCGACCTCAACTGCTACACCACCAATCCCAAAACCACAGTCACACTTTGGTTAATTTTTACTCTTATGTTGCATCCCCCCCTACTACCGATTAACAGGAACATTGATGCTTTTATAACCTACAGTATTTAAATTCAAACACTAGTTGTACAGTGACGTAGTAGTTCGCATTGTTGCTGTAGGGTCTTTAGGATCCAGCTCCAGGGTTGAGGGTTCAAATCTTGCTTTCAATCTGTGTGTGTGAAGTTTGCATGTTCTCCTTTATTTAGTTGAATTTTGTATTTGGTATAAGGAATATGTTGCAAAGATTCAGTTTCAAAATATTTTACATTACAGTGAAACAATAGATGTTGCTCAGGGCATGAAAATGCAGAACAAGGAAAACACAAAGTAAGGTAAATGTACAGTACATTCATTACTGGTCATTTCCTCTGGTGTCCTGGTTATATCTGCAATAATATTAGTTATGTTACAAAATTATTGCAGCACAGCTTAATTTTGCATATAATAATTTAAAAATGACTGTAATTACTATAAACACAATCACCACGGTGGAGTAAATGGCAATAAGAAATCTTGCCTAATGTATGTTTGAAAAATTAAGACCTCATTGTTTGAAGTCTTTACCATTTTCGGAACATTAATGCACAAGACAGGATGTGCAGAGGGCAACAAGAGAGCCACTAAAATTTAAAATTCAACTGCTACATAAAAATGTTCCTTATCGTTCACGCTTCCTAACCTTTAGAATGAGAGCAACTTTATTACTGTCCAGAGGCCATCTGCAGCCAAGCAGCACTATTAAAACTGCCTGTAATTTTTACATCACCCCTACATTCTCATCATTTTCCCCTTTCCTTAAAGCATTTATAAAAGGTGCACGATAAAAATAAAAGAGTGGTTATATTAAAAAACACTACTATCTAATAACACACTTACTCACTCATCGTCTACACCGCTTTATATATAGTGCAAGGTTGTGGGGGCCAGAGTCGGGGACAGAGGTGGAAAGAGTAATACAATTTTGTACTCAAGTAAAAGTACTGTTACTTCAGTGAACTTTTACTGAAGTACAAGTAATGTTACCCATATATAAATCTACTCAAGTAGTAAAAAGTAGTTCTTTAAAAATTTACTCGGAGTAAAAGTTCCTGAGTTACATTTTTTTAACAGCGGGGGTGGGATGGGGGATGGAGCACCCTTGCATAATAAATCTGTTGCCTTTGTTGTGCTTGAAATCAAAGTGGTCACTTAAATATGGCCAGGGGTTTGCTTCATAAGAATTTGTTGGCATTTCACTTTCAGCTGTGTCTGCATCACTGGCATCTGTTTTGTCGTCTCCATCGTTCTTGTGAATTTAGTGCATTTGTTTAGTGGTTTCCTGGGTGCAAGTATTTTCCTTCCCCGTTGTATTATTTGTATTATTTTACATTTTCATTCATTTATTTTTTACTCAGTAGCGAATATGATTTAAAATGTAGTGAAGTACAATACTTCAAACAAAAAATACTTAAGTAAAAGTAAAATTACAGATCTTAAAAACTACTTTAAAAAGTGGAAGTACACAAAAAATCTACTCAATTACTGGAATGCAAGTAAATGTAATTCATTACTTTCCACCTCTGGTCGGGGTACACCATCAGTGGGATGCCAATTAATCGAAGGGGACACACAAACACAGTGCGTGCAAATTGGGAACAACAATTAACCTAACCTGCATGTCTTTGAACTGTGGGAGGAAACCAGAGAAAAACACCACCACCACCAAAAAATCTTGTTCTAAATAAACAAGATTGTTCTAAATGAGATCAAAACGGCAGTTGTCATGGTTATTAACTAGACGAGATTTGTTACAGAGAATTGCATTTACAATTTAAATAAAAACTGCAGCTACAGTAAAATCTCATATTCCCATTATATACTGTACAATATTAGCCAACTTTTAATGCAGCTTATGTGCTCACACTTAATAACAAAACAAATCACAGTGTATTGTGTTGTAAAGACCTGGATGATGTATTAGAAAAGTGACGTGTGGAAGGTTTCCCCGTCTGCACTTGTCTGTGACAACCCGCACTGTGCACTAGAAGTGAAGCGGTCGTCAGGGGTGACTGCTTCCTGTAAATTGCCTTTCAGGTTTGGGAGTATGTTATTTATGCTTTTCAATTTTTAAATTGGCAGTTGGTGCAGTGAAGGCTGTGAATTCAAATTTCATGATTCATAAACCTGTAATTTGGTTTCTGTTTAGTAGAGAATGGTAGAGTGTGATTTGTATAGTATTTAGTCAAAATACTGTATGAGATTTGAGGCAGACATATGAGAGCGATGCATGGCCATAAGTTAAGACTCTACAATGGATGTAACAAAAGGTGTATTTAGGCACAAGTTATGTGAAACAGCTGATGAAGCACCTTAACACTTTGATTAATTAAGTGACAATAAAACAGAACAAGAGTGCCAAAAAAAAGCATACACAAGGGAACCAATAGTTTTCCATATGCAGGTGTAAATTGAAAACATTACTGTGTTTGATTTAGTTCATCACGGCTTCATAAAAATAAAAGTATAGATAAAAGAATAAAACAGGCTGTGCATATGTACTGTAACCTATCAATTATTGACACACATGCCTTTTAATGGCTGCTATATAATATTTAATGTTGTTAAATAGATAAATCACTTCCTATTATCCAATGCAATGAAAAAAAAAGGAACTAAATTAATGTAATTCACATTTGTGCATGCATTCCATGTGATTGAATTGAGATACAGTCACACTACGTATCATGTATTTTTAAAGCCCTAAGGAAAATCAAACTCGGCATTGTCAGAATCAAATTCAGGTTGTGTTCTGCAACGGCCAAATTACCGTGGACCATTGTTAATTTAATTCCGCATTTATATTTCCTGCCACTGCTAACATCTTTGTTAGATTTGATAATGTAATTGGGATCCATTAATATGATGTGAATTGATTACACATATGCTCCCTAATTAAGTAATTAGAAACTTACTTAAATTAAGTTTGATATAAAATAAATCAAATCACATTTAATGGTATGCTTCGATGGAATATATATATATTTTTTCTTGGTTTTTTCCCCTTTTTTCTAAGGTCCGCCACATTGGATTATTTGATTTGCAAGATCTGCCACAGATGTTTGTGCTGGATATACTTCCTTATACAACCCACCCAACTTATCCAGGACTGACAATGGCACTGAATCTCAGTGGCTGGGTATACATTTGAACAGTTGAGCCAAATTGCTCATTGCCCCCATAGCGATCATCCCATGGCCTGAACTCTGTGAACCACCACTGCCCCAAAGTAAACCAGTCAGAGTCCAACAGCATAATCCTCTCTCTCTCTCTCTCTCTCCCAGAAGTAGACTGGTTAAACTCAAAGGGATCCAACATTTTCTCAATTCTAATGTTAAAAGTAAATAATGATCTTGACTACCTGCAGAATTTTATGCACTGTGCTGTTGCCACATGACCGGAAATGGGGAAAAAGTTTACTTACTGTAAAGTAACTTCCCTACAGTTATTAATTTTCAAGCGCCTTAATCTAACATGATATAATCTAAAGTGAGGTCCAAACCAAAGGTGAACAGTTCAGGGTCTGGGATTTGTTCAAGGGCCTAGTAGTGTCTAATGACTATCAAGGTCACTGATCCAGAACTTCCCCTGAGCTTCCCCTACTGATTTGGCTGTTTTATTTATTAATGTACCTCCATATTTCCCCCCAAAAGATCATCGGACATGTTTGCTGTTTATGTGTGTGGGTTACAGTATGTTTATATGCTAGATTACTCTTTTAGGGCAGTCAGTCTAATGAACACACTCAGTCACAAAGGACAAAACAGAATCATTAAGACTCTGAAAATCTTATCACATCTCACATGGGAACACTTAAACCTGTGTCCACACTCATTCATTTTCATTTAAACAGGAAAGAAACAATATCAGGTCTATCATCTTTTAAAAGAACATCTTCAATAGCTTTGAGAGAGGGAACACAGCAATCAAACAAGATTTCATTCAATTCAATACTATGAACTATTAAATAAAGAAATGGGTCAAAGCAACTAGGCTGTTACAGTATGTGACTAAATTTAGAATAAAATTAATTTCATTATGTAAAGCATAAAAGAAAACTGGAGGTGTGCTGTTATAGAAAAGCTATGAGGTAGTATAATGTGACCAGATGCAAAGCCACAGTTACCATAGCCCCCGAAGTACTTATTCTATAGTATACCACATTATTTTGCTTTCCTATGATAAAACAGCTTGAGCTCTGATTGTTACAGCGGGTTAGATTTTGTGCAGTGTTCAACAGTCATGTCCCTATGAATTAGGTATTACTATAAGAATAGAGTATTAGAATAAGAAAATACACTGTGAATTATTATTATTATTATTATTATTATTTTATTATTATTTTTTTAAAATCTAGATCTTGGTAATTTTACAGTTAAAAAGAAAGGTTAAATCTACAAATCTCATTGTTAAGATTTACATAAATGTAAAGTTACATTTTTTAAATATACAGGTCCTTCTCAAAAAATTAGCATATTGTGATGTTCATTATTTTCTGTAATGTACTGATAAACATTAGACTTTCATATATTTTAGATTCATTACACACAATTGAAGTAGTTCAAGCCTTTTATTGTTTTAATATTGATGATTGTGGCATACAGCTCATGAAAACCCAAAATCCCTATCTCAAAAAATTAGCATATTTCATCCGACCAATAAAAGAAAAGTGTTTTTAATACAAAAAAAGTCAACCTTCAAATAATTATGTTCAGTTATGCACTCAATACTTGGTCGTGAATCCTTTTGCAGATTCTTGTGTCTTGTGTCTCTCAACTTTCTCTTCACAATATCCCACAGATTCTCTATGGGGTTCAGGTCAGGAGAGTTGGCAGGCCAATTGAGCACAGTAATACCATGACCAGTAAACCATTTACCGGTGGTTTTGGCACTGTGAGCAGGTGCCAGGTCGTGCTGAAAAATGAAATCTTCATCTCCATAAAGCTTTTCAGCAGATGGAAGCATGAAGTGCTCCAAAATCTCCTGATAGCTAGCTGCATTGGCCCTGCCCTTGATAAAACACAGTGGACCAACACCAGCAGCTGACATGGCACCCCAGACCATCACTGACTGTGGGTACTTGACACTGGACTTCAGGCATTTTGGCATTTCCCTCTCCCCAGTCTTCCTCCAGACTCTGGCACCTTGATTTCCAAATGACATGCAAAATTTGCAACCTGTAGCCCATTTCCTGCACACGCCTGTACACGGTGGCTCTGGATGTTTCTACTCCAAACTCAGTCCACTGCTTCCGCAGGTCCCCCAAGGTCTGGAATCAGTCCTTCTCCACAATCTTCCTCAGGGCCCGGTCACCTCTTCTCGTTGTGCAGCGTTTTCTGCCACACTTGTTCCTTCCCACAGACGTCCCACTAAGGTGCCTTGATACAGCACTCTGGGAACAGCCTATTCGTTCAGAAATTTCCTTCTGTGTCTTACCCTCTTGCTTGAGGGTGTCAATGATGGCCTTCTGGACAGCAGTCAGGTCGGCAGTCTTACCCATGATTGCGGTTTTGAGTAATGAACCAGGCTGGGAGTTTTTAAAAGCCTCAGGAATCTTTTGCCGGTGTTTAGAGTTAATTAGTTGATTCAGATGATTAGGTTAATAGCTCGTTTAGAGAACCTTTTCATAATATGCACATTTTTTGAGATAGGGATTTTGGGTTTTCATGAGCTGTATGCCACAATCATCAATATTAAAACAATAAAAGGCTTGAACTACTTCAGTTGTGTGTAATGAATCTAAAATATATGAAAGTCTAATGTTTTTCAGTACATTACAGAAAATAATGAACTTTATCACAATATGCTAATTTTTTTAGAATGACCTGTACATACAGTAGTTAAGACGAAATATCTGTGAAGCTAGAAAGTACAGTACTTCGGGATCAAAGCTATAAGAAAAGACCAGTGCTTTAAATTTGGTTGCTGCTTTTGTAAAATGTTCCTCAGTTTGTACATCAAACCAGGTGCATGACAGTTTTATTATTTGGTGTTTCAGAACACCTTCATGAATCTAAGGATGGTTGTGCAATATTTTTTTCTTTCATCTAATTCTTTTAGACACAAGGCTCTCCAAGGTTATCTGACATCCCCAAGAAGACGTTCTGTGGTGGTTACAAGACCAAAAGCTCAGGCCAGGATCAGAAAGCCTCTAGTTTGTCAAAAGGAGATTTAAACAGTTTGCATGGTTTTTCCCAACTCCAGAGGACATGCTATCTGATATTCTCTGGTATTGCAGCAACACACAGCTAAGGCTTTTAGTGTACTGGGACAAAGAAGATGCTACAGTGCTTGAATATCAAGGCGCAGGAAGATATAATCTTTTCCCAAATATCTCCTCTCCGTCCTAAACACATCACTTAAATCTCAAAATACTGTACACTGTTATGAAGAAAATTAATTTAATGTATTACTGGTAATATTTTTATTTAAATGTGAATAAGAAACACCTCATGGATATTCTTATTAACAGAATCAGCCTGTTTGGATTGGTGTTGGCTGTCTTTGCTGTTCAGTTACTGGTCATTTGAATGAAACACTTGTGAATACAACTCAATTATCCCATAAAGTGACATGTGGATGGCACTCAAGCGGTCAATGTGTAAACGGGGTCACAATGTCCAAAATAGTTAAATAAAGGCAAGGGTTACAGATCTGTGAACAAACCCACACCCTCTTGACAAGGAGTGATAAAGTCAGTCAGACGTGTCTAACAGACCATTACTCACTCACTATCACACACACACACACTGTACATCTCAGTCTACTGCCCTTCAGAAGCTGTGGGATCAAGGTTTCTTCCTTTTAAATGCAAGAAGAAAAAAAAACATTTCACATGAATAAGAGCACATGGTCCTAATTTTTTATTTTTTGTCTAATTTATTGTAAGCCTCCTGTGCAGAAAGAACATTTCAGTGTGTTCCAACCTAACCTGCAATTTATCACAGCTGTGCCATATTGATGATTACACTATACAAGCAGATTGGCAGGATTCTCAGTATTGGAAAAATGAAACAAAAACTTGTTCAGAGCTGACTTGTAATAGACGTCAGTAAGTGAATTATGGGAGTTTTCGATTAACATTTTTTTATTTCAATTTGACAGCAGTGCTGGGTGTAATTCAAATCACAAATTTATTTTGATCAAATACATTTTTTAAAAAAACATCTGAGTGGATTTTACTGAAATTTATTGAAACTTTTTGGCACAACAATTCAACTTTGCGAGATGTACAAATAAATCTTAGTTGTAAATGAATCTTTTAGTCTGTAATTTTTCACTTTCTTTCAGTATGTCAGACATTTATTAATTATTATTTAAACCATGATATTTTAATGTGCTGCTAATTTGGCAAACCAACATTATTATTATTATTATTATTATTATTATTATTATTATTTTAACAGATTTTTTGTTGTTGTAGATGTTGTGGATAATCTGAAAAGAGGCACATTGTGCAAACTAAAGTGTTCTGTTAGTCGTTAACAACACACCACAGGGGCTTTATGAGTAGCAATGCTGAAAATTAACCATGCTTATTGAATGAGTGAGTGCGGAGGCGGCATCTGGCGAGAGGAGGGGGTGAATGGAAAGGTCAGTGGTGGTGGGGTGGAGGGGGAGTTTAGAGGTTATTGAATGAATAGAGGAGTATTGACAAACCTGTGCAGGCCTCCTGCTGTGTTATGCTCACATTTTGACCACGGACATGATATTATTGGAAGACATTGAATACAGGGATAATAGGAACATAGATTCTTGGAATTGGTCCTTTTAAATCAATGTAGGTTAAATAAAATCAAGTCAAATTACAGGACTTGATCAGCATACTGTATGTGCAGTAACCATGGGGAAGAAATCTTCCACATTTCCCTGTTTAGAAAAAGGACAAAGACTACACAAATCAGATTTATAAGGGGAAGGTGTACAGCACTCAAACATGGCCAAAACTACAATGCTGGGAGTAAGTGGGGCGTTTGCGTGAGTGAGCGTGAGTGGTGACCCTTGTACGAAATATAGATGTTACTTTCATTCAAGAGACACACAGTGATGCTACAAATGTTGCTGACTGGTTGCTCGAATGGGATGGTGTTTCCTTCCTAAGTCACAAAACCACACTTAGTGGTGGTGTGGGGATTTTATTTTCTAAACACTTTTGTCCAACTTTATATTTACATTTACATTTATGCATTTGGCAGACGCTCTTATCCAGAGCGACTTGCATTCTTATCTCATTATACATCTGAGCAATTGAGGGTTAAGGGCCTTGCTCAAGGGCCCAACAGTTTCAACTTGGTGGTTGTGGGATTTGAACCTGGGATCTTCCGAACCGCAGTCCAATGCCTTAACCACTGAGCTACCCCTGGCCTGTCATATCAAGTTGATGAGATTGTGAAAGGAAGGCTTTTAAAAATAAGAGCAATTTTTGAAAAATATGTTTTTTTGTTTGTGCTTATGCATCAACATTGGCAATGTAAAGATTGTTGTTTTTGGATATGCTTAGTTCAACAATACAAAGTTGTAGTACAGAAGAATATTTATTCTTAGGCGGTGACTTTAATTGCACAGAAAGTCCTATTGACAGAAATCATACTGAGCCCCATATGCTTTCACGTAAACGTCTTATTAGGGTTATAAACATGAATGATCTATGTGATATTTGGAGGCATTTTCATGATGGACAGAGACAATATACATGGGGTCATGCTCGTGACAATCTTCTGTCTCTTGCAAGATTAGATCGTTTTTACAGTTTTAAACATCAGTTGGGCATTTTCAAAAGCTGTGTTATCTCTCCAGTTAGTTTTTCTGATCACATGATTTTGTGTTTCTTCTTTCTAAGTCAAATTAAGCCCACAGTGCTTATTGGCATTTTAACACCACTTGACTGTGTAATAAGGACTTTAAGGATGTCTTTAAGTTATTTTGGGAAGATTTTAGAAAAACTAAAGATTCGTTTCAAGATTTAAAGCAATGGTGGGACTTTGGAAAGGTTTAAATAAAACATCTTTGCCAACAGTACACTTACAACATTACCAAAGAGTAAAATAAATCGATGAAAGCCTTGGAGACAGATATAATCAAATTACAAAGTCTAGTCGAATCCACAAATAATAAAAATTACGCAGAGATGATCTCAAACAAAAAAACACAGCTATCAGACCTACTGGGGTTAAAAACACAAGGAGCTCTGAATCGTTCCCGTTTTTTAAGCATTGAACAGATGGATGCACCATTTAAATATTTTTTTAGTCTTGAAAAGAAAAATGGGCAAAAACGTTTTCTGCATGCTTTGCGCTCTGAGACAGGAGACATTTTAACTAGTCACGCAGAAATACGTAAAAGAGCTTGTACTTTTTATGAAAACTTTTATAAGAATGAGCTGAGAGCAGGGTGGAATTCTGAGAACTCTTTCTTTGTAGGCCTGAATCAAATGTCAGAGGGGGCCAATGCAGATCTCTCAGGCGCTCTAAGCCTGGAAAGAGCTGCACAAGGCCCTACAAGGCATGGATTCTGGAAAAGTCCCTGGAATCGATGGACTTCCGGTTGAATTCTATAAATTCTTTTGGACAGAGGTAGGGGACGATCTTTTGCACATGCTCAATGATATTTTGGCCTCAGGCAAGTTGCCGGTGAGTAGCCGTAGAGCGGTCATCACTCTTCTCCCCAAAAAAGGAGAACTTTTCGAAATTAAGAACTGGCGTCCTGTCTCACTTTTATGCTCCGACTATAAACTGCTCTCTAAGGTTCTAGCTAACAGGTTAACAAAGGTAATTGATCAGGTGGTGCATCCAGATCAGACCTATTGTGTTCCGGGTAGGTCTATTTTTGACAATATTAATCTTATGCGAGATATGTTTGATGTCTCCAAGTTGCTTGGTTTTAATATTGGACATATTTCACTAGATCAAGAAAAAGCTTTTGATAGGGTTGAGCACCCTTACTTGTGGAGAACATTAGAAGCTTTTGGAATTTGTCAGGATTTTATTGATAAAGTGAAAGTGCTTTATGGTGATGTTGAAAGTGTGCTGAAAATAAACGTTGGCTTATGCACTCCTTTTAAGGTTCACAGAGATATAAGACAAGGCTGTTCCTTGTCTGGAATGTTATACTCACTTGCTATAGAACCTTTGTTGCAACAATTGAGAGAAAAAGTTTGTGGTCTGAATCTACCTGATTGTAAAAACAATATCATTTTATCTGCCTATGCTGATGATGTGGTGGTTTTAATTAATGGGCAAAATTATGTCAAAGTGCTAATGGAAGTCTTACAGTAGATGATTTTAAAGCTTTATCATCTGCAAAAGTTAATTGGAGCAAGAATGAAGCACTTTTAATTGGAAATTGGTTAAAAGGGAAACCCAGCCTTCCTGATGGTCTGAACTGGCCAACAAGAGGGTTTAAGTACCTAGGTGTGTATTTGGGAGATGAAATGTTCATCCAGAAAACCTGGGAAGGGATTGCTGATAAAGTGAAAGGTAGGCTTGATAAATGGAAATGGTTAATACCAAAGATGTCATACAAAGGGAGAATATTAATTGTGAATAATTTAGTAGCCTCCAGTCTTTGGCACAGGCTGGCCTGTTTACTGTACTGTAGATCCTCCCTCACAACTATTGGTAGAGATTCAAGGAGTCTTAATCAATTTTTTTTGGGATAACTTGCATTGGGTGCCACAGAATGTGTTGTATCTACCTAAAGAAGAGGGTGGTCATGGTTTAATACAATTAAAAAGTAGAATAGCAGCATTCCGTTTGCAATTTTTACAAAGACTTTTGTATGGATCCACAATGGATGGTTGGCGGGCTGTTACATGCTCCATTTTGCATAGTGTTGCAGGCTTGGGGTTGGATAAATCTTTGTTTTTAATGGACCCCCTTAACCTGAATGTGAGTAGACTGCCAGTGTTTTATAACAATCTCTTTAAGGTTTGGAGCCTATTTGACTTGCAGAGAAGTGAGACAACACCTTCTCTCCACTGGCTTTTGGAAGAGCCTTTAATAAATGGAGCGTGTTTTGATTTAACAAAGGACAATTCCTCCTATCATGGACTCAATGCACTGTTGATGAACTCACAGATCGTTACTTTTGGCCGCTTGATTCGTGTTGCTGGGATAGACTTTGAAAAAACAGAAGAAGTGGCCTTTTGTTTAAAAATCAGGTCCTTGCGGACTGTTGAACAGATGCTAAAGAACTGGAAGTCACTGGTCAGCGATGAAGAAAAAAATCTCCTGATGGACAATGATGAACGAGTAAATGTTACCAACTCTGAAGATTGTTTCCCTTTATTTACCTTGCTACAAAAATTGGAGGGTTGTAAGGGACCTTATCTAGATGCTGAAAAACCCTTGTATTTAGACTTGTCTACAGCTACTGGCAAAGCTTTTTATAAAACATGTGTTAAAGTTTTTAACAAAAAAGTACTGAATGAAAAAGTTGACACACCTTGGCGTAAAGTATTGGGTGTAGAAGAAAATGTAAAACCTGAATGGAGGTCACTGTATAAGCCACCGTTATCTAAACGGGCAGGAGATATAAAGTGGAGACTTCTTCACTGTGCCATTGCAGTTAATGCTTTTGTTTCAGTCCTTAATCCTGAAGTCATTGCTGATTGCCCTTTCTGTTCAAAAGGAGAAACCGTCTTTCATGCCTTCATGGAATGTGACAGACTGAAACTTCTATTTTTACTTATGGAAAAAATTTTCATCTCCTTTAATGAATTGTTTTCAATGAAAATGTTTATTTTTGGTTTTAAGTTTGTTCGATCTAATGAGGTTACATGTCAGCTTTTGAATTTTGTTTTAGGTCAGGCTAAGTTAGCCATTTATATGAGCAGGAAAAATAAGGTTGAAGGACTGTCTGGTGGAGACGTGGTGGCAATGTTTCTAAATCTGGTGAAATCACGAGTGTTGATTGATTTTTGTTTTTATAAGTCTATAAAGGATTTGATAACTTTTGCCATGAAATGGTGTCGTAATGGGGCTTTGTGCTCAGTTGTTGAAGAAGAGTTATCATTTTCACATTTGCTGTAGTTTTTCTTCTTCTTTGGTACTCATGTGATGTGATATGATATAATGATGAAATTGTTGAAACAAGTGAATTAACAAAGCATGATCTATAGTAATAGAAGAGCATTTAATCTCTCTCTCTCTCTCTCTCTCTCTCTCTCTCTCTTTCATACTTTTCATTCAAAGACACATTCCTGACATGCCACTCCTGCCCGTTCTCCTAATCTAGTGGCGCTCTGTGAACCCTGCCTTCCTGCTCAACCTTTCTATGATTGGGAAACTTGTATCTGCTGGTCCTTCTTGTCTCAGTGCTCTTTAGTTCTTGAATTACAACTCTCATATTTGTGGCCTGTCATTACCCTCCTCACTTGTATCATGGTAATAACTGGTGACAAAGTCTATTAGTTTTTAGTATTGATAATTATCTTCAATTATGGGATTTTGAGCAGAGCAGAGGCTTCACTAGCACTACAGGAATGATAAAAAAAAACTCTTCCCAGTTGTGTTGGACTAATGGCACTTAGTTATTAACCTAGTTAACCCAGTTAACCTAGTACGTTAACCTAGTTAACCTAGTTATCCCATGATGTAAACTTTAAAGCACTTTTTGTAAGTCGCTCTGGATAAGAGCGTCTGCCAAATGCCTAAATGTAAATGTAAATAAAAAAATAGACCCAGAGATCAGCGGTCTCTCAACACATAAGAAAGTGACTGTGCTTATGCAATATGATAAATTGCATGTGTGTTTCATGGGCATTTTAAAAGCAATTTACAGAAACAAATTGCTTTAATGATGTCAAATGTTAAATAAGGGAAGATAATGAGCATTCACTGCTAATTGTTCCTAAGTGCTGTGACATGTTTAATTCACATCTCCCACATGGAACACTCTTAGAGACCTATATGAATAGTATATCAAAAAGTTACAAAAAATTTGATAATGAGTTGGTTGTAATAACACTTAACTATGGTTGTAAAAATATGAACCTTTTCTACTTTAAAAACGAGTTCTAATTGTTCTTTAATTATTAATCTCATTATTAAGACTCAAGTGAATAATTATTTTACAGTAAGTAGCTAAAACAGGTGTTCTTAAGTGTAAGATCTTCTCTTCAGCAATATACAGTACAGTAAATAATATATAGTAAATTTACACTTAGGTTCATTGATCCTGTAGAGATCCATAATTGATACTACAGTCACCATATTAATATGGTACTACAACCAGTTTAATACTTACAAAAGACAAGATTGCACAGGCTGGATGTTTTCACTTGCCTCATTGTAGCTCTTGATTAGACGATGTTAATCATGGTAATGATTTATCAATGTCAATGGGAAAAAAAATCAGTAAATTTTTGGCAAACAGTAATAGACTATTGCTGTATCTATATAAATAAAAAATAGGTTTTGTCTGTATATTGGTCAGAACTGTCGATTATGTCTTGAAGGACCTGAAACCAGTCTCAGAAAATTTCTTTCTGTCTGTATGTCTGTCCAGCCAGACTTTGTGACAGCATCACACTAAACAGAATTGGCAGCACTTTGCCTAAAGTTAAACCTGAACAAATAAAATTTTTTATGTTTATTAAAATGTATTAAAAATTGGGTTACTGGGTTACTTTCAATCCGAGGTTCCACCATACTTACAATAAGCTACTATTAAGCTAAACTGAACATTTTTACATTGATAACTTAATATTTTCACCACTGAAATAAAAGTGAGGATGTGGTATAAGTGAATTTTAATGCATTGGAAGACAAAACATAATATACTGTATATCTGATCCAATTTTTCTATTTCTAATCTATAATTCATTCACAGATTACCAAACAGGAAGTGCATTTGGCTGGCGCTGAAAGAATCTAACTTAGCATAAGCAAGCCATAAGATACTCAAACTGACAAATTTTTTATTTCTTTGTAAGTTATGAGCAGTTATGTTCAAGATTATGTAATTCAACTAGCGCTTTTTTGGACAAATATATACTGTAGTGCTTTTCCTCTTGAAGTGGGCAAGCCTATACACGTCACCCAACAGAGCCAATCAACATAATAGTTTGCCGAGAGAACATGTGGAAGACAGAGAAACAACAGTTATGCTTCTACAAGCTCCACAATCCTCACCAAACACAAATGAAAGTGTGACTTAGCATGGCTTATTCGCAAAAAAGCAAAGTAAAGACTATAAAAATGTAGTCTTCAAAGATGAATGAACAGATTATTGTATGTTTATTTTTCCTGCAGTAAGTTTAAAACCAGTTTGTCTCATAATAAAAAGTGGTGCTATTAAATCAAAGAAAATGTCCCCATAAGAAATAATGAAAAATAATATTATGCGTTCAAAAACCCCACAAAATAAATACATAAATATAATTAATACAAAATATAAAATAAAAATAAAACAAATTAACCTGCACTTTACCTTTGAAAAAAGTAAAAGTAAATCCAGACAGATAAGTGTTTCTGTTAGTATTTGTGCACACATGCTCTGTGTATGTGTATGTTTGTGCGACACCCTCTACCTCTTCTCGTCTTACCCTCCCCATCACTAGGGGGCTCCCACATTAAGGCTACTACTACCACTCAGTCGGGAATGCCGAAGACTAAAGATGCGGTCGGCTGACGTCACATGTTTCGGAGGAAAAACGTGACACCAGCCGACCGCATCTTTTTCGACCTGCTCGTTCACGCCCCGTTAGGGGCGGCGTAACACACTCAGAGGACAGCGCTATCCGCTCCCTCCGCTTGCGTGAGCTCACAAACGCCTCTGATTGTCTGTTGAGCCGTGATTAATGAGGGAGCACGAAGTACCTCTCATCCCTCCCCTCTGAGAGAGCTCGGACAATCAGCTCTCTCTAGAGCTCCGGCTGTGAGAGGTTACGAGCACTTAACCACTGCGCCACTCGGAGGCCTTTATTAAATAATTTTAATGCCTAGTTACTTTTTACCCACCCTGTATATCAACATAAACATCTCTCTCATGAAGTCAGGCCGGTTCAGTCCAAATTTGTTTACGTTCTTTAGAAAATGTTGACTAGCAGATTTATTTAGCTTTGATAACTATAAACATATACTTAAACTATAAACATTCATCTCGATTTTCGGAGTTAATGGAATTTTTCAGTGTTATCAGTCAGAGCAAACAGTGTAATGAAGTTCTTTCTCAAAAAGTATGCCTTTTCTTTATTGAAGGTTTTATCCACTCATGCTAGTGATTAATTTGATATTGCGGTATTAACTTTTCCAGGTCCAACTTTCATTCGCAAAAAATGAAAAATATGTTGCAAGAATGATAAATACATTCTCCTTGAAAGGTTGAATAATTCTGCAGTAATAAAATGTCACATTAAATTTTTCATAAGATACGTTAAAACTCTAAAATAGCTTTTTTACTTTTATTTTTAATTTTTTAGAAATTAGAAGACAAGTAGTGGAAGCAAGCTCTGTCAAAATGCCTGGATGATGCATAACAGTAACTGAGGCTGAATCTATTTAAGCCAAAGACACCTTTTAGGTCTAAAAACAAATGACCTTTTTAAATTGGTACTGTATTAGGAGCACCCTTTAACAGTGTAAATTTATGCATAGTAAATCTCTAACAGCTGTAGGCAGTATGATTTTTAATGAAATGTAATGGGATGGCCATGATTAGCATTTTAAATTTACATTGAATATTGTAGTGGCCTGGAAGAAAATTTCTTCAGGCAACAGTGTAATAAAAAGTACAATATACCTATATCAGGTAAAGTGACGCTGCAGTTAAATATTTTAATTGTTTTAGTGAGATAAGAACAAAACTACTTAAAAATGGCAATTTTCTTTTACCTGTAATCAGCAGTTTTTATCACTATGAATATGATAGCTAAAAGCGGTAATACATTCTCTTCTTCCAGTGCCTTGAAAGTATATTTATTACCATTTTAACCTTGGAACATTAAATATCATATGTGATCAGATAAATATACAACATTAAAATGTACAATTAAAAACCTAACTAAAAGCCTGTTTGTGGTATTGCGTTTACATGTTTTCTTTACAGATCTTGTGTTTTCATACATTACTAGCATTAAGTCATTATAGGATATTTGCATTATGTTTATTTAAAAAATAATGGTGGAGACATAACTGATTTCAGTTTTTAATAAATACTGTATATCAGATTTCACTCACAGATTCACCTAAGCTTTAGTATGTAGAATTTTACAATGCACAATCAGCCTCTTTCCACTGCCAGTTTCAGCTTCATTGTTTTGGCACTTCATCTGTAAGGCAAGGTGTTTGTGCATATTCACACATTCATTTAAATTTAGGTGTAAGCTTTCATTGACTCTGAGCTCTCTGGACTTACTTTACACCAGCTCTTTTATTGCAATTCTCCAATCAGCCCAAAACTTTAAGATGTTTATGAATTATACACACGTTTACTTTGTCGGTGTGCTCTGATTAATGCCTATAAAGTGCATTTTGTTTGAACTATATTAACATATAAGCATGTTGTAAAAAATAAAATAAAAAATAAAGAAAGAAATAGATATATCCAATCAAATAGAATATCGCATGAAGTATATTGTTAAACATAAAATTACATACATTAAGACATACATTTCTCAGTTCTTAATATATGAAAGTTCCTTATGTATTTTCCAATATATTGTAATATATTAATACAATATATTATTCTGTATATTGTGAATATATTTTTTAATATGAATATCCTTTTTTATTGTTAATTATTAGTTAATGTAGCAACAAGGCATATTAACATTATAAAATCTTTTCAATTTACCAGTAGATCAGAACACTAAATCATTTAATATACTGACAGATAATATATAGAGAAATATATTTTATTTACGTAAGGGAATGTTTACCAAATGTTATGTTAGAGACCTGGACTGCAAAACGGGCTGATTTTAGTATTTCAGACATTCAGCAAGTAGAGGTTCTGGAGACTGAATTGCTTTGTTGATGAGACCAATCTACGACATTTGTGAGCAGGAAAGCAAATCAGAACATTAAACCTTGAGGAAGATGAGCTACAACTATTAAACACCACATCAGGATCCACTATGGTCAGGCAAAAAAAGGATTCCGAGTTTATACCAGACACAGGCTCACCAAAACTAGACAAATAATTCTATGGCTATGGTCAAGATGTACATTTCCATAAGCGTCATTTAGCAATTGCCTTTTTAGTTTTTTTAGAATGCGCATTGAGATACAGAACCACATTAAACAGAAGACAAAGCAAAATTTTATTTGCATTATGCAAAACAAAACAAAAAAAGTGTGGCAAACTTAGAATTTTTTATGGAAATTTGCCAAAGGGAAATGGATCAATGTACTGTGAACACATACACATACGCAGTGTCACTAAGAGAGAAAAAGAAGCCGATAGACAGAGAAAATGCAGTTCATGTATTATTCAACACTGGCAAACACAGTACCCCTCAGCAGGATGTCGTAAACAGACAGGTCCAGGTGGATTAAAAGAAAGGACAAAATGTTAAAAAAAACAACATGATAAACTGAAAATGTAATGTATCAAATGACACATACACAGTGGGTCTCTTAATGCATTTGTTTGTCTACGTATATGAAAGAATGTGTGTGTAATGTGAGGAGAGAAAGGGGTCAGAGGGAGGGAAAAGATCACAGGTGTCACAGTTGAAAGTAGGAAATGAGATATAGAAACACCATTAGCCAGAAAGCTGCAAATTGGCAAACCATGTCTGCCTTGCCTGAGAATACTGAGGCCATTACTTTGTTTTTTATTCCCTGCATTTTCTGTTCTCTTCCAATGTTCTCCGCAGGAGCTCTTGATTTATAGCACAGCTTTATCAACGACTATACTATATTCATTTTTGCTGGCATGATCACAGCGATTACAGCTTGTTGATTATAGGCATCAATCTGTTTAGGAATGAACAGTGTAGATAGTCAGGAGCTTCTCAGTGGGAGCGCACATCCACACTGCTCCTAAAAATCTAAATAACCTTATAAAGCACCAGCATCCGGATAAACACATTCATCCATAATGGATTTTGAAGTTAATACTCATATCAAATATTAGACCAAAAAAATCCAACATCCAACATTGTCTGGTAAGGTTAAAGATTTGGAAACATCAACCAGGACACCGCTGTCTCATTTAGGTGAGTCTGTGCAGATGGTAGCCTCAGATTGCTGTTCTCAGCTGACAAATGTGGAATCTCATGTGGTCTTTTGGTGTTGTAGCCCATCTGCCTCAAGGTGCGGAATATTGTGTGATCTGAAATGCTGCTCCTTTGAACATAGTGGTAAAGTCATGCTGCCATGCTGTCCATTGTCTTCTGCCCTCTTTCATGAACAAGGCATTTCTATCAAAAGAACAGAACAGGCACTGTACTGTGTTTTTTTCTTTTGAAAAGCCCATTTGCCATGTTCAATAAATTGAAAAAAAGAACAAAAAATATTTTAATTGGATAATAAAAAAATTGGATAATAAAAAACCATGGGACAGTAAAAGTAAGCATGTTCCTATTTTCCCTCATTGCGTTATTTGATGTAAACATTAACAGAAGCTCTTAACATGCATCTTAAAGTTCTTATACACTGTGTTGCTACCACATGATTGGCAGATAGTATAAATAACAAGTCCACCGATGTTCCTTAAAAAGTGGCAGGTGAGTAAAAATTCCTGCATATGCTTTTAAAGTAGAAACCCTGTAATGAAAAGTGTGTTGAACATAAGTGCACCCGCACAATCTGACTTACAATGTAATTTTAAACTATGCATAAAAATACTACTAACAGAGAGGACCCAAACTCGCAACCGCGATAAGTTGCTGTATGTGATGCATTCTTCACAAACATGGCTTAGACAGGAACATGGTTGATGTGATAACACATAATCTTAAAATCACCAGACCTCACAGGCACAAACAAAGGGATACATCCACATGCAATGAAAGCCAAGTAACGGAAGCCAATCTGGCAAGGCCTGAATGTTTAAATGGGAACTAAATACAAAACAAACAGAACATGGGTTGGTTGGGTGATTAGGTTTCATATTGCTACAAATCACAATCTAAAACTCATAAACGGACCAAGTGAATAGACCAGGGTCAATTAAGCAATATCATACAAGCTACAGTTGCACTTGAAATTATTCAAACAAAATGTATCCATTTTTTGCCAAAATTACTACAAACCGGATTCCAAAAAAGTTGGGACACTAAACAAATTGTGAATAAAAACTGAATGCAATGATGTGGAGATGGCAAATGTCAATATTTTATTCAGAATAGAACATAGATGAGAGATCAAAAGTTTAATCTGAGAAAATTTATCATTTTAAAGGAAAAATATGTTGATTACAAATTTCACGGTGTCAACAAATCCCAAAAAAGTTGGGACAAGTAGCAATAAGAGGCTGGAATAAGTAAATTTAACAGTAATTAGGATAATTGGCAACATGATTGGGTATAAAAAGAGCTTCTCAGAGTGGCAGTGTCTCTCAGAAGCCAAGATGGGTAGAGGATCACCAATTCCCACAATGTTGCGCAGAAAGATAGTGGAGCAATATCAGAAAGGTGTTACCCAGCGAAAAATTGCAAAGACTTTGCAGTTATCATCATCAACTGTGCATAATATCATCCGAAGATTCAGAGAATCTGGAACAATCTCTGTGCGTAAGGGTCAAGGGCGTAAAACCATACTGGATGCCCGTGATCTCCGGGCCCTTAAACGACACTGCACCACAAACAGGAATGCTACTGTAAAGGAAATCACAGAATGGGCTCAGGAATACTTCCAGAAACCATTGTCAGTGAACACAATCCACTGTGCCATCCGCCGTTGTCAGCTGAAACTCTACAGTGCAAAGAAGAAGCCATTTCTAAGCAAGATCCACAAGCACAGGCGTTTTCATTGGGCCAGGGATCATTTAAAATGGAATGTGGCAAAATGGAAGACTGTTCTGTGGTCAGACGAGTCACGATTCGAAGTTCTTGTTGGAAATGTGGGACGCCATGTCATCCGGACCAAAGACGACAAGGACAACCCAAGTTGTTATCAACGCTCAGTTCAGAAGCCTGCATCTCTGATGGTATGGGGTTGCATGAGTGCGTGTGGCATGGGCAGCTTGCATGTCTGGAAAGGCACCATCAATGCAGAAAAATATATTCAGGTTCTAGAACAACATATGCTCCCATCCAGATGTCATCTCTTTCAGGGAAGACCCTGCATTTTTCAACAAGATAATGCCAGACCACATTCTGCATCGATCACAACATCATGGCTGCGTAGAAGAAGGATCCGGGTACTGAAATGGCCAGTCTGCAGTCCAGATCTTTCCCCTATAGAGAACATTTGGCGCATCATAAAGAGGAAGGTGCGACAAAGAAGGCCCAAGACGATTGAACAGTTGGAGAGAGCATTCCTATTTCTAAACTTGAGAAACTGGTCTCCTCGGTCCCCAGACGTCTGTTGAGTGTTGTAAGAGGAAGGGGAGATGCCACACAGTGGTGAAAATGGCCTTGTCCCAACTTTTTTGGGATTTGTTGACACCATCACATTTTGATTCACCATATTTTTCCCTTAAAATGATACATTTTCTCAGTTTAAACTTTTGTTCCGTGATTTATGTTCTATTCTGAATAAAATATTGACATTTGCCATCTCCACATCATTGCATTCAGTTTTTATTCAGTATTTGTTTAGTGTCCCAACTTTTTTGGAATCCGGTTTGTAACTTGCAGCTGTTTGTAAAAAAATCAGTGAAACAAGAGCAATTTAAATACCTCAGCACAACTAAGGGTTATGTTTATGCTATGGTTATGTTAGTGGTAACACGAAATGCTACTTTCAACGAATACAGTATAAAAATGATTCAACCTGTTGATGACAAACTATTTAGCAAGGCCCCCTGTAGACTCTATTATGCCTGCTCCAAATGTGATGTATAGCCAGACATTAGCTTCTGCCATTGTTTCTGAGGGATTTGCAGTAAGTACATTCCTCATGGGCAATGTCCTCCAGTTCAGTAAGATGTTTGGGTTTGCGTGCTGCAACTGCTTTTCTTTTTTCTTTTTTCAAAATTCTGGTTGCAGCAGGTGATACAGTAGCTTCCTCTTCCTGCCACTTCCAAGTAGTTCCTTTAACTTTGAACTTGCAAAATAGGTTTCATACTGTTTTTCCAGGAACAATTTGTACCTTATCTATTTTTTTTAATTCTCATCCTTGTTTGTGCAAAGCAATGATCTTTTCTATTGAGTTTTTGGACGTCACTCTTGTCACTCATCACTTCTGACAATGTCAAACATCTCCACTAACAAATCTCCAGACAGATGCAACCGGGAGAAAATTCAAGGGACATTTTGTTGAGATACAATCTTCTTCTGGATGACATTGGATCTTGTAAAGATAATCTGATTATGTCTGCACTGAATTGGCAGATAATCAGGCTGATTTGAAGCAAATTCACATGATTATTGCAGAATGTGTCCTGATTTTGTCACATCTGTGCCACCACGGTCCGGGGAAATAAGATCTGGGTCTCCGGACTACTGAGCCGCACCTTGTCCCCCCCTAGTGTGTGAACGTGGTATGTCTTCCCCTCATTAACAGAATGATGTGCACCTGTGTCTCTCCCCTGTGTGTCTCTATAAATGCCAGTTGAACCCTGACACGTTTGCCCGTTCACTGTTGTCTTCACGTTATGTTGCTTTGTGTCTCCTCATCTCTCTGTGCGTGCGTGTCTCCTCCTCAGGGCTGAGCAGAGTCTGCAGGGTCGGGGTAAGACCTGTCATTACAGGTATCTTGGATTAAAGTCAAATGCTGAGACGTGAGGCGTGAGCGCCATTATCTCGAGTGATTACTACTGTGTGTTTCTTGGAAGGAAAGGACTGTGCTTGTGTGTACAGTAACTGTGCCCGCCTGCAGACCCAGCCTGAGGAGGTTCCCTAAGGAGCGTCCCTGTTTTGTTTATTTGTGTTTCTTTTGTTTCGTGCTTGTGTGTGTTTAAGTTAAGTTTCGTTTTGCAACCAAGACTATCATAAAAGAAAAGAACTTTAAAACAAAGAAGAGAAAATAAAACGTGAACTTGAGTTTGAACTTGAACCTGCATCTTGCGTCCTTATTGAATAAGCCAGAGAACATGACAGATGAACGGACCTTCATGGACGCAGAAGGTGTACCCCTGCCTGACGACGACACTCGCCTCCACCGTTACCTGCGTGCCCAGCAGCAGGAGATCAGCAGTCTGGCGCGAGCGGTTCACGACCTGGCATGCAGCGTGACCCAACTCGCGGCATCGAAGCTCCCTCTGGTGATTCCACCAGCGAACGCGACACCACATCTGCCATGCCCAGCGCCACCTGAAAGGTACGGAGGTGACCCCGAGGGGTGCCGAAAATTTCTGCTAGCTTGCGATCTCTATCTCGCAGATTTTCCAAACATGACTGACTCCCAAAAAGTGAGTTTCGTTACACAGCAACTAACAGGAAGAGCGATGGACTGGGCGACAGCGGTGTGGAGCACCGGAGGCGTAGCTACCACCAGGTATCGGCGGTTCATCGAGGCACTTCGCGCTGTTTTCGACCACCCGGACCAGGGCAGATCAGGAGAACAGCAGCTGCTGAGGGTGAGTCAAGGCAATTCCTCAGTCGCGGACTATGCGGTGCGCTTCCAAGTGCTGGCGGCGGAAAGCTGGTGGTGTGAAAAGAGACTACTGGCTCGATTTCGTGACGGATTAAACGCGGAGATCCAACTTGAACTCGCGTGCAGAGACGCTGAACTATCGCTGGAAGACAACATAGCCTTAGCTATCAAACTGGATCAGCACCTGCGCGGGCAGCAGCGCCGACCCCCGCTCCGAGCCACTCTGCGCGAAGCACCGCGCCGCCGCTCCAGCCCCCCTTAGCAGCCAACCCCCGAACACGAAGGAACCTCGACCGCCGAGCCTATGGACCTCGCCACGTCACGCCTGTCTGCCTTGGAGAGATCCCGAAGAATGTCTGCTGGTCTGTGCCTATACTGTGGAGGCGACAGACACCTCGTAAAAGAATGCCTGTTACTCAAAGTAACTCATCGCACCCCCCCACGCACCCTTTTGTATCCCTGCACGTATTTCCTTTAATAATCGTTCTATGTCTGTCTTTCCTTTAATAGATTCCGGGTCGGCTGGCAACCTCATCTCAGCCTCTCTTCTTTCCGCACTGCAAGCTCCCGTGTCGAAGCTTCCATCCCCGATATCTGTTAAAGCTCTGGATGGTCACACACTTAACCAGTCGCCGCTTAAAGGCATCTCCGCACCCCTGCGATTAACTTTCCCCGGCCATACTGAGGAGATAAATTTCTTCGTACTCCCACAGGTGGACCATTCCATCGTGCGGGTCTCCCATGGCTCAGCTTTCACAATCCCAATTTTGAGTGGGCTAATGCACCATCATCAAAACGATGCGCTAAAACATGCAAACCGCCAGCTTTAGCGGTCCAAGTCACCACCATTGAGAGCCCGAGTGATAAAGTGTCCCAAAATGTGCCTCCAGAGTATGCGTCATTTCAGGATGTGTTTAGCGTTAGGGCAGCTGCGAGACTTCCTCCCCATCGTCCGTGGGATTGTGCTATTGAACTCCTGCCTGGGAAAGCACCGCCTTACTCGCGTATTTACCCATTGTCCTTGGAGGAAACCAGGGCAATGGAGGAATATGTAGAGGAGGCTCTCAGGCAGGGACTCATTAGCAGGTCCACGTCTCCCGCTTCGGCAGGTTTCTTTTTTATAGAGAAAAAAGGCGGGGGCTTAAGACCCTGTATTGATTATAGGGGGCTCAACGCAGTCACAATAAAGTACAAGCACCCACTGCCGCTGGTACCGGCCGCTATCGACCAACTCCGAGGGGCCTCCATATTCACTAAACTCGACCTCCGCAGCGCTTACAACCTCGTTCGTGTGTGTAAAGGGGATGAATGGAAGACAGTGTTTAGCACCTCATCGGGTCATTATCAATATAATGTCATGTCGTATGGGCTGGTAAACGCGCCTGCGGTGTTTCAGGGGTTCATGAATGACGTGTTCCGGGATATGTTTAACCATTGTGTGATAGTGTACTTAGATGATATTCTAATATACTCAAGGTCATATTCCGAGCATGTCAGTCATGTGACCGCCGTCATTCGTCGCCTACGTGCACACGGGCTCTATGCGAAGGCGGAGAAATGCGAATTTCATCAACGGGAGGTAGCATTCCTTGGCTATCGCATAGGGCCACTTGGGGTCGAGATGGAGAAAACCAAGGTGGAGGCAGTAACACAATGGCCGGAACCCAGGTCAGTAAAGGCGCTACAGAGTTTCCTCGGGTTCGCTAACTTTTATCGAAGGTTCATTCGAAACTTCAGTTCGGTGGCAGCGCCCCTCACCTCACTCCTTAAGGGTAAGCCAACGAAACTGAAAGCACTCACTGCCGAGGCAGAGAGTGCTTTCCCAAAGTTAAAGGCGGCGTTCACCACGGCGCCAGTCCTACGGCTTCCAGACCCCGAGAAGCCATTCAAAGTAGAAGTAGACGCATCAGAGGTGGGGCTCGGGGCGGTGCTGTCCCAACGTCACGGGCAACCCGAGAAACTCCATCCTTGCGCGTTTTTCTCTAGGAAACTGACACCTGCCGAACAGAACTATGATATCGGTAATCGAGAACTGCTCGCAGTCAAGGCAGCGTTAGAGGAGTGGAGACATTGGCTGGAGGGAGCTAAACACCCCTTCGTGGTATTAACCGATCACCGCAATTTAGAGTATATCCAACAGGCCAAAAGATTAAACACGCGACAAGCCAGATGGGCGCTGTTCTTTACTCGCTTTCATTTTCACATAACGTATCGCTCCGGTTCCAAAAATAAGAAAGCGGATGCGTTGTCACGGTACTATCCGGCGCCCACACCCACCAAAAATCCTGATCCCATCTTGCCAGCACCACTCGTGGTCGCCCCGGTCACGTGGGACCTCGACGAGGAGATAACCCGGTGGGGGCGTGAGAATCGCGTGCCCCCCGGGTGTCCCCAGGATCGAGTCTACGTGCCGGAGTCACTACGTGAGCGAATCACAGTAGAGGCTCACACCAATCTGTCCTCGGGACACCCCGGTGTGGCGCGCACGCTTAACGCACTCGCACAAAAATACTGGTGGCCGAAAATGAAAGCGACCGTAAAGGCAGTTGTTTTATCTTGCACCGTCTGCGCTACTACTAAAACACCACGTACAGATGTCGCCATTAAAAACCTGCGTTTCGAGAAAAGGGATCCCGTGACTTGCCGCGGCTTTGCGCGGCTGCGTGCGGGAAGCTGTGAACATGCCCTTCATTACCTGTAGGGGGCAGTCGTGTTTCAGTCTGAAGTATTGTGTGTCTACTGAAGCCGAAAATGTGTGCAAATTAAACTGCGCATGCGTGTTTGGAGTCGCTGTGCCGGCGCTGTGTATCAGTCGGTTGTGGATCATCACGGAGGTTACAACACGGTGTGGCTGCAGCTGGATTTTGTCGTGTTCGAGGTAAGTTTAGCTTTCTTTTTTGGATGTGATTCTCGCTTTCATGACTCCCAATTAATGTTCATCTTAATCTCAGGACGTACAATTAGCAATTTCAGTTTTTAATAGTGTGGAGATTCACAAAACACCGTTTTCGTGTAAAAACCTGAACCTACGGAGCCCCCATGGGTCCTGTGGTAAATAAATAAATAAATAAAATAATAACGAACCGAGCGCGCGGATTAATACACCGAGATGTGTGTTTCTTTCCCCCAACCCGAGTGAAAACGGCGTGTTCAGACAAAGCCTCGCCAGTTAGATGCCATTTCTGAACAAACTGAGTCGTGTGTGTTAAAGCATTAAATGGTAAAAGAGCACTAGCAATAAACGTTTTTTTTCTGAAGCCGGACTTTATTAATGAGTTACGAGTAAAGAACCTGTACATATGTTCATACAGTATTGACAGCAGCTCTAATTTACTGCGGTAAAGCCAGCCGCGGTTCAGAAAAACACGGTCAAGCCAGCCGCGATTGATTTTAGTGCGCGCGCATATTACAGCGATTACGGTAGTTTCATGAACAACACAGAGAGAATGCCCCATATCTGAAAAATGCTGCAGTAAAATAGTTTCATATGTGGTGTGTATATAGTATGGGACGTCCTGAATAAGAACTGATCATTGTTTTTTTCTACTTATTAGAAATGGGGTCTTTATACCCCTTTAAAGTGTAATAATGTCCAATATCTCAAAAATGCTGCAGTAAAATAGTTTCATATGTGGTGTGTATATAGTATGGGACGTCCTGAATAAGAACTGATCATTGTTTTTTTTCTACTTTTTTTTTATTATCATATAATGTGTGTACATTATATGGGATAAAAACTGACCATGGCGTTTTATACTTACTAGAATTAATTTTTTCATAGGTCTCTGAAGTGAAATAAAGGCATTTTATTTAACTTTTTTCCCCCATTGTGAACATTTGTTTATTTGACCTCTCTTCCAAAGCAGACGTTAATCCTCATTATAGAAAACATTCATTGAAGAATAAATGCTACTTTTGAACAGTAAAACAAAATAAAAATCAATTCTGGTATTTAGAAAGACTAAATACATTATTTTGTCTGTTTTCTACGAATTCTGCTGTAACTTATCTACATAAAACAATTATTTGAATGGTGAATATTTAAGAAAAATATTGTAACAGACAACCGTCAAAGTCACCAATAAATAACACGGATATTAAAGCAGAAATGCAAATAAATAAGCAAGTAAAAATTGACGAGCATGTTGTATTATCTCTCAGTCCTGGGCGTCTAAATGAAAAGCGCTCTGAAAGCGCGTTGTCTCTGTGTCGGTCCTGAAACTACCGTAATCACTGTAATATGTGCGCACACTAAAATCAATCGCGGCTGGCTTGACCGTGTTCTTCTGAACCGCGGCTGGCTTTACCGCAGTTCTAATTTGTCTAAATCGCATTGCAGACAATAAAAATAAGTCGAGTCATCCTGTGACCCTACATGCTTAATCTTTGCACACATGATTCTTGCTTCTCACTTTTTCCTTAATCCCTCACTGTTCTATCTTGTATTTTCTAACGGTGTCAGAAACTTTGTGTTAGTAGCACTGCTTGACGCCTTCCTCTTTTGTAATTTGCTTTGGATAAAGGCAAACTTACAAAAGATGAAGAAATGCCTGAATGTAGTTGTACGAATAAAAGATTATGTAATGATACAATGTAAATATTTTCACAGAAACAAAGTGTAAAGATGAGACGTGAATCTGAAGAGGATCTCTTTGATGATTGCCTGGTAAAGCATTGTTTTCTTATTAATTATACAATTTATTAATACCTTGAATATAGTGTTTGTTGTATTGGACAGAAGCATATAAATGCAAATGTATATATAAATGAGTAATTATTGAACGAATTTTCATGTTTGGACTAACCCTTTAAATACAAACTCAGCATTCATCATAGGATTTCCTGACACTGTAAAGCCATCTCATGCCATGTTTTACTGATGCAAGATAAAGCAATTTAACCCAAGTTTAACAATATGAAGTATATGAAGTGATGGTCATTTTTTTATTATCATTTATTTTTATTATTATTTTTTTCTCAATGAAGTCAGCACAGGTTGAAGCAATTCAGATTTTTTTGCTTCTCAAAATAAATGATTTATTTTCTTGTAAATTTTATGCAGGGGGACAGACGAAGTGACACCTTCTTAAAATCCTTGTCGTCCGTGCTGTTGAAGGGGAAGAACCGGTTGGTGTATCCATAATCCTTGAAGGAGAGGCTATTTTCAGAAAGTTCTTCTAGAACTTGATGGGATTAAGCTATCACCAAAAGTGCAAGCTTTAAAGATGAAGTTATCATCTTAAAACATTTGATTTGGCTTGACTACAAGTGTTTACATGTTGTGTTTACATGTTCAGCTTAAAATGTTTTCATGCATTAAGGTTTCAATGGCATACTTTTAAGTGCACAAGTCCAGAGTGCTGATTTGAAAGTTGCAACTTCACTGCTTCAGAGGGCTATTACGTTTTAACGTTTATTCTACAGTTTGTTTAAAGTATTTTCTGCTGCATTTTATTTCTAAATGAATGCTGTATTTTATTTATTTATTATTTTACACAATTTTGTTTAAAACAAGTATTTCAGGCCCTGGTGCCGTGCAGTTTTTTTCTATGGATGCAAATTTTAGCTGAATGCACTTTTATTAAAAAGACAACTTGGATCTAGACTGTGAATGTCACAAATATTTGGTAATGTTGGTGAATAAACTGTTTAATTATATTTTAGTTGTGTGATTTATGAAAGATATAGATGAAATAATTACTTAAGTTTCTTTCCAAAACATAAATTAGCAATGTTTACATTATTATAGGGAGTAATATAAATTGATAAAACCAAGTAAGGGAAAATCTCACAAAACATGTGTGTGTGTGTGTATGTATATATATATATATATATATATATTAGTTAATTCAGGGCTATTTATGATGGAGACACCTTTTTACGTTTTAAATATGTAAAACCTCCGCTGCGTGTATTCATTCACAGGCTGCAGCGCGCGCACAGAGAAATAGGAGACTGTGGTGTATGAGTGGATTGGAGAGAAGAGAGCTGTTCAGTTACTATAAAATATATATATATAAACATAATATGATCTTTTTGAGTTATAATGTTTTTTTTATTATTCATAAGAAAACCTTTCAGTTTTGTAAATATTCTAGTTATAGTGTGTTATTATTATTAGTTGGAGTCATAGGTAGCAAACCTACGCCCTTGTGTGTGTGTGTATGTATATATATGGAAATATAATTAATATTTTCGTGTTTAATTACAAAAAAAAAACATTTTAATGGTTAGTGATTGTTGCAGACATTTACACTATTTTTGAGAACTATTAAGTTCTCCTTCAACGTGTCATAGCCGATAACTGCCCATTTGAAGCCTTTGAATGGTGTTAAAAATACTTGCAAAACAAGTATTGCAGCCATACATTGGAGGGAACTTCTGAGGTGGTCAGTGATTGATGGCACGGTCGGTCGGAGGGGGTTGTGATCACACCTATAGATCTTTTGTTCTAGGCTATCGGTCAAATATCTCTCCACTTGGAAGCAAAAACATGCAAGGGATTTCAGCATCTCGACGCACATACTAAGCTGTTTATAAAGTAGACACTGTTTGTTTTTTCATTTTGTAATCTTTCCCGTGTTTACCGTGTACTGTACAATGTATATTCATTTTTTAATGAATTACTGTAAATAAACTACACATTCCGTTGATTTACCAGAAATGACTTTTCTGTTTTTTTTGTGTGCTAAACTAAACTTCAGGGTCAAAGTAATAGCGATTTTATTTGAAAAGTATTATATATTTACAATGCTGATAAGTTCAAGCTTAGATTCATATATAAACTGCTTCAAAGTCTTTCCGTGACCGCTGAAATCCGACAGACGCAGGGCTCAAGGGAGGTGTGTGTGTGTGTGTGTGTGTGTGCGCGCGTGTGTATGTGTGTGTGTGCGGGTTAGTGTGCCTGTCCTATTTCAGCGGATTTTCCCGCTACCGCAGATCAGTTTATCAACTTGTAATATATACATTTTAGGAATATATTAACATGTGCAGACATTTAAGGTTGCGCTGCCCTCTCTTGCCCCTGCGTAGAGCCTACACACACACACACACATCTATCTATCTATCTATTATATAAATACACATTTGGAATCTGCATCTACATTTTCTGTTACAAGTATAGAATTAGGTTCAGCTGAGACTCATGATCAATGGTGTTAGGGTACTTATGTAGTGATAATTAGTTTCAGCCAGATCATTAAAACTAACAATGGACTATGACACTCTTGAGAGGGGATATGAAGGTGTTATTCATTTATTTATTCTCTACAAGGGTGCGAACAACAGTACAGACCAAACTATAACTCTCTCTTACTACTATAACAATTCTAGATATAAACAAACAAAATACAGCTTTTTTTCCTCAGAGGTAAACGGAAAAGTGAAGTTGTTCAGCTGTCACTGCAGCTTCTTCAAAGTCTTCCCACTCCGTGACCACTGAAATCCGACACGACACCACGTTAGGCTACGTCTTGACTCATTTGTATACCGACGGTGATTGGATGTTTCCCGAGGGCTCAGGGGAGTGTGTGTGTCTGTGTGTGTGTGTGTGTGTGTCTATGTGTGTGTGTCTGTGTGTGTGTGTGTCTATGTGTGTGCGTCCGCGCGGGTACTTGTTCTACTGTTATAAAAACTCTAAATATAAACAAACAAAATACAGCTTTTTTTTCAGAGGTAAACGGAAAAGTGAAGATGTTCAGTGTCACTATGCAGATGTTACACTCAGTGGAGTTACCGAAGTCATTGGTTTAGTCCTCATTGAGCTTTTGTTCCTCTTATGTGAGCATAAACAGTGAAACATTCCACAGGTTTAAAATACACCGCGGCCAAGTGAACCACGTTCCCGTCGAACGAAACGAGGCATAATCGTGGTGTTTGCTTCGCTTATGACACACCATAGTTTATTACCTGCTGTGGTAGATCTGAATATTTATTCAAACACAATAATAAAGCTTTATATCCTCAGGAGGGCTCAGTACATTGTTTTAGCGATAGTTTCACGGAAGCGAGTTCAGAACTAATCTAACCAAACCAAAAAAAAAATAGCTGGATAGTTTTGTTCTTCAGAAAAGATATCTGAAGTCACAGAGAGATCCTGCTCTGTAGAAGCTGCCTCAGTCTATTTGTGCAATTACTCCATCCCGCCCTTATCAATGATAGTATAGTAATGATGTCGCTGTTGATTATCTGTTCTTGTGCTTTTGAAAAATAAATATTTTTTTTCTAAGAACATGTAATAGGATGGTGTTTATTGCATATATGTATGTTTTTTTGTAATAGGCAAGTATATCAAAATAATTTAACTGTTTAATAGACATGGGTGTTTTTTTTACAGATTCACTGTAAAACATGAAAATAATAATAATCTATTTGTGAGGTAGAATTAACCCAACATTCCAGTTAAAATGAACCAACAAACCCCAAACATATGGGTAGAACATTTGAACCATTTATGTGGTAGAATTAACCCAGCATTATAGTTAAATATGACCTAGCATTTGGATTGAATATTTAACCCATCTTGCTGGGTTAAATTAACCCAGCATTTAGTTAGTCCTATATTTACCCAGCAGCTATATATATATATATATATATATATATATATATATATATATATTACATATATATATTACATATATATATATATATATATACACACACACAGACATGCGTGTGTCATTTTAATTCAAATGAACATTTTAATCTGTGCATGGGCGTCAACTCGCACGTTCTGTAATGTTCCATTGTCTTTTAGAGCCCATTACTAAAGCAGGTTACTAAAACTTGGCTTACTACCTATAAAAAATATTTCAATTTAACTCATGGGTCTCAATCACAGATGACACGACAAATTATATACTCTGAAACGTTCATTTGAACATTTAAAATGTTAATACAAAAATACAAAAACATGAATACTAATGTTATCATGGTGTAAATTATTAACATTAGGTTAGGTCCTGCCCTTAATTAATTCATATTATAATTACTTTTACATAGTATAGTTACTGGACTGACATTACCAAAACTAGCTATTTGATTTAGCCTTTCTAAAATCAACCCATATATCATTTATAATCAGAAAACATAAAACATATTATGATCTGTTCAACAGCCCATCTGTTTTAATTTAGTTTCTATTTTTTATTATTCATAAGACAACCTTTCAGTTTTGTAAATATTCTAGTTATAGTGTGTTATGTTTTTCTTTAGGTTAAACGGTTTTGAGAATTAGACCATCCAGCTTAGATAAATGTTATGTCATTGATAAAATCTGGATTAAGGATATTTTATTATATAATTATATATATATATATTTATTTTTTAGTTTCCCCCTGAGGGATTGCCACCTTATTGTGGTCTGGGGGTTTGCGTGCCTCAACACAATTCAGCAAATACAATACTGTTACTATACAGTAAGGCGAGGTAAAAACAGTGCTTGAACATGATGCCCCCCTCCCCCCACCCCGTGTTGTCTGGTCTAGAACGGCGCTGCCTCTGACCGTCTTTTGTCTTGTAAATGAGTATTCTCACTCACCTTCCAATCCCCCCAGCGCACACACTCTGTTTGTACTGTAAACTGTACTGTAACTGTGTTTGCTAGGGCACTTGGTTATACACAGTACTTTAATGTATGGAACACTTACTTAACTTACTGGTTTGGTTTAAATATCGCTTATTACCTTATTCAACAAAATAAATTCATTATTAACGTATTGAAGTATTTTAGTTAAGGACAAAAACTGTGCTTGTGTTTAGAACTGCTGAACAGCCGAAAACACACACACACCCATCCCCCCGCCAAAAACACACACGCACACACAGAGCAATTAACACCAGGAGTGGAAGGTGGAAGAATACCAAGTTTGTCGTTGCTCTTTTGGAGTTCTTAAAACCCAAAACATTTATTTATACTGAGAAAAAATTATCATGGGTCACAATCACAAACACAAATACATATAATCAAGTGTTTAACTGGTTTCATTTGTTTCTATGATCAATAATTATTATTTTCAGCCCAACTCTTTGACTATTTAAAACAAAGTTGTGTCCCATTTTTTGCCCATTGAAGTTGTTGGTTCAACTAAACAATTTTTAAATACCCAAACAATCCCCCAAAATTAAAACACGCAAAACATGACTTTAACAATTCAATTTATTCTTCCAAAACTAGTCAAAGTTAAAACAGTAATTTATATAAAACAGATGAATACATGTTGTCTTTTTGCTTAAAGTTCATTAAACAACCCGGATACACCAGCTGCTTATAAGTCTCTATCTATAGTCCTTTTACATTAAAATAAAAAATTTTCAAATATCAAAACTATTACATATTTGTTATTAATAATGTTATTACTTAACAGTTTAAGTCTTTGTTTCCCCCAAAGTACTGTATCAGACATTTTGCAGTTCTATGTTCAGAATATACAGTAGACCTGATCAAACATCATTCTAAAGCTGTCGGACTGTGACGTCATCGCTACCGCAGATCAGTTCATCAACTTGTAATATATACATTTTAGGAATATATTAACATGTGCAGACATTTAAGGGTGCGCTGCCCTCTCTTGCCCCTGCGTAGAGCCTACACACACACACACACACATCTATCTATCTATTATATAAATACACATTTGGAATCTGCATCTACATTTTCTGTTACAAGTATAGAATTAGGTTCAGCTGAGACTCATGATCAATGGTGTTAGGGTACTTATGTAGTGATAATTAGTTTCAGCCAGATCATTAAAACTAACAATGGACTATGACACTCTTGAGAGGGGATATGAAGGTGTTATTCATTTATTTATTCTCTACAAGGGTGCGAACAACAGTACAGACCAAACTATAACTTATACTACTATAAAAATATAAACAAACAAAATACAGCTTTTTTTTCCTCAGAGGTAAACGGAAAAGTGAAGTTGTTCAGCTGTTCACTGTCACTGCAGCTTCTTCAAAGTCTTCCCACTCCGTGACCACTGAAATCCGACACGACACCACATTAGGCTACGTCTTGACTCATTTGTATACCGACGGTGATTGGATGTTTCCCGAGGGCTCAGGGGAGTGTGTGTGTCTCTGTGTGTGTGTGTGTGTGTGTCTATGTGTGTGTGTCATTGTTTTAGCGATAGTTTCAAGGAAGCGAGTTCAGAACTAATCTAACCAAACCAAAAAAAAAAAACATCCGAAGCTTCAAATAGAATGAACGAACTAATGAAATTGATATATATGTAATTGATGTACTGTATACACAGACGTGTGTGTGTCATTTTAATTCAAATGAACATTTTAATGCTTTCTGATACACTTATCAACTTATCCACATAAACTTATCAACACATACTCTCCGTGCACGCACATACAATCTCTAAAAAAGTACAATTAATAACATACATATACAAATAAACAAATGTATATTGAAGTTTACGGTGAACGCAGAGTCGGGTAAGCACATGTGATGACGCGCGCGCCCTCACCTCTTGTTACGACTGCCTATTTGGCCAAAAAATAATTGAACGATATGCCTGGTCCTGGAAAGAGACAATAAATATATACAGTATATATTTTTTATACATTTATTGCATTGTTTGTTGTTTACAGTCAAGCCATTCACATACAATAAAATGTAAACATGAGATCTAAACTAAAAACTGTGCTCCCTGTGCTGGTGCTGGCAATATCATCTCTTTGTTCTGCTGTCTCCGGCTCCCTCCCTGGTCCTGAACCGTACCATACATACCAGATCAAGAACTTGAAGATGAAGATTATATCTCTGGTCTTCTCTCTCTGACGGGTTCCTCCCTAGTTTCTGATGATCTCAATTAGTTTGTAGTGTTGCTTGTCCAAGGAAACCAGTAATCTTGCTTGAAGTGGAGCAGATATAATTCTCAGAAACTCATTACTGATCTTTAAAAAAAAAAAAAAAAAAGGTAAAAACAAAAATTGGACTGGCTCAAGTTCTTATGTTAGCAAATCTTAATTACAGTGTGTATAAAGTATAGAAAGCAGTACACTACAAACAGCAATCACTCCAAATTAGCTTGTTCTATGTTTACGTCACTTTCCTATTAATTTTTACATCGTTAACCAACGGTACTTAAATATAATTATTTTCTTCGGCGCCGCTGACTTACTGTATAAACTCCGGTGTTTTTGAAAATCACCACGTTAGTTAGCTAATGCTAATGCAGGTAATATAGGTGGTTTTAGCTACAGTAGCAAACACGGACACAAAACTCAATCTACAAAGTAGTTGTTCCTGACATAAATCATGAATTTGCTCATAGAAGAGATACATTTAACATAGAAATGACATGAGTTTGCTTTCTTACCTGGTTTAAAGGAGTTTTCTTTGAGAATCTCCACCCGCATGTGATTCAGTCCGTGAAAATGCTGCGTCATGAGGTCATGAGACACGGTTTGAAGCAGAAATGTCCTTTGTGAATGGATTAGATTTAAGTTTAATCAGGGGCTTTAACTAACAGTAACTGAAATACAGGTTCTGATATCCTTCCTTACTTGTTTCAACGTCATGCTCCGGTTTGAGGCGGAAATAAAATTATACCGGCAAAACTATGGTCTAAAGACTGCGCATGCGCAAATCACACTCAACCTAATAAGAGTACCTTGATCAAAATGAAATATTTCACTTTGGTTTCCTGCTGTAAACAGCATTATACAAAAAAAAAAAAAAGATTCACCCATAAGCATAAATTAGACACTTCAGTTAAAAAGAGCAAATTATTTTTTTTACTAATGGAATGAGAAAAAAAACACATTAAACTAGGTTTACTTTTTTCAGTGGATCCCTCAATAATTTCTGTCTCCTTTGCCTGTGTTTGATAATGTGAAGCACATATACACTCATTCATCATGAAAGATCTATTATAAAACAAAATAAAATTCATGTTCGCTTCAGCACTGTTCATCCGCGTCCTTACATTCATTGTTGTACTTGGTCCGGCTTTTAGATAAAGTCCTTCCATGCGCCATCTGGCGGATATTCAGTGAAGCGCAACACATTTATTTAAAATTCCCGAATGTTGCCTCCGGCAAGACCCGGCACGCCGCGCGCTAAATTGCGGCATCCCGCGGGAAAACACGCAGGGTTTTAAGGGCGACATCTGTAGCCTCCCCGTTGGAAAATTAATGCCCCTACCGACACCTAACAGACCGTGGTCACACATTGCTGTCGATTTCGTCACGGATTTGCCGGTGTCTAAAGGGTACACTACGGTTTTGGTCGTGGTAGATTGGTTCTCGAAGGGGTGTCACTTTATCCCATTTGGTTCACTCCCGTCAGCCATTCAGGTGGCCGAGGCCCTCTTTGAACACGTGTTCCGCTACTACGGCATCCCCGAAGATATTGTTTCCGATCGTGGTCCTCAATTTATCGCCAGGGTCTGGAAAGCGTTCTTCCAGAAGTTGGGGACCACTGTTAGCCTAACGTCGGGCTATCACCCCGAGTCTATTGGGCAGGCAGAGCGGACTGTTCAGGAACTTGGGAGATATCTTCGAGCATATTGTAGTAGCCGACAGCATGATTGGGCCAACTGGTTGCTTTGGGCTGAGTATGCCCAGAACTCGCTCATCCACTCCGCTACCGGCCTGACGCCGTTTCAGTGAATCCTCGGGTATCAACCTCCGCTCTGTCCTTGGGACGCCACTCCCGCCGAAGTACCCATGGTGGATCAGTGGTTCCGAAGAGCGGAAAAAGTATGGGAAGATGCACATGTGCAGATTTCCCGAGCAGTCTCTCGTTTCAAAAAGTTTGCCGATAGACGTAGGAAGGAAGGTCCTCTGCTCCAGGTAGGCGATCGGGTATGGCTCTCGACACATGACCTTAACCTCAACCTCCCCTGTCGCAAACTGTCCCCCAAGTTCATCGGTCCATTTCCCATACTCACCCAAGTCAACGCCGTCTCATACAAACTCAAACTCCCTACACATATGCACATTAACCCTGTCTTTCATGTTTCCCTTCTAAGGCCGGTGGTTCGGGGACCCCTAGATGAGGGCACAGCAGAGCCGTCGCTCCCTGGTGCCGTGGAGTACCCCGGCGTTCAAGGTAACCCGGCTACTCGACTCACGGAGGAGAGGAGGGTCCCTCCAATATCTGGTAGAGTGGGAGGGATACGGTCCGGAGGAAAGGAGCTGAGTCCCGGCCAAAGACATCCTGACGCCGGAACTCATCACTACTTTCCATCAGGAGAGGCCGGATCGCCCCGCTCCCCGACCTCCGGGCCGCCCCGCTCGACGGCCAGTCCAACCAGGCCGCGTGTCCCGACTCCCTCCGGTAAGACGTCGCCTCCTTCAGGAGGCCGGTCCTGAAGGGGGGGGGGGGGGTACTGTCACATCTGTGCCACCACGGTCCGGGGAAATAAGATCTGGGTCTCCGGACTACTGAGCCGCACCTTGTCGCCCCCTAGTGTGTGAACGTGGTATGTCTTCCCCTCATTAACAGAATGATGTGCACCTGTGTCTCTCCCCTGTGTGTCTCTATAAATGCCAGTTGAACCCGGACACGTTTGTCCGTTCACTGTTGTCTTCACGTTATGTTGCTTTGTGTCTCCTCATCTCTGTGTGTGCGTGTCTCCTCCTCAGAGCTGAGCAGAGTCTGCAGGGTCGGGGTAAGACCTGTCATTACAGGTATCTTGGATTAAAGTCAAATGCTGAGACGTGAGGCGTGAGCGCCATTATCTCGAGTGATTACTACTGTGTGTTTCTTGGAAGGAAAGGACTGTGCTTGTGTGTAACTGTGCCCGCCTGCAGACCCAGCCTGAGGAGGTTCCCTAAGGAGCGTCCCTGTTTTGTTTATTTGTGTTTCTTTTGTTTCGTGCTTGTGTGTGTTTGAGTTAAGTTTCGTTTTGCAACCAAGACTATCGTAAAAGAAAAGAACTTTAAACTTGAGTTTGAACCTGCATCTTGCGTCCTTATTGAATAAGCCAGAGAACATGACAGATTTCAGAATAGTTATAAACATTTCCCCTCCCTATGTGTGCAGGCATTGCGCTTTCTGTGTATGTGTATGTAAGAGTGGGTTTAACATATTTTTTCTTGTTAGTGGATGTCTTGACAAAAGCTGTACACCAAGCAGCCATAATATTAACAATGCAAAACATTAACAAAATAAAATAGATTTTCATTTATATACGAGCACGGTGACAGGATAGGCATCCAAGGCATCCAAGCCATGAATGAAAGGCACCAGAACACCCAATGCACTTCAGCCAGTCATGTAGTTTTGGCCCTGTCCCTCTCATTGTCCATCCAAATTCATCTCTGTAATGTGTGCTCCCCATTTGAAGACCAACCTTTGATCTCTTTGGTCTGTTTATATCATGCATTTTCATCATTACATCCAATTCTTGTTTTCCAGGTTCTGTGAATAGTCATTGTTTGATGCTGCTTGGTCATTGATCTGTAATCAATGATTATGACCATGATTATTGTACAGTATGCTAAAATATAATATAATATCTCTAATAAACAACACTTGGATCCTGATTTCACTGGCATTACAGGTGTTACAAACACTATTTGCACTATCTGTTGTCTCTGTTTTGTTTGCTGTGATACTCTCTATTGGAGAGGCTCTATCAGTTTCAGCATTGTTGTTTTCATCCTTGTCCTCATAACCTTAGTATTTATGTAATTTAATTTGCAATATTACTTGAAAACAAAGCAGGGTTTATTTACAATTTTTTTTATTTGCTATTGCTGCTTCTCAAATATGTGGGTGAGTTACAGTATAAATTAAAAGTTATAATTGCTGAAATTACACTATAAATCCTTAGTAAAATGTGTGTGCCCTGCGATCGATTGGCACCCTGTCCAGGGTGTACCCAGCCTCGTGCCCTAAGCCTCCTTGGTATAGGCTCCAGGCCCCCCATGACCCTGAATACAGCGCTAAAGACGAGTAATGTGAGCGAATAAGTGAGAAGGTGAGTGAGTGAGTGAGTGAGTGAGTGATAGCAGTCAATTCAGGGTGTATCGCCAATGATGCCCATATGTAAACTCTGTTTTTATAAGTTACTGTGAAAAATGATTAACTACCAACAAAGAGGCAATGGGTCAGCATGATTATACTTTGCTGTCAGAAATGTACAGTGGTGGGCAAAGTACACAAATCTTGTACTTGAGTAAAAAGAGTAATTTCAATATTACTCAAGTAAATGCAAAAGTCTTTCATTTACATTTCTACGTGAGATACAGAACAAAAGTACTCACTTTCAAATTTACTTAAGAATCAGAAGGACTGAGCTTGGATTAGCTCACTATAACCTTTAAGATGTGAGTTTCTCTCTCTCTAGACTGTGAGTGTTTTAAAGATAAAATGAAAATGTTGCATTTATGTATAGTTGTCAGCACGTACAGTAGCTTCAAATGCTATGCACCACTGTGGTTATGTAACGCAATGCAATGCACATATAGTGAAGTAGAAAGTACATACTGTAATTGTTGTACCCTAGGATGTAGTGTAAAGGTAAAATCCTCTGTATCCACTGATAAAACTACTCACATAAAATTTATATACATGAAAACTATACTTAAATACAGTAACAAAGAAAATATTACCTTCCACTTCTGAATGTGTACAGTTTAATATGAAATACTAATATTCCAACTCCAATATACAGTGGTGTGAAAAAGTATTTGCCCCCCTCCTGATTTCTTATTCTTTTGCATGTTTGTCACACAAAATGTTTCTGATCATCAAACACATTTAACTATTAGTCAAAGATAACACAAGTAAACACAAAATGCAGTTTTTAAATGAGGGCTTTTATTATTTAGGGAGAAAAAAAATCCAAACCGACATGGCCCTGTGTGAAAAAGTAATTGCCCCCTGAACCTAATAACTGGTTGGGCCACCCTTAGCAGCAATAACTGCAATCAAGCATTTGCGATAACTTGCAACGAGTCTTTTACAGCGCTCTGGAGGAATTTTGGCCCACTCATCTTTGCAGAATTGTTGTAATTCAGCTTTATTTGAGGGTTTTCTAACATGAACCGCCTTTTTAAGGTCATGCCACAACATCTCAATAGAATTCAGGTCAGGACTTTGACTAGGCCACTCCAAAGTCTTCATTTTGTTGTTTGGGTGTGTTTTGGGTCATTGTCCTGCTGCGGCACCCAAGATCGCTTCAGCTTGAGTTGACGAACAGATGGCCGGACATTCTCCTTCAGGATTTTTTGGTAGACAGTAGAATTCATGGTTCCATCTATCACAGCAAGCCTTCCAGGTCCTGAAGCAGCAAAACAACCCCAGACCATCACACTACCAGCACCATATTTTACTGTTGGTATGATGATCTTTTTCTGAAATGCTGTGTTACTTTTACGCCAGATGTAACGGGACACGCACCTTCCAAAAAGTTAAACTTTTGTCTCGTCGGTCCACAAGGTATTTTCCCAAAAGTCTTGGCAATCATTGAGATGTTTTTAGCAAAATTGAGACGAGCCTTAATGTTCTTTTTGCTTAAAAGTGGTTTGCGCCTTGGAAATCTGCCATGCAGGCCGTTTTTTGCCCAGTGTCTTTCTTATGGTGGAGTCGTGAACACTGACCTTAATTGAGGCAAGTGAGGCCTGCAGTTCTTTAGATGTTCTTTTTGTGGCCTCTCGGATGAGTTGTCTCTGCGCTCTTGGGGTAATTTTGGTCGGCCGGCCACTCCTTGGAAGGTTCACCACTGTTCCATGTTTTTGCCATTTGTGGATAATGGCTCTCACTGTGGTTCGCTGGAGTCCCAAAGCTTTAGAAATGGCTTTATAACCTTTACCAGACTGATAGATCTCAATTACTTTTGTTCTCATTTGTTCCTGAATTTCTTTGGATCTTGGCATGATGTCTAGCTTTTGAGGTGCTTTTGGTCTACTTCTCTGTGTCAGGTAGCTCCTATTTAAGTGATTTCTTGATTGAAACAGGTGTGGCAGTAATCAGGCCTGGGGGTGACTACAGAAATTGAACTCAGGTGTGATAAACTACAGTTAAGTTATTTTTTAACAAGGGGGGCAATCACTTTTTCACACAGGGCTATGTAGATTTGGAGTTTTTTTCTCCCTTAATAACGTAAACCTTCATTTAAAAACTGCATTATTCTTTGAATAATAGTTAACGGTTTTTGATGAGCAGAAACATTTAAGTGTGACAAACATGCAAAAGAATAAGAAATCAGGAATGGGGCAAATAGTTTTTCACACCACTGTATACAGTATCTGCCATTGTTGTTAGACTTGTACTTGAGTTTGTTCATAAGTATTCTGTGAAATCTGTCAGGATCAATGGTCAGAAATAAGCACAATCAGTGAATGGGTGGTGTTTTATTCTAGGCAAGTTGTATTATGGGAGGAGTTTAATGACTGAAACTATTGTGGGACAAAAAGGCTGTTATTGTAGCTGTGTTTTTTTTTTTACTTAAAAAAATGCACATCTTGTATCGAGGCCCATAAATAGGACACTAGCTTGAATAGATGAAAAACATAATTCACAGCATGTCTGCTATTTACAAGCTTGTCTAAATCCTTAATTGTATCTCGTCGTTTCTCAAATAGTGTCTCAAAATCTCAGCAATTACATGAAATAATGGGTCTTTTTTTTTTTAAGATTACGATTACAAAATCTCCTATTATAAGTAATAGAATTCATTTCAACTAAATATGTGTATCTCCATCTGAACAAAGATATTCATTCATGTTGGGCTGTGAGGTAATCACACAAGGCAGAGTACGATTTAAATTTATATAAAGATAAAAAAAAAATTAAACTGCGGAACAGAAATGAGCTTTGTGTGTTTGTGTGTGTGTGAGTGACAGAGAGAGAGAGATAGAGCAAATGGAGGGAAAGAGACAAACAGAAAGAGTAAGAGAAAAGCACACTTTTATGCATTACACAAGTTGTTTAAAAAAATCTAAGGCTAAAATGTGGGTAAAAGTATAAGTTTCGGAGCAATGGGTCATAACATTTAAGGAAATGTACAAACCGGATTCCAAAAAAGTTGGGACACTAAACTAATTGTGAATAAAAACTGAATGCAATGATGTGGAGATGGCAAATGTCAATATTTTATTCAGAATAGAACATAAATCACGGAACAAAAGTTTAAACTGAGAAAATGTATCATTTTAAGGGAAAAATATGGTGAATCAAAATGTCATGGTGTGAACAAATCCCAAAAAAGTTGGGACAAGGCCATTTTCACCACTGTGTGGCATCTCCCCTTCTTCTTACAACACTCAACAGACGTCTGGGGTCCTAGGAGACCAGTTTCTCAAGTTTAGAAATAGGGATGCTCTCCCATTCTTGTCTAATACAGGCCTCTAACTGTTCAATCGTCTTGGGCCTTCTTTGTCGCACCTTCCTCTTTATGATGCACCAAATGTTCTCTATAGGGGAAAGATCTGGACTGCAGACTGGCCATTTCAGTACCCGGATCCTTCTCCTACGCAGCCATGATGCTGTGATTGATGCAGAATGTGGTCTGGCATTATCTTGTTGAAAAATGCAGGGTCTTCCCTGAAAGAGATGACAAGATGTTGTTCTAGAACCTGAATATATTTTTCTGCATTGATGGTGCCTTTCCAGACATGCAAGCTGCCCATGCCACACGCACTCATGCAACCCCATACCATCAGAGATGTAGGCTTCTGAACTGAGCGTTGATAACAACTTGGGTTGTCCTTGTCCTCTTTGGTCCGGATGACATGGCGTCCCACATTTCCAACAAGAACTTCGAATCGTGACTCGTCTGACCACAGAACTGTCTTCCATTTTGCCACACTCCATTTTAAATGATCCCTGGCCCAATGAAAACGCTTGTGCTTGTGGATCTTGCTTAGAAATGGCTTCTTCTTTGCACTGTAGAGTTTCAGCTGGCAACGGCGGATGGCACGGTGGATTGTGTTCACTGACAATGGTTTCTGGAAGTATTCCTGAGCCCATTCTGTGATTTCCTTTACAGTAGCATTCCTGTTTGTGGTGCAGTGTCGTTTAAGGGCCCGGAGATCATGGGCATCCAGTATGGTTTTACGACCCTGGACCCTTACGCACAGAGATTGTTCCAGATTCTCAGAATCTTCGGATGATATTATGCACAGTTGATGATGATAACTGCAAAGTCTTTGCAATTTTTCGCTGGGTAACACCTTTCTGATATTGCTCCACTATCTTTCTGCGCAACATTGTGGGAATTGGTGATCCTCTATCCATCTTGGCTTCTGAGAGACACTGCTACTCTGAGAAGCTCTTTTTATACCCAATCATGTTGCCAATTAACCTAATTACTGTTAATTGGTCTTCCAGCTCTTCGTTATGCTCAAATTTACTTTTTCCTGCCTCTTATTGCTACTTGTCCCAACTTTTTTGGGATTTGTTGACTCCGTGAAAATTGGAATCAACATATTTTTCCTTTAAAATGATACATTTTCTCGGATTAAACTTTTGATCTGTCATCTATGTTCTATTCTGAATAAAATATTGACATTTGCCATCTCCACATCATTGCATTCAGTTTTTATTCACAATTTGTTTAGTGTCCCAACTTTTTTGGAATCCGGTTTGTAGTCATTAATTGTAAATGTTTCTAATTTACCAGAATTGCATCTGTTTTTCTGTTCATGGATAATGCTAGCTACAAAGCTAACAAGCTTCTAACACAAGGCTAAATCCATCTGTAACCCATGATCAAGGGCACTATTTCGTGTGTAGAACAAGAGGTTGTACACCCTAGTGCACTAGCTTTCTATTTTATGCTATTTGTAATTGAATCCCTGAACCCTACAAATTACCTAATATTCTAAAGTGGAGTAAGTGGAAATATGAATATAATCGCGTTTACATTTTCAGGACAGTCCACCAAACTTCATGGTTTATTCTCTTACTTTTACTATTCAGCCAAAAGAGTAAGAATTAAAAAATACTTTCAACCTTATTAATTACAGCAACTGTTGGTTGCTAACTCCAACTCCAACAGAATATGTGTTGGCAAAGTAAAGTAACTGATTAAAAATCATAATGTTTGAATAATAAATGGTGTTTTTAGAACTGGTCTATAAAAGCAATAACACATTAGAGGTCAGACTGTTGCATTGAATTTCAATACAGCTGTGACATGTTGGGGCTCTCAGCTGTGCTCTCATGCCTCCGACTGCATCATAGTTGCGCTGATATTTAACACAACAGCACTCCCTCTTATGTGATGTTGCTTCAATATGCTTAAGTCAATGTAACAAGGTACAAACTTGAGGTCTGTCAAATGAGATACCTATCTGTATGGCAAAACGTCTCGGGTTACTTTGCTGTAACCCTGTTCCCTGAAAAGGCGGGAACGAGATGCTGCGTGAAAACGCTATGGGAACATCTTGTCATGTTGCTGGCTGTGAAGCATGTGTGTATAAACAGGCCAAATTTTGGCCTATATAACCTTGGTCAGGTGACGTCATCTGATTAGATGCACCGTGCAGGTTATAAATAGTGGTGAGCCAGAGGCATTCCTCAGATTGATTTGTCTGAACGGACGTCCGGTCACGTGGCAGTGCAGCATTGGGACGCAGCATCTCTTTCCCGCCTTTTCAGGGAACAGGGTAACAGCAAAGTAACCAGAGACGTTCCCTTTCAAAAGGCTTCACTCGATGCTGAAAACGCTATGGGAATGAGAATACCAATGCCGCCGCACTGCAAGTGTCTGGACCCCAAGGTTGTGTAGCGTGTGCGCACAAGGCCGAGAAGGTCTCAGAACTATGCCTGGGCAGCTAACTCAGGGCTTTCCATGAGCCCGGAGTAGCATAAACATCCAGATTATAATGTAACGAATGTGTGCGGGAGGACCAACCTTCCACGTCGCACAATTGCTGCAGGGGAGTAACTCTTGCAAGAGCAATAGATGAGATGACCCCTCTGGTCCAATGGGCCCTGATTCCTAGAGGTGAAGTGAGCCCATGCGCCTCATAGGAGAGGGCAATAGCATCTCTCATCCAGTGTAGTGGCGGGTGCACCGCCGGTTGTGGTCCCAAACATGCAGAAACTGCTCTGACTTACGCCACTGGTTGATGTGGTGGATGTAAGTCTGAAGAACATGTGCTGGACACAGTAAGTTAAGTCTCTCCTGCTCGGAAGCTGTAAAGGCGGAGGACAGAAGGCTTCAAACAATAGCGATGTTGTAGCGATTTTTTTTTGGACTTAGGACGATAGCTCAGTGAGGATGCAGTTACGTGCGTCCTGAAAGTACTAGGGCACAAGCCTGAGGACAACTTTCCTGCAGAGACTCCGGCACTGAAACAATTCGGCAGTGGACTGGGTCTACCTGCTTCTCACGCACTTGCTGCAGGGCAATACCTCTTGCTAGTGCAATAAATGAAGCGGTCCCCCTGGTTGAATGAGCCATGATTCCTAGAGGCGAAATAAGCCCACGTGCCTATAGGAGAGGGCAATAGCATCTCTCACCCAGTACAGTGGTGCTATGACTTGCGCCACTGGGTCATGCGGTGGCCGTAAATCTGAAGAGCACGTACTGGACAGTAAGTGAAGTTTCTCCTGCTCTGAAGCTGTAAAAGGCGGAGGACAGAAGGCTTCAAAACAGTAGGGTGCATGTTACAAATGGAACTTTCGGAAGAAAGTTCAGTGAGGATGCGGATAAGTACATCTTGAGGGTACTAGGGCACAAGCCCGAGGACAAGCTTTTCCTGCAGAAACTCCAGCACTGAAACATATCGGCAGTGGACTGGGTCTACCTGCTTACCATATACTTGTTGCAGGGGAATACCTCTTGCAAGTGCAATAAATGAGGCAATCCCCCTGGTTGAATGAGGCCCGATTCCTAGAGGCGAAGTGAGCTCACGCGCCTCCTAGGAGAGGGCAATGGCATCTCTCACCCAATGTCACCCTTTAAATACATTCCATTTGAGGGCATAAGCTCTTGAAGAAGGATACTAGATCCAGAGTTAGAGAGTAGCAAAGGGGACATTTGCTGATCTTGCGAGGCAAAGAGGTCCACCTCTGCTACATGAAATCTCTCCCAGATTGACTGACTTCTTCGGGGTGGGGTTTCCATTCCCCGTGTGTCAGAGATTGACTGGACCGTACAACTGCTCTCACATTCATATGCCGTGACAGACAGGAACCTGGTGCGCTAGCTATTTAGCGGCGCGAGCACAGTCCGCCCTGGCGATTAATATATGAGACTTGCCATAGTGTTGTCCACCCGCAATGGGACATGGCACACTCAACTGCTGGAGGAAGTGCTTTAGGGCAAGAAATAGAGCCATCATTTCGAGGCAATTGATGTGCCGTGTGAGAAGAAGGCCTCTCCAGCTCCCTTGGGTTGGACGGTCATCTAAGACCGTACCCCCGCCCGTGAGGGAAGCGTCTGATGTTAGCATTTGCGATGACAAGACGAACTTAGAGTGGGACCCAGAGTCAGAACCGGGGTCTTAAACCACATTGGAGGGGTACGAAGCACCTGGCGCGTAACCTTTGTTGGGGATCTGCCCTAGAGTGAAATCCCCTGTCTTAGCCACAACTGAAATGCTCTCACACTTTCTTGGTCTAGCTTGATTTCCTTGAGGGTGTTGATAATGGATTCAACACGAGCGGGAGACAGCCGTGCCCGCTTTCGATCGAATCTCATGTGACACCCAAATCCTCAGAACAGGAAAGAGCATGTTTCGTGGCGTTGGGTCTCAATCCTCAGAAACAAAGATGAGCTAGGGCGACATTCTAATGTCGAAGCGCTAGCTAATGAGACTGGGCCAGCCAGTCGTCTATGTAATTCGAATATGGATGCCCTGGTAGTTGTAAGAGCCAGAACTACATCCATACATTTTAATATGTGCGGGTGAGAGAGCTAGATCAAATGGAAGGACCCGATACTGGTAAGCTTGGCCCCCGAAAGCGAACCTCAGGTCTTTCCCTGTGTTGTGGCAATATGTCTATATGAAAGTAAGTGTCCTTCACAAATCAATCGCTCGGTAGGATTTGAGAGCAATCACTTTAACAGTCAACATTTTGAAACTGTATTATTTATTTAGATAGCGGTACAGCCCGCAAAATCTAAAAATTTGGACGCAGCCCCCCGTTCCTCTGGAAACCAAGGAATACTGACTGTAGTAGCCCTACTCGCTGGTAGGGTACTGTCTGGTAGGGGAACATGTTCCATGGCCCTATTCCCCAGCAACTTCTGTCAGGAGATGTGCACTTTCTGGTTTCATGGAAGTGGAGACCACGCCATTTTGAAACGCGGAAGGTGATGTGAGAACTGACTCCTGTAGTTTCTCTACAGTCGTTAGGACCCAAGGAGGTATACTTGGCAGTAGCTTCTACGCTGCCAATTTCTCAGAAAGGGCCAAAGTTTTGGCGGCTTGGTTAAACGGTGGGGGATGTTAGATGTTCGGCATCCTGAATGAACCTCAGGGCTTCTTTGTGAAGAAGACAAATGCCAGTCTGACCTTTTTGAGGCTGATAGTGAGGCGCGTCGCACCCCAAAGGGATGGCAGGCTCAAAAACACACACTGTTTCACGCCTCGCAAGAGTCAGACCCGGTCGAGACTGTCTGGCTGGCAGACTCTTGAGCACAGCGGGGAAGGAATTCCCGAAGGCTTGTTATATAACTTCGCCTCATGAACCTAGTGGCGAACAAGTTAACGATATCGCCAAACAGGCCGGAAGGCGAGATAGGGGCATCCAGGAGGAATGCATGATTCTTATCCTTGATGCACCTGAGATTTAACCACAAGTGCCTCCGCGCGAAACCCATCGCAGCCATAAAACGGCCGATAGCACGAGCCGTCTGCTTTTGTTGCACGTAGAGACAAGTCTGTGGCCTGGCATGATTCCAATACGCCCTATCTGAAGAGCCCCGCCAGTGCTCAAGTCTCTCAGCAGGTCAGCCTGGTAGGCCTGCAAAACCGCCCTGGTGTGCAAAGGAGCACCAACCTGACCTGCTGCCTGAAAAGCTTTTCTCTCCAGGGAAGATGAAAGTCTACACAGCTTTTCAGGAAGTATTAGCTTTTCAGGAAGGATGATGTCCCAGGAGAGAGATAGCTTTTGAAGCGGGGGGGTTGGGGGACAGGGACAGTTTCAGACAGAAACTGCCTTTTTTTTTTTTTTTCTTATAGTGCTCAGAGAGTATTTTCCATCTCCTAGGTTTAAGCAAGATAGGATATCTATCCTTAACCATTCACAGGAAGCCCGGGGCGAGCTTGAGAGCGGACAAAGGGATTTCCCGATCCAACGAGGAAGTGAGTTTTAAGCACCAAAATGCGCCGCGGCTCGAAGCTTCTCCAGGAATGCGAGGCGCGCGAGCATTTTAATCGAAGCAGTAAAGTGTAGAGATTGCCCTCCGATATGGATATCACCCACGGAAGGACATCTCGTTTTAAAATTCCGATATCGGTGAGTTAAACACTTCTTATTTTGGTTTTAAACACAAACACGCTAAACACAGTGAGGTGAAGAAAAAATGATCTGAGGAATGCCTCTGGCTCACCACTATTTATAACCTGCATGGTGCATCTAATCAGATGACGTCACCTGACCGAGGTTATATAGGCCAAAATTTGGCGTGTTTATACACACATGCTTCACAGCCGGCAACATGACAAGATGTTCCCATAGCGTTTTCACACAGCATCGAGTGAAGCCTTTTGAAAGGGAACTTGGATGTCTCTCTTCGAGATTTCTTCTGAAATGAAACCATCAGAGAAATATGTGATGACCAGGCGACAATCAAACATGCAGTTAAAATGAAAAGGTTGGAGTTGTTTTGACATGGCATACAAAACAAGTTTCAGTGGCAGCAACATCCGGTACAATAGAAAATACAAAGTGCTGCACCCAGAAAATAACATGATCAAAACAAATAGAGGAGGATCCTAAGAATCAATGAAAGTTCATCAGTGCAGCGTGTGCCATTGCCGTCAATAGCATATGCTGGATAGACACAGTTAATAGATTTTGAAAACCTGCTGCACCAAGTTAAGTTTGGTGTAACAGGCTGGCTTCAAGAATAATACAATCTGATAAGCAGCTAGATAACAGAAAGAAATATCTGCTCTGGTGATCCTGTTGTGGTAACTTTGGTGATGGACAGTGAGCATGAACATCAAACCTTGAGATGCATCAGTTAAGCACTACAGTCAGTTATTGTACTGAAATGTGTATCTTTATTAGGGGTATCAGACACAATGCACTTATATCACTTATATCAAGGCAACAAATTAAATCCTGGAGGCTAACTGTGAATACAGATGTTAACAGAGCTCACAGATTTTAAAACATAAAATATCCTTTTTTATTTTAACCTGGTTCTAATCACTTTCATTATCACAAAGCTGTCCTTGACCAGTATTATTGACCATATACATATGTCGTAAATGAGTCTTAAATGATTGCCTCATCATTTTCATGATTTTATAACATCCACCCAAACTCCATGAGCATGTCACACTTAAATCGACTTAATTGTACAGATAATGAGAATTATCCTAATTTTATTTAGCACATATTTACTCTTTCCTCATAATGAAATTAGTTACTGATTAAGCAACTGTCTAAATGTGAAGTGTTCTGAATCAGTTTTTGATGTAGGTTTGATTGCATTAAATATAAAAGAAATATGCTTTAGCTCATGTTTCAGTACTGAGTTGTGTTCTTTTGCATGATGTAAACTGGTATTCACCATGCCATTAGTTTGTTGTAAATGTGCAAAATTTGTGATGGCATTAAGTTTTACACCAGTAAGCTGTGCAGAAATGTTACCCGAAGTGACTAGTGATTATTTTACAATGTCACCTAGTAAAATAGTCAATAAATGTACAACATTGTATTAATACCTAATGCATTTGCAACTGATTGTTTTTAGTGAATTGTGATTACTAAGTTATAGTTTATTCAGTCAAAAGGCTTCTATTCTGATAGCCAGACCTCACAATTCTGAGCACAACACTACAAGCTGAGAATTTAACGATGTTTCTCATGACTCAGACAGTGAGTACATGGCCATATTTCAGCCAATGTCAGTGTAGCCTGAGGCTTAGTGCCTTTCTTTCTGCATTGTCAGCTGTAACTATGGACGTGTGTTCTAAAGGTCTTGAAGGTGTAAAGTCCGTGTGGGCAAATAATAAACATGGTGAGAGTGACTGACCAGACTGGACCCAAGAGACAGACAGACAGACAGACAGACAGACAGATGCATTATTCAACACTTTATATAAGGGTACATAACACGTTGAAAATAATTTTATAAATATTTTATAAAAAATATGCTGGATAACTCTTGGGGATCGGTGGCTCATTTGTAGGTTTCTTGCCTACCATGCAGAAGGCCTGGGTTAAATTTCCAGCCACTGGCCAAACCCCAGCTAGTGGATGTCAAGAAGGATATACAAACATCTGCCAATTTGTGGTGGATCAGATAGTGTGCTGTGTTGACTCCTTGATAGGAGCAGCTGAAAGATCGGCGTCTTAAAGAGACAGAGGCATATTCAGGTGCGGCGTATACAGACTGATTGCATCGGCTTTGCCTGGGAACCGTGTGTCTAAATGGCCACTCCTCTGACTGTTCAGAACTCTGCGGGGTAGCAGTCTGCAGATCTGACCGTTCTGAACAGCGCAGAGTATTTTTGCGCGGCTCTGCTTCTCATGTGACCCGTGTTGTTGCAGTTACAGATTTTTCTGATACTGTCTGTTGTGTGTGGCATGATGTCCAATGTACACTCAGCTGAAGCACCTGTTCCATGCCTGCAGTAAATGTGAAACTGGTGTGTGTGTGTGTGTGTGTGTGTGTGTGTGTGTGTGTGTGTGTGTGTGTGTGTGTGTGTGTGTGTGTGAGAGAGAAATATAGAGGTAGGCTGTCCTGTCTATGAAGTCATATGGCATTTTAGAACCTTGTGGCTCTTGTTCACATGTCATGTGGGTGATATGGCCACCTGCTAATATAACGAGAGAGGAGCAGAAGGCTCAGTCAGCACGACAGCTCTCATAAAACTGTGGAGGAGATGAGTGAGTGTGTTTTATGCACAGATGAACAACTTACAGTATAGTGATTTACAGGTCTATGTACTACTGTAGTTGGGAATAAAAGTAATTAAGCAGTTAAATATGCTAGAGGCGATTCATTTATTTATTTAAAACAAGAAAAAAAGGCGCCATGGTGGCTGAGTGGTTTGCATTGTGGCCTTGTGTGAGTGATATATTTAAGCATAAATTATATTTTTTTAATAAAAATTATATTATCCTACTCTCTCTCTCTTATAGAGTCAATCTAGTCTAGTCCAAATAATTTTTTAAAGGTTTTTCACAAAATAATTATAATAACATTTAAAATGTACTTTTCATCTGATGTTTTCAGCTAATTATATTTATTTTTACCCATCTCAACAACTGCTGCATGTCCATATTTCTTTAACTACAAAACAATAGGAGCAGTATGGACAACAGTGTTTTGAACCTTTTTTTTTTTTTTTTTTTAATATGAATTTACACACTTGGACTATTGTAGGGATCCTGTAGCTCCTATGGGTCAAAATCATTTGCTAACCTATTAGCTTAATGTGTTTGGCAACGGTTTAACTATAAAATAAATAAAACATCACAAAATAATGATCTTAACATGTGGTAATATTGTGGCATATCAGGAGTAGTTTACGCGTGCAGTGACCCGGGAAATTGGTTGTGACAAAAAATATATGCTGACGAAAATAAAGACAGATGTTTTATTAGTTTTTATTTTTTTAAACCACATTTGGACTCATCTTTTTTCTTCAACAATATTACATGCTGATTTCATTACTGTTCATTGGCGTCTCGTCATTGTCTTGTCTTAATCATAGGAAAAAAGGTCGTCATAATTGGTACATAGTGTTTCGTCACTGAAAATAATGCTAGAAAATATTTGTTGATAAAATTAACACTACTGTATGTATCAGTTGTAACAGTCTCTGCTGTAGCATCACAACTGCAATATTTATCCTATTCTAGCAGAGAGACGACCCAAAAGTAGGAAATTGGTTTCCTCTGATCAAGCGGAGGTAATGTTGACAATAACAACTCCAGTCATGGATCACTTCATGTTAAACAACAATAAATGGGAGACATCAGACAACAGAATACATATAAATGGCCATTTAACTGGCATTGATTAAAGTTTTTTTTTTATTTTTTATGAATTTTCTTTTTACCAGAACACACTGATAGACTTAAATACTAGGCTACAACACATGCTTATGATGTTGTTTAAGTTAAAGGTAAAGTTAAGTCTGCAATTAAAAAACAAAAGCTTTCTTGATAAAGCACAACAGTGATATGCAAACATAAAAAAAAAAAATAAAAAAAAAGAGAAGAAGGGGTTAGAAAATAAAGTGACTTTGGTAAAAAAAAATATTTTGCTGCCAATGTGTCTGCTTTTGGTTATTCATTCCGTCATCTTTTACCCAAACATGACTGTATGCTCCAGCCATTATGGATCCAACTGAAGCATGCTCTGGCTCAACAAGGAGGTTGGCTTGGATCCCACAAGCAGGACATCCAGACTAATTGGATCCTCGCTGCCCTCCCTACACAGGTGCAACAGCTCCAAGCCAGTGCCTTCACTTTGTGAACTTATCCTAACCACCCCTCAATGGACTTGCTGGGATTAGTTGACACTCGTATCAGGCTCAGATGCCCGGAGAAACATCCAGTTAGATCTTCTGCTATACCAATGCAAGTCAACTAAACTTGGATTTCCCCCAGAAGAACACTAGTGCCATTTCAAAATTATGGCATACTTCTGAGGGCATACATGCAGTATGGTTGAATAGGTCATTTCTGGATGGTCACTTCTGTTGCTGAGAAGGTCATGGTTATCCATTAAAATCAAACACCCTCTGACGAGAATAGGGGCCACAAAAGGCATGACTTGGAAGAACTGCCCTAGCCCATGTTCTTCCTTCCACAGCTTTGCTGTGACAAAGAATGGTTCAGGAAATCATTCCTACTGTTCGCTATTGCACTGTACAAAGGCTCACCTCTATGTAACAGATGTCAATAGCAAACTATATACATTTCCCATTATTGACGGTCACTTTACACATACACTGAAAATTTGCACATTTCATCTCTTTTTCTTATTTTGAACTGCCAGTCTGCACTCTTTTTTCTATATAACAATTTTTTTCTTCCTTATTTTTTCTTACTACTGTTTGTGTAACCTTTTACTGCTGTAACACAATAATTTCCCTCACGGGATGAATAAAGTCTGTCTGTCTATCTATCTCTATCCCTCCATCCATCTACTGTATCTATATCCCCATTGAGTAGACACATGACATGCCATGGTAAGGCATAGGATAGTTTGTACTGAGTGATGAAGGACACGCTGACAAGAAAGTAAAGTGACAGTTGTTCTCCCAAAAAGCAATCAGGAAGTTTATTCAAACTGGCTCATTGTGGGATATTTAGGGATGGCTAAAAAACTGAATCCTGTTATGTCCCATTTCTATTGCCATTTACAGAACACTTCAAATGTTGTGACTGGGAGAACAGCTTCATTGAGTCATACAGTTTTTATATTAAAATGTTGCTTTAGCAAGTGCTTGCACAAGTGATGAATTATTTTGGAAAATGTATGCTTTTTATTCAATAGGGTAGTTTAAGCTATATTAACAGACAACATACTAATAAATGACAATTTTAAGTCTTAAAGGATTCTAACATTACTATTAGAATATAATATGTGTAATAAGGCCAAACTTCCTTTTTTTTTTTTAATTGTTGGGATTTAACAGTATTTATACAATTTTGCTATTTTTCATGTTACTCCGAAGGTGTACTGATGGAGATATAAAAAGGACATTCTCAGCGGCATGAGCCAAGTGCATTTCTGATATAATTTCGTGACATGTTTTCATGCCTTAGGGCAACTCGGTGCACAGGGGAACTAAAGCCTAAAACTAAAGCCTAAACCTCCTGAACTTTGGAAAAATGTATTTACTGAAAAAAGGCAGGATTATCATATTAGAAAAATAATCAAATGTCACAAACTGTTACCTATAACAGATATTTAGTAGCTAAAGGACACTTTCAGATGTAATTTATTTTGTCAAGTTTAGTTCAGCTCTCAGAGTCATTGAGTTTGACCTTTCAAAATGCATTTTTTAGGTGAAAACATGGATGCCTTTCTAGTAGATGACATTTGGAACACTTGTGCACTAAAGAACTTTTCACCTATCATTCAATTTATAAATCATGGCAAATTTGAATAATTGGCTTTTTTTTGTCCCTGTCTTACATGATCACATCACTCTGTCACACTTGAGGTTACTGTTGCAAGGACATATGTGCTCCTGTCTTCTCAGTAAATATCTCCTATGAATTTCTCTTACAGCATGGATTTCTAGAGAAAAGTATAAAGGGACCAACAGCTCTAGATTTGGTTGACTGCTTGATGATGAAAGATCAATTTTCTATGTGAGCAGCTCTGACAGATCACAGTTTTATGCATTGCATGGCCAAAATAAAAAGTTATTTAATGTGTTTAAGGTGTGTGTGCGGGTAACTCGAATTCTTGGCATTGGCATACCAAATCTGATCAGAGCTTGCTTTGTGCAAAGGGGCATAGTCATGCTGGAACAGGTTGGTTAGTTCCGGTAAATAAAAATATTAAAGCTCCATGGGTAAATAAATTTTATATAAATATGTGCCTCCCACTTTGTGGCAACAGTTGCGAGAAAAATCAAACATATGTGATGAACTTTTGGCCATACAGTGTGTATCTGACTGTATGAATCCTTTGACTACACAGAACAAGTAGAGAGCTAGTGGAGTATCATAAGCCAGCTGTACTAAGACTGGTGTGTGACAAAAAGGTTTTTTGCCACTCTCCTCACAACTTGAGTAACAGGAGGCACTTCAATAAAATTACTAAGGAGCCTCACAGAATGGTTCTCATGCCACTTAACTTGTTGGAGCAATTTTCTTTTTTCAAAGATTTTCTACTAGGATTGATCGTAAGCAGATATTTTCTCCCCAAGTCTACATCAGGTCTACAACATTTGCATTGAGAAGGCCATTGTGTTTAACTGATTCTCAACAAAAACAAATGGTTCACACAAACTTGGAAAATAAAACAAAATGAAAAAACCCCTGAAGCACCCTTTTCCCCAAAGAAGGGTTTAGTGTCCACTTGAGCTGTTGATATTTTGACTGAAAACAATCACATTAAAGGACTGCTGTAAGTCAGTAGATCTACTGGCTATCACCATAATAATGGGTTTGAGGTAGGATACAGCATGGATGGATTTCTCATTCATCTGGCATGTTCTTGGGTTTAAATCAAAGACCTTAAAAAAAAAAAAAAACTTATGGACACTTGGAAAAAACATGATACAGACAGTAACCTGAACAGAAAGACATCAGAGCACACAAATTGGGCAATCTAGAGCAAATACCTAACTTTTAATAAGTAAAATATACAGTGGGATCTTCTATTACAAGCATAATTCGTTCCGGAAGCAAGCTTGTATTACAAAACACTCGTAAACCAAATTAAATTTTCCCATAAGAAATAATGGAAACTCAAATTATTTGTGCCACAATACATATACATAAAAATTATTAATACAAAATATTAAGTAAAAATTAAACAAATTAACCTGCACTTTAACTTAAAAAAAATACAAAAAAATCCTGACAGATAAGTGTTTATGCGTGCAGGCGCTATGTGTGTGTGTATGATTTTAAAGTAAGCTCCCCTCTCCGTCTTCTCGTCTTACACAGTTACTCTTCCTCAACTCTTTTCACACACACACGCACACAATGGAAACACTGTTTTTCGGAAAAATAAACAAGAAATCTCTCTAATGAAACTTGATTGAGTGTGTGTGTGTGTGTGTGTGGGGCATGGTGTCCAATGACGTGCGCGCACACAGAGACAAAGAGCAGGCTGAGGCTAGAGCAGAGAGAGAAAATGGATTTTTAACCTCTCTAATGAGACTTGCTTTTGCTTTATTCATCACGCACGCTGTACGCACACATACAGACACAAAATAAAATATGTTTTACGTGCACACACGTGGTCACAGTATTATACTGTAGTAAACAGTACACGCGTGCACGGATGTTGATTATACCAGTAAGAGACACGCACAAAGACCCAGCAGGGGAGACGATTACCTACAATTCCGCTGCACAAGAGAGAGAAAAACCGTTGGCTCAGTCATGATCACATGATGCTCGGCATTAAAACAAGAAGCGCATGCGTGATACTCAGTACTCGTAAACCAAGACTTGTCCGTTTTCCAAGTCAAAATTCTCGCAAATCGCGTTACTTGCAGTCCAAGGTTTCACTGTACTTTTGATCACTTCACAGGCTACACTTCCTGTAAATATTTCTTATCTTCAAAGATTCTTTAGGTAAATATCTATAGTATTTTTTTTTTAAAAAGAAACCACACTCATTGGATACATTGCCTTGTTACATGCAACTGAAGCCTGATTGTTTCCATGAGAACTTACTTAATTGTTCAATTTTCCTGCCCACCCAAAAATAGTCATCAGCAGGATTTAACTAAGCTAATAGTTAAGAGGCTTCCATTGAATAATGACTGACATGATTAATATGGTTCAGCTGGCACCAAGTTATTTAACCCTAACAGAGGCAGTTCCATGGTAAATTTGAATTTCACATACACAGCCTTATACAGTATGATATGCAGTGAAATGCTTATATGACCAGCCGTGGCCTAAAAAGGAAAACAGAGTATTAAAAAAAAAAAAAAAAAAAAATTAGAAAAAAAATATACAAATATAGAAAACTTTAATATATTTCTATATACAAATATAGAAATCTACAATATATACAAGTAATAAAACTGAGTTTAAATAGAATGAAATAGAAGTGTACCAAATGTTAAGTTTAGGATAAGTTACAGCAGAATGCAGTTGAATGCATTTGTGTAAAAAATTTCATGAGCAGAACAATGTGCAAAGTCCCAGAGGTATGTGCGTGAATGTGCAACGAGTATGAGTAGTGTATGAGTAGAGAGTGTTATTGTGTGAGAGAACAAAAATGCAGATCAGATTGTTTAGCCCTCAGATCTTGTAGGGCAGTCTGAAGTCTCTCAAGAGTCAGCGGTGGTAGAGACAATGCTGGGCCTTTTTTTTTTTTTAACCACGGTGTTGATGTGACAGTGCCATGACAGGTCCTGCGTGATGTGAACACTGGTATCTGAAGCTGTCCACACTCTCCTTGATGGCAGGGCTCTGATCGTACCTCTCCTGCTCTGTCCTGAAGTCCTCTATCAACTCATTTGTCTTGCTGACTTTGAGGAGGAGGTTGTTCCTCTGGCACCAGTTCTCCAGATTTTTTAGCTCCTCCAGGTAGGCCTTCTCACTGTTGACAGAGATCAGGCCCACCACAATGGTGTTGTCAGCAACTCCATGGTGGTGGAGTTAATAGTGACCACGCTTTCATACTGTATACTCATACTGTGTGTGAAGAAGGTGAGCAATGGCAACATCTTTTGGTCAGTTCAGATGGTAAGCAAACTGTAGGATCCAGTGTGTCAGGTAATGAGAAGATTATACACCAGCACTTCGTCAATACTGAGGTCAGGGCTACATGGCGATAATCGTTGAGGGAAACATGAGGAGTTTCTTTGGAATGGGAACAATGATAGACTCCTTAAAGCAGTGGTTCTCAAAGTGTGGGGCGCGCCCCACTAGTGGGGAATACAGACATGACAGGTGGGGCGCAATGAACCGGAGGAAAAACAGGAAAGTACCTATTCTAATTCATGCTTTTCTTTATTGATAATGAAGAGCGTACGTTCAAAACTAAACAATCACACACAAATAAATGGATCATTAATACAAGTAAATTTAAAATAACATCAGTTGTGGGTCGGGAGAAAAAGTGGAACCATAGTGGAACAATAACTTCGGGCCAACTTCAGCAGCGCAGCTCGAATCACAAACCTGCGCTGGGCAGCGCTGGGCGACTCTGACAGAAATAAACCGCGCCGACCATCAAAATACATTTTCTGGGATGCGCACATACAAACCAGGCATGGCAAGGCGGAAACAATAATAAACAGTCCTGACATTTTAAATAGTTTGTAAATAAAAACATAGTGGGTCGCATTCGAGCGGCGCTGCGCGATCCACCGGGCTGCGCAAATAAACCAGATCATCACTGCGCTATTCAGGTAGTCGCGCTGCGCTTCATTTGCGCAGATATTTGGTTCAATCGGGTGCCGCGGTTTCGTCCTACTTTTGATGTGTTTGGCTTCACATACACTTCGACAATGGAAGAAGACGAGCAGTGAGCTTGCTTATATGTGACAAAACCAACAAAGAGGAGATTGTAAAGAAAAAAGCTGCCTCGTCTGTGGTGTGGATTTAGTTTGGGTATAAGAAAAGTGATACGAATGAGATGAACGTGATCCACTTTAAACATGTGGATTGCACAACCCTGGACATTACCATTCTTTTCCTACTCGTACAGCTGCTCTTATTGTTCACATATTCTTCATATATTTTCTATATTGTGTATTGTTGTACAGTTATTTTATTTTAACTTTAGTTTTTATATTTTATTTTATTCTTTCCTAGTTAAATTTACCCCCTATTTTATTTTTCATATTTATTTCCTATTCATAGTCTTTTATTTTAAGGTTTGAATTAAATAGAATTTTTGAATTTGATTTACAAGGTACGCACGTGCACTGTTTTAACAAGTGGTGGAAACACGTCAAACCGCTTCTATCATCTGAAATCCAAGCATCCAAACGATTATGGCCAAAGTAAAAAAAAATGCGGCAAACCTCAGCAATTCACAGTTTATATAAAATTACATTATGTAAAACAGTTTCTTTGTGTTTGAATTTTTATTTATGCATTTTCAGATACAAATTGCTATATTGTGATTATATATCTATATTGTTACCGAGGTAGAAAATAGCTTCTACTGTGATAGAAGATTTTAGTTATATCGCCCACCACTAATGAAGCCTAACTTGCTTCATGGTGGGGATGGTGGGGGCAGAGGAGAGACCTGTGTATGTTTTGTGTCTTATACCGCTGGCAGCAGACCGCATGAGACCCAACAAATTAGGAAGACACTTAGAGACAACACACGTTAATAAGCCACTTGACTTCTTTCAAAGAAAGCTGTCAGAATACAGACAGCAGGAGAATCGCATGGTAAAATCTGAATCAGTGGACAGCAAAGCACAAATGGCTTCATTCAAAGTTGCATACAGAATTGGCCAGTGCAAAAAAACTACAAACGATTGCTGAGCAACGTAAGCCTTTTATAACAATTGCACGTGTATTTTATCTGTTTTTAACTTGGTGTTGTTTGATCTTATTGGTTTAGAAATTGATATTTCAATAAACAGTAAACTTGGCAGATTTTGTTATTATTTTGTTGACAAGTGGGGCTTGAAAATTTGCTCACCCCCTTAAGTGGGGAATGACAGAAAAAGTTTGAGAACCACTGCCTTAAAGCATGTGGGCTTTACTGATTAAATATTATCATGAACACAGATGCTAAATGGTCGGCGCAGGCTCTGAGGACTCGACCTGACATGCCGTCTGGCCCTGCTGCTTTCCTGGTGTTTACTCTCCTGAAGGCTCCTAATGAACGCATTTCTAGTGTTGGCATTCTCTTTCTGTCTGCAGTCATTAGTGCTGCTAGCATTGCTAGCATCATAACCTGCAGCCTCTAGTGTTGAAGGCTGTTCAGCTCATCTGCAAGAGACACGTCAGCATTTGTCATACTGGATGTTGGTGTTTTACAGTCTGTTCCTGTCCTTAGTCCCTTTCATAGGCTCCTAGAGCCACTCTGTTGGAGCTGTGACTATAGTTTCCTCACATAGTGCTGCTTCGCCTCCTTCGCTGCTTTCCGAATGTTGTATGACGCAGCCTTGTACGAGTCCATGTTACCTGACGCAAGTCACATATTATAGGCGGCGGTGCGAAATCTCAGAGCATTGCGGATGGTTTTATCCATCCCTTGGCTTCTGTTTCAGGTGAGTTATTAATAAAAAAAATTATTGGCCTACAGTACATCAAGAAAAAAAAACATTTAGGAGATTGCTGAAAGTCTTATAATTGGGTTGGAGAGGGTTGAACCATCATCTTTGTCAAAACATCCTGAATTAGTGTGAGTAAGAATCACTAAAATACTTAGTCAAATCAAAAAAAAAAAATGCGCAACATTAGAACTAACTGCTTTCTTTATTAGTGAAAGTACTGTAATATCATTTCCACAAGCACAAGGTGAAGAGAACCCACTACCCATGTGTATCAGTAAGCCTTCATGAGCCATGTTGCCAGTTCACTGGGTTTTCCTTCCTTAGATAACTTTTGGCAGTTTCGGAGTTGCTCTGATAAATAAATAAAATATGGCCCTTCTCACAATAGCTACATTTCAATAATTCGTTACAATTGCGAATGGAAGTGGGTGGGATATATTAGGCATTCTTACTAGGCATATTACATATTACATTCTTATTAGGCATATTACTTCTTCAAAAATGCTTAATATGTCCAGACTTCTCCAATTGTACATCATTTTGCACGTAACTGATTGATGTCACAGCATAAATGTAATGCAGAGCCTTTTGACTGAATATTTTGCATTAAATTTGACTTTGTTTTAACTGAAAATTCCTATCGTTGATCTTATAATTTCTTCTAACAAAGTGTTTGTGCAAGGAGAGTTGAAGTCTATCAAAGGAATGATGGGTACTGTATGAGGCAGGGATGCTCCATAGATGGAATGCTTATTTATCGTATAGTTTTACACATGCACACATTTGCACAGTTATGCAAAGCTAGGTGCAAACCTACTTGCATGTTTTGGAGAAAAAAATCTTTCTCGTCTTGACTTCCTGAAGTGTGTATTGATTCAATCTGATCATTTTAATTCATAAACAATCACATTCCATACAAACTTAAATAATTCTTTTGATTGTGTAAAGCTGCTTTGCGACAATGACAATTGTTAAAAGCACTATACAAATAAAATTTCATTAATTCATTCATTCATTAATTTTCTATACCGCTTAATCCTGTGTTCAGGGTCACGGGGGACCTGGAGCCTATCTCAGGAGACTTCGGGCACTAGGCAGGGGACACCCTGGACAGGGTGCCAATCCATTGCAGGGCACACACACATACACACACTCACACACCCAATCACACACTACGGGCAATTTAGGAACGCCAATTAGCCTAATCTGCATGTCTTTGGACTGTGGGAGGAAACCGGAGTACCCGGAGGGAACCCAGCAAGCACGGGGAGAACATGCAAACTCCATGCACACAGAGACGGGAATCGATCCTGGCCGGGGAATCGAACCCAGACCCTGGAGGTGCAAGGCGACAGTGCTAACCACTACACTACCGTGCCGCCAAATAAAATTTAAGAAATTTAATTGAATTGTACTGCTCCACATTAATCATCAATGTCATTGCATTGACTCATAATCCAAAATACAAAAGCTACGAAAATTCTGGTTTAAGCTCACTGTCTGAGTTCAGAGAAGTCTTTATTTAATTTAATTGAGTGTGTAAATTCGGAGCAGGCATTTTATACCTATACATTTTTAAAAGAGCATTTCATTTTTGTGCAACATTTTGTTAAACAATAACTGTCTGGCCAATAATCTAATACTTTGACTCGATAGTTATTGCAGTGATTAATATAATTTGTTTGGCAACCCTAACTACAATGCAATGCGATAACTATCTTCCACATCGGAAGCTGTATCCCATAGAAGAGAACTGGCAGAATGGCCAAATTAATAATGAGATTGCTGAAACTGATTACTGGAATTGGATTAAGAATCATATAAAACAATATAAAAATCTGGAAATATTGTGCCGAACAATAAACTTGTGGAATAAATGTAGTTGGAAATAAATCATGACTGACCATGATCAGAGGCACTTGGAATTGCATTGTAAAAAGAATAGACATAAAATAACATCTATGGTAACATTAAACATGAGCATTTTCATGTACAAATTATGTGAATGCTCAGGATTGGGAATAGATAGCTATTTGCCTTAAGAAATCAAATTATTAGACAGGAAATATCTGTAAAATAGGCTTCACCTTGCTTGGGATCATAAACATTTGACTTTGGACCAGTAATAAGGAGAGAAAGAAGGAAAGCACATGCACCCACCATGCTTCCTGTCTATTTGACAAGACTCTGGCAGCATTATGTTCATCTCGAGTTACTTTACTGTAACGTCCTCTGAGTAGGAGAGACAATGCTTTGCTTGGCGTTGAGGCTCAACCCTAGGGATTTGAGATGAGCTAGGAGGACATGCCGATGTCGAAGCGCTAGCTCCCAAGACTGAGCCAAGATCAGCCAGTCGTGTATGTAATTCAAAATACGGATGCCCTGGAATTGTACAGGAACCAGAGATGCATCCATGTCTTTTGTATATGTGCAGGATGCTAGGCCAAATGGAACCTCCTGTGTTGTGGCAATATTTCTATATGCAAATATGCATTCTTCTTGTCACAAACCAATCTTCTGATTGGATTTGAGAAACAATCATCTTGAGCGTTAACATTTTGAATGTTCTGAGATAGTGGTTCTCCCAGTTTTCCTTGGGAACCAAGAAATACCAGCTGTAGTAGCCTGACTGTCTGAGGAGGAGTGTTAGATGTTCGGAGTCCTGAAACATGGCAGGAGGCAACCGAACACCTAACATTTTGTTGGGGACCACTGTTCCCCGAAACACCAGTGGTGGCGGGCAATGGCCTCCTGAGGGTGCCAGGAAGGAGTTCCTATTCTCTGATGGAATACAACGCGCCCCTCCCTGGGGGGAGACACCCTCATGGTCCTGGGCATTTCACCAACCTCAGGACTTCTTTTTCGAGGAGATGATGATGCTTTGTGAGAGTGACAATTGTTAAAAGCTCTATTCAAATAAAATTGAATTGAATTATACTCCTTAGGTCCCTTCTTTTAGAGGCGGACTGTGAAGCGTGCGAGTCATACCCCAGTCCTTGCGAGGGGGTGCTTGACTCGCCACACTCTTTTTGTGCTTCACGCCTCATTAGAGCCAGAAGAAGCACCGATGCGAGAGTTTCTTGATCCGGTGAGAGCGCGAGAGAAAAGGGCGAACCCGTCTCACGTGCTTCCACCAGATCAATACGCGATCCCCAGGAGTAAACCACGGCTCACGATTTCTCTTTAAAGAACGTGAGCCGGGCGCGAAGCACTTTGATCGGAAGAAGATCGCAGTGCTCGCATTCTCCCTCGAGTCCAAGGATAGCGTGCTCTTCACCCAAACACTCAAAACAGAAAGCATGGCAATCGTCATCAGAGAGAAATCTCTCACATGGAGGTAAACATCTCTTTTTTTAACTCAGCCAATTTTTACTTTCGCTTTCTGTTATTCTTTTTATTTTTAATTGTTGTGCAGTATCGTTTACATACACGCAAGCACAATGCAGTCCTTGAAGACAAAAGACCTGAGGATGTTTCCGGTTCAGACCTATTTATAACCTCCAGGTGCACCTGATCAGGTGATGTCACCTGAACGAGGTTATATAAGCCAAGTTTTTGGTGTGTTTGACACACATACTACAACAACCGGTGAACAACGACCTTTTTACATACCGTTTTCACGCAGTATCGAGTGTAGCTTTTGAAAGGGAACTGAGGTTGTCAGGTCTACAGTATGTTCAGCAATGTTCTGTTGCAATAACATAGCTAACAAGACAACTTTCTATCTGATTGTACTAAATGCACAGACATTTTTCATTTGCGAAGAATCGTTTGGCTCCAGTTGTGAAAGAGTGCTTCTTGGAGCAAGACGAATATTTTTACACACGAATTGGCCAATACAGTGTCCTGATCTTCTGAAGTGCTAGAGACTTTATGGAGTGCTTCTCTCTCCTATCATCAACAAAATATTTCAGGCAAACATGTATAAACTCTGTTGCCTAGGGTGAATGCTAAAATCACTGCTAAAGGTTTGAATAAATAAATAAATAAATAAATAAATAACAAAGCATCTGTTTGTTTAATTGAATATGGTTTGATTAATTTTAAGGGAGATGTACAGCCATGTACAGTCAACTTACCATGTGGGGGTTTATTATACTGGGAAGTATGGAGCGATATCGCGGACAATATTCAAATGCAATTGCAAATTACATTTGCAATTGCGTTTCCCATATGTGGACGCACAAAGTGTGCCATAATTCAAATGCAATTGCAAACTTTGCATTACCGTTTGCTGATTCGCCTTTGCGAGCGCACACTCACTGCCAAATTTCAAATGAAAAAACAAAGTCCATTTGCATTTGTATTTCCCAGGTCTTACACGTCATGAACCTGTCATATTTAAATATCAAAATCAATTACCACATTTGCTTTTTCACTTTCTCTGCGCCGCGCGTCAAGCCGGCCAAAAATCAAACGCAATCGCTAATCCATTGGCAATTGCATTTCCAACACGTTACACAGAAAACCTGTCAATCAGCATCAGGGGCGGGTCTATACTGTGGGGCGGGATTGTATGGGGAGTGACGTCACTCGCACTCGCCGACCAAGAGGGGGATATTTGAGCACTGGAGGTGAACCGAGATTATCTAATTTGTTTATCAAGAAATAAACACACAAAAATGACAAATCGCATATTTTCTTGCTCCGGAGTGGACAGAGAAGTTTTTACAAATAAAAATATTTTTAGATCTTCTCCTGTTACAGCCTGCTGGAGCTAAATCTTTCAGAAACGCTGCATACCGGTGTTATGCGCTAAAATGCCTCCCTGCCACTGATTGCCCCCCCTCCCCAACATAACCTCTATCAAATATTATATTACAACATAAATTAATAGGTTTATGATTTACAAATTGCACCAAACGAATTTGATTATAAAATAATCTATATATAAAAAAAGACGTAGTATAGGAGGAAAATATATTAATTATATATTATTTTCATATACAACCCCTGGCAAAAATTCTGGAATCACCCCTCTCAGAAGATGTTCATTCAAATGTTTAATTGTGTAGAAAAAAAAAACAAGCACATACATGCCACAAAACTATTTTCACTCAACAATCCAAACTTCTGGCTGTATAAAACACTTAAAAAAAAACAAAGAAAGATAACTATAGTCAACGACAACTGTTTTAACAACTCAAACAGAGGAAAAAAATATGGAATCACCAAATAAAAACACTACTTGTACTTTGTTGCAGCACCTCTAGCTTTTATAACAGCTTGAATTCTCTGAGGCCTGGATTTAACTAATGTCCAACTGTATACTTCATCAGTCTGTCTCCAGCTTTGTCTTATTGCAGTTGCCAGATCAGCGTTGCAGGTTGGAGCCTTGTCCTGGACCATTTTCTTTCATTTCCACCACAGATTTTCAATTGGATTAAGGTCCGGACTATTTGCAGGCCATGCCATTGACATTATATGTATTTCCTGTAGGAATGTTTTCACAGATTTTGCCCTATGGCACGATGCATTATCATCCTGAAAAATGATGCTACCATCACCAAACATCCTTTCAATTGATGGAATAAGAAAAGTGTCCAAAATCTCAACATAAACTTGTGCATTTATAGAAGATGTAATGACTGTCATGTCTCCCATACCTTTACCTGACATACAACCCCATATCAATAATGATTGTGGAAATTTGCATGTTTTCTTCAGGCAGTTGTCTTTATAAATTTCATTGGAACGGCACCAAACAAAAGTTCCAGCATCATCACCCTGCGCAATGCAGATTCGTGATTCATCACTGAATCTAACTCTCGTCCAGTCATCCGCAGTCCAAGATTGTCTTTCTTTAGCCCACTGAACCCTTGTTTTTTTCTGTTTAGATGTTAATGATGGTTTTCTTTTGGCTTTTCTGTATATAAATCCCATTTCTTTTAGGCGATTTCTTACTGTCCGGTCACAGACATTGACTCCACTTTCTGACCATTTGTTCCTCATTTGTTTTGTTGTGCATTTTCTGCTTTCAAGTCATATTGCTTTAAGTTTTCTGTCTTGGTGCTTTGATGTCTTTCTTGGTCTACCAGTACGCTTCCCTTTTACAACCTTTCCATTTGATTTGTACTTGGTCCAGATTTTAGACACAGCTGACTGGGAACAACCAACATCTTTTGCAACATTCCATGAAGATTTACCTTCTTCAAGAAGTTTGATAATTCTCTCCTTTGTTTCAACTGACATCTCTCGTGTTGGAGCTATGAGTTATGTCAATCATCTTGCATGGTTCTACACATCCCTAATGTGTGCAAGCACTCTTTTTTCACTGTAGACTAATTAGCAGTTATAGAAATGCAAAGTGCATGGTGATTCCATATTTTTTCCCTCTGTTTGAGCTGTTAAAACAGTTGTCATTGACTATAGTTATCTTTCGTTGTTTTTTATAAAAAGTGTTTTATACAGCCAGAAGTTTGGATTGTTGAGTGAAAATAGTTTTGTGGCATGTATGTGCTTGTTTTTTTTTCTACACAATTAAACATTTGAATGAACATCTTCTGAGAGGGGTGATTCCAGAATTTTTGCCAGGGGTTGTACATGTATATTTTTATATTTCTTATTTATAATAAAAATCGCTTCGTGATAATACTCATATATTATATTTGATAATAATAATATGAATATTTGATTGTGATGTCCTCATATATTTGACAGAGATTTTGTGGGGGTGCAATCAGTGGCAGGGAGGCATTTTAGCGCATAACACCGGTACGCAGCGTTTCTGAAAGATTTAGCTCCAGCAGGCTGTAACAGGAGAAGATCTAAAAATATTTTTATTTGTAAAAACTTCTCTGTCCACTCCGGAGCAAGAAAATATGCGATTTGTCATTTTTGTGTGTTTATTTCTTGATAAACAAATTAGATAATCTCGGTTCACCTCCAGTGCTCAAATATCCCCCTCTTGGTCGGCGAGTGCGAGTGACGTCACTCCCCATACAATCCCGCCCCACAGTATAGACCCGCCCCTGACGCTGATTGACAGGTTTCTGTGTAACGTGTTGGAAATGCAATTGCAAATGGATTAGCGATTGCGTTTGAATTTTGGCCGGCTTGACGCGCGGCGCAGAGAAAGTGAAAAAGAAAATGTGGTAATTGATTTTGATATTTAAATATGACAGGTTCATGACGTGTAAGACCTGGGAAATACAAATGCAAATGGACTTTGTTTTTTCATTTGAAATTTGGCAGTGAGTGTGCGCTCGCAAAGGCGAATCAGCAAACGGTAATGCAAAGTTTGCAATTGCATTTGAATTATGGCACACTTTGTGCGTCCACATATGGGAAACGCAATTGCAAATGTAATTTGCAATTGCATTTGAATATTGTCCGCGATATCGTTCCATAGGGAAGTACATATGTGGGAAGTGCATATTCATATTGAATGTACCATGTTTACCTATAAATAAATGTGAAGATACAATTGTGATTTTCAAGTGTTTAACAAAACATTGACCATTTTATAAAGCTGATAAATCTGAGAAATAAATATAGCTTCTTCCTTATAAAATAGAAAAAACAAAAAATATTTGTATTATGGTTAAGGATTGTGCAGAAACAGAAAGAAAAAGCATAGCAGCATGCAACAATAAACAATGAAATATGTGATATTCATGACAGTAATGCTGCAAACAAGCCATAATGAGACACAGGTGAAAGTGATTAGTGACTTGTGACTTGCTGGGGCTTATGGGAAATAGCAACCTTGGGACACTATTAAGACAAATATATAAACATAAATATTACAAATATAAGAAAAGTATATAAATTGATATAATATATTATATTTATATATATATATAAATATAAAATAAAAAAATTTTGCACAGTAACTCTCCTTTGGGATTGACCCAAACAGGCATGAGTTGGCTTTGTATGTGGATTAATGAGTCTTGGACAATCATGACTCAGCAGTTCAACGGTTGTCCTTCCTTGGACTGCTTTTAGTAGGTAACCACTACACACCAGGAATGTAGATGCGGTCATATTATTTCACCAGTTTTGACACGTAGCTTTGGTTTAAAGTTTCACTCACACAACAGAAGTCCGATCTCTTTGTCTCTTGTAGTTTATTTTGTCAGCATCAAAGAATCAACACTTCATACAGTCATCTTGAGTAAATCCATTGTGATTACAGACACCAGTTGCTGCATCTTGCAAATCTCTGACTTTTACAACAACCTGTTTGCTGTATCTTGTAAATTACAGTCTTAGCTTACGAATATAACAACACTCTTGCAGTATATATCCACTTACGGGAGCTTACGGTTACAACAACCTAGTTGCTGTATCTTACATTCTTAGCTTACCGGGAGCTCTCATTAGGTGACGGTCTGAAGCTTGTGTTTCCGTAGCCTTCCACATCTAAACTGAACTCTCAATCATATCACAGTCACACAAATGCATGTAATAGTAGAATGACATCACAGACCAACCTACGATTGTCAACTTATGATGCATGACTAGGAAATATAAAGCTTATGGCTTATGTAACAAACTTAATGCTTAATACTTTACTAATGAATAGAACAAGGTAGAATAAATGAAATAACAACAAGTAAAATAAGATAAAATAAACACAACAACAAATTCAGAACAAATACGATATGGCTCTTACAAGGAACACCACAGTAGCCTTGCAGACTTATCATTTTGCTTATGTTTACATTTGTGTGTGTGTGTGTGTGTGCGCGCGTGCGCAATCATGGTACTGTGCTAAAGTCTTAGACACCCTATGTTCTCTATTTTATGCAAAAAATAAGCAGTTCTAACAGTTAAAGTCCTCTGTAAAACTATAGGTGCTACTGCAGGATGCTCAGTAAAACTGAATTATAAAATTGCACAAATTATCTTAAATTTCCTTCTAGCATTGTCACACCAAATATTGACTTTGTATCATTACTATTTATTGAGATGTATGTTTTTATACAGCATTTCTTTGCATCTCTCTCTCTCTCTTTTCCTCCATCTCTATTATATACGATTATCGAGCCTTCCTTGTGTCATCCCTACTTAAACAAACTGAAAATGCAAAACCGTATTTAGAGAATGTAAACAAGGCAATTAAAGTCCCCATGAATTAACTTCTTAGCTGTGATTTGATTAAGACAAAGTAACCTTGTGTTGAACTGCTTGCTTGACCTACACAACAACCAAAAATCTTTGGGATGGCAGATTTGACCATAGTTTGGCAAGCAGAAATGTGGTCTCACTCTGTCTGAGGAAGCAACATCCTTTAGCATTAATGAGTTTTAACATCCCATGTCTCAAGGTTAAATGTGTCCCTTTGAAATATATTTACTACTAATGGACTGCTCTATGCCTCTGTGAGTTTGCCACACATTCATTATGGCTAAAAGTACCCTAGACCATCACATCCCTATGTGGATCTTAAATGTTCCATTTCAAATCCATGGAGTTGGTAGATGAATATCTAAGTTGTACCTTTTTATCCCCATGTACAGTGCAGGTTTTTTAGGCAAGTTCCCTTTCAAAGGCTACACTCAATGCTGCGTGAAAACGCTATGGGAACATCTTTTCGTGTTGCCGGTTGTGAAGCATTTTGGCTTATATAACCTCAGTCAGGTGATGTCATCTGATGAGACGCACCTGCAGGTTATTAATAGGAGTAAACCAGAAACGTTCCTCAGATATTTTGTCTTCAGACCGCATTGTGCGCGTGAGTTACAAGCAACGTAAAAAGCAAAGAAAGTGTTTAACTCACCGATATAATGAGTTTAAAGTTTAAAATTTCCTTTTGGAGGGCGATCTCCACATTTTTTGTTTTGAGTGTTTGGGTGAAAAGCACGCTCTCCAAGGGCTTCAAGGAGACTTCGAACACTGTGATCTTCTTCCCATGAAAGTGCTTCACACGAACCTCGCGCGCTGCACTCCTGAGGATCACAAGCCGATCTGGCTGAGGCGCGCGAGACGGAAACTCCTCTCCTTTCTCTCGCCCTCTCTTCCGATCGGGAAGTCTCTCCTTCCACTTCACAAGCGCACTCCGGTGCTTCTCGTGAGTGTGTAGAAGAGACTCGTTCTCTTGCTTCTGTGGAAATGGAAATAGCTACCTGAGAACGCTCCTCTAAGGAAGATAAAGAGTATGAGGAGCTGCTTGAAGTTATAACGCGTGCAGTTGAGCGGCTGCACATTGATTGGCCACAGGAGCAAGCCTTCCCCAAACATTCAAAATTAGATGACAGATTTCTGTCGGGTGGCCAGGAGATGGAGCCACAACGCCGCTCTCTCGCCTTTTTTGACGATCTTTACAACGAATTAAATCGTACTTGGAGCAAGCCTTATTCAGCTCATGCTAGGCTATAATTCCCCCCCCCCCCCCCAGAGCCCAGATAGGGGCATGTAACATTCTTTCCTATAAGAAGGTGCCCTCCCTGGCACCCCCAGGGGGTCGGTGTTCAGTTTCCGCTGCCTTTGGTGTTTCGGACAACACCGGTCTCCAACAGCATGTTAGTCCTTCGGTCATATCCTGCCATACTCCAGGATGCCTGAATCTCGAACTGCAGGCGTTGCTGGAGAAAGGGGCCATAGAACAGGTTCCCCTTCCAGACATAGAGTCAGGCTACTACAGTCATTATTTCTTGGTCAACAAGAAAAACGGGGGGCTGCGTCCAATCCTCGATCTTCGCGGGCTGAACCGCTATCTCAAAATGTACAGATTCAAAATATTGACTGTCAAAATCATTGTCCCACAAATCCAACCATGGGATTGGTTTGTGACAATAGATCTGAAGGACGCATACTTTCACATAAAAATTTTGCCACAACACAGGAAGTTCCTGAGGTTCGCTTTCGGGGGCAAAGCTTACGAGTATCGGGTCCTTCCATTTGGTCTAGCTCTATCAACCCGCGCATACGCAAAATGTATGGATGCAGTCCTGGCTCACTTGTGACTCCAGGGAACCCGTCTTCTAAATTACATAGACGACTGGCTGATCCTGGCCTAGGCTCAGGAGCTAGCACTTCGACATCGGGATGTCATCCTAGCGCATCTCCGTTCATTAGGATTGAGACTCGACGCTACGAAAAGCGTTCTCTTTCCCGCTCAGAGGACAACATACTTGGGTATCATGTAGGACTCGATCATTATGCGGGCACAACCATTCCCCCTCGTATCCAATCCATTCTCAACGCCCTGAAGGAAATCAGGCTAGACCAGAGAGTGACTGTACATCACTTTCAAAAATGTGTAGGCCTCATGGCAGCTGCATCCACGGTGATACCTTTGGGTCTTCTGCACATGAGAGCTTTTCAGTTGTGGCTAAGAGACAGGGGATTTCAAGGGCCAATCCCCAAAAGCAAATAAGGGTTACGCGCAAAGGACTTCGTACCCTTTCTATGTGGTTCAGACACCGGTTCCTGACTTTGGGTCCCACTCTAGGTCCATCTTGTCGTCGCAAGAAGCTAACGACAGACGCTTCCCTTATCTGCTGGGGTGCGTTCTTGGATGGCCGTCCAGCCCAGCGGAGCTGGCACATCAATTGCCTCGAAATGATGGCTCTATTTTTGGCCCTACAGCACTTCCTCCAGCAGTTGAGAGACTACCATGTTCTAGTGCGGGTGGACAACACATCGGTAGTCTCCTACATAAATCGCCATGGCGCACTGCGCTCGCGCCGCTTGAACAATCTAACACACCAGCTTCTGCTTTGGGCACCGGACAAGTTCCTGCCCCTCAGGGCGATTTACATTCCGGGGCACATGAATGTGGGAGCAGACTTACTGTCCAGACAAGCTGTGACACACGGGGAATGGAGGCTCCATCCCGAAGTAGTCAGTCGGATCAGGGAAAGATTCTTTACAACAGAGGTGGACCTCTTTGCCTCCCAAGAGACAGCACAATGTCCCCTCTACTACTCTCTGACTCGTCCAGCTACCCTGGGTCTGGATGCGATGGCCCATACAGTACGTGGCCCAATTTACGCCTTTATGCATTTCCTCTGATAGCTCTGCTCCCGGAAGTCCTGGCGAGAGCCCGTCAACAGCGTTTGTGCCTCTTATTGATAGCGCCCTGTTGGCCGACCAGAGTGTGGTTCTCAGATCTAATATCTCTCCTCGATGGCTCACCATGGGTGATTCCAGTGAGGAGGGATCTTCTGTCTCAGACGGGGACTATTTCATCCCCAGCCCGAGCATTGGAACCTTCACGTAAGGGGCCACATTTACATTTATAGAGACCTTATAATAAGATAAACTATAAAATAATCAGGATTTTTTTCTTATGAACTGCAATAACTAAGAACACTAAAAAAACTGTTATAAGCTTTGAAATTAAGCTTTACTCAATTTTGTTGTACTGGAAATAGACAGACAGTTAGTCTCAAAGGGAAATTGTATTAAGATATTATGTAATTGTATCTGACAAAGTCTGTCCTATTTCTATCTTCTTTTTCTTAAAAAGTGGCGGCTTTGACAAGGCACCAATACAGTTTATGTCTCTATAAACTACTTTTTTAGTGTTAAGATGAAAGGTATAAAAGAGATTATGAAATTAATGCACATAATATTAAATTCAGTAACATCTTTAAATAATGTAATGCCATAAATCTGTTGCAGCTCAGTTACCTCATCTTGTAGGGTCATTTATAATTTAGGAGACCTGCTGTAAACAATATTAGATTCTGTAGCAGGGTGCTAACATCATTCTGCTAAAAGAGGCCACTACAATTAGGGCGTAGAGTTTCCATGAAGGGGTGTACTTGGCAGGTAGGTGGTACATGTCAAGGTAACATCCATATGAATGCCAAGATGCATAATTTCCTATCAGAACATTGCCCAGAGTATCACACTGTCTTTCTGCTGGTTTGTCTTTTTCCCATAGTGTATCCTAGTGCCATCTCTTCTGAAAGTGATGCACATAAACATGGCTGTCCACATGATGATGTAAACCCCACCTGGAACACTTCTTACAAATCTTGGTAAGTAAGCAGCTAACACAAGTTACTGAAATAATGACTCTGTCTGCCTGCATACACAACTTTATAGGGTGAAAGTTACTTTTCTTACGACTAAAGAAGAGAAGTTAGAATGGAGATAAAACAGGAGGTAAATGTCAACTTTTTAAAATGTTACAGAAGTATTAAATGTGTAACCATTACAAACTAAAACAAGGCTTGAAATATTTAATTTACCTATATTGAGTCTAGAATATACAAGTTTTCTACTAGAATATACTAGATTTTCCATTAACTAAAGTTAAAAAAAATTATATAATTGATAGTAATGCGAAAATAAAGTTGAGTATAATTTTTATACAAGAGACAAAGACCTGTACAAGGGACATTCAAGTCAAAGCAGGACCCTTGATTGTGCAGAATAACAGGACAGACTCAGAGTAAAAGCTCCCCTTTTTTTCTATACAGTATATGAGGTTGTGCATTGATCTGCAAGAGCAAAACGCCTTTGGTGATCAAAGCAGTCCGTTTTTTGTAAAAGCATTCCACTGGAATGTTCACCGGAATTTTTACCAGCAATGGGATCTGTAAAATCAAATCAGTTTTACGTCTTCGTTTCAGAGAATTTTCATCACAAGTCCCCCATTGACTTGAACACCACTCGTAGATCAGTGTGATGATGTAATAGTAACAGTCACACTTCTACTTACTTGTATACTATAATTCCTTTTTTAGGTGCCAGCTTATGGGATGGCGGTGTAAGCTCTGCACATTTGACCAGAGGTGTCAAGTAACGAAGTACAAATACTTCGTTACCTTACTTAAGTAGAAATTTTGGGTATCTATACTTTACTGGAGTAATTATTTTTCAGCCGACTTTTTACTTCTACTCCTTACATTTTTAAGCAATTATCTGTACTTTCTACTCCTTACATTTTAAAAATAGCCTTGTTACTCTATTTTTATGATCAGAACTCGCAAACTACCCCCCCCCTCCCACCCGCATGATAAGAACGCGCAAAACGCCTGATCCCCCCGGTCGCATGATGAGGACGCGCACAACGCCCCTCCATCCCCCCCCCCCCCCCCCCCCCCGGGTGCATGATGAGAACGCGCACAACGCCCGATCAGAAAGCGAGACCTTAATGCTTTTGTCGCCCCTCACGGTACTTTTACTTTTATACTTTAAGTAGTTTTGAAACCAGTACTTTTAAACTTTTACTGAAGTAAAAAGCTTCGGTTGATACTTCAACTTCTAAAGAAGTATTTTTGAACCCTAGTATCTATATTTCTACTCAAGTAATGAATGGGAATACTTTTGACACAACTGCATTTGACACATCATCAAAAGGAATTTTATTATCGAGTGAAGCATGGTACTGTAGATCAATTATATTCAGTGTGCTTTCAGTGTGTCATTGCTTCTTTAAGACCTGATAAGGTCCGCACATACATTTGTATGGATCCCACAGTTTGCAGGAAACTAAAGTGTGAAGGTGTGCAAACTTTCAGATGTAAAATGTGACTCTACAGTATGTGATTATATTCTAATACAAAAGTCTACTTTCCACATATTAACTGTAATACTGTATCAGAAATATTGTTTGTGAGACTGTTTACTAATGAGATCAGTTCGGCTCATTGTTTGTGATCTTGTTACTGTACATATCATTATGTCACTTAGGTTAACTTAGGATAACCATTCAACCACAACTTCTGATTTTCATTTACTCAATTTTGTACAATCATTGTACTAAATAAAGTTATTCAGGTCTACTTAATTTTTATACTGACTTGTACTGAATTCATGAAGTATATTTTACAAGATTTTGCAACTGTTATATTTACTTTAATATTTTTAAGTGTAAAAATGTTTCACCAAAGAAATTGAGTACAATACTGTTTTATTTTTTAGTGTGTACAGTAGCTACAGTATCAACAGCGGTTTCCTCACAATTCTCTCTATTCTTAAGCCATTGTTGCTTTCCTATGGTTGGCGGCAATGAACTATAACTTGGCATCCTTGTAGAATATAACTTCCTGATGACCCTAAATTCTTTCATACTACAGGTGAACCATACACACACTGACTGAAGGCTAGATTAAAACCCACAACCCTGGACGTGTGAGGTAACAGTGCTAACCACTAAGTCACCATGCTATCATTCTTGCACTAACCTTTTTGTATTCAGTCTGAAGAATTTGGTAAGATGTCTCGAATAACACATTAGAGTTTGTCATGTTTTCTTGAGAAACGATTAAAACTGTGTTTGAATTAAACAGTGCCTAGTATATTTATACATAAATCAATCCAACATTTTGCTGATACTGGATTAAGCACCCAATATATAAAAATATTATATAAAATTTCTCACAGTATTGTTGTAAGGCACTGTGATGTTAGTACTGTATGTGCTATGCAAGTCTCTCAGGCATGTTTTGTAGTCTTGAAAGAGACATAATAATTAGAAATAATTGTAAACATTATAGTCATACGTACTGTACTGTATATGGATCTATCATCCAATGTAAATTATACTATTATCAGGGTATAAAATCATATGTTAGCTTTGAACTGTAACAATCATCTATTAATGAGTCTCATGCATGCCTTTCTGTTGGTTGGTCAGTGTTGTACTGTTTCTCACACTAAAGGGCCAGTAGCCAGCATTTCTAAAATTCAGAATTTATGAGGATGTCTAACAGGTCAAAGTGGTCATTGAAATCTATTCATGTTGGCAGACTGACTAATAAGTAGGCCACAATCCAAGCTACTGTAGTTGTAAGAGCCATATCGTACTTGTTATGAATTTGTTGTTGTGGTTATTTTATTTGTTGTTATTTCATTTATTCTACCTTATTATATTCATTAGTTAAGAAGTAAGCATTAAGTTTATTACATAAGCCATAAGCTTTAAATTAGTTAGTTATGCATCCATTTTGACAATCGTAAGTTGGTCTGTGATGTCATTCCACTATGACATGTATTTGTATGACTATAGCATGATAGAAAAGTCAGTTTAGATGCGGAAGGCTACGGAGACACAAGCTTTTGACCGTAAGCTAAGAATGTAAGATACAGCAACTAGGTTGTTGTAACCGTAAGCTACCCGTAAGCAGATATACAACAAAAGTGTTGTTATATGCGTAAGGAATTTATAAGATACAGCATCTGGTGTTGTAATCACAGTGGATTTACTCAAGACGACTGTATGAAGTGTTGATCCTTTGATGCTGACAAAATAAACTACAAGAGACAAAGAGATCGGACTTCTGTTGTGTAAGTGAAATTTCAAACCAAAGATACGAGTAAAAACTAGTGAAATAATATGTCCGCATCTACACTAGTCATAAGCAAGTTTAAGGTCTTTCTCAAGGCTTTGGCAGTGGATGGGAACAACCATAATGCAATTAAAAACTTCACTGAGCAAAATATCTGCAAAATATGCATGTAATGAAATATGAAAATGTATAAAGTATTACCTCAATAAAACCAATCAAAACAAATCAGGTAATGATTTCTATACACTTCAGGGACATGTTAGAGTGAGCAGTATTTTAAGATGAGAATGAGAATACCAACATAACACAAAATTTCCTAAAAAGGTGGGTGGAGCCTGTCATGGTACACTATAAATGCCATGTTTCTATTATAACCAAAACTGTTTAATAATTTTATTTTATGAACATCTTTACTATATCATTACTGATCGTTTAGACCTATCACATCAACTTTCTAACCTAAAAATTATTCTTATGCTGATTCTTAATCCAGCGCTGTAAATCTACGCAGCACCATGTAAAAATTTTGATTAACAAGTAGACCTATGGGAGAAACACACAATCTTTCTTTTATTTAATTTGTTTTATTAATTGTCACTTGAAATATCCAAGGTTATACCTGATAATATTTAGAAATGTTACATTCAATCAAACATGATGTGATATTACAATATTATATTATAATAATATAGCACATCTTAAAAAATTAGAATATCGTGGAAAAAGGTTTACTGTAGTATTGTACTTTAATTCAAAAATTAAACTAAATATTCAAGATTTAACACACATCAAGTGACATATTGCAAGCCAGCTTTTTATGCTTTGAGCTTACAGCTCATGAAAATCCAGTATCTCAAAATACAGTGGTGTGAAAAACTATTTGCCCCCTTCGTGATTGCTTATTCTTTTGCATGTTTGTCACACTTAAATGTTTCTGCTCATCAAAAACTGTTAACTATTAGTCAAAGATAACATAATTGAACACAAAATGCAGTTTTTAAATGAAGGTTTACGTTATTAAGGGAGAAAAAAAACTCCAAATCTGCATGGCCCTGTGTGAAAAAGTGAATAGCCCCGCTTGTTAAAAAATAACTTAACTGTGGTTTATCACACCTGAGTTCAATTTCTGTAGTCACCCCCAGGCCTGATTACTGCCATACCTGTTTCAATCAAGAAATCACTTAAATAGGAGCTACCTGACACAGAGAATTAGACCAAAAGCACCTCAAAAGCTAGATATCATGCCAAGATCCAAAGAAATTCAGGAACAAATGAGAACAAAAGTAATTGAGATCTATCAGTCTGGTAAAGGTTATAAAGCCATTTCTAAAGCTTTGGGACTCCAGCGAACCACAGTGAGAGCCATTATCCACAAATGGCAAAAATATGGAACAGTGGTGAACCTTCCCAGGAGTGGCCGGCCGACCAAAATTACCCCAAGAGAGCAAAGACAACTCATCCGAGAGGCCACAAAAGACCCCAGGACAACATCTAAAGAACTGCAGGCCTCACTTGCCTCAATTAAGGTCAGTGTTCACGACTTCACCATAAGAAAGAGACTGGGCAAAAATGGCCTGCATGGCAGATTTCCAAGGCGCAAACTACTTTTAAGCAAAAAGAACATTAAGGCTTGTCTCAATTTTACTAAAAACATCTCAATGATTGCCAAGACTTTTGGGAAAATATCTTGTGGACCGACGAGACAAAAGTTTAACTTTTTGGAAGGTGCGTGTCCCGTTACATCTGGCGTAAAAGTAACACAGCATTTCAGAAAAAGAACATCATACCAACAGTAAAATATGGTGGTGGTAGTGTGTTGGTCTGGGGTTGTTTTGCTGCTTCAGGACCTGGAAGGCTTGCTGTGATAGATGGAACCATGAATTCTACTGTCTACCAAAAAATCCTGAAGGAGAATGTGCGGCCATCTGTTCAACGGTCAACTCCAAGCGATCTTGGGTGCTGCAGCAGGACAATGACCCAAAACACACCAGTAAATCCACCTCTGAATGGCTGAAGAAAAACAAAATGAAGACTTTGGAGTGGCCTAGTCAAAGTCCTGACCTGAATCCTATTGAGATGTTGTGGCATGACCTTAAAAAGGCGGTTCATGCTAGAAAACCCTCAAATAAAGCTGAATTACAACAATTCTGCAAAGATGAGTGGGCCAAAATTCCTCCAGAGCGCTGTAAAAGACTCGTTGCAAGTTATCGCAAACGCTTGATTGCAGTTATTGCTGCTACGGGTGGCCCAACCAGTTATTAGGTTCAGGGGGCAATTACTTTTTCACACAGGGCCATGTAGGTTTGGATTTTTTTTCTCCCTAAATAATAAAAGCCCTCATTTAAAAACTGCATTTTGTGTTTACTTGTGTTATCTTTGACTAATAGTTAAATGTGTTTGATGATCAGAAACATTTTGTGTGACAAACATGCAAAAGAATAAGAAATCAGGAGGGGGGCAAATAGTTTTTCACACCACTGTATAAGAATATTTATATATATTGAAAAATCCTTAAAAAGAAATAATCGTTAAATAAAAAGATAATGGGTACAATTGTTGAAACCTAGTATCAAGCCACTTCATACCTAGAGAGAGTGTCAGGTTAGGGTTCCATTCCATACCATTTACCAGCTGAGTTTAGAGAACTTCCTGCTTCAATCTGCTGAGAAGCTTTATGGAAATGTTGAATTACTTTTTTAGAAGACTTAACACCTGCCCACAGTGCCAAAACTACTACTGTTCTTACTGGTTTGTTGACCATGATATTACTGTGTTTGATTTGGTCAGCCATTTCAACTGACCTTAAAAAAATCTACTGTATGGGCTACTGTCAAGAGGAAGATCCAACCTACTCAGACAGACGCAGCTATTGAAGCTACCTTGTCTTCAATAATGCATCAGCACTACCACTAGCCTCTGTGCCACTGATGCAGTAACTTGTGCTGATACTTATTTTTTTGATAACTTATTTTTTTCAGCAATTTGAGCTGCAGTAGTTTTATTGGAATACATGGTCCAGTCTTTGCTTCCTACATGCATCAGTAAGCCTTTAACTGCCCATGACCCTGTTGCCTGTTTGTTTTCTTTCCTTGGGCCAGTTTTAGTAAGTCCAGCATTTTGAAGTTGCTCTGACCAAGCTGTCTAACCATACAAAATGTCCAAACCACTCAAAATCTTGTGCATGCCCATCCTTTTCTGCTTCCAAGAAATCACCTCCAGGAACAAACTGTTAATTTGCTGCCTCATATATACAACACATTTCTTTGTTCCATTTTAACAAGACGATATAACCGGTGGCGGCGCGGTGGTGTAGTGGTTAGCACTGTCGCCTTGCACCTCCAGGGTCTCGGTTCGATTCCCCGGCCAGGCTCGATTACCGTCTCTGTGTGCATGGAGTTTGCATGTTCTCCCCGTGCTTGGTGGATTTCCTCTGGGTACTCCGGTTTCCTCCCACAGTCCAAAGATATGCAGGTTAGGCTAATTGGCGTTCCTAAATTGCCCGTAGTGTGTGATTGGGTGTGTGAGTGTGTGTATGTGTGTGTGCCCTGTGATGGATTGGCACCCTGTCCAGGTTGTACCCCGCCTAGTGCCCGAAGTCTCCTGGGATAGGCTCCAGGTCCCCCGCGACCCTGAACACAGGATTAAGCGTTATAGAAAATGAATGAAAGGATATAACCCGTTACTTGTCATAATGTTATCGCTGGTCAGTGTATGTCTGTGTTATTTTAGAGACCATATTTTCTGTTACCATTTCGACATGCTGTACTACGATAGTTTACGCCTGTCCTTCTACCTTCACTAACCAAGCATGGTATTTCAAATCACATACAGTGGAACCTCGGATTACGAGCATAATTCGTTCCGGAAGTGGGCTCGTATTCCAAAACACTCGTAAAACAAATTAAATTTTCCCATAAGTAATAATGGAAACTTAAATTATTCGTTCTACAGCCCAAAAAAATTAATACATAAAAATAATGAATACAAAATATAAAGTACAAATAAAACAAATTAACCTGCACTTTACCTTTCAAAAAAGTAAAAAATAAATCCAGACAGATAAGTGTTCCCGTTTGTGCGTGCAGGCGCTGTGTGTGTGTGTGTGTGTGTGTGTGTGTGTGTGTGTGTGTGTGTGTGTGAGGCTAGAGTAAGTGGAGACTCTTGCTTTCATCCCCTCCTGTCTCCCCCTTTCTCATCTTACACAGTAAAACATTCTCCTTTGAGAATAAACACGCACATATTAACGGAAAGACTGTTGTTCATTTCTAAATTATTAAAGCTTCTCTGCTTTATTTTAATGTTGCTCGCGACAGCGTAACAGCCCATTAATTCATGCTCGTGTAATGATGAGATGGACAAACTGGTCGATGCCTGTTCTTTTATTTTCTGCATTTTCAGGTTATAGAACAAACTTTCGGGTGGATCCTGCACTTAAATCCAACTGAAAAAACTACTGAAGAACAAAACTCAGGCTCTATATCCTAGCTTACAACTCGCATTCGCATTCAAACACACCGGACTGCATTACCCACAATGCATCTCCCGCACTGGACTACACTTCCGTAAACAGCAGTCATAAATCAACGTCTCTCTCCCGCTACACTGTTTTATCTGAAAATTAGCAATAAACATCGTTAATAACACTTGTGTGAGCGCAAACAAACAATCACTGCTGTAAAGTAAAACAAACAAACAAATGAACCAGCACCTTACTTCTGAGCTGAGTTTCTTCGGAGAGCAGAGTGTGTGTGTCTCTCACGCACGTGTGTGTTTGTTTTTGTCTGAAGAGGGATTCACACGCACACGGTCGGCAAAGTGTCAAATTACGCTCGCACACAGACCCCTCCCCCCCCACACACACACACACCGCTATGAGCTGAGGAAGAAAATGGATTTTTAACCTCTGTATTGAGAATTTCTATTGTTTTACTCGCGCGCACACCTGTGTGTTATAAGAAACAGTACACGCGCTGTACACATGTGCTTCCGAACAGAAAATAAAATATGTTCCCTTTCAAAGGCTTCACTTGATGCTGCATGAAAACGCTATGGGAACCATTTTGTCGCGTCGTCGGTTGTGAAGCATGTGTGCAAACATGCCAAATTTTTGGCTATATATAACCTCGGTCAGGTGATGTCATCTGATTAGACGCAGCTGCAGGTTATAAATACTAGTGAGCCGGCGACAAACCTCAGATCATTTGTCTTCACCGACATTGTGATTTGCGTGTGTGCAGCAAGCATCATTAAAACAGAGAGAAAAAAACCCATAAACTCAACAGATAGAATGGCGGAGTTCAGAGTTAGATGCCCGTGCGATAGCTTTCTTTCCGAAGGCGATACGCACATCCTCTGTTTTGAATGTTTGGGTGAGAGCCACGCTCTCCTTGGACTTAAAGGAGAGTGTGAGCAATGCGATAATCTCCCGATGAAAGTGTTACGCGCATGCCTCACGTTCTTTAGGGAACCACGAGCTGCGCTGCACTCCTGGGGATCTCAGGTTGATCTGGCCGAGGCACGAGAGACGGAGTCCCTCCTTTCTCTCGCCCTCTCCACAGATCACGAAATCTCTCCCTCCACTTCACGAGCGCGTGAGAGGTGTCTCTCGTGAGTGTTCAGAAGAGATTCATTCTCCCGCTTCTGTGGAAATGGAATTAGCTACCTCAGAACGATCCTCTAGAGATGATAAAGAGTATGAGGAGTTAATTGAAGTTATAACGCGTGCAGTCGAACGACTACACATTGATTGGCCACAGGAGCAAGCTCACCCTAAACGATCTAAATTAGACGACAGGTTTCTATCGGGTGGCCAGGAGATGGCGCCACAACGCTGCTCTGTTCCCTTTTTTGATGATTTCCACAACGAGTTATCTCGTTCATGGAATAAACCCATTTCTTCCCGTATATTTGTACCATCGACTTCGTTTTATTCGAATATCGTGGATGCGAAGGCACGAGGTTACGTGAGGATGCCCCAGATTAAGGAGACGCTCACTGCCTATCTCGCTCCTAGGACATCATCCTCACTAAAGAAGCCAACCCTTCCCTCCAAGCCGTGTAGAACTTCTTCTACCCTGGTAGGGAAGGCGTTCCAAGCAGCAGGTCAAGCCACCGCTTCCTTGCACACCATGGCGGTTTTGAAAGGGCATACCAGGCCGACCTGCTGAATGATCTGAGCACGAGCGGCAATATGAATCACGAAGCATTCATAGAATTACGCCGGGCTACTGATCTGTCCCTGCGTGCGACAAAACAGACAGCCGTGCTATTGGCCGTTCTATGGCCTTCCCGGTGTCTGCAGAGAGGCACCTGTGGCTAAACCTGACAGGCATTAAGGACAAACATCGAGCATTCCTTCTCGATGCTCCTATCTCACCCTCAGGCCTATTTGGCGATGCGGTTAATACCGTCGCCACCAGATTTAGAGAGGCCAGGCTTTATGAACAGGCTTTTGGAAAATTTCTCCCACGCCGTGCTCAGGAGTCGAGGCCGTCGGCCACCCAGCCTCGATTTTTTCCAGAACACCGAACCACTAACACCCCCCAGCCCAGTAGAAGTACTCATACCCCTTTCGGAGAAGCAGGCAGCGTGGAAGCTAATGCCAGGTGTATCTCCATGGGTCTTAAAGACTGTAGAGAAAATGATACAGGATCCAGTTTACATATCGCCCTTCACATTTCAACGGCATGGTCTCCACTTCCATGATACCGGAAAGGACGCATTTTCTGAGTTCCGAACTCCAGACACTACTGCAAAAGGGAGCCATAGAACAGGTTCCTCCTCCAGATATGGAGTCAGGCTACTACAGTCGGTACTTCCTGGTCCCCAAGAAGGACGGGGGACTGCATCCAGTTTTGGATCTTCGCGGTTTGAACCGCTATCTCAAAAAATGCAACTTCAACATGTTGACCATAAAAACTATTGTCTCACAAATCCAACCACAGGATTGGTTTGTGACAATAGATTTAAAGGATGCATACTTTCACACAGAAATTTTGCCACAGCACAGGAAGTTCCTGAGGAACTTTTTTGGGGGGAAAAGCCTACCAATTTCGGGTCCTTCCATTCGGTCTAGCCCTATCACCCTGCACATACACGAATGGATGCGGTTCTGGCTCCCTTGAGACTCCAGAGCATCCGCATTTTGAATTACATAGACGACTGGCTAATCTTAGCCCAGTCTCAGCAGCTAGCACTTCAACACCGGGATGTCGTCCTAGCTCATCATCATTCGCTGGTATTGAGACTCAACACCATGAAAAGCGTTCTCTTTCTGGCGCAGATGACAACATACTTGGGCGTCAGGTGGAATTCGATCACTATGCAGGCACATCTGTCTCCTGCTCGTGTCGAATCCATAAACAATGCTCTGAAGGAAATCAGGCTAGACCAAGAAGTGACTGTACATCCCTTACAGAAATGTTTAGGCCTCGTGGCAGCTGCATCCATAGTGATACCTTTGGGTCTCTTGCAAATGAGAGCTTTTCAGCTGTGGCTAAGAGCCAGGAGAGGTCACACGAGAACAAATCCCGAAGGCGAATAAGGGTTACGCGCGAAGGACTTCGTACCCTTTCTATGTGGTTCAGACCCCGGTTTCTCACCTTGGGTCCCACTCTAGGTCCGTCTTGTCATCACAAAATGCTAACGAACAGACGCTTCCCTTACCGGCTGGGGCGCCCAAGGGAGCTGGAGAGGCCACCTTTTCACATGGCACATCAATTGCCTCGAAATGATGGCTCTATTTTTAGCTCTACAGCATTTCCTCCAGCAGCTGAGAGGCTACCATGTCCTAGTGCGGGTGGACTCCTACATAAATTGCCAGGGCGGCCTGCATTCGTGCCGCTTGAACCAGGTAGCGCATCAGGTTCTGCTCTGGGCTCAGGACAAGTTCCTGTCCCTCAGGGCGATTCACATTCCAGGATACAGGAATGTGGGAGCAGACTTGGTGTCCAGACAAGCTGTGCATCACGGGGAATGGAATCTCCACCCCAAAGTAGTCACTCGAATCTGGGAGAGATTCTTTACAGCAGAGGTGGACCTCTTTACCTCCCAGGAGACTGCACAATGTCCTCTCTACTACTTGCTGACTCATCCAGCTCCCCTGGGTCTGGACGCGATGGCCCATACGTGGCCCAATTTACGCCTCTATGCATACCCTCCAGTAACTCTGCTCCCGGGAGTCCTGGCGAGGGTCCGTCAACACGGTTTGTGCCTCTTATTGATAGCGCCCCATTGGCCGGCCCGAGTATGTTTCTCAGAGCTAATATCTCTTCTCGACGGCTCACTTTGGATGATTCCAGTGAGGAGGGATCTTCTATCTCAGGCGCAGGGGACAATATTTCATCCCCGGCCCGACCTCTGGAACCTTCACGTTTGGCCCCTGAATGGGACCAATTAAGTCACGCTGGCCTTTCAACCAGGGTAATTGACACAATCCTAAGTGCTAGGGCTCCCTCCACTAGAAGAATTTATGCCTTCAAATGGAAGGTATTCGAAAGCTCTGGTGCATGGCAAAGCAGGTGGACCCAGTCCACTGCCAAATCGTTTCCGTGCTGGAATTCCTGCAAGAAAAATTGTCCTCGGGCTTGTGCCGTAGTACCGTCAGAACGTATGTGGCCGCTATTTCAGCCTGCCACGTTCTGACTGAATGGGGTTATTGTGGGAAATCACCCTTTAGTTGCCCGTTTCATTCGTGGAGCTAAACGCTTGAGGCCACCCACTAGAGCCACGGTCCCTTCGTGGGATTTATCTATCGTGCTTGAAGGTCTAATTGACATTCCTTTTGAACCACTAGAGTCAGCGCCCGACAAGCTTCTGACTCTTAAGATGGTTCTTCTTATGGCCATTACCTCTCTCAAGATGATTGGAGACCTGCGTGCCTTATCAGTCTCCCCATCTTGCCTGGACTTTGCCCCTGGGCTAGTCAAGGCCATCTGGCATCCTCACCCAAACTAGCTACCGAAAGTTCCTTTCTCAACAATGCACCCTGTCGTCCTGGAAGCCTTCTGTCCTCCGCCTTTTGCAGATTAGGAGCAGGAGAAACTTCACTTACTGTGCCCAGTATGTGCTCTTCAGGCCTATGTCCACCGCACCAGCCAGTGGCGTAAGTCAGAGCAACTCTTTATATGCTATGGAGGCCGCAACCGGGGGGCGGCCACCACCACACAAACTTTGTCACACTGGGTGAGAGATGCTATTGCCCTCTCCTACGAGGCGCGTGGACTCACTTCACCTCTAGGAGTCAGGGCTCATTCGACCAGAGGGGTCGCCTCATTCATTGCTATTGCAAGAGGCACTCCCCTGCAACAAGTGTGTGACGCGGCGGGTTGGTCCTCTCCGCACACATTTGTAAGATTTTATAGTCTGGATGTCCATGCCACTCTGTGCTCACGAGTCCTCGAGTCAGCTTCCCAGACATAGATTATATATATAGTATTTTAACCTGCAGCTGCGTCTAATCAGATGACGACACCTGACCGTGGTTATATATAACCAAAAATTTGGAGTGTTGCACACACATGCTTCACAACCGGCGACGCGACAAAATGGTTCCCATAGCGTTTTCATGCAGCATCTCGTTCCCGCCTCGTTCCACACAGGGTCACAGTGTGTAAACTGTAAACACGTGCACTGATGTTGATTATACCAGTAAGAGACGAGCACTAAGACCCAGGAGAGACGATTACCCACAATTCTGCAGTGCACGAAAGAGAAAAACCGTTGGCTCAGTTGTGATGACGTGACGCTTGGCCTCAAAACAAGAAGCGCATGCATGATACTCGGTGCTCATAACCAAGACAATGCTCGTTTTTTAAGTCAAAATTTATTAAAAATCTTTGCTCGTCTTGTGGAACACTCGTAAACCGTGTTACTCGTAATCCGAAGTTGTCCTGTACTCAGTACTTATCTAGACCATTATTAGTACTAATACAACCATGTTTCCAATTAAATCAGTGTTTGCATTTTAAAAACCTTTCATACTGTTTATCTTCTGAATTTTCTTAATCAGAAGGACTATAATTACAGGACAGTGATATTTCGCTCTGATGTACCAACTACAGTATAGTTGATGTGGCTTTTTTAATTCCTCCAGATGTACATACTGTAGGATACACAAGTGAATATGTGAACAATGCTGAATGTATTACTGCTGCTTTTGCATGCGCGAACACGATCATGTGTCGAGTATGTCTCACTTCACCCCAGCATATATTACATTCTTATATAACAACACAACTTTTTGGAAGAACCCACTAGACTGTTAAGTCAGTGCACAGAATATTTCTTTGGTTTTTAGTCACTTTTTATTTTGCTACTAAAATAAAACGTTTAAATGTTACTGTAGTCTGTATAGTTAAAAATGTGCTGTGGTCTAGGCTTGGGGTCATGGAAACTTCATAATGTGCATTTAATCGTGTGGTGTGGGCATTTAGTCTACAGTATGTGTCCACCCTGTTGGGAAAGGGTGTTTCACACTACATTGGTGTCAGAAGTGGGATGGAGAATTACGAGTTGGAGCGCACTATTGAGGACCTCCAGAAGATCCAAGTAGGCCACCGAGTAGCAGAGCAATTATGGAAGAAAGAGCATCTTCCTGATGGAGCCAGCGCGAGCAAAGGAGCGCGACCTAAGCGAAGCGGCGGGATGAAGATCCCGGCACTGGATCTCGGGGCGGAGCCCAATGTTGACGCTGCGCAAGCGTCGGAGCAAGCTACAGCTCTGTGCGCCGTCAGACGGCGAGGTGACTCTCTGTGTGTCCATCCTGTTGGGGAAGGGTGTTTGGGTTAGTGGCTTTGGCCAAATTGGCTGTTATGTGTGACCTGTTGAATGTGCTCCGGTTCATGCTAAGGCTGAATTGGATGAGGCTCTCGTGTGAATGTGCTGTTCATGCTATACAGTGCTGAGAATAAAGAAAGTACTCCCAGCCATTGCATTGGGCAGCAAGTAAGCTCACTCGTCTCTCCAACATCCTTTCCGTCGGTAAAATGCTATAATATCATTTGTCCAAAATATTTGGGACCCACTGCAGTAACCTCTGTGTTACAGTATTTTGGATTTTAGCGTCTGATTTTGTTTCTTGCTAGTGAAGAATCTGTTTTTCTTGGTAGATGGTAATCTGGTTAATTGTTTTATACAGTATTTATTTTGTTTATGATTTAGCAGGTGCACGTGGGTTTTGTTCCACTTCCAATTTTTTCTGGGGGTGACCACAGAACAGGTGCCCACGTTTAGGAAGCAAACCAAGGACAGGACAGAGGAGATATAGGACTGAAATCAAGACATATGGCCATAATATGAACAAAAGCTATTTGCAGTGCTGGGAATCATGCCATCCACAGAGAGGGAATTGACACCAAGCCTACTGTTTTTGTGCTGCAAGTTTGCATTTGCCAATAAGTGATCAAACACATTGCTGTTATGGTGATTCATGGTCAAGTTCTTTTCTTACCAATGTTACAGTAAAGATGTTGTCTGCAAAGAGAGATCATTGTGCAAAGTTATATATTGCAGTATAATTCATAAGGCAATTTTGTGTATGTCCCTTCGTGCCTTAGTTTCTGGCAAGTTGACACACATCTATGCTTTCGCTCTCTTTGTTATTATTAATTCATTAACCTCACTGCAACCTTTTGGCCTAAAACATATCACACAAATTTACATCTGGGTCTGTTGAATGGAAGAGTGCAATGAACAGTTTAATGGTCCTAGTAAATATTTTTGTTGTATATAGATTATGTGGTTGTTACATTAAATATTAACAAGATCAAATCACTGCATGGGCAAGACAGTGCCGAGTGCTGTATGTGCAAGACCCTGCTTTGTCTTTTAGCTAAATAAACACAACATGCTGATTTTTTTTCAACAAATTTGAGGGATAATGTTTCCTTGTCAGCTAAACGTGTTACGTCCCCATACTTAACACAGTAATGGGTGAAAATGTTATGTGCTGTCCAATTAGATTGAGCCTGGCATTTTTTTTTTAGCTTGGAATTAGACTAATTTACATCATTCACTTTCACTGAGAGTGACATTTGAGAACACAATTTAAATGTGCAGTAGATGTAGGTTATGGGCTGTGCTAAATCCTTTGACTGTTATGGGATCTGAAACCACAAACATCGGGACGCCAGCTCAGAATCTTAGCCACTGAACTTTTAACAAGTAGGCTGCTTGCAGATGATAAGCATGCCACACTTTGCTCAATACAAGGCTGGGCACACACTTCTACTTTGCTCACTAAGGGATTTAAGCAGTGCTACAACATCAGCACATTTTCGCTGGAGATTAGTAACACATTTGGAAACCATTCACCTAACTCTGTTTCTATACTTGCTGACAAATGTACTTGCTGTTTCTATTTTTTCATGTTTAATAATTCAGGAAATTGTAAAATCATGAAAAACAGTCTCTTCTTAGTGTATGGAAAATAAGTAAATTCTGATCACATCAAAAATAAAAACTGTCATGAGTGCTACTGTATAAATAAAACCAGTTGAAAGGTTGTGAATTAGGAATTAGAGAACATGGGTATATTGACAAATGTACATTATTGCTTTCATTTATTCATTCATCTTCTGTATCAATGGTTAGGGTTGTTGTGGTTTAATTCATTAATTAGGTTGGGGGGGAAAGAACCAATAGAAATATTACATAGGATAAAGGTAAAACTGCAGAAGTGGTAAGATTTATTAGAATTTCATGGGGAATAATTCTGGAGAAAATAGGGAGAAAAGGCAGTCAGTTGTTTCAGGGGTGCATCATTGTCAAAGAGCGGGTGAAGCTAACAGATAACACATAATACTTTCCATCTGTGTATCATTATGCATATTTTCTTTATGTGTGTCTATATGTGTGTGTGAGAGAGCAGTGATTGAGAGTATTGGGACCACGAAGGATGAAGCGTGTGTATGCATGTGTCTCTGTGTAGATGTGTAGCTCTGTGATTCAGCTAAAAAAGCAACATTTCAATCACAGTGGGTGCTAAAGTAAAAAACATTTAATTTCCCAACATTCCAAAAAAATTCACACAGGCCTTTGCATAACTTAAATAAGAAAAAGGAAAAAATGCAGTTAAGCGATAATTCAATTCAATTCAATTTTTTGTATAGCGCTTTTAACAATTGACATTGTCTCAAAACAGCTTTACACAATCAAAAGAATTATTTGAGTTTGTATGGAATGTGAATGTGTATGAATCTAAATGTTCAGATTGTCCCTGGTGAGCAAGCCGAGGGCGACAGTGGCAAGGAAAAACTCCATGAGATGGTAATAGGAAGAAACCTTGAGAGGAACCAGACTCAACAGGGAACCCATCCTCATCTGGGTGAAACAGATAGCAGGAAATTATCTGCATTTATACAGTGTTAGGTGGCAGGCAGTTCAGCTATAATAGTTGATGTTAATTGATGTTAAAATGGAGTCCAGTAGTTATTGGAGACTCAGATAGACTTGTAGAAAGTTCCAGTCCTGAACTATCGAATTGTCAAGTCCTCAGAGAAACAGCTGACAACACCAGTCGAGGCCAGAACCATCTTCTAAGTAGATAGAATCATCCCCAGACACCAGACGCATCCCAAAGAGACACATGGGGCATCCATGGGACGAGACCTCCAACCAGAAATGGGGCACCAGGATGGATCAGGCAGGTCCGGAGGGCAGAGGGAGTCTGGATCACTGGCAGCTCAGGAATGACATGTGTAGCTTGACAGAGAGAGAGAGAGAGAAAGAGTGAAAGGGGGAGACAGGGGGAGAGAGGAAAGAGAAAGAGGGGGAGAAAGAGAAGAAGAGGAGAGATGGCAGTTAGGTATGGTCACAGTCACCTAATGTATAATGTGAATGTATATTTACTGTAGAGTGCAAGCACGGACTCCGGCAGGACTAACTATGACAGCATAACTAAAAGGGAGAGCCAGAAGGAAACACAAACATGAGGGCTCCCTGAGATGTAAAGCAAACAATCACCTCACCGTCAACAAACCTGAGTGATCAAATGAGAGTGAGGAAGACTGTCACACACACCCGTGCTGCGACCGGCACTAGGACCCGGAAGTAAGACGGTCGCAAACCAGGAAGTATAAGAGGAGTAAACAAGCCATAGCTCTTCACGTCATTGAGTTTGCCCATGTTGGTTCAGGTCGTTTCTCTGCTAAACCGTGAGTACTCACTTTATTGGGTTATCTTTCTGATTCGAGTGTGTGTTTATAGGACGCTGGTTAAATTTGTGTTTTTCCCTTGCTCCGTTTTTGTGAGAGTCCTTAGAATAAATCGCGTGATTATACTGCCTACTCGCTTGCTTCCGCGTTTGGGTTTACCATCCACGCTACATTGGGCTAACCGCTAAGGCTACGTCTTCCGGTCCTCGCAGGTTAGTTCTGACAGAATGACAGAGTCCGTCGCGGTGAACCCAGTGGATCATGCACACCTCTGCGATGTGGTGGATCGGCATGCCGCGCTCATCGATAGGCTAATCGGAGAGCTCGCTAATCTGCGCCGGAGCGTCCAAGACATTGCGGCCTTGCGCCGCGAGGTTGTGGAGCTCCGGCGGGAGAAAGCGGATCTCCGCGCGGCCGTTGCTGACGCGGCTAGCCGGCCTCCCGTCGTGGAGGCCGCGGCGCCGCATCACCCCTCCCCCCCCTACGTTGGTGACGTAGCTTCCTGTTTTCGTATTGTTGCCGCGAAAGTTTCGCAACGCGCGAGTTTCCTCAACTAAACAACTAAAACTCCGACACAGAGGTACGTTATAATGTCTACCGTTCAGCTTGTTCAGTGTGTAGAGTGCAGGATGTTTAGACATTCTTCCTCTGTCATTAGTGATAATTTTATTTGTGATAGGTGTGTGTTAGTGAGCACTCTGACGGAGAAGATATCAGCATTAGAGGAGCGCATCCAGACTTTAGAGAGTGTTAGACAGTGTGAGAGCAGCGTTATTCCTGTAGCGGACAGTCTGGGTGCCACAGGCGGAGATAAACAGCCCCCGACTCCGGCATTAGAGCCCTCACAGCGAGGCGAGTGGGTGACGACTCGGCGGCATACTCGTTCAGCCAAAGCTAACGCTAAGGCTAGCCCACCGGAGCACACCTCCTCTGCGCGTCACGTGTCCAACAGGTTTGCTCTCCTCAGTGCTGCACCCGCTGAGAAACCTGAAAGAGCTCTGGTTATAGGAGACTCTATACTGAGACACGTGACATTAGCTAGACCTTTAGGGGCGCCAGCGGCAGTGGTTAGGTGTATCCCGGGAGCCAGAGCACCGGACATAGCAGGTAATCTTAGGGCTCTAGGACAGCACAGGTTCTCTAAGATAGTGGTACATGCTGGAGCTAATGATATACGCCTTCGTCAGTCAGAGGTTAGTAAGAATAACTTTACAGAGGTGTTTAAATTAGCGAAGGCGATGTCCGATGAAGTAATATGCTCTGGTCCCATCCCAATGAGACGTGGCGACATAGCTTACAGCAGGTTATGGTCGCTGAACCGCTGGATGTCCAGGTGGTGCTCCGAAAATAATGTGGGCTACATAGATAATTGGAAGACCTTTGAGGGCAAAGCTGGCCTGTTAGGGCGGGACGGTGTCCATCCCACTCGGGAAGGTGCTGCTCTCATTTCCTGTAGTATAGCTCATAGTCTCAGTAGAGGTCTAGTTAATCGGTGACAATCCAGAGCCCAGGCCAGGGAGCAGACAGACAGGCTAAACCAACCGTCTGCTAGCTGCATAGAGTCGTCACTCAGGGTTCACCATATTGAGACTGTGTCTGTTCCCCGATCTAAGCAAAAATGTAGAAAGACCCAGAAAGTCTGTTTCAATAATCTAATTAACATAAAGACCACAAACTCCGATCATACTGAATGCGCAGCCGGCACCTCTGATCTGAAGCTAGGATTGTTAAATATTAGATCTCTCACATCAAAAGCAGTTATTGTTAATGAAATTATCACAGATCAAGCGTTTGATATACTCTGTTTAACTGAAACATGGGTTAAACAGGACGAGTATGTAGCTCTAAATGAAGCTAGTCCTCCTGGATACAGCTACATACACCAGCCTCGGTTAACTGGTAGAGGAGGAGGCGTCGCAGTTATTCATAATGATAATCTGTCTATCGTACAAAAACACGGACACAAATTTAACTCATTTGAAATTCTCTATAGTAACATAAGTGTATTTAAGTATATTAAATCAGCTCAGTCGATTCCACTAATTATAATTTACAGACCTCCAGGGCCGTATTCTGAATTTCTGAGTGAATTTGCAGATTTCATCTCAGACCTGGTCGTTTCTGTAGACAAAGTGTTAATTGCTGGAGATTTTAACATTCATTTTGAGAATCCAGAAGACCCTCTGAGAACAGCATTTATGTCCATACTGGACTCCGTAGGTGTAAATCAGTGTGTAGTAGGACCCACTCATAAAGCAGGTCACACTTTAGATTTAGTAATATTCTTCGGATTAATTATAAGAAATGTATTCACAATTCCACTGTCTGAAATTATCTCAGATCACTATCTTGTCTCCATTCAAGTGTCTCACAGTGATAATGTACGCACAGTACCGCGCTACCGTATTAAACGTACATTCACATCAACTACCACACAGAGTTTTATCAGTAATCTCCCAGAGTTACCAACTTCGATTAGGCCACCGTCTGACCCCACAGAACTTGATCAGGCGACTGAATATTTAGAGTCGACACTTCGTTGTACCTTAGATAATGTAGCTCCAGCTAAAAGAAAAATTATTAGAGATAAGAAACTCGCTCCCTGGTATAACAATCACACGCGCACTTTAAAACAGACTGCTTGGAAATTAGAGCGTAAATGGCGTCAAACTAAATTATTGGTATTTCAAATAGCATGGAAAGAGAGCATCCTGAACTATAGGAAAGCTCTTAGTGTAGCTAGATCAACGTATCTCTCCACTCTTATAGAAGAAAATAAAAATAATCCTAGATTTTTATTTAATACCGTAGCCAAATTAACCAGAAATAAGACCACTACAGAAATCTCCACAACAACATCATGCAATAGTGAGGACTTCATGAACTTTTTTAATAATAAAATTGTAAATATCAGGCATAAAATTGAGGCTTTGAAACCAAACAATGTAATTGATACTGATGTTAACCTAGCCATGTCAGATTCAAACCTAGAATACTTTACTCCTCTTGAAAAGAATGAACTAATTTCACTCATCTCTTCTGCAAATTCATCAACCTGTATATTAGATCCTATACCGACACATTTTCTTAAACAGATAGTACCAGTAATAACAGAACTGCTGTTGAGAATAATTAATTCCTCACTCAGCATTGGTTATGTTCCAAAATCTTTTAAAGTAGCAGTTATTAAACCAATAATTAAGAAACCTGACCTCGACCCCTGTCAGCTGTCCAATTACAGGCCAATATCAAACCTCCCCTTTATCTCTAAGATTCTGGAAAAGATAGTAGCGGAGCAGCTATGCTCATATCTACATAGAAATGGCATACATGAACTGTATCAGTCAGGATTTAGGCCTCATCACAGCACAGAAACAGCACTCGTTAAAGTAGTAAATGACCTCCTATTGGCCTCTGATCAGGGTTGTGTAACTATGCTTGTATTACTCGACCTCAGTGCAGCTTTTGACACTATTGATCATGCTATTCTTCTTCACAGATTAGAAAATTTAGTAGGAATTAAGGGTACAACCCTCTCCTGGCTCAGATCCTATTTGACCGATCGTTATCAGTATGTAGACTTAAATGGTGATTATTCTGCATGTTCTCTAGTGGAGTTTGGCGTTCCGCAGGGTTCAGTTTTAGGCCCACTGCTTTTTTCCCTTTACATGCTTCCTCTGGGCAACATAATCCGTAAGCATGGTATTAGTTTTCATTGTTATGCTGACGACACACAACTATACGTCTCAACAAAACCTGATGAGAAAAACCATCTTACTAAAGTTGAGCAATGTGTTCATGACATAAGAAATTGGATGCTAATTAACTTCCTTCTGCTTAATCCGGACAAGACAGAAGTTCTAGTCATAGGACCGCATACAGCTAGAAGTAAAATCTTAGATCACACCGTAACTTTAGATGGCCTTTCTGTTCCGTCAAGTGCAACAGTAAAAGACCTCGGCGTGATTATAGATTCCAGCCTTTCATTTGAAGCTCATGTAGATAATATCACCAGGATAGCATTCTTTCACCTTAGAAATATCGCCAAAATAAGAAATATATTGTCGCTAAATGATGCAGAAAAACTAGTTCATGCTTTTATCACTTCTAGGTTGGACTATTGTAATGCCTTACTGTCTGGTTGTTCAGTTAGGTGCATAAACAAGCTTCAGCTAGTCCAAAATGCAGCAGCGAGAGTCCTCACTAGAACCAGAAGATATGAGCACATCACCCCTATCCTATCTTCACTGCATTGGCTCCCTGTGAAATTTCGCATTGATTTAAAAATACTACTCTTGACATATAAGGCATTAAATGGTCTCGCGCCGCAGTATCTGAGCGAACTGCTAGTGTCTTACGATCCGCCACGCCTACTTCGGTCAAAGGATGCAGGCTGCTTATCAGTACCGCGTATTATGAAAACTACAGCTGGGGGCAGAGCTTTTTCTTACAAAGCCCCAAAATTATGGAATAGTCTTCCAAATAGTGTTCGGGACTCAGACACAGTCTCAGTGTTTAAGTCTAGGCTAAAAACCAATTTATTTAACCAAGCATTTTATAAATAGATTTGCCATAAGGTAAAGGAGCAGATCTGGGGGACTCATGGACGTAGAGTATTATGGTGAACTGGTATGTTTAGATGCTGTCTTCCTCAGTCTCATTTGATCACTCAGGTTTGTTGACGGTGAGGTGATTGTTTGCTTTACATCTCAGTTCCCCCTCATCTTTGTGTTTCCTTCTGGCTCTCCCTTTTAGTTATGCTGTCATAGTTAGTCCTGCCGGAGTCCCTGCTTGCACTCTACAGTAAATATACATTCACATTAGACATTGTGACTGTGACCATACCTAATTGCAATCTCTCCTCCTCTTCTCTTCCTCCCCCTCTTTCTCTTTCCTCTCTCCCCCTGTCTCCCCCTTTCACTCTTTCTCTCTCTCTCTCTGTCGAGCTACACATGTGGTTCCTGAGCTGCCAGTGATCCAGACTCCCTCTGCCCTCCGGACCTGTCTGATCCATCCTGGTGCCCGGTTTCTGGTTGGAGGTCTCATCGCATGGATGCCCCGTGTGTCTCTTTAGGATGCGTCTGGTGTCTGGGGATGATTCTCTATACTTAGAAGATGGTTCTGGCCTCGACTGGTGTGGTCAGCTGTTTCTCTGAGGACTTGACAATTCGATAGTTCAGGACTGGAACTTTCTACAAGTCTATCTGAGTCTCCAATAACTACTGGACTCCATTTTACGTCAAGTATTATAACATCAATTGACATCAACTATTATAGCTGAACCTAACACTTAACACTGTATAAATGCAGATCATTTCCTGCTATCTGTTTCACCCAGATGAGGATGGGTTCCCTGTCGAGTCTGGTTCCTCTCAAGGTTTCTTCCTATTACCGTCTCAGGGAGTTTTTCCTTGCCACTGTCGCCCTCGGGCTTGCTCGCCAGGGAATCTCTGAACATTTTGATTCATACACATTCACATTCCATACAAACTTAAATAATTATTTTAATTGTGTAAAGCTGTTTTGAGACAATGTCAATTGTTAAAAGCGCTATACAAATAAAATAAATAAAAACTGATGTTTTTCTTTCTTTACCTAAGAAATGGAACGGCACGGACGGGAAGTGTAGTGTGTTTTTAACAGCGCTTGATCTGGTGTTTGAGTTTAATTCCACCAAATACTCCACCGATCGGCTACGCATTGCTCTCCTTGTTTCATTGCTATCAGGGCAGGCAGCAGAGTGGGCCACGGCAGTTCTTCGAGCCGATACAGACCTCGCCTATTCATATAAAGAATTCACCCTCCAACTCAAACTCACTTTCGAACACCCTGCGGGCGAGGTGGAGACCGACACTAAACTTTATCACCTACGGCAGGGAGGATTGTCCGTGAGCCGATACACGGCGGAGTTTCGTACCCTCGCCGTGCAAACCTCCTGGGGAGACGCCGCGCTCCGGACGTCCTACTTCGAGGGACTGGCCTCGCGAATAAAGGACGAAATCGTCGGACGGGAGATTCCATCCACTCTGGAAGGGTTAATCCAGCTCTCACTCCGCGTCGACCAACGCCTCCTCTCCCGTCCCAAGCCAGCCCCGAGGACCCTGCCACCTCCTTCCACCTTTCCCGACATCCCGTCACGCCCTCCTGTTGTCTTCACCACTTCGACCACTGGACATGTCGGTTGTCCACCTCCTGCCGTGGTTAACACTGGAGCCGGGGAACCCATGCAATTAGGGCGCGCCTCTCTGACCGCTGCAGAACGAGAATGACGCTTCAGAGAAGGGCTGTGTGCATATTGCGGGTCGGCAGAACATCATCGGGCCATATGTCCACGTCGCCAGGGAAACGCCCGACCCTCCACCTCTCCTCCATTACTCCTAGCGTCTCTCGTCTCACGGTCCAGATACACCTCCAGTTTGGCCACAAACGGGTCAGAAGTACTGCGTTCATCGATTCCAGTGCCGCAGGCAACTTCATTGACGCTTCTTATGCCAAAAAACTGAGAGTGGAATTTGAGGCGTTATCCCAGCCCATTAGCATCACATCCGTAGACGGCCGGCCCCTCTCTTCTAGCCCCATCACCACCCAAACCCGACCCATTACTCTAATCATCCAACAACACCAAGAATCCATTCAATTTCACCTGACCTCCGTTTCATCACCACCCATCATCCTCGGACACCCCTGCCTGTTACAGCACGATCCCCTAATATCATGGACACAAAATCGGATCCTGCAATGGGGGCCGGCCTGTAACGAACTTTGCCTATCGGCTTCGGCTGGGACGTGCTCTAGGGAGTCCGAGGCCCCCGACGTCGACACCAACGCTATCCCATCTGTATACCGAGACCTGGCCGAAGTATTCTGCAGGGGACGCGCCACCCATCTCCCGCCTCATCGCCCATATGACCTGGCGATCGACCTGCAGCCAGGCTCTGTTCCACCCCGCGGCCATCTCTACTCCCTCGCAGCCACCGAGACCCGGGCGATGGAGGAATACAGTGGTGTGAAAAACTATTTGCCCCCCTCCTGATTTCTTATTCTTTTGCATGTTTGTCACACAAAATGTTTCTGATCATCAAACACATTTAACTATTAGTCAAAGATAACACAAGTAAACACAAAATGCAGTTTTTAAATGAGGGGTTTTATTATTTAGGGAAAGAAAAAATCCAAACCTACATGGCCCTGTGTGAAAAAGTAATTGCCCCCTGAACCTAATAACTGGTTGGGCCACCCTTAGCAGCAATAACTGCAATCAAGCGTTTGCAATAACTTGCAACGAGTCTTTTACAGCGCTCTGGAGGAATTTTGGCCCACTCATCTTTGCAGAATTGTTGTAATTCAGCTTTATTTGAGGGTTTTCCAGCATGAACTGTCTTTTAAAGGTCATGCCACAACATCTCAATAGGATTCAGGTCAGGACTTTGACTAGGCCACTCCAAAGTCTTCATTTTGTTTTTCTTCAGCCATTCAGAGGTGGATTTGCTGGTGTGTTTTGGGTCATTGTCCTGCTGCAGCACCCAAGATCGCTTCAGCTTGAGTTGACGAACAGATGGCCGGACATTCTCCTTCAGAATTTTTTGGTAGACAGTAGAATTCATGGTTCCATCTATCACAGCAAGCCTTCCAGGTCCTGAAGCAGCAAAACAACCCCAGACCATCACACTACCACCACCATATTTTACTGTTGGTATGATGTTCTTTTTCTGAAATGCTGTGTTACTTTTACGCCAGATGTAACGGGACACGCACCTTCCAAAAAGTTCAACTTTTGTCTCGTCGGTCCACAAGGTATTTTCCCAAAAGTCTTGGCAATCATTGAGATGTTTTTTAGCAAAATTGAGACAAGCCTTAATGTTCTTTTTGCTTAAAAGTGGTTTGCGCCTTGGAAATCTGCCATGCAGGCCGTTTTTGCCCAGTCTCTTTCTTATGGTGGAGTCGTGAACACTGACCTTAATTGAGGCAAGTGAGGCCTGCAGTTCTTTAGATGTTGTCCTGGGGTCTTTTGTGGCCTCTCGGATGAGTTGTCTCTGCGCTCTTGGGGTAATTTTGGTCGGCCGGCCACTCCTGGGAAGGTTCACCACTGTTCCATGTTTTTGCCATTTGTGGATAATGCTCTCACTGTGGTTCGCTGGAGTCCCAAAGCTTTAGAAATGGCTTTATAACCTTTACCAGACTGATAGATCTCAATTACTTTTGTTCTCATTTGTTCCTGAATTTCTTTGGATCTTGGCATGATGTCTAGCTTTTGAGGTGCTTTTGGTCTACTTCTCTGTGTCAGGTAGCTCCTATTTAAGTGATTTCTTGATTGAAACAGGTGTGGCAGTAATCAGGCCTGGGGGTGACTACAGAAATTGAACTCAGGTGTGATAAACCACAGTTAAGTTATTTTTTAACAAGGGGGGCAATCACTTTTTCACACAGGGCCATGTAGATTTGGATTTTTTTTTCTCCCTTAATAACGTAAACCTTCATTTAAAAACTGCATTTTGTGTTCAATTATGTTATCTTTGACTAATAGTTAACGGTTTTTGATGAGCAGAAACATTTAAGTGTGACAAACATGCAAAAGAATAAGAAATCAGGAAGGGGGCAAATAGTTTTTCACACCACTGTATGTGTCGAACGCCCTTCGCCAAGGTACCATCAGACCATCCTCCTCACCCGCCGCCTCGGGGTTCTTCTTTGTGAAGGAAAAGGGGGGCGAACTTCGCCCATGTGTCGATTATCGGGGGCTAAACAATATTACCATCAAGAACCGACACCCACTGCCTCTTACCAACTCTGCCCTGGACGCCCTCTCTGGTGCCACCATTTTTACGAAGTTGGACCTTCGGAGCGCCTACAACTTGGTGCGTATCAGAGAGGGCGATGAGTGGAAGACGGCCTTTATCACACCTACTGGACATTATGAAAGTCTCGTCATTCCGTTTGGTCTCTGCAATGCCCTGCCGCCTTCCAAAGCTTCATCAATGATGTTCTCCGAGACATGCTGGGGCGGTGGGCATTCGCATACCTGGACAATATCCTCATTTATGCACGAACAGTCGAAGAACACACCCAACATATCAGGGCAGTCCTTAAGAGATTGCTCGCCCATCAACTGTACTGTAAGTTGGAGAAGTGCGCTTTTTCACGAGCGCTCCACCACGTTCCTGGGCTTCGTCATCTCACCCCAGGGTGTGGCCATGGACCCGCAGAAACTGGAAGCTGTGCGTCATTGGCCCCTACCCAAGACTCTCAAGCAGCTCCAACGGTTTCTCGGGTTTGCGAACTTCTATCGTCGCTTCATCTGGGACTACAGTACAGTTGCAGCACCCCTCACTGCCTTGACACGTCCATCATCTCATCACTTCCATCTCAACTCCACTGCCATCTCTGCCTTCCATGAACTATGTCATCGCTTCACCACTGCACCCATCCTTATTCACCCAGATGCTAACAAACCATTCGTTGTGGAGGTGGACGCCTCGGATATGGGCGCCGGGGCTGTTCTCTCCCAGCGAGGTCCAGACCAGAAGCTACACCCATGTGGCTTCTTCTCCAAAAAATTCGATCCCACTCAACAGTGATACGGGGTAGGGGACCGCGAGCTGTTGTCCATAAAGTGGGCATTGGAGGAATGGCGACACTGGCTCCAGGGTGCCAGCGAGCCCTTCATCGTCTGGACCAACCACCAAAACCTAATCACCATACAGAACATTAAACAGCTCAACCCGAGGCAGGCGCGGTGGGCCCTGTTTTTTGAACATTACAACTTCCATCTGTCATACCGCCCGGTGTCTAAAAACACCAAGGCCGACGCCCTCTCCAGGCAACATGAGGGGGACGTCACCCGGGCGGAACCCGCGCCTGTCCTCCATCCATCCAAAATCATCGCACCTTTTCAATGGGACCTTGAAACGAGAGTTCGCCAGGCACAAGCCACGGAGACCGAACCGGCAGGTGTGCCGCCTGGACGACTCTACGTACCCCAAGCAGTCAGGAGTGACGTTATGGAGTGGGGCCACTCTTCACCCCTCTCAGGACACCCCGGCACCAAACGCACCCTCCAATTACTCCAATGCGCCTTTTGGTGGCCCTCCATGACCCGGGACATCGACGAGTTCATTCAGGCGTGCCCAGTGTGCGCCAGGGCGAAAACCACCAACCAGCCGACACCTGGAGAACTCCAGCCACTTCCGGTACCTCGTCGGCCCTGGACGCACATTGCCGTCGACTTCATCACGGGCCTGCCGGACTCAGAAGGAAAAACCACCATCTTGACCATCGTAGATCAGTTCTCCAAAGCTGTGCATCTGGTGGCTCTCTCCGGACTCCCGTCAGCTAAAAAGACGGCCGAGCTGATCTTAGAGCATGTATTCCGCCTGCATGGGTTCCCAAAAGACATCGTCTCGGACGGGGGCCCCAGTTCACTGCCCGTTTCTGGAAGGCCTTATGCCGTCTGATCAATACCACCTGTAGTCTATCATCTGGATACCATCCTCAGGCTAACGGTCAGACAGAGCGAACCAACCAACAACTGGAGCGCTATCTCAGATGTTTTGTTGCCGATCGCCAGCGCTCCTGGGCCCGCTACCTCATATGGGCTGAGTTATCCCATAACCTTCATGTCTCCTCAGCCACGAATCTTAGTCCATTTGAGGTATGCCACGGTTTCCAGCCTTCGATGTTCGAACATCAAGAACCGGAGGTTGATGTACCGTCGGCCCAACAGTTGGTTCGCAGGTTGTCGACGGATATGGATACAAGCAAACCAACGGGCCAACCACCGCTACACCACCCAACATCGCCGTAGACACCCACCGGGACGTATGTATAACATAGGTGACAAAGTATGGCTGTCCACCAGAAATCTGCATCTTCATACAGAATCAAAAAAATTATCACCCCGGTTCATCGGTCCATACCGCATCTCACTCCGCATCAACCCTGTCACCTACCGGCTCCAGCTGCCTGCGGCGCTCCGAATCCATCCAGTGTTCCATACCTCTCAACTGAAACCCTTCACCACTTCTCCAATGGTCCCAGAATCATCGACGGTGGCCCTGCCTACACCGTACGTCGGATCCTCGATTCGCGCCCTCTGGGCTGGGGCACCCAATACCTGGTCGACTGGGAAGGCTATGGTCTCGAGGAGCGATCTTGGATTCCGGCTCGGTTCATCCTCGAATCCCCAACTTATCAGGGACTACCGTCGTCGGCTATCCTCCACCCCAGGACCGTCGGGAGTCGGTCCTGGACAGGGGGTACTGTCACACACACCCGTGCTGCGACCGGCACTAGGACTCGGAAGTAAGACGGTCGCAAACCAGGAAGTATAAGAGGAGTAAACAAGCCATAGCTCTTCACTCTGTCATTGAGTTTGCCCATGTTGGTTCAGGTCGTTTCTCTGCTAAACCGTGAGTACTCACTTTATTAGGTTATCTTTCTGATTCGAGTGTGTGTTTATAGGACGCGGGTTAAATTTGTGTTTTTCCCTTGCTCCGTTTTTGTGAGAGTCCTTAGACCAAATCGCGTGGTTATCCTGCCTATTCGCTTGCTTCCGCGTTTGGGTTTACCATCCACGCTACATTGGGCTAACCGCTAAGGTGGATCATAAGACACTAGCAGTTCGCTCAGATACTGCGGCGCGAGACCATTTAATGCTTTATATGTCAAGAGTAGTATTTTAAAATCAATGCGAAATTTCACAGGGAGCCAATGTAGTGAAGATAGGATAGGGGTGATGTGCTCATACCTTCTGGTTCTAGTGAGGACTCTTGCTGCTGCATTCTGGACTAGCTGAAGCTTGTTTATGCACCTAGCTGAACAACCAGACAGTAAGGCATTACAATAGTCCAACCTAGAAGTGATAAAAGCATGAACTAGTTTTTCTGCATCGTTTAGCGACAATATATTTCTTATCTTGGCAATATTTCTGAGGTGAAAGAATGCTATCCTGGTGATATTATCTACATGAGCTTCAAATGAAAGGCTGGAATCTATAATCACGCCGAGGTCTTTTACTGTTGCACTTGACGAAACAGAAAGGCCATCTAAAGTTACGGCGTGATCTAAGATTTTACTTCTAGCTGTATGCGGTCCTATGACTAGAACTTCTGTCTTATCTGGATTAAGCAGAAGGAAGTTAATTAGCATCCAATTTCTTATGACCTGCACACATTGCTCAACTTTAGTAAGATGGTTTTTCTCATCAGGTTTTGTTGAGACGTATAGCTGTGTGTCGTCAGCATAACAATGAAAACTAATACCATGCTTACGGATTATGTTGCCCAGAGGAAGCATGTGAAGGGAAAAAAGCAGTGGGCCTAAAACTGAACCCTGCGGAACGCCAGACTCCACTAGAGAACATGCAGAATAATCACCATTTAAGTCTACATACTGATAACGATCGGTCAAATAGGATCTGAGCCAGGAGAGGGCTCTACCCTTAATTCCTACTACATTTTCTAATCTGTGAAGAAGAATAGCATGATCAATGGTGTCAAAAGCTGCACTGAGGTCGAGTAATACAAGCATAGTTACACAACCCTGATCAGAGGCCAGTAGGAGGTCATTTACTACTTTAACGAGTGCTGTTTCTGTGCTGTGGTGAGGCCTAAATCCTGACTGATACAGTTCATGTACTGTATGCCATTTCTATGTAGATATGAGCATAGCTGCTCCGCTACTAACTTTTCAAGAATCTTAGAGATAAAGGGGAGGTTTGATATTGGCCTGTAATTGGACAGCTGACAGGGGTCGAGGTCAGGTTTCTTAATTATTGGTTTAATAACTGCTAATTCAAAAGATTTTGGAACATAACCAATGCTGAGTGAGGAATTAATTATTCTCAACAGCGGTTCTGTTATTACTGGTACTATCTGTTTAAGAAAATGTGTCAGTATAGGATCTAATATACAGGTTGATGAATTTGCGGAAGAGATGATTGAAATTAGTTCATTCTCTTCAAGGGGAGTAAAGTATTCTAGCTTCGAATCTGACATGGCTAGGTTAACATCTGTATAAATTACATTGTTCGGTTTCAAAGCCTCAATTTTATGCCTGATATTTACAATTTTATTATTAAAAAAGTCCTCACTATTGCATGATGTTGTTGTGGAGATGTCTGTAGTGGTATTATTTCTGGTTAATTTGGCTACGGTATTAAATAAAAATCTAGGATTATTTTTATTTTCTTCTATAAGAGTGGAGAGATACGTTGATCTAGCTACACTAAGAGCTTTCCTATAGTTCAGGATGCTATTTGAAATACTAACAATTTAGTTTGACCCCATTTACGCACTAATTTCCGAGCGGTCTGTTTTAAAGTGCGCGTGTGATCGTTATACCAGGGAGCGAGTTTCTTATCTCTAATAATTTTTCCTTTAGCTGGAGCTACATTATCTAATGTACAACGAAATGTCGAATATTCAGTCGCCTGATCGAGTTCTGTGGGGTCAGACAGTGATCTAATCGAAGTTGATACTGTAACTCTGGGAGATTACTGATAAAACTCTGTTTGGTAGTTGATGTGAATGTACATTTAATACGGTAGCGTGGTGGGTGCTGTGCGTACATTATCACTGTGACACACTTGAATAGGGGCAATATAGTGATCTGAGATAATTTCAGACAGTGGAATTGTGAATACATTTCTTATACTTAATCCGAAAAATATTATTAAGTCTAAAGTGTGACCTGCTTTATGAGTGGGTCCTACTACACACTGATTTACGCCTACGGAGTCCAGTATGGACATAAATGCTGTTCTCAGAGGGTCTTCTGTATTCTCAAAATGAATGTTAAAATCTCCGGCAATTAACGCTTTGTCTACAGAAACGACTAGGTCTGAGATGAAATCTGCAAATTCACTCAGAAATTCAGAATACGGCCCTGGAGGTCTGTAAATTATAATTAGTGGAATCGACTGAGCTGACTTAATATACTTAAATACACGTATGTTAGTATAAAGAATTTCAAATGAGTTAAATTTGTGTCCGTGTTTTTGTACGATAGACAGATTATCATTGTACTTAACTGCGACGCCTCCTCCTCTACCAGTTAACCGAGGCTGGTGTATGTAGCTGTATCCAGGAGGACTAGCTTCATTTAGAGCTACATACTCGTCCTGTTTAACCCATGTTTCAGTTAAACAGAGTATATCAAACGCTTGATCTGTGATAATTTCATTAACAATAACCGCTCTTGATGCGAGAGATCTAATATTTAACAGTCCTAGCTTCAGATCAGAGGTGCCGGCTGCGCATTCAGTGTGATCGGAGTTTGTGGTCTTTATGTTAATTAGATTATTGAAACAGACTTTCTGAGTCTTTCTACATTTTTGCTTAGATCGGGGAACAGACACAGTCTCAATATGGTGAACCCTGAGTGACGACTGTATGCAGCTAGCAGACGATTGGTTTAGCCTGTCTGTCTGCTCCCTGGCCTGGGCTCTGGATTGTCACTGATTAACTAGACCTCTACTGAGACTATGAGCTATACTACAGGAAATGAGAGCAGCACCTTCCCGAGTGGGATGGACACCGTCCCGCCCTAACAGGCCAGCTTTGCCCTCAAAGGTCTTCCAATTGTCTATGCAGCCCACATTATTTTCAGAGCACCACCTGGACATCCAGCGGTTCAGCGACCATAACCTGCTGTAAGCTATGTCGCCACGACTCATTGGGATGGGACCAGAGCATATTACTTCATCGGACATCGCCTTCGCCAATTTAAACACCTCGGTAAAGTTACTCTTACTAACCTCTGACTGACGAAGGCGTATATCATTAGCTCCAGCATGTACAGATGTCGCCATTAAAAACCCGCGTTTCGAGAAAAGGGATCCCGTGACTTGCCGCGGCTTTGCGCGGCTGCGTGCGGGAAGCTGTGAACATGCCCTTCATTACCTGTAGGGGGCAGTCGTGTTTCAGTCTGAAGTATTGTGTGTCTACTGAAGCCGAAAATGTGTGCAAATTAAACTGCGCATGCGTGTTTGGAGTCGCTGTGCCCGCGCTGTGTATCAGTCGGTTGGGAATCATCACGGAGGTTACAACACGGCGTGGCTGCAGCTGGAGTTTGTCGTGTTCGAGGTAAGTTTAGCTTTCTTTTTTGGATGTGATTCTCGCTTTCATGACTCCCAATTAATGTTCATCTTAATCTCAGGACGTACAATTAGCAATTTCAGTTTTTAATAGTGTGGAGATTCACAAAACACCGTTTTCGTGTAAAAACCTGAACCTACGGAGCCCCCATGGGTCCTGTGGTAAATAAATAAATAAATAAAATAATAACGAACCGAACGCGCGGATTAATACACCGAGATGTGTGTTTCTTACCCCCACCCCGAGTGAAAACGGCGTGTTCAGACAAAGGCTCGCCAGTTAGATGCCATTTCTGAACAAACTGAGTCGTGTGTGTTAAAGCATTAAATGGTAAAAGAGCACTAGCAATAAACGTTTTTTTTTCTGAAGCCGAACTTTATTAATGAGTTACGAGTAAAGAACCTGTACATATGTTCATACAGTATTGACAGCAGCTCTAATTTACTGCGTTAAAGCCAGCCGCGGTTCAGAAAAACACGGTCAAGCCAGCCGCGATTGATTTTAGTGCGCGCGCATATTACAGTGATTACGGTAGTTTCATGAACAACACAGAGAGAATGCCCCATATCTGAAAAATGCTGCAGTAAAATAGTTTCATATGTGGTGTGTATATAGTATGGGACGTCCTGAATAAGAACTGATCATTGTTTTTTTCTACTTATTAGAAATGGGGTCTTTATACCCCTTTAAAGTGTAATAATGTCCAATATCTCAAAAATGCTGCGGTAAAATTGTTTCATATTTGGTGTGTATATAGTATGGGACGTCCTGAATAATAACTGATCATTGTTTTTTTCTACTTTTTTTTTTTTTATCATATAATGTGTGTACATTATATGGGATAAAAACTGACCATGGCGTTTTATACTTACTAGAATTTATTTTTTCATAGGTCTCTGAAGTGAAATAAAGGCATTTTATTTAACTTTTTTTCCCCCATTGTGAACATTTGTTTATTTGACCTCTCTTCCAAAGCAGACGTTAATCCTCATTATAGAAAACATTCATTGAAGAATAACTGCTACTTTTGAACAGTAAAACAAAATAAAAATCAATTCTGGTATTTAGAAAGACTAAATACATTATTTTGTCTGTTTTCTACGAATTCTGCTGTAACTTATCTACATAAAACAATTATTTGAATGGTGAATATTTAAGAAAAATATTGTAACAGACAACCGTCAAAGTCACCAATAAATAACACGGATATTAAAGCAGAAATGCAAATAAATAAGCAAGTAAAAATTCACGAGCATGTTGTATTATCTCTCAGTCCTGGGCGTCTAAATGAAAAGCGCTCTGAAAGCGCGTTGTCTCTGTGTCGGTCCTGAAACTACCGTAATCACTGTAATATGTGCGCACACTAAAATCAATTGCGGCTGGCTTGACCGCAGTTCTAATTTGTCTAAATCGCATTGCGGACAATAAAAATAAGTCAAGTCATCCTGTGACCCTGCATGCTTAATCTTTCCACACATGATTCTTGCTTCTTACTTTTTCCTTAATCCCTCGCTGATCTATCTTGTATTTTTCTAACGGTGTCAGAAACTTTGTGTTAGTAGCACTGCTTGACATGCTTGATGCCTTCCTCTTTTGTAATTTGCTTTGGATAAAGGCAAACTTACAAAAGATGAAGAAATGCCTAAATGTAGTTGTACGAATAAAAGATTATTGTCATGCACATGCAATCTGCGCCCGGCACTAGGACCCGGAAGTAAGACGGGCGCAAAACCAGGAAGTATAAAAGAGGTAAACAAACGATGGCTTACCGCTCAGTCATTGAGTTCGGCCCATGTCAGCTCCAGTTGTCGTTTCAGCAAACCGTGAGTACTCACATGTTGGTTCCGTTGTCTTTTGCTATTGAGTGTGTATTTCTAGGACGCGGGTTAAATTTGTGTTTTTCCCTTGCTCCGTTTTTGTGAGAGTCCTTAAACTAAATCGCGTGGTTATCCTGCCTGCTCGCTTCCTTCCGCGTTTGGGTTTATCCTCCACGCTACATTGGGCTAACCGCTAAAGCTACGTCTTCTGGTCACCTCAGGTTAGTCCATCTTGACAGAATGACTGAGCCCTCCGCGGTAAACCCAGCGGATTATGCGAGTCTCTGCGACGTTGTAGATCGGCATGCGGCGTTAATCAATCAGCTAACCGGGGATCTCGCTTCCCTCCGCCGCGAGGTCGCTGAGCTCCGGCGGGAGAATACGAATCTCCGCGCAGCTGTTGATGACGTCACTGCTCGATCGCACGCCGCGGGGGCCGCGGCGCCGCATCCCCCCCCCCTCCTCCTTCTGATGTTTTTCTTTCTCTACCAGAGAAGTGGAACGGCACGGACGGGAAGTGCAACGTATTTCTGACAGCTCTCGATCTGGTGTTTGAGTTTAATGCCACCAAGTACTCCACCGATCGCCTTCGCATTGCTCTTCTCGTTTCGTTGCTAAAAGGGCAGGCAGCAGAGTGGGCCACGGCAGTTCTTCGGGCAGACACAGACACCGCCCACTCATATAATGAGTTCACCCACCAACTCAGATTAACTTTTGAACACCCTGCGGGCGAGGTGAAGACCGACACAAAGCTCTATCACCTGCGGCAGGGAGGATCGTCTGTGAGTCGCTACACCGCCGAATTCCGAACACTCGCCGTCCAGACCACCTGGGGAGACACAGCGCTCCGGACATCCTACTACGAGGGACTGGCTTCCAGGATAAAAGACGAACTAGCCGGGCGAGAGCTTCCTGCCACGTTGGAGGGTTTAATCCAACTCGCCCTCTGAATTGACCAACGCCTCATCTCTTGCCCGAGGCCAGCCCCTAGAACCTTATCGCCAGCACCCACCTTCGCCTTCACCCCTCCACGACCATCAAGTCCCGCTACCAATACCACCTATGGACATGTCGGTTCTCCACCTCCTGCCGTGGTTGACACGGGAGCCGGGGAACCCATGCAATTAGGGCGCGCATCCCTGACCGTTGCAGAACGAGAACGACGCTTCAGAGAGGGGCTCTGTGCCTATTGCGGTTCAGCAGAACATCACAGAGCCATATGTCCACGTCGCCAGGGAAACGCTCAAACCCGGTGAGTGATGGGAGCTGCTCACCGGGTCACCTTCACCTCTCCGCCAGGTGCCGCAGGCAACTTCATTGACTCTTCCTATGCCAAAGAACTGGGGGTAAAGTCCGAAGCGTTATCCCAGCCTGTTCGAATTACATCAGTAGACGGTCGGCCCCTCTCCTCCAGCCCCATTACCACCCAGACTCAACCCATCACCCTCATCATCGACCATCACCACGAACTGATTCAGTTCCACCTCACCTCCGTCTCATCTCCACCCATCATACTCGGGCACCCGTGGCTTCTACAGCACGATCCACTAATCTCTTGGACCCAAAACCGGGTCTTACAATGGGGTCCGACCTGTTCCGAACTCTGCCTACGGGCTCCGGCTGGGACGTGCTCTAGGGAGTCCGAGGCCCCCGACGTCGACACCAACGCCATCCCTGTCGCCTATCAGGACCTGGCTGAAGCGTTCTGCAAGCGACGGGCTACTCACCTACCACCTCATCGCCCTTACGACCTGGCGATAGACCTTCAGCCGGGTTCCATCCCTCCCCGCGGCCATCTCTACTCCTTGTCCACCTCTGAGACGCGGGCGATGGAGGAGTATGTGTCTTCCGCCCTACGTCATGGTACCATCCGGCCCTCCTCATCACCCGCTGCCGCGGGGTTCTTCTTCGTGAAGAAAAAAGGCGGCGAACTACGCCCATGTGTCGATTATCGGGGGCTCAATAACATCACGATTAAGAACCGACACCCTTTGCCTCTTACTAACTCTGCCCTGGACGCCCTCTCTGGCGCCACCATTTTCACGAAGTTGGACCTCCGGAGTGCCTACAACTTGGTGCGCATCAGAGAGGGCGATGAGTGGAAGACGGCCTTTATCACCCCCACAGGACACTATGAAAGCCTCGTTATACCATTTGGACTTTGCAATGCACCTGCAGCCTTCCAACACTTCATAAATGACGTTCTCAGAGATATGCTCGGCCGGTGGGTTTTCGTCTACCTAGACGACATTCTTATATATTCACATACCCCTACAGAACATGTCCAACACGTCAGAGCGGTACTGAAGAGATTAATCGCCCACCAACTGTACTGTAAGTTGGAAAAGTGTGCTTTTCACGAGCACTCCACCACGTTCCTGGGTTTTGTCATCTTGCCCCAGGGTGTGGCCATGGACCCGCAGAAACTCGAAGTTGTGTGTCATTGGCCCCTACCCAAGACCCTCAAGCAACTTCAACGGTTTCTCGGGTTTGCGAACTTCTATCGTCGCTTTATCCGGGACTACAGTACGGTTGCAACCCCATTAACCGCTCTGACCAAACCCTCTTCTCATCACTTCCAACTCAACTCTACTGCCATCTCCGCTTTCCACGAACTTTGTCACAGATTCACCTCCGCTCCCATCCTTCTTCATCCAGATGCCAACCAACCATTCGTTGTGGAGGTGGACGCCTCGGATGTGGGCGCCGGGGCCGTTCTCTCTCAACGAGGTCCAGACCAGAAGCTACACCCTTGTAGCTTCTTCTCCAAAAAGTTTGATCCCACTCAGCAGCGATACGGGGTGGGGGACCGCGAGCTGCTGGCCATAAAGTGGGCATTGGAAGAATGGCGACACTGGCTCCAGGGCGCCAGCGAACCATTTATCGTCTGGACCGACCACCAAAACCTCATCACCATCCGGAATCTCAAGCAGTTGAACCCCAGACAGGCGCGGTGGGCTTTGTTCTTTGAACATTACAATTTCCATCTTTCCTACCGCCCGGGGTCCAAAAATATCAAAGCCGACGCACTCTCACGGCAACACGAAGAGGACGCCCCCCGGGCGGATCCCGCGCCTGTCCTACCATCATCCAAGATTATCACCCCACTCCGTTGGGAACTGGAGACAAGGGTGCGCCAAGCACAGGCTTCGGAGAACGAACCGGCAGGCGTGCCGCCTGGACGACTCTACGTACCCAACGCAATGAGGAGCGAGGTCATACAATGGGGACACTCCACCCCCATCTCTGGACACCAAGCTACACAACGCACTCTACACTTCATCCGACGTGCCTTTTGGTGGCCATCCATGGCAAAGGAGATCGACGAGTTCGTCCAGGCGTGCCCAGTGTGCGCCCGGGCTAAGAGCACCAATCGACCAACACCCGGGGAACTCCAACCACTCCCTGTTCCTCGCCGGCCCTGGTCGCACATTGCCATTGACTTCATCACGGGCCTGCCGGTCTCAGAAGATAAAGACACCATCCTCACCATCGTGGACCGTTTCTCCAAAGCTGTGCACTTGGTGGCCCTTTCCGGACTCCCGTCAGCTAAACAGACAGCCGAGCTGATATTAGAGCACGTAGTCCGCCTGCATGGGTTCCCCAAGGACATCGTCTCGGACAGAGGGCCCCAGTTCACTGCCCGGTTCTGGAAGGCCTTCTGCCGTCTGATCAACTCCACTTGCAGTCTCTCATCCGGTTACCACCCCCAAACTAATGGTCAGACGGAGCGGACCAACCAACAGCTGGAGCGCTACCTGAGGTGTTTCGTGGCAGATCGTCAGCGCTCCTGGGCCTGCCACCTCACCTGGGCTGAACTTTCTCACAATCTTCACGTCTCCACCGCCACCAAGTTAAGCCCTTTTGAGGTGTGCTACGGTTTCCAACCTCCGATGTTCGAACACCAAGAACCGGAGGTTGATGTACCATCGGCCCACCAGTTGGTCCGCAGGTGTCGACGGGTATGGCGCCTCGCCAACGCAGCCATACGACGAGCCAACACCCGCTACATCACCCAACACCGCCGTCGACACCCACCGGGACGATTGTACCACGTAGGTGACAAAGTCTGGCTGTCTACACAGAATTTACATCTCCACACTGAATCCAAGAAACTCTCCCCCAGATTCATTGGCCCTTATCGCATCACCCACCGTATCAACCCTGTCACCTACCGGCTCCAGCTGCCTGCGGCGCTCCGGATCCATCCAGTCTTCCACCTGTCCCAGTTCAAGCCCTTCATCACATCACCCATGATTACACCCACCCCCCCAGCTCCTCCTCCCCGGATCATCGACGGCGGTCCCGCCTACACCGTGCGCCGAATCCTCGACTCGCGCCCTCGGGGCAAAGGTACGCAATACCTGGTGGACTGGGAGGGCTATGGCCCCGAGGAGCGATCTTGGATCCCGGCCCGGTTCATTCTCGACCTGGAGCTAATTCGGGACTACCGTCACAGGGTATCCTCCGCCCCAGGACCGTCAGGAGCCAGTCCTGGACAGGGGGGTACTGTCATGCACACGCAATCTGCGCCCGGCACTAGGACCCGGAAGTAAGACGGGCGCAAAACCAGGAAGTATAAAAGAGGTAAACAAACGATGGCTTACCGCTCAGTCATTGAGTTCGGCCCATGTCAGCTCCAGTTGTCGTTTCAGCAAACCGTGAGTACTCACATGTTGGTTCCGTTGTCTTTTGCTATTGTGTGTGTATTTCTAGGACGCGGGTTAAATTTGTGTTTTTCCCTTGCTCCGTTTTTGTGAGAGTCCTTAAACTAAATCGCGTGGTTATCCTGCCTGCTCGCTTCCTTCCGCGTTTGGGTTTATCCTCCACGCTACATTGGGCTAACCGCTAAAGCTACGTCTTCTGGTCACCTCAGGTTAGTCCATCTTGACAATTATGTAATGATACAATGTAAATATTTTCACAGAAACAAAGCGTAAAGATGAGACGTGAATCTGAAGAGGATCTCTTTGATGATTGCCTGGTAAAGCATTGTTTTCTTATTAATTATACAATTTATTAATACCTTGAATATAGTGTTTGTTGTATTGGACAGAAGCATATAAATGCAAATGAATATATAAATATGAGTAATTATTGAACGAATTTTCATGTTTGGACTAACCCTTTAAATACAAACTCAGCATAGGATTTCCTGACACTGTAAAGGTGCAGAGTAATCTATGGAGTGTAGCCATCTCATGCCATGTTTTACAATGTTTTAGTGATGCAAGATTATTGCTAAAGCAATTTAACCCAAGTTTAACAATCTGAAGTATATGAAGTGATGGTCATTTTTTATTATCAATTATTTGTATTATTTTTTTTTCTCTGTGAAATGAAGTCAGCACAGGTTGAAGCAATTCAGATTTTTTTTTTGTTTCTCAAAATAAATTATTTATTTTCTTGTACATTTTATGCAGGGGGACAGACGAAGTGATGCCAGTATGCACCTTCTTAAAATCCTTGTCGTCAGTGCTGTTGAAGGGGAAGGACCAGTTGGTGTATCCATAATCCTTGAAGGAGAGGAAATTTTGCAAGAATGTGGCAATAGCTCCGAGCACTGCGCTACACATTTGAGCTATTTTCAGAAAGTTCTTCTAGAACTTGATGGGATTAAGCTATCACCAAAAGTGCAAGCTTTAAAGATGAAGTTATCTTAAAACATTTGATTTGGCTTGACTACAAGTCTTTACATGTTGTGTTTCCATGTTCAGCTTAATGTTTTAATGCGTTATGGTTTCAATGGCATACTTTTAAGTGCACTAGTCCAGAGTGCTGATTTGAATGTTGCAACATCACTGCTTCCGAGGGCTATTACGTTTTAACGTTTATTCTACAGTTTGTTTAATGTATTTTCTGCTGTATTTTATTTCTAAATGAATGCTGTATTTTATTTATTTATTATTTTACACAATTTTGTTTAAAACAAGTATTTCAGGCCCTGGTGCTGTGCAGTTTTTTTCTATGGATGCAAAATTTAGCTGAATGCACTTTTATTAAAAAGACAACTTGGATCTAGACTGTGAATGTCACAAATATTTGGTAATGTTGGTGAATAAACTGTTTAATTATATTTTAGTTGTGTGATTTATGAAAGATATAGATGAAATAATTACTTAAGTTTCTTTCCAAAACATAAATTAGCAATGTTTACATTATCATAGGGAGTAATATAAATTGATAAAACCAAGTTAAGGGAAAATCTCACAAAACAAAATGATAGTAATTTCATAAAATTAAGGTTCCTGCAACTTTACTTGATTATTTTAAATAAATCTAATTTGTGCATTAAATATAATTATGTAACTTTTACTTGATTTCTTTTATTGTTAATTTAATTAAGTAAATTTTACCTGACAATTACGGGTGAGTTTTACTTAGGCTGAATCACAATTCTATTTTCTTCCCCTTGTCCCTTGAAACGAAGTGGAAAGGGGAAGGGTATAAATATTTCCCCTAAGAAATGGGACAACACTGTTATACGTCATCATACGTTGTCGCTGGTTCCTAATGTTACGTCAGAGGACATGCGCCGATGTTTATCACACATTCCAATAAGAGAGATTACTCACTCCCAAAGGTTTTTTGCGCCGTATTTCGATTTTTAAAAAAGTTGCTCATTTTCACCACGAACACGGATGAGTCTTCGGGTTTCCTCAGGGTGTATTATATATACAGAATATAAATTACAAAACTGTGGTCACGTTGCAATAAGTAAGAATAGTGTAAGCAAAACAATAGTGTATGGCCGTAAGCAAAACAAACAAAGCGTTATCAAATGCTCGGCAAAATGCCGTGCTACTGAACTTTCATATTTGTTTGTAGCATGCAGTAAAGTGTATGTGACATAAAAATATATATTTGTAATATTGTGCAATGTGTGCTATCCGCTAGCAAACTTTAGCGATTTTTTTTGCAAACGTTTCTTTACAGAACATCACCATAAACACAAACACAAGACTAAAGGTAATATACATATAATGAAAACTTGTCATAAAAATCTTTATTAATGGCAAAAATGACTTAACATTTATGGGTCTGTTTGCTCGAGTGAGCAGCCATTTTGAAAACTTCGCTTAGCCCTTCGTTTGAAGTGAGGTCCTGAAAAATCTACGTTTGGAGGGCTATCTGGCCCTTCCCCCCTCTCCCTACACCTCCAACCAAAAGAGAAATGAGACACCACTACCCCTGCACGTGAACGCGTCAAATGGAAGGGTAGGGGGAAGGGTTGGGATTCAGCCTTAATATTGGAGCAATAAAATTTACTTAAAATCTGTGTCCAAATTGTTATGAGGATTTTATCAAGTAAATCTTACAAGTTCTTTTTTTCAGTGCATGGGTGAACACGATGTTTTAAGAATTTAATATATATATATATATATATATATATATATATATATATATATATATATATATATATATTTATTGTGTGTGTGTGTGTGTGTGTGTGTGTGTGTGTGTGTGTGTGTGACCGGTGCAACTCACACGTCCTATTCCATTGTCATTCATACTGCCGTAGTTTTTAGAGCCCTAAAAAAGCATTCGCTAGTAAGTATGTAAATAAAAGACAAATGAATAAATAGTTTTAAATTATATATATACAGGGGCGTAGATTTAGGGTGGACGGAGGGGATGTGTCCCCACCAATATCCTCCGACCATTGAAATGTCCCCACCAATAATTTAATCCACTTTTTTTTTAATCGTTCTGTCAACATTAACCTAGACACGCAGAAAGGGATAAATCACGTTCTCTCCTTGAGTCCTCCCGCCCCCAAAGCACATATGAACATTTTGATTGGCTGTGCCTTTCCCTGCCATCATGTGATAGACGATTGGCTGCGTTCAGACACAAGCAGCGCCAAATGCAGTGGACTCACATTCAGTACAGCAGGCCAGGATATAGTCTGTGAATACGGACGTAAAACTAACAGCAGATTAAACAGCTAAATGTAAAAGTATAAATATGATCCCTGTCAGTCTTCTAATCTAGTGACTGTTTGTCAGAAATCAGTATTGTGAAAGAAATTGATAAACTAATATACTAATATTGCCATATGGCTAGAATTTTGTTGACACCAATAGACAATCCACTTCAGAAAAATAGTTTTTAAAATGCATTCACTTACATGGCGAACATTAATGATTTGATTCGAGGTTTGCACACTAAGACTCAATGTCTCAATAAAATGATTGCTGTTTAAATGGCATGTGTTTATCCTGTTTTGTCAGGTAACAGAACCTAAACACCTGTGCTGTATATCAGACAGCGATGGAGAGAGTGTAGATTACACACAGGTGCTCTCTAGTCATTAGCACTCATCAGGCAATGTCTATGGCCAACTGACTGCACTCAGACCAAAGGGGGCTGAATAATTACACACACCCCACTTTTCAGTTATTTATTTGTAAAAAAAAAAATTTTTGAAATCATGTATGATTTTCGTTCCACTTCTCGCGTGTACACCACTTTGTATTGGTCTTTCACGTGGAATTCCAATAAAATTGATTCATGTTTGTGGCTGTAATGTGACAAAATGTGGAAAAGTTCACGGGGGCGAATACTTTTGCAAGCCATTGTAGTTGTCCTGAGATTTAACATTGTTACCAATAATAGGCTGAGGCATTCTCTGTCCATGCTCATAAGGAATCCCTCAATGTTTTTCAATTAGGGGACAGAAGCAGATCAGCCATGTTGTAGTTCAGGTGAAGAGGCGAGTTCACAGGAGGTCAATCTGAATGTTGATTATACAGTATATAACATATAATATGTGTGCGTGTATTATACATGTTGATTATACTAATATTTAGCATTATGAGGAGTGATAGGCTGAGGATGTAAGTGATTCATTAGTGTTTTTGGCAAAAGTTTTGAACTGACATTTCACTTTTTTGTCACGCTATTTCATCAGGTGGCAATGCTGTCCGGGCCTAGTGCAGTCAGAGGGGAAGAGTTAGGGTCAAAGCCATTGTTCACCCCCAAAAAAACTTTACTCACTATTTACTCCTTAAGTGGTTCCAAACTTTAATGATTTTCTTTATTTTGTTGAATACAAAATAAGATATTGGGGAAAAAAGCTGAAAACATTGACTTCCGTAGCAGGAAAAACAAATACTATGTAAATCAATGATTACAGGTTTTCAGCATTCTACAAAATATCATCTTTAGTGTTTATCAGAAGAAAAAAAGAACAGCCTGGACAATATTGATGTCAAACAAATATGCCAGCAGTTTATTTTTGTTAACGAGAGGCGAAGGCATGTTTTTGTCTCCTTCATATAGGAGCAATAGGCATTGAGCTGTTGTGTGGTACTCTACCTAGTAGTTCATGTTTAGATGTAATCTACTTTTATATATATACAGATGATTGAGATGTTTCATTTGCACTAGGGCTCAATAAAGAATAGTTTTTATTTTATTAAAGACTATCTTTTTGTCAGTTATGAAACATTCCTTTAACTTTACACTATTCCTTAATTTAACTTAATGAATTGCATTTCGAGTGGATTAATATAAATCGAAGCATTGCTAGTATTAATGTAAAGTGATTTCGCACCATATGTATTAAGAAAAACATGTATTCAGTGGATATAGTTGGGGTGGGAGGTTGGTAGGTGGATGGGGCAGGGGGTTGGGGGTTGGTGGGTGGAAAAGGGGATTGGGGGATGGGGTATTAGTTGGAGTCATAGGTAGCAAACCTACGCCCTTGTGTGTGTGTGTGTGTGTGTGTGTGTGTGTGTGTGTGTGTGTGTGTGTGTGTGTGTATATATGGAAATATAATTAATATTTTCGTGTTTAATTACAAAAAAAAAAAACATTTTAATGGTTAGTGATTGTTGCCGACATTTACACTATTTTTGAGAACTATTAAGTTCTCCTTCAACGTGTCATAGCCGATAACTGCCCCTTTGAAGCCTTTGAATGGTGTTAAAAATACTTGCAAAACAAGTATTGCAGCCATACTGTACATTGGAGGGAACTTCTGAGGTGGTCAGTGATTGATGGCACGGTCGGTCGGAGGGGGTTGTGATCACACCTATAGATCTTTTGTTCTAGGCTATCGGTCAAATATCTCTCCACTTGGAAGCAAAAACATGCAAGGGATTTCAGCATCTCGACGCACATACTAAGCTGTTTATAAAGTAGACACTGTTTGTTTTTTCATTTTGTAATCTTTCCCGTGTTTACCGTGTACTGTACAATGTATATTCATTTTTTAAAGAATTACTGTAAATAAACTACACATTCCGTTGATTTACCAGAAATGACTTTTCTGTTTTTTGTGTGTGCTAAACTAAACTTCAGGGTCAAAGTAATAGCGATTTTATTTGAAAAGTATTATATATTTACAATGCTGATAAGTTCAAGCTTAGATTCATATATAAACTGCTTCAAAGTCTTTCCACCCCGTGACCGCTGAAATCCGACAGACGCAGGGCTCAAGGGAGGTGTGTCTGTGTGTGTGTGTGTGTGTGTGTGTGCGCGCGTGTGTATGTGTGTGCGCGTGTGCTGTAGCCTGTCCTATTTTCAGCGGATTTTTCCGCTACCGCAGATCAGTTTATCAACTTGTAATATATACATTTTAGGAATATATTAACATGTGCAGACATTTAAGGGTGCGCTGCCCTCTCTTGCCCCTGCGTAGAGCCTACACACACACACACACACACATCTATCTATCTATCTATCTATCTATCTATCTATTATATAAATACACATTTGGAATCTGCATCTACATTTTATGTTACAAGTATAGAATTAGGTTCAGCTGAGACTCATGATCAATGGTGTTAGGGTACTTATGTAGTGATAATTAGTTTCAGCCAGATCATTAAAACTAACAATGGACTATGACACTCTTGAGAGGGGATATGAAGGTGTTATTCATTTATTTATTCTCTACAAGGGTGCGAACAACAGTACAGACCAAACTATAACTTTCTCTTATACTACTATAAAAATTCTAAATATAAACAAACAAAATACAGCTTTTTTTCCTCAGAGGTAAACGGAAAAGTGAAGTTGTTCAGCTGTTTACTGTCACTGCAGCTTCTTCAAAGTCTTCCCACTCCGTGACCACTGAAATCCGACACGACACCACGTTAGGCTGCGTCTTGACTCATTTGTATACCGACGGTGATTGGATGTTTCCCGAGGGCTCAGGGGAGTGTGTGTGTCTGTGTGTGTGTGTCTATGTGTGTGCGTGCGCGCGGGTACTTGTTCTACTGTTATAAAAACTCTAAATATAAACAAACAAAATACAGCTTTTTTTTCAGAGGTAAACGGAAAAGTGAAGATGTTCAGTGTCACTATGCAGATGTTACACTCAGTGGAGTTACCGAAATCATTGGTTTAGTCCTCATTGAGTTGCCACACATCATTTCCACATTTCACTCGCTTTTGTTCCTCTTATGTGAACATAAACAGTGAAACATTCCACAGGTTTATAATACACCATGGCCAAGTGAACCACGTTCCCGTCGAACGAAACGAGGCATAATCGTGGTGTTTGCTTCGGTTATGACACACCATAGTTTATTACCTGCTGTGGTCGATCGAAATATTTATTCAAACACAATAATAAAGCTTTATATCCTCAGGAGGGCTCAGTACATTGTTTTAGCGATAGTTTCACGGAAGCGAGTTCAGAACTAATCTAACCAAACCAAAAAAAAAAAAAAACATCCGAAGCTTCAAATAGAATGAACGAACTAATGAAATTGATATATATGTAATTGATATACTGTATATACAGACGTGTGTGTGTCATTTTAATTCAAATGATACACTTATCAACTTATCCACATACACTTATCAACACAAACTCTCCGTGCACGCACACACAATCTCAAAAAAATTAATATTAATAACATACATATACAAATAAACAAATGTAGGTGTAATAAAAGTAGTCGTGATGTCAGTACTCGCCCAGCAAACCAGCCTTTTGCAGCGGCTTAAAACGTATGAATTATCTTCAAATATACAAAAAAAAAGCGAAAAGACACTCGATTATTATGCATAGGTTATTTGTTTAATTCAAAAAGTTCATAAAAACACTTTAAAACGAGAGAAAAACTGTTAAAATCCTCGTTCGCCTTCTCAGCGTTAGGTAGCGAGTGACATCATGATTTGAATCTGCGCGCCACCGGGGAAACATAGGGAAACTGACTTTCCCGGACCACCGGCTTTTAGATAAAGTCCTTCTATGCGCCATCTGGCGGATATTCAGTGAAGCACAACACATTTATTTTAACCCTCTGAGGTCCGGGGTGATTTTGGGGCCCTTGAGATGTTTGGACATGCTCTGATATTTGTGCTTTTTTCAGCTACTTATAATATATTATTGACCAACCTGTATTTTTCTTGTAATCAGTACAAACTGTTCTACAATAATACCTGACCAAAATGAATGTACGTGTTTGCATTTTTTAGGAAAAAAATATTATGCGTGGTTAGTAAGTTTTGTGAAAAAAAAAGTAGCTGAAATAAGGCCATGAAACTCATACAGACAATTTGTTCACAAGACATTGTTTCACAAGGGCTGGTGGACTAGTGTTTTTGCTTCAAAATGATGTGAAAATGATCTTGTTTACTTGCTCACAGAAAACAATATAGTGATTAACACTTTTTAAGTCACTTTTTGAGTGTAAAGGGTCTATGCGAGAAGGCGTGATCTATCATTACTAATGCAGTGATTCACACCTGAGAAGACAAAGGCCTGCATACTGATCTGCATAATGAGCCATCAGACAGGTATGTGACAGAGAGGAGAGTTACAAGAAAGATTCTGAGGATAAAATAAGTTTATATATTTTCAGTGTTTAGGTTATTTGAGAATGTATTTGACACACACAAAAAAATCTTGAGATTCATTTGCGAGTTCAGTTAAACAGTTTATTAGGAACAATCAAAGTTGACTTTTTAGCAGCATTACTGCAATCACTATAACAGAAAATATAGCTAACAAGAATATATAGATATATAAAAACACACACACACACACACACACACACACATATATATATATATATATATATATATATATATATGCCTATATACTGTATATTATAATATAGAAAACAACAACAGCTCTTTGTAATTACCAGAACAAATGACTTTACCAACACTGTACTACATTTTTTCTACAATACACTACAGTTGACTATGATGAATATATTGTATTATATATTTATATAATATATTTATATTTAACTAACATCTAGGATATACTGAATGTGCACTTACGTGACTTTCTTGTGCACGCGCCGGTGATGCAGCCACAGTCCTAAACAAAAACAAAAATTGAAACTTGAAGAATGGACGCGCATACAATCATTCACAAACAACAGCTGGTGAACAATTTGACCATCTGAAACACGGTCTAAACAATACAAAACACGTGTATATATATATATAAATAAATAATACTTTAGACAGCTCGTAATCAGATTTTATTGCGGGCTTGTAAGTAGCGTGCATATTTAATATTTTAACCAATTTTACTCTTGCTGGCATTTAGTATTTTCCAAATGTACATATAAAATATAGAGCAGTGATGGTGAGAATAAAAGACTTACTGGTCAGGAATTACATCCTCCGTTGAGTCCAGACGTTGTTCTAAATAAAGCCGTTCCTCGTCTGAGTCTTGCTCTTCCTCTGATTAGAAAGTAAATTCTTCATCGCTGTCCATCTGAAGCGCTTCTTCACCCGTGTAGCGTGACATCATTCAAACGCAGAAACAGTAAGTAAGATGCAGCTTGTTGTTTTATGCCCTGGGGGTGTGCACGTGATTACCTGCCTCACCTCAGGTCATTTCCATATGAACAGCGCGCGCGCAGGGAGGCGGGAGCACATTAGCTGTAATGAGCCGATACAGGAGAATCTGTACCACTCCTTACTTTCATACGGATTACATAAAAGCAGATTATTTGTTTTCACGGTGACCTGCATCATTTAAAAGTAGACCCTTTAAGCTTTCTATAGATATATTTCTCATGTCTGTGTGTGCAGTATTCGCGGAGTTTCAGTTCATTTTAGTGACGTGTTTCAAAAAGATTTTGGCGGAGACTGAGACGGCTGAAAGCGCACCCGGTTTATTTTATTTATTTTATTAATGCACAAAGTTTTCTTTTTAACATGTGTGCATACAAAAAAAAGTAGACACTTTACAGATTCGATTAATATATAGAACTTGTCTGTACGATCAAAACTGAAAATGTAATTTAAGTTCTTATTGGCGTCATCAGGGGAAAACACCTCAAAACGCATATATGCGTTCGCGGACCTCAGAGGGTTAAATTCCCGAATGTTGCCTCCGGCAAGTCGCGGCAAGCCGCGCGCTAAATTGCGGCATACCGCGGGAAAACACGCAGGGTTTTAAGGGCGACATCTGTACCACTATCTTAGAGAACCTGTGCTGTCCTAGAGCCCTATGATTACCTGCTATGTCCGGTGCTCTGGCTCCGGGATACACCTAATCACTGCCGCTGGCGCCCCTAAAGGTCTAGCTAATGTCACGTGCCTCAGTATAGAGTCTCCTATAACCAGAGCTCTTTCAGGTTTCTCAGCGGGTGCATCACTGAGGAGAGCAAACCTGTTGGACACGTGAAGCGCAGAGGAGGTGTGCTCCGGTGGGCTAGCCTTAGCGTTAGCTTTGGCTGAACGAGTATGCCGCCAAGTCGTCACCCACTCGCCCCGCTGTGAGGGCTCTAATGCCGGAGTCGGGGGCTGTTTATCTCCGCCTGTGGCACCCAGACTGTCCGCTACGGGAATAACGCTGCTCTCACACTCTCTAAAGTCTGGATGCGCTCCTCTAACGCTGATATCTTCTCCGTCAGAGTGCTCACTAACACACACCTATCACAAATAAAATTATCACTAATGACGGAGGAAGAATGTCTAAACATCCTGCACTCCACACACTGAACAAGCTGAACGGTAGACATTATAACGTACATCTGTGTTGGAGTTTTAGTTGTTTGGAGATGAATTCCGTTTGTTGTTCTTAGACGAGGAAACTCGCGCGTTCTCCAAAAATTGCAGAAAAAAGGCCGAAGCCGAATAGTATGGAGATGTAAAAGCTAGTTGCTATTAATATTGTTATTGTATAAAGCTATGTAATTTAAACGCTGATACAAACGCGAAACTTTCGCGGCAACGATACGAAAACCTAATGACATTGTTTAGAAAGGATTTGCAGATTCAACTATTTGTATGGTCCTTAAAACAATGGACATTGTTACAAAGCTGTTTTACAGTAATAAATATTTTGGATATAAATGTAAAATTGAGACATTTATAGTTCTTTGTCACTAATGAACAAATGGATATGATTGTGGCAAGGAAACTCTCCCTGAGTTGACATAAGGAAGAAACTTTGAGATGAACCTTATTGAAAAGAAAAGCCATCCTCATTGGGTGACTCTAGATAGCATAACCATGAACAAAAACATTTTAGTTAACCAGTCCACATTGGTGAATTTACACCTGTTCGCTGTTAGAGAGTTGGGTAAAAAAAGGTTTATGGCAATTTCAGTCTTAAAAACTATCAGAGGGACTGCAGTCAGAAACAATCATGGCAAAACTGTTTGTATCAAATGCAGTCCAAAACCATCTCCTTAGTGGTCTTTAACCAGAATATATGGGACAAACCTCAGCAACATTTAGTAGTCTCCATGTGATGAGATCTTCAAACAGAAGTGGGGCAGAATTGATCAGTATCTGGGGTGCAAAGGGGTTCAGGATCGCTGGTGACTTGACACAGCTTGACAAAGAGAGAGTTAGGTATGCTCACAGTCCTATAATTGACTGTAAGTAATATATTGTGTAGAGTGCAAGCAGTGACAGGACAGGATAACTGAAATGTAGAACTAGAAGAAAATATATTTTATAGAAGAAAACACAGACATGTGATCCTTAGGAAGTAAGGGAACCATCTACCTCAAAATCACCATACCTGTATGAGCTTATGAGAGTGGGGAAAGATAGCATTGGAAATCTGCTCCTTTACTCAAGTAAAATTATTTGCAAAAAATTTGACTAAACATGTTTTTAGATTAGACTTGAGTAGACTTACTAAAGTCTGAGATTGTATCTAAGTCTCAAATATTGATTGCAAGACTTCCAAAACTGGGGGGCTTTGTAACAAAAATCTCTGGCTCTTGCTATTATGTGAGGTACCAACAAATAGCATGCAACTTTTGACTTACAGTAAGTGACTTTGATGATTAGGTATTTTATTTTTTTATTTCAAAATTCATGTAATGTTCTACTGTGAGCCAATGCAGTATGGATAAGATAGACGTGATGTGCTTGAATCTTTTGGTTCTTAGAAGAATCCTGGCTGCTGCATTCCGGAGTAACTGGAGCTTATTTATTCAGCTATGAGAACATCCAGGCAGTACAGTATTACAATAATCTCTCATGTTCCATGCCTGTCAGTCTGTTTTTCCCACACTGTCACTTTCCCCATGTGCTCATGTTATTGGATGTCCCATTCCTGGTCTGGACTGACTACAAGAACCTGGAATACCTCAGGAGCACCAAGAGGCTCAACTCTCGTCACTTTTCTTCGCCAGGTTCGACTTCACCCTCTCATACTGGGATCAAAGAACTTCAAGCCAGATGTTCTCTGCAGGCAATTCTCACCAATGACACCATCATTCCCTCCTTTTGCTCACGGCAGCTGAACTGAATATTGAAACTAAGGTCCAGCAAGCCCTCTCCTATGAACCTGGAGACAGTAATATTCCTCCTAACTGCCTCTTTGTACCCCAGACTCTACGCTCTCAGGTCCAGGAATGGGCACACAGTTCCTAACTGTCCTGTCACCCTGGCACAGCTCAAATCCTGACCCAAGTTCAGCAACGCTTTTGGTGGCCAACTCTGAAGGAGGACGTCTCCAGCTTCGTGGTTGCATGCAACATTTGTCCAAGATATAAGCACGCCTATAAAGTCCCAGCAGGTAATCTCAGACCTTCACCCCTCCCACACCGCCCTTGGTCCGACATCGCACTGGACTTCATCACAGGACTACCCTCTTCCAATGGCTACACCTGAATCATGACCGCAGTAGACCGGTTCTTCAAAGCGCCCACTGCCAAAACTCCCGTCTGCCAAAGAGACTGCAGAACTCATGATCAACCATGTCTTCAAGATCCATGGTCTCCCAAAGGACAGCGTCTCGGACCAGGGACCGCAGTTCACCTCCCAATTCTGGAAGGCCTTTTGCAATTTAATTGGGGACAGTGCTAGTCTGTCCTCAGGGTTCCATCCCCAGTCAAACGATCAGACCGTGAGGAAGAACCAATCCCTTGAGGTCACCCTGAGAAGCATGACCTCCCGGGATGCTACCTCATGGAGCAAGTTCCTACCCTGGGTAGAGTACGCCCACAACTCCAAGGTATCGTCATCTACTGGTTTGTCCCTCTTCCAGTGTTGCCTGAGGTGTCAACCATCCTTGTTCCCATCTCAGAAGGAGGAGGTCAGTGTTCCGTCAGCCCAAGCTTTTATCCGACGCTGCAGAAGGATATGGCTGCAGGCAAGGAGAACGTTGTTACAGGTCGGCAGAAGGTACAAGAGACAGGCCGATCGCAGGCGCACTCAGACCACCTGCCGCAAACTTTCTCCCTGCTTCTTTGGCCCCTTCACCATCACTAAGATAGTCAATCCCTGCGCTGTTAAGATCTTGCTCCCCTCATCTATGCAGCGGATCAATCCCACTTTCAATCCCAGTTACGCTGTCTCACTCATGCCCATTTTTCCATGCTGTCACTTTCCCCATGTGCTCATGTTTTCCCTAGCCATCATGTGTCCTTTCCCACGCCTCTGTTTCCACCCCGTCTACACACCGATTTCTCATGATTACTCCAGCATTTAAGCACGCACTGGATTAAATCGCTGGATTATTGAGTGGATTTTTTGCCTTGATTCTCTCGCGTTTTGTTTCATTGCTTTAACGTTGCTTTAAAGTTTATTTTGTTTCCTTGCTTTCTTGTCTTTCGCCTCACGTTTTGGACTTGTTTGCCTTGCTCTTTGATTCCCCGGGTTGGATCTTGCGCTACCTTGTTTTGACCACAGCTTTTGTTTCACTTTTTTTTTTTTGGTTTATACACTCCGCTGACTGATTCTTCAGGATTTGACCCTTGCTTCCCCATTCCGACCACGCTCCCATTTTATGCTGCGATCATTCAACTGTGCTTGGATTCACCTCGTTCTGTTCCGCCCGTGACATAATCAAACTGAGAGGTAGGAGTAGTAGTTCCTGGCCTGTAGTAGGTAATAACCACTCTAACTAGTCCTGTCTCCATGCTACAAGAGACAAAAACATGTTTTGTATCTTCTATAAAGATGGAGCCTTTTAACCCATGTACACAAACATCATCATCTAACATCAGTACCAACGTTGTTTCAACTGCAGACAGAATTCTATTCATAGCATCTTTTAGCAAGGAGTGTCACGATAAAACATTCCATCACATACAGACATTAAAAAGCCAAGTTACAACTTTTCCTGTATTAATTTACAGTATAATGTGGTAAATATCTACTAAATAGCACTACCAAATGGCTTACAATAAGCAAACAAACAAATAAATACATGAAAAATAGAATTTGTTCAGGTATTGACTATTGTACTCTTACACCATATATTTCAGGAAAATAATATCTAGCCATGAATCAGTGATGACACGTTAACAGTTTTATTCTGTTCACTGCTTTTTGGCCCAGAATTTCACAATGTCCCAGCTGCTACTAACTACTAACACAATTTCAGGCCTTGACTACAACAGTTTTATTTTTATTCTTCTTAATTAATTTAGCTAATTCTGGATGAAAAGAAACCACAAACTGCTCTATAACTCTTATAAAATGTTGCTATGAGTAGCCTCACCTCATTTCATGTGGAAGGTAAAACCTTACAAGGGATATTTATAAGCCAGATGCAATTTGAATGTGGTTTTCCATGCTTGAATTACATTACTACATAATAATCTGGTATCTAATTACTCTAGATACTAATTTGGAGGCTCAAATCTTTCTTCTATGATTTTTTAAAAAAGATATGAGCACAGGTTGAATATCTCTACAGAAGACTGTTTAAAGTCAGAAGTTTGGACACACTAATTCATTGTTTTTCGTATTTGTGATTGTCATTTTCAAAAGTTAGTACACCCTCTTTTAATCGGTCTGTGTGTGTGTGATGTAATGTAAAAACATAAAAATCATCTGATTAGCAGGTCTCGTTATTAGGCAAATACAATCTTAGACAAAAAACATCATAACACTTTGATTATTGGCCCTTGATTAATTAATCTTCAAGTCTTAATGATGCAATTGTTGCTGCACATAAATCTGGAAAGGGTTATGAAACCATTTCCAAACAAATTGTAGTTCAGCATTCTGTAATGAGAAAGATAGACAAGTGGAAAGCACTTGTCGCTTAAGTGGACATCCCAGCACATTCACCCGAATGTCAAACCATACAATTCACAGAGAAATACTAAAAATATCACAAAAAAAACAAGAGTTACATCTCAGACCATACAGACCTTACTGAGCATGTTAAATGTTAAAGTCCATGATAGCACAATTGCACAATTAGTAGAAGAATGAACAAGTGCAGTTTACTTGGAAGGGTGCCAGAAGAATGTTCTGTCAAGGACATGGAATCATGACTGACGTTCACAAAACTGCATCCGAACAAACCAAAAGACTTCTGCAAAAATGAGACCAAAGAGGAGTTTGGACTTATTGCCCAGTGCCATGTTTTGCTAAATAGATAAATATATCAATAATACACATGGATTTAGGTACTTAAGAAACAATTGTGACAAAACTGGAGAAGAAGGAGTTATAGCTTTTGTCCAAAGCACAAAATTTGCATTCATATAACCCAAACAATTTTGACATAATATGATGGTAGTTGTTCTTTTTAACCCCTTTCGGACTCACAGAAAAAACATGCTAATAATAATAATAGTCATGCGTCTATGAAAAAAATGGTTAATGACAACAAATAAATAAGTCTAACAATTAATGTACTGTATATGTGGCTGACAATATAAAACTGAATAAAAATGAATTATATTATCACATATTTGCAATATATTTAATGTAAAATTAAGATGTTGATATTACAATTAAAAAAATTTTTGCAATTATTAACATCCAGCCATTTACCATTTGGCACCAGAACCCATTTATGGAGCTGAGTTAAATCATACTGCACCATCTGCTGTTAGTACCTGGGCAGGTCTTTGGCAGACAGGCCCAATGGGCATTAAATGATTGGCTCCTTTTGACTGAGACAGAAAACGTGAAGCAACAAAACATGTGCTAGCAAATAAGTCCCACAGGGATTGGTTTCAAAGACTATCACAACAAATGGAGAATGCTGTGTAGGACCACATTGATGTGGCAGTGGCATCCCAGTAAACAGATGCTGTTTTGTGCCAGAACAACGTCAAAAATCCTCTAAAGAATTGCTTAAAGATCCACAAAGTATCTGTATTAGTTACATGGCTAAAATTACATGGCTGTTAACAGGATGCTTCTCCTAAAGCATTAGAGTTATTTTAACAACAGATGAATGACTACCAAGGGCACTGTCTTTTGCCAAGCATAGGGGCCTGTGTCATAGATGAAAGAGACTAAAGCCAATCGGTTATACTGACTGCAGATTAAAAAGTACATAAATAAAAAGGAATTGACTGACTAACTTGTTTCTGCAATATATCTTTGTCCCAATGGAAGTTCTTGTATTGAAAGAACACTCTGGACAAGCAAAAACACTTTTGGAGACTGTGCAGGGAGAGCGTTTTTAAGGTTCAATTGGGAATGGTTTTATATATATACAGTACTTGGGAGCAATGGACAAAGGTCACGTAGTCTGAAATGTTGTGGATGTCAGGGTAAAATGGGCATGTAATGAATTGATGAACTCATCATGCATAGTTCCCACTATAGTACAAGCTTCTGGAAGTGTAATAATCTGGGGTCGTTTCAGTTGGTCAGGACTAGGCTCAGCAACATTATCTAGCAATAAAAAAAGTCAGCTGATGACCTGAATGTACTGAATAACCAGGGTATCAATCAATGGAGTTTTTCCTTTCCCAATGGCATCGACAAATTCCAGAAATCAAATTGGAAAGACTGGTTCTGGGAGCATTGGTAATCATTTCACACATGAACTGCACTATCCATTTGCAGTGTGGACACAGTGGAGTCTCCTCTTTGTTCTGACTGCAGCTGGAACTGCTGGAGGCTGCAGTGAGACTGGCCGCTTGTGAGTGCTGATTTAAAATGTATTAAATGTACATTTTTAATTACATTTGATGTTGTAAATAAGTTCTCACTTACAGTATGTAAACATCTATAAATATTAGATTTTGTCTCTCTTTACATATAGGTTTAAAGGTTAGATGTAAGTTGACAAATGCTAAATCCCTTTTCTATAGCATGCTTCAGAAAACTTAAGGAGTCTGAGTCTCCTCACTAAAACCTTCACCACATCAGCAATTACATAGTCAAATGACTGAGATGCTTTCCTGGGAGATTTGAGAATTGAATAGCACTGGGATATGTATAGTTTCATGAAATGCATACGGTTTGTATTCTTTGTACTTAGTTTTAGACACAAGAGTGTATTCTGTTACAGCACATGCTCCTGTGTGATAACACTGTAATTCAATTCACATGCTTAGCCATCCAATATAATTCTTTATAAGCGAATGGATTTATTTACTCTTACCTACCACAAGCTAAATCTGGTATTGTGATATACCATTGAACATGGGCCATTAATTTTGTCGGAGCCACAGATCCACATGAAAGACATGTAGAATTTGCTAAACCAGATTATCTCCATCTTCTTTAGTGTTGCAGTAGGGAAATAATTAATCATATTACACTAATGATGTTATCATTTCCATCCACAAATCTACCATGTGATGATGCATTAGCCAATATAGCAATGACAGGATGGGGATTTAGAAGGTTTCTGGTATGTACTGCATGAGTCTGGGCTTGAGAGGTCAGTGGAGTGGGCGCCATGACACAGACAGCAAAATCAATAAGCCTCTATCCCAAACAGACAGGGAATCTGACAGCAGCACACTAGTGTGCATTCAAAGATTGGTGGAGACGATGTAAAAAGGTTCCATAATATTTACAGGCTGGAATCAACAAAACAGCAGACCTTTTACAACAACACTACTTTTAGGCAAACCTGAAGGCTTTATGGATATAGAGAATTATGGAAATTTTGTCTTGCCACCCAGCTTCATTTTGCTGATTTAGTGTCTTGATGCTGATCTCACACTACTCTTATGCCTTTTCTACATTCTGGCTCTCTCTTTTTATTTAAAAAACATTACAGAATGTATACCACATTGCAAGTTGTGCAAAGCTATTTATTCTCCTATCATGCCTTAAAATCTGCAAGATTGTGATACTGCTGTGGTCCTTTTGCCCCTTTTTGCCTTCTGCTTTGAGGCAATTTAAGTTCACCAGTCCTGCTGCAGTGAATAATCTGCCATGATCAAAGGTTTTGCATTCCACCTAAACCTGTCTTATACTACAGTATGCTCATATTAAGCTACTTACTTGTGAAGTGGTCATACCTAAAATCTTTCTTGACCATTCCGCATACTTTCATTTAATATCATTTATACATGTGGCAACTGTCATGTCTCTAGGGGTGTTGAAAGGACGCACAAAATGCAGGTTTTCAAGTTCAAGTGGGTTTTTCCCAAACTTTATTTTAAACTCGTCTTTTTAGAATTTTCGTTCAACTTAAGTCTTCCACAAAGAAAACAAAACAAAACACAAACACCACAGCTCGCCGTCTGGGCTCGCTCCCTCTGGCTCCTCTCCTGGTTCTAGTATAATTTTCACTCACACACACACACAAAAGCAGGTGTTTCCCACTTGACAGAGTTCTAGTCTCTCTCCTCGGCATGGAGGGCGCTTCCTGCGCTCAAAACGCAGCGTCTGCTGCAGGTGCCGGTTCTGCCGGCCTTACCCCAAATCTGGGCGACTAAGTCCGTGCTGGAGAGGAGAACAAGGAGATCCAGAATGAGCCGAGTTCGTGAAGCAACATGCAATGTGACAAACAGTGAACGGACAAACTGCCTCGGGCTCGGCTGGCTTATATAATGACACACAGGGGATTGACACAGGTGCACATTGTTAGTGAAGGGGAGACATACCTACGTAGACACACTAGGGGGCGACAAGGCTCAGTAATCCGGTGACCCCGACCTCACCTCTCTGGGCCGTGGTGTTGCGGATGTTATATTACCCCCCCCTCCAGGACTGACCTCCTGCCGGAGGCGAGCGCGGCCCCGACGCTTGACCCGAAGGAGTTGGGGTTTGTTTGTCGGCTGGGTTGGCCGTTGAGGGGGGCGACCCGGGGGGCGCGGAGCGGGGCGATCCGGCCTTTCGTGATGAAAGGTCGTAACGAGTTCAGGGCTCAGGATGTCTCGGGCCGGGACCCAGCTCCTCTCCTCCGGGCCGTAACCCTCCCACTCGACCAGATATTGGAGGCCCCCTTTTCTCCTTCGAGAATCTAGCAGTTTGGTTACCTTAAACGCCGGGGTGCCCTCTATTTCTACGGCTCCAGGGAGAGAGGGTTCGGTCATGCCCTCGTCGAGGGGTCCCCGAATCACTGGCCTGAGGAGGGAAACATGAAACACAGGGTGAATGCGCATATGAGAAGGGAGTTTTAGTTTAAATGATACCGGGTTTATTTGTGAAATAATGGGAAAGGGACGGATGTACTTGGGGGATAGTTTACGACAGGGGAGGTGTAGGTGGAGGTCCCGTGTCGAGAGCCATACTCGATCGCCTACCTGGAGCGGAGGACTTTCCTTCCTTCGCCTATCGGCATATTTTTTAAACCGGGAAACTGCTTGGGAGATTTGCGCATGCGCATCTCCCCATACTTTCTCCGCGTTCTTGAACCACTGATCCACCACTGGTACTTCGGTGGGAGTGGCATCCCAGGGACAAAGCACAGGGACAAAGCACAAAGCCAAGGACAGGTTGGTAACCTAGGAGACATTGGAACGGCGTTAGACCTGTTGAGGAGTGCACAATCGAATTTTGGGCATATTCTGCCCAGTGTAGCCAGTTCGCCCATTCATGTTGCCTGCTACTACAGTATGCCCGAAGATATTTTCCGAGTTCTTGGACAGTCCGCTCTGCCTGGCCGTTAGACTCGGGGTGATAACCTGACGTTAGGCTCACGGTGGTCCCCAATTTCTGGAAGAACGCTTTCCAGACCCGTGCGATAAATTGAGGACCACGATCGGACACAATATCTTCCGGTATGCCATAGTAACGAAACACGGATTCAAATAGGGCTTCGGCTACCTGCAGTGCTGACGGGAGGGAGGCAAATGGGAGAAATCGGCACCCCTTCGAAAACCGATCAATGACCACTAAGATTGTAGTGTACCCTTTCGACACCGGCAGATCCGTGAGGAAGTCCACCGCGAGGTGGGACCACGGTCGGTTCGGTGTCGGTAGGGGCATTAATTTCCCAACCGGAAGGCTACGTGGTGTTTTGGCCATCGCACACACTGTACAGGACAGCACGACTGTCTTTACCGTTTCCCTCATTCTCGGCCACCAGTATTTTCTCTCTAATGTTTTTACTGTGTCTCATCCTGGATGACTGTACATCAGCTAAAGCTCAATCTGAGTAAAACTGAACTGTTGTTCATCCCTTGTGACTCATCCCCAGGTCAAGACCTTGTGATATCCCTGGACAACAACCAAATCACTCCTTCAGCCACTGCCCGCAATCTTGGGGTAACCGTGGACAACCATCTGTCATTTTCCCCACACATCGCTAACCTTACTCGCTCTTGTAGATTTCTTCTTTACAATATCAGAAGAATTCGCCCATTTCTTTCTTCACAGGCTACTCAGGTGCTTGTTCAGTCCCTTGTTATTTCAAGACTGGACTACTGCAACTCACTTCTGGCAGGTCTGCCTCTGTCCACGATTCGTCCTCTGCAACTGATCCAGAATGCAGCAGCACGTCTCGTTTTTAACCTCCCCAAGTTCTCCCACACCACCCCACTCCTCCGCTCCCTGCACTGGCTTCCTGTAGCTGCCCGCATCAAATTCAAAACGCTGATGCTTGCCTACAAAGCTAAAAATGGCCCTGCACCCACTTACCTCTCTGCTCTAATCACACCACGCACTGCACCACGTTCCCTCCGATCCTCCAGCACTGCTCGCCTCATCCCACCATCTCTCAGGGATCGAGGGCGACATTCATCCAGGCTCTTTTCTGTTCTGGCACCTAGGTGGTGGAACGAACTTCCTCTAGATGTCCGTACAGCAGAGACTTTGACTATCTTTAAACGACGACTCAAGACGCATCTGTTTCTCCAGTACTTGGACTAACCCCCCCCCCCCCAAAAAAAATAAAAAAAAACTCTCTTCCCAGTTGTGTTCGACTAATGGCACTTAGTTATAAACCTAGTTAACCCAGTGTAAGTATGTATCCAGTGATGTTAACTTTAAAGCACTTTTTTGTAAGTCGCTCTGGATAAGAGCGTCTGCCAAATGCCTAAATGTAAATGTAAATGTACTGTGCGCGTCACCCCGGGATGCCCTGACGAGGCATTAGTGTGAGCCGTGATTATTAAGCGTTGCCGGAAATTTTCAGGCACATAAATCTTGGTTGGGGGGCACTCGGGGGGTACCGGATGGTCTTGTCCCCCCTGTGTGATCTCCGCGTCTATCTCCCAGGTGATGGGAGCGACGATGAGAGGTGCGGGGAGAATAGTCTCGGGGTGCATCACCGGGGTGGGGTTTGGGTAGTAGCGCGAGAGCGCATCTGCTTTCTTATTTTTAGAGCCGGGCCGGTAGGTAATTTTAAACTGGAAACGTGTAAAGAACAGCGCCCAACGAGCTTGTCTCGGGTTTAACCTTCTCGCCTGTTGGATGTATTCTAAATTTAACACGATGAAGGGGTGTTTGGCTCCCTCGAGCCAGTGCCGCCATTCTTCTAACGCCGCTTTAACTGCTAGCAGTTCCCTATTGCCGATATCGTAATTTTGTTCAGCAGGTGTCAGTTTCCGAGAGAAGAATGCGCAAGGATAAAGTTTTTCGGGCTGGCCCTGGCGTTGTGACAGCACCGCCCCGATCCCCACCTCTGACGCGTCCGCTTCTACTAGAAACGGCTTCTCGGGGTCAGGAAGCCGCAGGATGGGAGCCGTAGTGAACGCCGCCTTTAGTTTTTGGAAAGCCTTCTCCGCATCGGCCGAGAAAGCTTTCAGTTTTGTTGGTTTTCCCTTAAGCAGGGACGTGAGGGGCGCTGCCACCGAACTATAGTTGCGTATAAACCGCCTATAAAAATTGGCGAAACCCAAGAAACTTTGTAGCGCCTTTACTGACCATGGTACCGGCCATTTCGTTACCGCCTCCACCTTGGATTTCTCCATCTCGACCCCCTGTGGCCCTATGCGGTAGCCGAGGAATGTCACTTCCGTTTTGTGAAACTCACATTTCTCCGCCTTCGCATAGAGCCCGTGTGCGCGCAGACGCCGAATGAATGAATGTGCTCGGAATATGACCTTGAGTATATTAGAATGTCGTCTAAATACACTATGACACAACGGTTAAACATATCCCTCAGCACGTCATTCATAAACCCCTGAAACACCGCAGGAGCATTTACCAGCCCATAGGGCATCACATTGTACTGATAGTGTCCCGATGAGGTGCTAAATGCTGTCTTCCATTCGTCGCCTTTACGCACACGAACGAGGTTATACGCGCTGCGGAGATCGAGTTTGGTATATATGGAGGCACCTCGGAGTTGGTCGATAGCGGCTGGCACCAGTGGCAGAGGGTGCTTATACTTTATTGTCACTGCATTTAACCCTCTGAAGTCTATGCAGGGTCGTAAGCCTCCGCCTTTTTACTCAATAAAAAAGAAACCTGCTGAAGCGGGAGACGTGGAACGGCTAATGAGTCCCTGCCTAAGAGCCTCCTCCACGTATTCCTCCATCACCCGAGTTTCATCCCGGGACAGTGGATAAACACGCGAAAAAGGTGGTGCTTTCCCAGGCGTGTTGCGGATGTTATAGCAACTTGGGAAAACCTTCAGGTGGTAACCTTTACGGAAAACAATGCAATATATTAAATAATACATAAACGAGTGTTTCGCAAGACAAGCAAAGATTTTTAAGAAATTTTACTTAAACGAACAAGTGTTGGTTTACGAGTACCGAGTATCATGTATCACACATGCGCTTCTTGTTTTGATGCTGAGCGTCACATGATCACAACTGAGCCAACAGTTCTCTCTCTTGTGCTGCGGAATTGTGGGTAATCATCCCCTCTGCTGGGTCTTAGTGCGCATCTCTTACTGGTATCAACATCCGTGCACGCGTGTACTGTTTACTATAAAACTGTGACCATGTGTGTGCATGTAAAACATATTTTATTTTGTGTCTGTATGCGTGTATGTACAGCGCGCGGGTAAAGCAAAAGCAAGTCAAATTAGAGAGGTTAAAAATCAATTTCTCTCTCTGCTCAAGGCTCAGCCTGCTCTTTGTGTCTGTCATTGGACACCTTGCCACACACACACACACACACACAGTCTTTCTCTGCTCTACACAGGTACACTGCTCTGTCACGATAAAGTGCAGGTTAATTTGTTTTATTTTTACTTTACAGCAGTGATTCCATTAGTGTGTCGCTCAATTGAGTGTCATTAGAGAGATTTCTTGTTTATTTTTCCAATAAAACAGCGTTTCCATTGTGTGTTCGCGTGTGTGTGAAAAAAATGGAGGTAGAGTAACTGTGTAAGACGAGAAGGGGGAGAGGGGTATGGAGGCAGGTCAGTCTCATAAATAATTCACACAAAAGACACGATGTTCACATGCATAACCCAATTCACATATGTGATACCCAATTCACGTGCACGAAAATAAATATATTCACACAAAAAAAAAAAAACTCACGTGCATGAGAAAAAAAAATATATACTCATGATATAAAATTCACATATGTACAACTGTGTAAAAAATGTTTTAATGTTTAAAATTTACGAGTGCATCATGGACTGTGCATGTGAAAATCGACTTAAGTGTGTGAATATCGCTGGATTTGTGTGTGTGTATTTTTGAGACTTTCCTGGCTCCAACGAGCAGATCAGATGTGACCTCACCATTAAACCAATCACAGCCATCCAGGATGATACATATTCCAAAAGATGTCATGACAGCCTGTAAGAGCCATATCTTATTTTATGCATTTGTTGTTGTGTTTATTTTATTTCATTATACTCACTAGTTAAGCATTCAGGTTTGACACTCGTAGGTTGGTCTGTGACGTCATCCCACTATGACCCGTATTTGCATGACTTTCGCATAGTAAGAGTTCAGTTTTTTTATGCGGAATTGTGGAGACACAAGCTTTTGACCGAACCCCGGTCTTCGAATTGAATCACGGTCAAATCGAACCCCGGTCTTCCGCGTGAAAGGCGGAGATACAGCCCTTGTCATGACAGCATCAGTGGATCAGACATATATATATATATATACACAGTGGTGTGAAAAATTATTTGCCCCCCTCCTGATTTCTTATTCTGTTGCATGTTTGTCACACAAAATGTTTCTGATCATCAAACACATTTAACTATTAGTCAAAGATAACACAAGTAAACACAAAATGCAGTTTTTAAAGGAGGGGTTTTATTATTTAGGGAGAAAAAAATCCAAACATGGCCCTGTGTGAAAAAGTAATTGCCCCCTGAACCTAATAACTGGTTGGGCCACCCTTAGCAGCAATAACTGCAATCAAGCGTTTGCGATAACTTGCAACGAGTCTTTTACAGCACTCAGGAGGAATTTTGGCCCACTCATCTTTGCAGAATTGTTGTAATTCAGCTTTATTTGAGGGTTTTCTAGCATGAACCGCCTTTTTAAGGTCATGCCACAACATCTCAATAGGATTCAGGTCAGGACTTTGACTAGGCCACTCCAAAGTCTTCATTTTGTTTTCTTGAGCCATTCAGAGGTGGATTTGCTGGTGTGTTTTGGGTCATTGTCCTGCTGCAGCACTCAAGATCGCTTCAGCTTGAGTTGACGAACAGATGGCCGGACATTCACCTTCAGGATTTTTTAGTAGACAGTAGAATTCATGGTTCCATCACAGCAAGCCTTCCAGGTCCTGAAGCAGCAAAACAACCCCAGACCATCACATTACCACCACCATATTTTACTGTTGGTATGATGTTCTATCTTTAAACGACGACTCAAGACGCATCTGTTTCTCCAGTACTTGGACTAACATTCCCCCCCCCCCCAAAAAAAAAAACAAACAAAAAAAAAACTCTCTTCCCAGTTGTGTTCGACTAATGGCACTTAGTTATAAACCTAGTTAACCCAGTGTAAGTATGTATCCAGTGATGTTAACTTTAAAGCACTTTTTTGTAAGTCGCTCTGGATAAGAGCGTCTGCCAAATGCCTAAATGTAAATGTAAATGTAAATGTTCTTTTTCTGAAATGCTGTGTTACTTTTATGCCAGATGTAACGGGACACGCACCTTCCAAAAAGTAAAACTTTTGTCTCGTCGGTCCACATGGTATTTTCCCAAAAGTCTTAGCAATCATTGAGATGTTTTTTAGCAACATTGAGACGAGCCTTAATGTTAATTTTGCTTAAAAGTGGTTTGCGCCTTGGAAATCTGCCATGCAGGCCGTTTTTGCCCAGTGTCTTTCTTATGGTGGAGTCGTGAACACTGACCTTAATTGAGGCAAGTGAGGCCTGCAGTTCTTTAGATGTTGTCCTGGGGTCTTTTGTGGCCTCTCGGATGAGTTGTCTCTGCGCTCTTGGGGTAATTTTGGTCAGCCGGCCACTCCTGGGAAGGTTCACCACTGTTCCATGTTTTTGCCATTTGTGGATAATGGCTCTCACTGTGGTTCGCTGGAGTCCCAAAGCTTTAGAAATGGCTTTATAACCTTTACCAGACTGATAGATCTCAATTACTTTTGTTCTCATTTGTTCCTGAATTTCTTTTGATCATGGCATGATGTCTAGCTTTTGAGGTGCTTTTGGTCTACTTCTCTGTGTCAGGTAGCTCCTATTTAAGTGATTTCTTGATTGACACAGGTGTGGCAGTAATCAGGCCTGGGGGTGACTACAGAAATTGAACTCAGGTGTGATAAACTACAGTTCAGTTATTTTTTAACAAGGGGGGCAATCACTTTTTCACACAGGGCCATGTAGATTTGGAGTTTTTTTTTTTCTCCCTTAATAACGTAAACCTTCATTTAAAAACTGCATTTTGTGTTCAATTATGTTATCTTTGACTAATAGTTAACGGGTTTTTGATGAGCAGAAACATTTAAGTGTGACAAACATGCAAAAGAATAAGAAATCAGGAAGGGGGCAAATAGTTTTTCACACCACTGTATATACTGTTCTGTCACTATTTTATGTTTGCGCATCGTTCTTTGTTGCTATAACATAGAAATTTCTCCACTCTGGGATAAATAAAGGTATATGTTATCTCATCTTATTTTATTAGTGATGTTGCTCATTGCTGCCACCATATTTCTGGTCCCAGGACAAGCAAAAGGCAGTCATTAAAAATGCAAAAATAAAAAAGTGTTAAAAGAGCTTAAAAGTGATTGTAGATGCGCTCATATTATTTCACTAGTTTTGACGCGTAGCTTTGTCTTAAAGTTTCACTCACACGACAGAAGTCCGATCTCTTTGTCTCTTGTAGTTTATTTTGTCAGCATCAAAGAATCAACACTTCATACAGTCGTCTTGAGTAAATCCACTGTGATTACAGACACCAGTTGCTGCATCTTGCAAATCTCTGACTTTTACAACAACCTGTTTGCTGTATCTTGTAAATTACAGTCTTAGCTTCCGAATATAACAACACTCTTGCTGTATATATCCACTTACGGGAGCTTACGGTTACAACAACCTAGTTGCTGTATCTTACATTCCCAGCTTACGAGCTTACAGTCAAAAGCTTGTGTTTCCTTAGCCTTCCGCATCTAGACTGAACTCTCTTTCATATGACAGTCACACAAATGCATGTAATAGTAGAATGACATCACAGACCAACTTACGATTGTCAACTTATGATGCATGACTAAGAAATATAACGCTTATGGCTTATGTAACAAACTTAATGCTTAATGCTTTACTAATGAATAGAACAAGGTAGAATAAATGAAATAACAGCAAATAAAATAAAATAAACACAACAACAAATTCATAACAAGTGCGATATGGCACTTACATTCCAGCCCCTAATTGACAGGCATGGAGACTGACAATTACAATTTTGTGTTTTTTTTTTTTTTTGATAAAGCCATGAAATCAACATTTTTACCCTTCTAAACGTTTTAAATCTTTTAAGTGTGTAATATTTCTCTCAGATGTTTACATTTGTATATCAAATTTCATAACATATTACCACACATTTAACAGTCCATAGCACTGTCGCCTTGCACCTCCAGGGTCCGGGTTCGATTCCCCGGCCAGGCTCGATTCCCGTCTCTGTGTGCATGGAGTTTGCATGTTCTCCCCGTGCTTGGTGGGTTTCCTCCGGGTACTCCGGTTTCCTCCCACAGTCCAAAGATATGCAGGTTAGGCTAATTGGCGTTCCTAAAATTGCCCGTAGTGTGTGATTGGGTGTGTGAGTGTGTGTATGTGTGTGTGCCCTGCGATGGATTGGCACCCTGTCCAGGGTGTACCCCGCCTAGTGCCCGAAGTCTTCTGGGATAGGCTCCAGGTCCCCCGCGACCCTGAACACAGGATTAAGCGGTATAGAAAATGAATGAATGAATTAACAGTCCATTTCACATATGAGGCACAGCTTGTCGATGGGTCTTTCCAGAGTGTTGGTCTTAGTTTTGACTAACACACGTCTCTGGGAACATTTTCGTGATTTATCCAATAACCCATGAATTTCTTGAAGACGACTCATCAGTTATTAACACTATATCTCCAAGCGAGAGTTTTTTTTTTGTTTTGAAACCATTTTTGCCGCCCCTGGAGCAAGGGCAAGTATTCACGCACCCATCGCTTCCAGGGCAGGTCTGATAGATGCTGGATCTGCTTCTCCCTGCGACGTGCATAGATGTCTTCCTTTTTGAAGAATCCGGAGGGCAGGTTTGGCTGTTTTTTCATCAGCAGCAGGTGGTTTGGTGTCAGAGGTTCCATAGTTTGGGCGAGCAGCTGTTTCTTTTCACAGATGCCTTTCGTTTTGGCTGTGTGCGAATTCCCTGTTTGAATTCTGTTGCTGCTTTACCCTTTTGCAACATGAGAAGTTATTCCTTAAAATTTTGTCTTCGAGTGAACTTAATGATTTCGTTTTCTGCTCTTGTTAGGTCTTGAGCTTTTAGAGACTTGTGATTTTCTGTCTTTGGGTCATCTACTTGTGTTTTAACCCTTTCTGTTTTTTGTTTCAGCATGTCTCTGATGCGAAGGATCCAGGCAACGGATCTTTTTAACTTGTGCCAGTCAGAGTGATGATTAATCAGTTTACTCACTGCGTCTGTGTCTGTATATTTTGTAATGCTCACAATATTCACTAAAGCTGAGAGCTTAACTTCATCAGCATTTTCATCAAAATTTTCTTTTATTGATGTGTCATGAATATTTTCAGGCCATTTGCACTCTGCTTCTTTGAGAAAGGAGGGACCATGGATCCAGTTAACATTTTTCATGAACTTTTCACAGGATACCCCCCTGGAGGCAGAATCAGCTGGGTTTTGTGAGGTATTAGCGTACCTCCATTGCTGTGACTTGGTTGACTCTCTTATAATGGCGATTCTGTTGGCCACAAAGGTTTTAAAACGAAGTGTTTCGTTATCAATGTATCTCAAAACAGTTGTACTGTCAGTCCAGAACATAGAGTCCAGCAATTTAAATTCTAGCTCTTCTTTCAACATTGTCATTTTTTACAGCGACCACTGCCACAGTCAGTTCCATTCGTGGAATGGTGGTTTGTTTCAGGGGTGCTACACGGGAGTTCCCCATCATGAATGCACAATGTGTAAGTCCATCAGCGTTTACTAACCTGAGGTATGAGACAGCTCCGTATCCCATTTCACTTCCATCCGAGAAGTGGTGTAGTTGTGCTGTAACTGTAACTCCGAAGTCGGCTGGTTTTATGCACCTTGCTATGCTGAACTCGGACAGTCTGTGCAGCTCTTGCAGCCAGGTTTTCCATGCCGTTGCAAACTGCTCGGGAATGTCATCATCCCAGGCTAGTTTTTCTTTACATAGCTGTTGCATTGGGATTTTAGCTGGCAGTATGGCAGGTGGGAGAAAGCCTAACGGGTCGTATGTTGAGCTAGTGACTGACAGAAATCCCCTTCTTGTCACAGGTCGTTCCTTTAAACTAATCTTAAACTTGAACATGTCTGAATCAATGCACCACAGCACCCCCAGAGCTCTCTCTATGGGCAGTGCATCTTTACTCAAGTCTAAGTCTCTCATGTCTTTGATCCTTTCGCTCTCGGGAATGACAGTCAGTAGGGCACGGCTGTTGCTTGCCCATTTAGTGAGGTTGAACCCTCCGCTTCTACAGAGACTAGTGAGATCATTGTACAGGGCGACTGCTTGGTGATGACTCGAAACGGATTTCAGGAAGTCGTCTACATAAAAGTTTTTAAGCACTGTATTAACTGCCACAGCAGGTGCATTGCTGCAGTTTTCTTCTGCTGTCTTTCTGAGGGCGAAGTTAGCACCACTAGGCAACAATTTTGCACCGAACAGATGAGCTACCATTTTATTTTCAACTATGTCTTGGTTGACATCTCCATTCGGCCACCATAGGAAGCGCAGCAGATCTGTGTCCTTCTCGGGGACTTTCACGTGATAATACATGGCTTCTACTGTGTCCTTTTTCTTGGACTTTATTTTAGCAGGTGCTTTGGGGAGGATGCAATTACCTCCAACCCCAGTGAGCGCATTTGATTCATGACTCACAGCAGGTGGTGTATTTGTTGTGCCACTTTCAGTTTCATTTCTACGGGCGCTCGTAGCTGACTGCGCTGTGTCTGGCACTGCTATGTGTAGCATGCTTGGATGTGGCTTTGAACATGTAATTTTTTTGGTACAGTCTTTCCACAAATGACCCTTTGTTAAACATCCGAAACAGAATCCGTTTCTTTTTAAGAATTCTACTTTGTCTTTGTGTGTCTTATCATTAAATTGGAAGCAATCGTCTAAGATATGCTCCTCTTTGCAATGTGCGCACGGTTTAGTGAAGGCGCTGACAGCTAACGTACCGGCATTCTTCATTGTAATCAAGTCTTTGTGAATTTTACCAACCTGTCTGTCCTCGGTTGCGACACTGACCCTGGGTGCTGACCCTATGTTTGGGTCCTTGAAGGGATGTGTGACAGGGTTTTCCGTCGCTGATTGCGGCGTCCAGGTCCGTAGAGTGCGCGCTGCTCAGGTGCACGTTGCTCGATTCAGTGACTGCGCTCTTGTTCGCAGGCTCCGCTCGGCTGTTGCATGTTGAGTTGGAAGGGTGAGAGTGCGCGCTGCTCGGGCACGCGCTGCTTGATTCAATGAGTGCGCTCTCGTTCGCAGGCTGCGCTCGGCTGTTGCATGTTGAGTTGGAAGGGTGAGAGTGCGCGCTGCTCGGGCACGCGCTGCTCGGACGCACGCTGCTCGATTCAATGAGTGCGCTCTTGCTCTTGGGCGATCGGCTGTCGTATTTGCGATCTTGACATTGAAGCACTCTTAATTTGGCATCATGCATAGCGAGCGCCATTTTGGTTTCCAGTCGTTCCTTTTTGGCCTTTAGTTGTGCCATTATTTGTGCTTCCTCTATTTCTAGTTGGAGACATTCCTTTTTCGCCTTTAGTTGTGCCATTATTTGTGCTTCCTCTATTTCTAGTTGGAGACGTTCCTCCAAGGTTGCAGCCTTTGCTAACAGCGCTGCTCTTTCGGCTTATTCTTTCTTTATTCGGGCTGAGGATGATGTATAAGTTACAGACCTTTTGGATGCTGCCGTTATCAGTGACACGCTGATGCCCGGCGAGACATCTTCGCGTATTTGCGACGTCACAGGGTGGCCCTTAATGTCCTTGGTGTCCGCTATCCAGCGACCCACCTTAGCTATGAATTCTGTGCGGCCTTGGGCCTCAGGTGCTCCGCAGGCGACCTGATCGCGTTTGTGTTCGTCTTTATGAGTGTACACAAGCACATCAACGTTACTTCTCATGAAGTTCTCTCTTCTGTACTCAGTTTCAACGATGTCTAACTTACGTGCATAGTTCATAGGTGTCTTTAATGCAGTAGACATTGCATTCAGTCGAATTCGCTTGCCTTTTCTTGCATCCAGCGCCTCGTTGAGGTTCTTTCTGTTCATCTCGTGGAGCGCCGTTAGGCTCCCCAGCCAAGTGCTGGGAGAGTTGTCCTCGTTGTTCGGCATGGTGAAGTTCGACGGCTATTCTCTTTCACTTTCCCTTTCAGCGTTCACTTGTTTTCGTTCAAGCAGCGGAAAAGCTTTTGACTTTATGTAGATGCGGTCATATTATTTCACTAGTTTTGACGCGTAGCTTTGTCTTAAAGTTTCACTCACACGACAGAAGTCCGATCTCTTTGTCTCTTGTAGTTTATTTTGTCAGCATCAAAGAATCAACACTTCATACAGTCGTCTTGAGTAAATCCACTGTGATTACAGACACCAGTTGCTGCATCTTGCTAATCTCTGACTTTTACAACAACCTGTTTGCTGTATCTTGTAAATTACAGTCTTAGCTTCCGAATATAATAACACTCTTGCTGTATATATCCACTTACGGGAGCTTACGGTTACAACAACCTAGTTGCTGTATCTTACATTCCCAGCTTACGAGCTTACGGTCGAAAGCTTGTGTTTCCTTAGCCTTCCGCATCTAGACTGAACTCTCTTTCATATGACAGTCACACAAATGCATGTAATAGTAGAATGACATCACAGACCAACTTACGATTGTCAACTTATGATGCATGACTAAGAAATATAAAGCTTATGGCTTATGTAACAAACTTAATGCTTAATGCTTTACTAATGAATAGAACAAGGTAGAATAAATGAAATAACAGCAAATAAAATAAAATAAACACAACAACAAATTCATAACAAGTGCGATATGGCACTTACAGTGATAATGTCAGAGACTTGCTGTGTGGTGAACTGGCAAATTATCTTTGAAGGAAAATACAGTAAGATACAGTTTTGTTTAAACTTGTAATCATTAAGAGTGAATGTGAAGTAGCACTTCAATAATCATATGTTGAAGGAAAACAGACTTATTTTTTGTTGATTCTGCCTAGAAACACTCACATGAAAGGTGCACATTTCACGTTGATTGTAATAAGTTGGATTAACAATGTTTGTAGGCTTTTATCTGTTTCTTTGTCCTAGTGGGAAGGGCCGTGAACAGGAAGTCAACTATATGTCCTCCTAAAGGGGTGGAGTTGATTTATTATGGATGTTTAGGCTTAAAATTCATCAGTGCGTAAATATTGGATGATCATCAATTACTAAAGGTGAAGGTTGTTTAAAATACTTTCTGTAAATTAATGAATTTACTATACTATGTAAAAGGCTCATTTAGTAACTAATGAAGGGTTACCATTGGCCATTTTGAAAATGGAGGCGGAGTTTGAAGGTGTGGAGAGAACAAAGAACTGTTTGAGAGGGAGAGTGTGGCTGTGGGTGTGGACGAGTAGCCAACCGACTCTGATGTTTTGTTACATGTTAACTTAAAATATAAATGGTTTATTTTGTTATTTTTCTTTTCTTTTTTTTCTTCTTATTGGGATACCTGTATTCAATGGACCTTTTGGAAAACCTGTGGCCCAGTAAATTGTTTTTCTTGGACATTGTTGAACATTTTTTCTTCACGGCCGTGGCCTTGTATCGACCATCCACTACAGTGAACTAAACTAAATTAAACAACTAAACTAAATAAACAAATCCATTTAACATTATATATAAAGTATATGTATGTTTTACCAATCTAATGCTTTATCATGGTTACAGTCACAGTGGATAGCACACTTGGAGGAATGGCAGTCCATTACAGGGTACCAAATAGTTCAAACAAATTAACACATTAATTTACACCTACAGGCAATAGAGAACAGACTGATCCATCTACAGACATGCTTATTCGGCAGTAAAAACGAACCTGGAAAACAAACATTTAAACAACAAGACCATAAATCCATGTCGCCGAATTACAGAGTATTAATCAAATCAACTAATCAAGTGACAGATTTGGAATGGTTATGTTGCCAGGCATTTTTTTAAACTGCTAGTCGTCTGCTTTAGATTTTTTTTCTCAAGCAACTGTCTCTAGCGATTGCACAAAATGGTAAGAAAAACAGCAACATTGACAACATTAACAAAACACAGAAGCTGTTAATTGCCTGTGTATTGTTTTTGCTTCCCCAATGCTGATTCATACCACAACCAGTGTATAGCACACTTTCAGGAAAAAAAGGTACACAGTGGGAAACTTTCTTGAAGAACAGATCTGTACCTTTTTTGATAAATACTGTATACCCATAATGGCATGGAAAAGACCAGTTTTTTTTTCTTTTAAGGTACAACTAAACTAAAAGTACAGTACTAAAATAATGGGTACATAATGTTCTGGACAGTGGGAGGAGTTTTTTCTTACCATGGGTGAGTTATTAAGTCTTACTGTATATAATCCCTATTCTGATATAAAACTCACATAACAGCATGGGCACTATTTTACCAGTACATTAGACACTGTTGCTCCCATCAGATTAAAAAAAGTCAGAGATAAAACACTTGCACCATGGTATAATAGACATACTCATGCCCTAAAGAGAGCAACCAGTAACCTCAAGTGAAAGTGGAGAAAAACTAAATTAGAAGTTTTTCAAATTGCGTATAAAGATAGTATGTGCAGCTATAGACAGGCTCTAAAAGCTGTTAGGGCTGAGCATCTGAGCCGACTGATAGAAACCAAAACAATCCCAGGTTCTTATTTAGTACAGGGGCTCACCTTACAAAACGTCTCGGGTTACTTTGCAGTAACCCTGTTCCCTGAGAGGCGGGAACGAGATGCTGCGTTAGAACGCTTATGGGAACTATCTTGTCGCATTGCCGGCCATGAAGCATGTGTGGAAAAACGCCATTATCTGGCTATATATAACCTCGGTCAGGTGACGTCATCTGATTAGATCAGGTGGAGGTTATAAATACCGGAAAGCCGGCAACAAAACCTCAGATTATTTGTCTGAATGGACGTCCGGTCACATGGTAGTGCGGCGTTCGGACGCAGCATCTCGTTCCATCCTCTCAGGGAACAGGGTTACTGCAAAGTAACCTGAGACGTTCCCTTCTCGAGGCTTCACTCAATGCTGCGTTAGAACGCTTATGGGAACGAGAATACTAACGCCGCCGCACTACAGGTGTCTGGACCCCAAGGTTGAGAAGGCCGAGAAGGTCTCAGATTCATGTCCGGGAAGCTGACCCGAGGACTCATGAGCCCGGAGTGGCATGGACATCCAGAATATAAAATCTTATAAATGTGTGCGGAGAGGACCAACCCGCCGCGTCACACACTTGTTGCAGGGGAGTACCTCTTGCAAGAGCAATAGATGAGGCGACCCCTCTGGTTGAATGAGCCCTGACTCCTAGGGGCGAAGTGAGTCCACGCGCCTCATAGGAGAGGGCAATAGCATCTCTCACCCAGTGTGACAGAGTATGTGTGGTGGCGGCCGCCCCCCGGTTGCGGCCTCCATAACATATAAAGAGTTGCTCTGACTTACGCCACTGGCTGGTGCGGTGGACATAAGCCTGAAGAGCACGTACTGGGCACAGTAGGTGAAGTTTCTCCTGCTCCGAATCCGCAAAAGGCGGAGGACAGAAGGCTTCCAGATCGACAGGGTACATGGTTGAGAAAGGAACTTTCGGTAGATATTTTGGGTGAGGATGCAGAATGGCCTTGACTAGCCCAGGGGCAAAGTCCAGGCAAGATGGGGAGACTGACAATGCACGCAGGTCTCCGATCCTCTTTAGAGAGGTGATGGCCATAAGAAGAACCATCTTGAGAGTCAGAAGCTTGTCGGGCGCTGACTCTAGCGGTTCAAAAGGAGTGTCGATCAGAACTTCGAGCACAATAGATAAATCCCAAGAGGGAGCCGTGACTCTAGTGGGGGGCCTCAACCGTTTAGCTCCACGAATGAAACGGGCAACTAAAGGGTGATTTCCTACAGTAACCCCTTCAGACAGGACGTGGCAGGCTGAAATAGCGGCCACGTACGTTCTGAGGGTACTAGGGCACAAGCCCGAGGACAATTTCTCTTGCAGGAATTCCAGCACTGAAACGATGTGGCAGTGGACTGGGTCCACCTGCTTTGCCATGCACCAGCTCTCGAATACCTTCCATTTGAAGGCATAAATCCTTCTAGTGGAGGGAGCCCTAGCACTTAGGATGGTGGCTGAAAGGCCGGCTTGACTCAATTGGTCCCGTTCAGGGGCCAAGCATGAAGGTTCCAGAGCTCGGGCCGGGGATGAAATATTGTCCCCTGCGCCTGAGATAGAAGATCCCTCCTCACTGGAATCATCCAAGGTGAGCCGTCGAGGAGCGATATTATCTCTGAGAACCATATTTGGGCCGGCCAATGGGGCGCTATCAATAAGAGGCGCAAACCGTGTTGACGGACCCTCGCCAGGACTCCCGGGAGCAGAGCTATCGGAGGGTACGCATAGAGGCGTAAATTGGGCCACGTATGGGCCATCGCGTCCAGACGCAGGAGAGCTGGATGAGTCAGCGAGTAGTAGAGAGGACATTGTGCAGTCTCCTGGGAGGTAAAGAGGTCCACCTCTGCTGTAAAGAATCTCTCCCAGATTCAAGTGACTACTTTGGGGTGGAGTTTCCATTCCCCGTGATGCACAGCTTGTCTGGACAGAAAGTCTGCTCCCACATTCCTGTACCCTGGAATGTGAATCGCCCTTAGGGACAGGAACTTGTCCTGAGCCCAGAGCAGAACCTGATGTGCTAGCTGGTTCAAGTGTCGCGAATGCAGGCCGCCCTGGCGATTTATGTAGGAGACTACCGATGTGCTGTCCACCCGCACTAGGACATGGTAGCCTCTCAGCTGCTGGAGGAAATGCTGTAGAGCTAAAAATAGAGCCATCATTTCGAGGCAATTGATGTGCCATGCGAAAAGGTGGCCTCTCCAGACCCCTTGGGCTGGACGGCCATCCAAGACCGCGCCCCAGCCGGTAAGGGAAGCCTCTGTCGTTAGCATTTTGCGACGACAATACGGACCTAGAGTGGGACACAAGGCGAGAAACTGGGGTCTGAACCACATAGAAAGGGTACGAAGTCCTTTGCGCGTAACCCTTATCCGCCTTCGGGGATTTGTTCTCGTGTGAACTCCCCTGGCACTTAACCACAGCTGAAAAGCTCTCATGTGCAGGAGACCCAAGGGTATCACCATGGACACAGCCGCCATGAGGTGTAAACATTTTTGTAAGTGATGTACAGTCACTTCTTGGTCCAGTCTGATGTCCTTCTGAGCGTTGTTTATGGATTCGACGCGAGCAGGAGACAGATGTGCCTGCATAGCGATCGAATTCCACTTGACGCCCAAGTAGGTTGTCACTTGTGCTGGAAAGAGAACGCTTTTCATGGCTTTGAGTCTCAATCCCAGCGAGTGAAGATGAGTTAGGACTACATCTCGGTGTCGAAGTGCTAGCTGCTGAGACTGGGCTAAGATTAGCCAGTCGTCTATGTAATTCAGAATGCGGATGCCCTGGAGTCTCAAAGGAGCCAGAACTGCATCCATGCATTTTGTATATGTGCGGGGTGATAAGGCTAGACCGAATGGAAGAACCCGAAATTGGTAGGCTTTTCCCCCAAAAGCGAACCTCAGGAACTTCCTGTGCTGTGGCAAAATTTCTATGTGGAAATATGCGTCCTTTAAATCTACTGTCACAAACCAATCCTGTGGTTGGATTTGTGAAACAATAGTTTTTATGGTCAACATTTTGAAGTTGCATTTTTTGAGATAGCGGTTCAAACCGCGAAGATCCAGAATTGGACGCAGACCCCCATCCTTTTTGGGGACCAGGAAGTACCGACTGTAGTAACCTGACTCCATATCTGGAGGAGGAACCTGTTCTATGGCTCCCTTCTGCAGTAATTTCTGGAGTTCGGAACTCAGAAAATGCACCCTTTCCGGTATCACGGAAGTGGAGACCACGCCGTTATAACGCGCAGGGCGATATGCAAACTGGATCCTGTATCCTTTCTCTACAGTCTTTAAAACCCAGGGGGATATGCCTGGCAGTAGCTTCCACGCTGCCAGCTTCTCCGAAAGGGGTGCAAGTACTTCTACTGGGCTGGGGGGTGTTAGTGGTTCGGTGTCCTGGAATATAGCAGGATGCGACCGAAGGACTAACGTGTCGGAGACCGGTGTTGTCCGAAACACCAAGGGCGGCGGAAACTGAACATCGATCTCCTGGGGGTGCCCGGGGGGGCATGTTCCTATATGCCCGTCCCCAGGGGGGGTCACCCCCACGGTCCTGAGCTCTGCTATCAGGAACGCTTCTTTGCGAAGAAGACAGAGCGGTCTATTTTTTTGGGGGCGGCCTGAGGGGGGCGCCCAGCCGTACCCCAGTCCTTACGGGGGGGGGGTGCGCGGCTACTGACGCTTTCCTTCTGCGCCTCTCGTCTAGCAAGACTCAGATCGGGTCGAGGTTGGGTGGCCGATGGCCTCGACACCTGGGCACGGCGTGGGATAAATTTCCCAAAAGCTTGTTCATAGAGACTGGCCTCTCTAAATCTGGTGGCGACAGTATTTACTGCTTTGCCAAATAGGCCTGAGGGTGAGAAGGGAGCATCGAGAAGGAATGCCCGATCTTTGTCCTTAATGCCAGTTAGATTTAGAAAGAGGTGCCTCTCTGCAGACACCAGGGAGGCCATAGAACGGCCAATAGCACGGGCTGTCTGTTTCGTCGCACGCAGGGACAGATCTGTAGCCCGGCGTAATTCTATGAATGCTTCCTGATTCATATTGCCGCTCGTGCTCAGATCATTCAGCAGGTCGGCCTGATACGCCTGCAAAACCGCCATGGTGTGCAAGGAAGCGCCGGCCTGACCAGCTGCTTGGAACGCCTTCCCTAACAGGGTAGAAGAAGTTCTACATGCCTTGGAGGGAAGGGTTGGCTTTTTTATGCCATGAGGATGATGTTCCAGGACCGAGATAGCCCGCGAGCGTCTCCTCAATCTGGGGCATCATCACATAACCCTGTGCCTTTGCATCAACTATGTTCGAATAAAACAAAGTTGAAGGTACAAAAATACGGGAAGAAAAAGGACGTCTCCATGAACGAGATAACTCGTTGTGGAGATCATCAAAAAAGGGGAGAGAACGGCGTTGTGGCGCCATCTCCTGGCCACCCGACAGAAATCTGTCATCCAGCTTGGAACGTTTTGTATGAGCTTGCTCTTGTGGCCAGTCAATGTGTAAACGTTCAACTGCGCGTGTTATAACCTCAATTAATTCCTCATACTCTTTATCATCCCTAGAGGATCGTTCTGAGGTAGCTACATCCATTTCAAAAGAGGCAAGAGAGTGAGTCTCTCCCAAACACTCCCGAGAAGCACCGAGGTGCGCTCGCGAAGTGGAGGGAGAGAGAGAGTGATCCGGGGAGGAGGCGAGAGAAAGGAGGGGCTCCGTCTCTCGTGCCTCGGCCAAATCAACATGTGAGCCCCAGGAGTGCAGAGCGGCTCGTGGCTCCCTAAAGAACGCGAGACGCGCTCGTAGCATCTTCATCTGGAGATTATCACAGTGCCCACACTCTCCTTCAAGTCCAAGGAGGGCGTGGCTTTCACCCAAACACTCAAAACAGAGACTATGACTATCGTCTTGAGAAAGACGGTTACCGCACGGGCATGAAACACTAAACTCGGCCATTATATCTGGTGAGTTTTTTATTGCTTTTTTTTCCTCTCTGTTAAGAATGTTTTTTTTTTTTTTCAAAGCTTGCTGCACACACGCGATCACAAGTCAGCATGAAGACAAATGATCTGAGGTTTTGTTGCCGGCTTTCCGGTATTTATAACCTCCACCTGATCTAATCAGATGACGTCACCTGACCGAGGTTATATATAGCCAGATAATGGCGTTTTTCCACACATGCTTCATGGCCGGCAATGTGACAAGATAGTTCCCATAAGCGTTCTAACGCAGCATTGAGTGAAGCCTCAAAAAGGGAACCTATGATGTCTGCAGAGAGTATCCCATCACAGTTTAGAAGTGAAGACTTCATGGCCTTCTTCAATGAAAAAAAAACTGATAGTATCAGGAAGAAAATAATGGAAGTTCAACCTCTTACACCATCTCATGATCCAGTCCAATCTAAAGCTTCACATTTAAATTTTCATTGCCTTACAGGTATAGGACAGGAAGAGGTGTATAAACGTATAACCACGGCTAAATCAACAACGTGCTTGTAAGATCCAATCCCAACCAGATTTTTAAGAAGAAGTGATGCATATGGTTGGAGAGCCGTTTCTAAACATTATTAATTCTTCATTATATCTAGGTTACGTCCCTAAATCTTTCAAGTTGGCAGTTATTAAGCTTCTTTTTAAAAAAATAATTTAGACCTGAATAAAAATAACAAATTACAGACTGATTTCAAACCTTCTGTTGATATAAAAAATATTAGAAAAGGTAGTATCAGCTCAAGTATGCACATTCTTGCAGGAAAACAATATCCTCAAAGAATTTCAGTCAGGTTTCAGGCCCCATCATAGTACAGAAACTGCACTAGTTAAGATTGCAAACAACTTGTTTTTAGCTTCAGACCAAGGCTGCATCTTAATACTAGTCTTACTGGATCTTAGTGCTGCATTCAACGCTATAGATCATAATATTCTCATAGATCGCTTACAAAATCACATAGGTATTCTGGGACAGGCATTAAAATAGTTTAGATCCTACCTATCTGATCGATACCATTTTGTAGATCTACAGTAAATGGAGAACTGTTATGGGAGAAATTTTTATTTGATTTCAGTTGATTTTACTTACTTTTGGGGGTTAGAAGATTACTTATCAGTATATAATTGTGGATGTGCGTGCAAGCTGAGACATAGGCTTTTTTGTGTGCTCTTGCATAGGAAACCTGAGCTTTACATTGGGGCACCTTCACTGTGGGACAAAGAGGGCCCCCTAATGGGAAACAGATGTTGGAGGGGGTTGCGGCAGGCACTGCATATTTAATGGAAGAAACGACAAGGAAATTCAGTTGTGTCCATGGGTCAGCTCCGGCCGTTATTGCATGATAATAAAGGTCGTAATCTTCTGTAAGCAAAGCCTGACTCTGAGTATTTTTCCACAACATAATGGCGCTGCGAGCAGGGTGGAAAAGGGGCAAAGGTGACTGATCAGCATGGGCTTCCTTGGTCAGCAACACAAACAGGTGGCCACTTACAAAGGTAAGCAACTTTTGCTTATATACTTAGTTTGTGTTGTTTGCTGAGGATCACCCATGGTGGTAAGGGCGCCTGATAAAGGCCTCTCCAACTCAAGTAATTTAAAATGGGCTTTGTTTCCAGAAGAGAATGCATGCATCAGATTAATAACTGTTGTACTGATAGTAAATTGATAAAATAAGCATTGCATTGGTCTGTTGTGTTGTCAAGTGGGCATTGATTGATGGCAGCAATAACAGATGGTATGAGGAAGCGCATTTGAGTGTCTATTTGTGTTGTCAAGTGGGCTTTGATAGATGACAGGACAGAAGAAGGTAGATAATCTCGATATTAATTTGTACTCATTGTCAAGTGGGTCTTGATTGGATGGCATGAGTGGAAAGCAAGTTAATAAGGAATTGCGCTTAATTAGTAATATTGCTTGTGTAAGGATACACAGCAATTAATAAAATATACCCTTTTGTATGAGGAACATACTGTTGTATGTCATGAGCATTTTGTAGCCACCTTAAATGTTATATGGTATGAGTTTTGGTGGATTTTATTGATATCCTTCATATGAGGAATGTACGGTTGTACATCATAAGCATTGTGAAACCACCCAAAATAGGTATTGTATGAGTTTGTGATTTGTTATTGAGATATCCTTCGTATGAGGAGCACTATTTTGTGCCATTAAGTTGAATGCAATTGCAATTGTTTGTCTAATTGATGTTGTGTCTGTCTGTTATTGTCTGAGTGTATGAGAGCTCTATGTTCGCCTAGTGTGTGTGTGTGTGTGTGTGTGTGTGTGAGAGAGAGAGAGAGAGAGAGAGAGAATGTTTGAGTGAGAACCATAAGCTCTGTGTACTGTGAACAGGGCTGGACCTCCCGAGGGAATTGTGTGTACAACCCCCAGAGGGGGGAGCAGCCTGTTGCCAGACCAGAGACGTGTGTGTGTGTGAGCCCTTATTAAAGTAATAGATAACTAAATAATTAAATAGATAAATATTAATCAATAAAGGGACACGTGTGAGTGGAAAAAATGAGCCCTCATTAGCAAGGGGGACAAGTATGAAAAGAATAACCCCAATTTTCTAGGAAAAGAGGGATAAAGTCTGAATGCATAAGCCTATAAATAAATAAATAAATAGTGTGGAGTGGTGAATGTGTATGAACCCCATATTAATACTGTGGCATTACTCGCTTATTGATGAAAGTGTTCACTGTGTATAAAAATTCTGTGCTTTTTAGCAAGTGTTAATAGGCAAATAGTGAAATATTGTATATTAAGGAGTGATTATCATTGTTGAGCCTTGTTAAGTGGAGGTGGATACTTCTGTGATTATAAAATATTGTATATTGTTGTAAGTAAATTTAGCCATTAAGTAAGTGCATAGGCATAAAATAAAATATAAATATCTAAGTTGTGCCTATAAAGGATAATGGCAGCCTCTCCGGTGGAGACTTTAGTGCCGAAGCATCCTTTGTGTGAAGATCTCATAACTAAGATCTCCAATAAGTAGCGAAAGAGGACTAAAGATATGATTACAAAATGGCCAAAGGAGGGGACATTTGATGTGGCATTGTGAGGAGATGGAACCTTAATACAATTATAAAACGGCAGCAAGAGAGAAAAAGCGTGTCCAGAGGAGTTGAAAAAAAAGCAGGAAAGAGAGGTCCTAGCTTTGTTTAAGAAAGAATGAGTAGAGTTGGTAAGAAAGAAAAAGCAAGTGATGGAAAAAGTTAAGAAAGTGAGACAGTGAGGCACAGAAAAATCATGAACCATGATCCAAGATGGCGCCGGTGAGGTCGGCTGCCGTCACGACTGCTCCGACCACCTTTTCTTTGTTTTTGTTCTTTAAGTTAGTTTTCAGTGTTTTAAAATCGGCAAAATCATCACCATTGAGTACATTAGGTATGATAGAGACACTCTTGTTGCTATTGGTATACAATGTACTCACAATTCGACGTTTTTAACTCCGGATCCGAGCTGGCCGAGTGAGATCCTGAGGGAGAACAATGGACGCGACGTGAAGCGGCGGCCCCGAGGGAAACTAGCTGGCGTGAGGAACAGGCTCAGAGCCCGTGCACACCGCACACCTCTGCCTAGCATCCTGCTCGCCAACGTCCAGTCACTGGAGAACAAACTCGATGACCTCAGGGCCAGGATAAAGTTCCAGAGAGACATTCGGGACTGCAATCTCCTCTGCTTCACCGAGACATGGCTGAACCCAGCGGTGCCGGACCACGCCATACAACCAGCCAAGTTCTTCTCGGTTCACCGCATGGACAAGACGCGGGACTCGGGGAAGTCAAGGGGAGGCAGTGTGTGTTTAATGGTGAACAACAGCTGGTGCAACAGCACGAGCGTTGTTCCTCTTACATGCTCCTGCACACCAAACCTGGAACTACTGTCCATCATGTTTTGTCCTTTTTATCTTTCACGGGAGTTCACATCGGTCATAATCAGTGCCGTTTACATTCCACCACAAGCGGACACGAACACTGCCTTATGCGAGCTGCATGAGGCGCTCACACAGCACCAGACACAACACCGGGACGCTGCGCTCATTGTAGCGGGGGACTTTAATAGTGCCAACCTCAAACGCGCAGCGCCGAACTTTCATCAGCACATCACCTGCCCCTCCAGGGGTGAAAGAACACTAGATCATTGTTATACAACAGTCAAGGATGGCTACAAGGCACAATCTCGTCCAGCGTTTGGTAAATCCGACCACGCCGCCATCTTCCTCATGCCAAAATATAAACAAAGGCTGAAACAGGAAGTTCCGGTTCAGAGGGAGGTCGCGTGCTGGACGGACCAATCGGTTGCCGCGTTACAGGACGCACTCGATGACGCAGACTGGGACATGTTCAGAAACAGCTCCGATGATGACGTCAGCGTGTTTACGGAAGCGGTTGTGGGATTTATTGGGAAGCTAGTGGACGATACGGTGGAGAAAAAGACTATTAGAACGTTTCCCAACCATAAGCCGTGAGTGGATAAAACCATCCGCGATGCTCTGAGATCTCGCACCGCCGCCTACAACACGGGACTTGCGTCGGCGGACATGGAACCGTACAAGGCTGCATCATACAACGTCCAGTAGGTGGTGAAAGAGGCGAAGCAGCGCTACGGGAGAAAACTAGAGTCACAGCTTCAACAGAGTGATCCTAGGAGCCTGTGGCAGGGTTTAAGGACAATTACGGATTATAAAGCACCAGCATCCGGTATGACGAACGCGGACGCGACTCTGGCAGACGAGCTGAACAAATTCTACGCTCGCTTCGAGGCTGCAGCTAAAGACGCTAGCGATGCTAATGCTAACGGCGCTAATGCTAGCGGCGCTAATGCTAATGACACTAATGCTAGCGTCGCTAACGGCTGCAGACAGGAAGACACTGCCAGCACCAGGAACGCGCTCATCATCTCCGAGCACGACGTGAGGAGAGCCTTCAAGAGAGTGAACACCAGGAAAGCAGCAGGACCAGACGGCATCTCAGGCCGTATCCTCAGAGCCTGCGCAGACCAGCTAGCACCTGTGTTCACTGAGATATTCAACATCTCTTTATCTCAATCGGTGATCCCTACGTGCTTCAAAGAGTCCATCATTGTTCCTGTCCCGAAACAACCACATCCTGCTTCTCTCAGTGGCTATCGCCCTGTAGCCCTCACCTCAGTAGTGATGAAGTGCTTTGAATGCCTGGTCAGAGACTTCATCATTTCTTCACTACCCGACACACTGGACCCACTACAGTTTGCATACCGTCAGAACCGCTCCACAGACGATGCAATCTCTCATCTCCTCCACACATCACTTACTCACCTGGACACTAGGAAAGGGAATTATGTTAAAATGCTCTTCATCGACTACAGCTCTGCATTTAATACCATAATTCCCTCCACACTCACCACCAAGCTGGAGCACCTGGGACTCAGCTCATCTATATGTCAGTGGATCTTCAATTTTCTGACTGGCAGATCACAGGCAGTAAGGATGGGCGAACATGTCTCAGCTACACTCACTCTCAGCACTGGAGCCCTGATCACCAACAATGATGAGTCGGACTACCTGGAGGAGATTGGAAATCTGGAGAACTGGTGCCAGAGGAACAATCTCCTCCTGAACGTCAGTAAGACAAAGGAGCTGATAGTGGACTTTTGTACAAAGCAGGAGAGGAACTACCAGATCACCGTCATCAACAGGAGCCCAGTGGAGACAGTGGACAGCTTCAGATACCTCGGTGTTCACATCACGCAGGACCTGTCATGGTCCTGTCACATCAACACCGTGGTGAAAAAAGCCCAGCAGCGTCTGTACCACCTCAGACGCTTGAGAGACTTTAGACTGCCCTCCAAGGTGCTCAGGAACTTCTAATCCTGCACCATAGAGAGCATCCTGACGGGAAACATCATGACCTGGTTCGGGAACAGCACCATGCAGGACAGACGAGCTCTACAGAGGGTGGTGCGATCAGCCGAGCGCATCATCCGCACTGAGCTCCCTGACCTGCACTCGATTTACAGCAAGCGGTGCTGGACTAAGGCCAGGAAGATCGTGAAGGACCTCAGTCACCCCAGTAATGGACTGTTCTCTTTGTTGCGGTCTGGGAAGCAATTCCGCTCCCTAAAGGCCAACACAGAGAGACTGAGGCTTATCGCTTCTTCCCGCAGGCGATAAGGTCTCTCAATCACAAACACACCTCCACACAGGACTAATAACATCTTTTTAAGCTCACAACATTGACTGGACAATCATGGACACATTCATACACACTTGCACTAAATATTTATACATCTGGACAATTGCACATGTCACTTTCACTAGTCACCTTTCATGCATATTTGCATAACCATTCTTTTGCTTTAAATTCTATATATATATACTTCCCCCCCCCTATATTTCTGTATTTTGCAATATTTTATTATGCCCTTATTGTACAGTTTATTTTACTAGTTAAATTTATTTCTTTAGTATTTCCTTTTATTGATATTTATTTTATGTACAAGCTTTTATTTTCTTTTTAAGGTCACTGGCGGTCGTGTAAGCATTTCACTGCATATTATACTGTGTATGACTGTGTATGTGACAAATAAAATTTGAATTTGAAAAACAGAGGGGAAGTTAGTTACACCTCCCCCATATGTGCAGGCAGAAGGTCAAGTCCCTAAGCTTAAGGTAATGGTGGGAGTTTCTGGTGAGATGGAAAAGGAAAGTTATGTATATTTAGATGGAGACGACAGAGCCGTGTGTGAAGTTAAGAAAGGATGAGAGAAGGAGTAGAGAGGAAAGCACACCATTAGATTGTTATAAGAAAGTAGGGGCAGATTTACAGAGAGTGAAAAAGCTATGTGGAAAGAAGGATAAGATAGAGGAACAGGAGGGGGTGCAGATAAGTGGAGAGAGGTTAGACAGGAGCAATAAAACACCAGTAAGAAGTCAGATAGATACACCATTAAAGACTGGACATAGATCTTTGTACAGTGGAGAGGATGGGGTGAAGAGGATTTGTTATTTAATACGGGCAGTTGGGAACACTGGAAGACTTAGGAACCTAGCTCCACAATTCCCAATTTTAATTAAAGGTGCACTGGGATAATATGTACCATGGGCAACTCAAGATCTCGAGGGACTTGTCAACCGCCTCCCTAATATTCAACGAGGGTGCAGGGAAATGGTCTTAGAAGAGCAGACCTCAGGCAAGCTTTTATCGGTGACTGATATGAAAACTCTATTGGTGAAGATTTTTCGAGAGAGGAAAAAACGTGCTTCTGACTCGAGTGAGGCTGTAAATACATAACACATGGATGAACTGTCTTTGAGGCTCACTGCCCTGTTGTGTGGCAGGCCTTACATGCCGAGTATCCACCTAGAGTTGACCCAAGGACATTAAAGGGTGACCTGGAGGCAGTTACAGCTTGAAAAACTTACAGAGCGAACCAAGGAAAAAGGCCCAAGCTACTCTGATTATCAAAGAAACAGAGAGGGCCCCAAGCAGTCCTTCACCAAGGATCCAGTCAGCTGCAGTCACAGTGATGACATCAGCAGCAGCTCTACCCCCAAAACTCCCACCAGATGGCTGCTCCTGTCATCCATGATTATACTCAAAAGCCAGGAGAGCAAACCAGCAACAAAAAAATGCTTGTGCTGGACAGAATCGATCAATCTGCCACACAGCCATGGCCCCAGCCCCGAGGGATGCGATGGGAGGGGGGGCACCAGCCTCCTCGAGATCAAGTTGCAGGCCCAACTAAACCATGGGTTCCAAAACAGGGGTGTTGGGGAGCCAGAGAATTAATCACCTATTTTGACAACTAGTGCAGAACAAGAACTCATGTTTCACACTGAGGTAGATGGTAAAAATACACCCATGTTAGTTGATACAGGAGCTGTTTATACATGCTTAAATTTAAGTCACGCCTTAAGTCTCCCCATGTCTGGAAAATTTGCCAAACAGTAGGATTCTCTGGGAAAAAAGCAGTTAGTTCCTATGACCGCTCCAGTCCGTCTATAAACTAACAATAAAAGTGTGACCATCCCTGTATTAGTCTCAAGTCATACACAAGTTAATTTACTAGGAAGAGAATCATTAGGTAAATTAGGACTGCAAATATGGTGTTCTCCAGAAGGGGTGTATGTTGACATGACAGGTATTAAAAATCAAATGGTAATGACTGAGCCACATGCAAATGTGTATTGGATAGGACAGCTGGAAAAAGATGTTAGTCAAATAATTCATAAGTGGGGAAAATTCATTAAAGCACAGATTCCTGAAGCACAGCTACCCTGTTCAGCTTTCCACTGTACAATGATGTATGACCCAACCAAAGATACTGACTTAGGACGCACATGGCAGGAAGATACAAAAGTGCACAAAGTTGGTTGAATTAGTTACTCAGTATATCATCATAGGCCGGCAAAGAGCGGTTATCAGTGTAGATGAGCGTGATTTTGTAAGGAGGTGGTTCAATGTAACTGATTCTGTTCCTCATGGGACATTATATGTAGGACAAAGCTTGCAGTTCAAAGGACGTACAGTAGGACCAATGATGAAGAAAGCTACAGAAGTCCAGTGGGACTCAACCATAAACCCATTGAGTTTCATTCTCACTCTTTGCATGCAATTAATAGTATAACATGAAAGTATCCAGCAGAAGTTCCAAATCCACACACACTGCTAACTAATGTCCCTCCCAAAGCCAAATATTTCATTGTAATTGATCTTTGTTCATCCTTCTTCAGTGTTCCAATGGCAGAAAAGAGTAACTACTGTATTTATTTGCATTTACAAGTGCCGGTTGACAATATAGGTACCAAAAATGCCACGGAGGTTCAACATTCACTGCATATATTCAATCAGATGTGGAAGCTGATTTAGGGGGTTAAGGATAGAAAATTGCCTTGGTCAGCATATGGGTGATTGTTTACTATGTTTATCATCATTAGAAGCATGACATAGGGATTCCATTAAGGTACACCGTAAGCTAGCAGGGAGGTCATAAAGTGTCCTAAGCTAAACTACAACACTGCAAGCCTCAAGTTGAATTGTTAAGGTGACTAATTTCACATGATATGACAGCCGTAGTGCCTACCTAATTAGAAGGCATAAGTAAGGCACCAGTGTCACAGCCTGATAAACAGTGATGACCTTTCTAGGGTTAACAGGTTCATGCTGACTGGAGTAAGGAATATGCAGGAAAAAACAGCTCCACTAAGGGAGACAATAATGAGAAAAGAAGAACTGTAAGATCTAAGTGCTCCCTTAAAATGGAACACAGATATACTGTTAGCATTTGAATCCATCAAAAAGAAATGCAGACTGCACCTACTTTAGGTATACCTGAGTATATCAATCCGTTCTATCTTTATGTGGTGAACCAAGCTGATGGATCTGCCTCAGCTATATTGATGCAGGAAACTTGCAGTGATAGCAAAAACTAGCCCCTAGTTATTACAGCACTAAGCTAGATAATATAACTCAAGGTTATCCACCATGCTACTGTAGCATCTGCTTAGGATCACAGATGATCGTTTGGACCCTATGTCTGCAAGAGACCCTTTTAGCCTTTGACATTTGCATATGAATTACAGACCTGGACCCACATTCAACATTTATATGGATGTTTATTGTCAGTGAGTTCCCCATCCTTATCACGAGGAGGCTAAACAGATTAGTTCCCCCAGTCTCAACATCAAACCTCAAACACATTCCAAAGACTAGCAGGAGACCTCTGTGCCGGCCACCAACGGCCTAACCAGACCAGGGGTCTGGCTCCACACTTGCAATACACATCACGCACACACATAAGGACATTTACCCTATTTTATATCATGATTATGCAATTATAAAGGTATTCTGTAGATGCATGCATTGTGTGCATGCTCCCTTATCTGATTACACTAGTTACAACTTTTATTATGAGCACATCACCCCTATCCTATCTTCACCACATTGGCTCCCTGTGAAATTTCGCATTGATTTTAAAATACTACTCTTGACATATAAAGCATTAAATGGTCTCGCGCCGCAGTATCTGAGCGAACTGCTAGTGTCTTACGATCCGCCACGCCTACTTCGGTCAAAGGATGCAGGCTGCTTGTCAGTACCGTGTATTATGAAAACTACAGCTGGAGGCAGAGCTTTTTCTTACAAAGCCCCAAAATTATGGAATAGTCTTCCAAATAGTGTTCGGGACTCAGACACATTCTCAGTGTTTAAGTCTAGGGTAAAAACCTATTTATTTAGCCAAGCATTTTTATAAATAGATTTGTCATAAGGTAAAGGAGCAGATCTGGGGGACTCATGGACGTAGAGTATTATGGTGAACTGGTATGTTTAGATGCTGTCTTCCTCACTCTCATTTGATCACTCAGGTTTGTTGACGGTGAGGTGATTGTTTGCTTTACATCTCAGGGAGCCCTCATGTTTGTGTTTCCTTCTGGCTCTCCCTTTTAGTTATGCTGTCATAGTTAGTCCTGCCGGAGTCCCTGCATGCACTCTACAGTAAATATACATTCACATTATACATTGTGACTGTGACCATACCTAATTGCAATCTCTCCTCCTCTTCTCTCTCTCCCCCTCTTTCTCTTTCCTCTCTCCCCCTGTCTCCCCCTTTCACTCTTTCTCTCTCTCTCTGTCGAGCTACACATGTCATTCCTGAGGTGCCAGTGATGCAGACTCCCTCTGCCCTCCGGACCTGTCTGATCCATCCTGGTGCCCCGTTTCTGGTTAGAGGTCTCGTCGCATGGATGCCCCGTGTGTCTCTTTGGGATGCGTCTGGTGTCTGGGGATGATTCTATCTACTTAGAAGATGGTTCTGGCCTTGACTGGTGTTGTCAGCTGTTTCTCTGAGGACTTGACAATTCGATAGTTCAGGACTGGAACTTTCTACAAGTCTATCTGAGTCTCCAATAACTACTGGACTCCATTTTACATCAACTATTATAACATCAATTAACATCAACTATTATAGCTGAACCTAACACTTAACACTGTATAAATGCAGATAATTTCCTGCTATCTGTTTCACCCAGATGAGGATGGGTTCCCTGTTGAGTCTGGTTCCTCTCAAGGTTTCTTCCTATTACCATCTCAGGGAGTTTTTCCTTGCCACTGTCGCCCTCGGGCTTGCTCACCAGGGACTATTTGAACATTTTGATTCATACACATTCACATTCCATACAAACTTAAATAATTCTTTTGATTGTGTAAAGCTGTTTTGAGACAATGTCAATTGTTAAAAGCGCTATACAAATAAAACTGTATTGAATTGAATTATTAGCCTTAGTTAGACTCTAATTACCTATATTTGAGTGTATGAATGTATCTCTGCTTTCCTCTCTCCTAAAGGTGCCTTTCTTGGTATCAAAATGATCTGCTCCATATTTCTCAAACAATTATGTACTTCATGTGATCACGAAAGGCATTATATACTTTCTACAATATTTTGAAATAAACTGCAACAACCCTCTGTACCAGCAGTAAAAATTCCAATGGGCCATTGAAGGAGACAAAGAAAGTTTCTCCCACTAAAAATTCATGCCTTTGATTGGCCATTCCACCCAAACGGTGGGTGTGTCAGTGCACTATCAAAAGTCCCTAACCCAGGCTATTCGGTGTTCAAAAAAAAAATCCCTTCTTTTGAGACAAACACTCTTCTACTCTCTGAAAAACTCATCTCTTGAGTTTAACCTTCGGCAGTTTTTACCTTCAAGTAACTTTGTCAACTCGCTGTGGACTATTCCTCCCTCTCGCGGAACCAGAGGAAAATCTCCAGCGCACACCTTGAGGTCGATCATCTACACCCTCGTGTCTACTGATTCAGGACTCTTTTTCAGAAACAAAGACCAATGCAAGTATCCTTTAAAACTCTTTAGATGCCTGTTTAAGTTTGAGCCCCTTTTTAAGGTGAACCTTTATTCTTTGATGATTCTCACTAGGTTGTGGTTAATTGATGTGAAATACTGCCATTCTTTTGTTCTTTTCTTTCTTCCTTACTGTTTTTTACCCTGTATTTATGTGTTTACTTAATGTTATTATATGTTAGATATAGCCTCCTTTATTAAATTCATTATTTTCACAATAGATTGCCTCTGTGTGCTGCTCACAATCTAAAGTCACTGAATTGTTGATCCGTTGGTTACATGCTAAGTTACTGCTAGTACTGCAAAGTAGGAAAGCAATCCTTCCTTGACCAGGAAACAACCTTTCCTAGAATTGATAAATAATGATAGTATCTGCTCAGTAGACAGACAGATCATATAATTGTATGTTAATTCTGCTACAGTTAATTCTAATCTAAATATTTATTATTAGTTATAACTAGTTATAATTAGTTGTAAATATTCGCTTGTTGAGCTAATTTGCTACACTACCAACAGGGTTTTGCAGTTGTACCTTATGCATATAGAAAAGCATCTATGTTGACTACAGGTTACCTATAGGTTGTAAAAATTGATAAAACAAGGGGAAGGTGTTCTAATCCAAGCTCGCCTCCTAGCATATTCTTCACTGCTCACATATCCCGACATTAATATAAAGCGATGTGACACAGTTAAACCAGCTAAATTAATCCCTTAAGCCTATAAAGGAGTGTCTCATGATTTTGTGGCGAATTCATTGGCATTTATTAGGTTACGGCCTGATCAAGTCTAAACCGATATCTGATGCAGAAATCACTTACTTTGTTGATGGGTCTAGTTTAGAGGCCATGTAGAAAGTCATCCTAGGCATCCAATAATAATGATGGTAGACAACTTTAAACCATCTTATCTCAGAATTGTTTGTAACCCTGTCTTACCCAATTAGCTGAGCTGAAATGTGCTAACAGCCACCTGCCAATTATCAAAAGGGCTAGTGGCAAATATTTTTACAGATTCAGCCTATTCGCATGGTGTATGTCATCTGTTTGGAGCAGTATGGAAGCAAAGAAGGTTTAAAAAGCGTGAAGGAACTCCCAATCAACGTGTTGAACAAATAAGTAAACTAATGTCTACTATGATGCTACCAAGATGATTGGCTTTCATTAAATGTCAGACCCGTAAAAAGGGAAATGACTATGTTACTAAGGGTAACAACATGGCAGACTTAGAAGCAAAGCGTGCATCAAAGTGTCAACTAGCTGTGCAAGCGCCCATAGTGCTTATAAGAACCACAGCCTCAGTTAGAGGATATCATTTGTACTCAGCATCAAGCAGGTCCGTACGAGCACTCTATGTGGCTCCAGAGGGGAGCGCAGAAGGACGCACAGGGTATTTGGCGTTCACATGAAGGTCTGATCATAACACCCACAGCACTGTTGAACATTTTTGGTTTTAAATGCTCATGGACTGGGCCATTGTGCAAGAGGACAGGTTGTGAGAAAAATCAAGCAACATGGGTATTGGTCTTTATATCTGCATGCTATGGTTGAAGAGTTCCTAGCTTCATGTAAGATATGTGCTAAGCATAATGTCAGGAAGGAAACAGCGACACCTATAGGCTATATACCGGTACCAGAATGACCATTTAAGCACTTAGTGGTGAACTATGTGGACAGAATAAAGTAGTGTTCTTGGCGAAAGGCACATGCTTGTAATAACTGACAGATTTAGTATATGTGTAGAAGTAATACCATCTGCAGATGAAGAGTAAGGAACAGTTAACAAATCACAAGGGACGTGATACCTAGATTTTAAATTCCGTTAGAGATCAATACAGATAATGGATCAGTATTCATTCAGAAAATGTAAGGCAGGTACTACAACAGTTGGGAGCTAAGCTAGGATTTGAGTATGTACACAGTCTCAGGGGAAGGTAGAGAGTATAAATGGCTCAAAGCCAAGGTTAATAATATTTGTAGTAGTACAAAGCTTAACTGTGTTTTAACTGGTGCTTTACCCTCTGCACCAATGAGATAACAAGCATGCAAACTAACACAAATACACACCTAACCCCGCACGAAATGCTTACGGGTCGATCCATACCTGTGCCATTCTGTAGAAGCCATATAAAGGCCCACCGCTTAAACAATTAAAAAAATCTTATATGAAGAAACTAACTGCCATATATGAAGCAACTTATGTGCAGGGAATGAGCAAGGAGACGATGAAGGAAAAGACGCTCCGTGTCCCATCACTCCAGGAGACCAGGTCTATCTGCGAGTGTTCAGGAGGAAGTGGCACAAGCCCAGGAGGGAGGGGCCCCACAAAGAGTGGCAGCCACTCCAACAGTAATTCAAGTGAAAGACAAAACCATGTGGTATCACTTGAACCATTACACGAGAGTCACCAAAAATATGAGTACCGAAAATGAAGGAAGAAAGAAAGAAGAACCTAACATCAGAAAAGTGCAAAGAAATTAAATCTTTATTGAGAAATAACCAACTACTGGCACAAGTTGGATACCAAATTGCGCAGCATTGAACACTCCGCTGCTCCAAATTAAGAATGAGAATCGGCTTGAGAGCAGCATCCACTTCTGATACAAACAAGACTGACTGACTGACTGACTTCGACCAGTTTTCCCCTGACACAATTAACAGGACAAACAACTGTACAGATTATGTGTGACAACTATTTGTGTCCTCTACATTGTATGAATGCATTTCTGTTTAACTAACACTATATTGCTTTTACAGATAAAACAGCAGCAGCGACAACTAATTTTAATTTCCTCCACAGTAAAAATGCACGAGAAGGAAGCAAGCCTTAAACAAATTATGACAATGTGTAATGCCGAAATTTAATTGAAGCAGCTAATGGGTGACTTTACTGTGTCTAATGAAATTTATGAATGTGATTTATATTTAAACAAAAGTTTTCTAAAATTAACAGCATTTCCTAGCAACAACAGACAAGGATGAATTTTTGGACAGAGTCATCAAGGATATCCCTAACTCAGCCATATATAACTCTAATAAGAGACTTTACTGGTTCATATATTGAAGCGTATCTGCCACGGCATGAGCCCACAGTGACGTGCTGGCAACCTCTCTTGTGGGCTCCAACAAACTCTCTACGATGCGCAAAGCATCTGGGTTGAAGACCCAGGCTACGACAAGGCTGTTTAAAAATATATCCATTCTTAAAAATTTTATTGTGTTATGTATGTTCCATTGTAGGTTATATGATTTATCCAACTGATGTAATCCTAGAAAATCACTGTATTAAGTACATGTTCATGTCATGTTATTGAGTAATGGAAAGTATGATGTCATGGAGGTCGAGTCTTTTACTCCTATTCCTTGTCAAGAGTGGAAGGAGAGGTTTGGCCGAATCCATGGGTCAGTCATTGATAAAAGTCCAGTGATTTAATTTAATCACCAGTTAGTATAAGGAAGACTGACTCATGGAGTCGCACTCTAGATTAACCAATTAGTGTAGGACCACCTTATAAGTCCCATAGTGGGGATATATGGGAGAAAGTTTTATTTGATTTCATTTGATTTTACTTACTTTTGGGGGTTAGAAGATTTTCTATTATATTATATATATTTTCTATTATATACCTTATCTAATCGGGGTTATATAATCGGGGATGTGCGTGCAAATTGAGACATAGGCTTTTTTGTGTGCGCTTGCATAGGAAACCTGAGCTTTACATTGGGGCACCTTCACTGTGGGACAAAGAGGACCCCCTAATGGGAAACAGATGTTGGAGGCGGGTGCGGTAGGCACTGCATATTTAATGGAAGAAACGACAAGGAACTTCAGTTGTGTCCATGGGTCAGCTCCAGCCGTTATTGAATGATAATTAAGGTCGTACTCTTCTGTAAGCAAAGCTTGAATTTTTCCACAACACTGTCTGGTGTAATGCGCGTGAAATATGGGGTCTCACAAGGGTCAGTTTTAGGACCTCTTCTGTTCTCCATATACATGCTTCCCTTGGGTAACATCATTAGAAGACATGCGATTAGTTTCCATTGTTATGCTGATGATACCAAGTTATACATTTCAACAATTCCAGACCAAATACCCAAGTTGTTTAGACTAACTGAGTGTGTCCAGGATATAAAAAATTGGATGACCGATAACTTTCTTTTACTAAATTCAGATAAGACAGAGATATTACGTATTGGCCCAAAAACAGTACACAACTCACAATTCAGCTTGCGTTTAGAAGGATGTACTATTACTCGACAGTGAAAGATCTGGGTGACAGTAACTTGTCCTTTGAAAATCATATTTCCAATATCACAAAAAGTCTTTTTCCACCTTAGAAATATTGCCAAGCTTAGGAACATTTTATCCGTATCTGATGCGGAAATGCTAGTTCATGCATTCATGACCTCCAGATTGGACTATTGTAATGCATTACTAGTCTTCTGATACTTTACAATCCACCACGTTCCTTAAGATCACAAAACTTCTGGTAGTTCATAGAATGTCAAATTTACAAAAGGGGGTAGGATGTTTTCATTTATGTCTCCTACCACTGAAATTATTGGTCAATATAAGATATCTGTCAACTATGTTTCTAACGTAAGTAATCAGTCAGGAAAAAAATGCAACTAGTAGATATCCGGAATAGTAACTCTATTTCTGTTTTCAAATCCCGTTTAAAAACACATCTCTTCAGGCAGACATACTTTTAACACTGCATTGCACTGCAGTCCTTTACAATTTTCGTAATTTTTTTTTTATATATTTACTTTTTATGTTGTGTAAGGTGTCCTTGAGTGTCATGAAAGGCGCCTACAAATAAAATCTATTATTATTATTATTATTAATATTATTATTTATATGTTACACTGAAAAAATTCGCTAACTTGTATCACTATTTGTTCTATTGAGAAATATATATTTTTTTGTACAATGTGTATAATCCCTGTTCTTTAATTGTACATATATAATAAAATAAAAATATACATACTATCCTCATAATTCTTAAGGTAATAATCTGGTCCTGGTCTTCTAAACTTGGCAAAATTTGTACTTTTTTTTTTACTTAATTTGCTATGTATTTCATTGTAATTAATTGGTTTTCTTTAATCGCTTTAATTATTCACATTTTTGGTATCTTACTTAATTTCTGTTTTAACAGTTTATTTGTTTAACATCACATGATCTGTAAATAAAAGTGGAAGTGAATTGGAAATCAATCCCATCTGCTGTTCATGCATGTCAGAGCGAAAAAGAACTACAGAGCCAGAGAAAAATGCTTCAAACAGTGCATCAACTATGGAAATTCCAATAAGAGCAACTCAGCTGAGAACTATTCAATCAGCAGATTCAATTTAGACAGACTTTTACTTATTTTAATTTTTGTAAGATGAAAAACTGTAAAATACAGTTTGTATCAGGATCAGAGTCGTTTATTAAAAAATTTATGGCAAGTCCTACCACTGAAATTATTGGTCAAAATAACTCAGTGAGCTTTTGGTGCTCATTACCTATTTACCATTTTTCCTTTCATAAATGAAATTTAGTTGATACCAAGTACTGCATACAGGGAACACCACAAAATACCTCCTATTGCTCTTCTTCTTCTTTGTCTTTCGGCTGTTCCTTTTCAGGGGTCGCCACAGCGAATCATCTGCCTCCATCTAACCCTATCCTCTGCATCCTCTTCTCTCACACCAACTAACTTCATGCCCTCTCTCACTGCATCCATAAATCTCCTCTTTGGGCTTCTTCTAGACCTCCTGCCTGGCAGTTCCAACCTCAGCATCCTTCTACCGATATATTCACACTCTCTCCTCTGAACATGTCCAAACCACCTCAATCTGGCCTCTCTGACTTTATCTCCAAAACATCTAACATGTGTTGTCCCTCTGATGAACTCATTCTTGATCCTATCCATCCATGTCACTCCCAAAGAGAACCTCAACATCTTCAACTCTGCTACTGTACCTCTAGCTCTGCCTCCTGTCTTTTCTTCAGTGCCACTGTCTCTATGCCGTAGAGCATTGCTGGTCTCACCACTATCCTGTACACCTTTCCTTTCATTCTTGCTGATACTCTTTTATCGCACAACACACCTGACACTTTTCTCCACCCATTCCAACCTGCCTGTACTCGTCTCTTCACCTCCTTTGAACACTCTCCGTTGCTCTCAACCGTTGACCCTAAGTACTTAAAATCCTGCACCTTCTTTACCTCTGCTCCCTGTAGACTCACTGTTCCTCTTGGGTCCCTCTCATTCACACACATGTATTCCATCTTGCTGCGGCTAACCTTCATTCCTCTGCTTTCCAGAGAATACCTCCACCTCTCCAAATTTTTCTCCACCTGTTCCCTGCTCTCGCTACAAAGCACATGTCATCTGCAAACATCATAGTCCATGGAGACTCCTATCTAACTTCATCTGTCATCCTGTCCATAACTAGAGCAAACAAAAAGGGACTTAGAGCCGATCCTTGATGCAGACCTTGAACTCTGTCACACCTACAGCACATCTTACCACTGTCTTACAGCTCTCATACATGTCCTGCACCACTCTAACATACTTCTCTGCCACTCCAGACTTCCTCATACAACACCACATCTCCTCTCTCGGCACCCTGTTGTACGCTTTCTCTAAATCTACAAAGACACAATGCAACTTTTTATTACCTTCTCTGTACTTCTCGACCAGCATCCTCAAACCAAATACTGCATCTGATGTACTCTTTCTAGGCATAAAACCATATTGCTGCTCACAAATTCTCACCTCTGCCCTTAACCTAGCTTCCACTACTCTTTCCCACAGCTTCATTGTATGGCTCATTAGCTTTATGCCTCTGTAATTGCCACAGCTCTGCACATCTCCCTTGGTCTTAAAAATCGGCACCAATACACTTCTCCTTCATTCCTCTGTAATCCTCTCACTCTCCAAGATCTCGTTAAACAAACTAGTCAAAAACTCTACTGCCACCTCTCCTAAGCACTTCCATACCTCCACAGGTATGTCATCAGGACCAAAAGCCTTTCCACTCTTCATCCTCTTCAACGCCCTTCTCACCTCACTATTACTAATATTTGCTACTTCCTGCTCCACAACAGTCACCTCTTCTACTCTTTGTTCTCTTTCGTTTTCCTCATTCATCAACTCCTCAAAGTACTCCTTCCATCTTCCCATCACCCTCCTGGCATCTGTCAGTACATCTTTCCCATCTCTAACTCTCTGCCTCGCCAACCTGTACAGATCCACCTCTCCCTCCTTACTGTCCAGCCTAGCATACAAGTCCTCATATGCTCTTTGTTTGGTCTTTGCCACTTCTACGTTCACCTTATGGTGCATCTCCCTCTACTCCTGTCTACTCTCTTCAGTCCTCTCAGTGTCCCACTTCTTCTTAGCTAGCCTCTTTCCCTGTATACACTCTTGGACTTCCTCATTCCACCACCAAGTCTCCTTGTCCCCTTTTCCCTTACCTGATGATACACCAAGTACCCTCTTACCTGTCTCCCTGATCACATTGGCTATAGTTGTCCAGTCAACTGAAAGCACCTCCTGACCACCCATAGCTTGTCTCAACTCCTCCCTAAAGACTACACAAAATTCTTCCTTTCTCAGCTTCCGCCACTTTGTCCTCTGCTCTGCCTTTGTCCCCTTCACCTTCCTCACCACCAGGGTTATTTTACACACCACCATTCTGTGTTGTCTGGCTACACTCTCTCCTACCAATACCTTGCAGTCACTGATCTCTTTCAGATTACAACATCGACACAAGATGTAGTCTACCTGAGTGCTTCTGCCTCTGCTCTTATATGTCACCCTATGTTCCTGCCTCTTCTGGAAGAAAGTATTTACTACTGCCATTTCTATCCTCTTTGCAAAGTCCACCACCATCTGTCCTTCTACATTCCTGTCCTGAAGACCAAACCTGCCCATCACATTTTCATCCCCTCTGTTCCCTTCCCCAACATGTCCATTGACGTCTGCACCAATCACAACTCTCTCACCTCTGGGGATGCTCTGCATCACTTCATCTAACTCACTCCAGAATTTCTCCTTCTCTTCTAACACACATCCTACCTGTGGAGCATAACCACTAACAACATTGAACATCACACCATCAATTTCCAGCTTCAGACTCATCACCCTATCTGTGTCACGAGCCACCTAGCTCAACCCAGCACCTCCAGATCCTAAATTCCACTTCACTTTTTTTCCCCTACTCGCCCACCTATCGCTCAGACACACCTGAACCCTATCGGTCAATTATCTCTTAGCTTTATAAGCACACTGAAAGAACCACCCGGCGCCGCAGTGTCTCACTCGTGTGCCTCGCGTCTTGTTTACAAAGTGTTTTTTTCTGTTTACTCTAGCCCGTTTTCGACCCTGCCTGTTTCCCGGATTTTTCTCTCGTCTTCGCCCCCTGGTACTTCGGCTATTATCGGACTGATTAACGTGTACGACCCTGCATGCTCTCTGGACTTTGGTGTAGTACTCACGATTTGGATTTGTTCACCCTCGCTGCTGGATTACTGGATACCGAACCCCCGCCTGGCAAAACGATTCCTCTCAGCCTTCGCATACTTCTCCACAAGCCAGCTTTTCATCCCGTGAGACGAGCACTTCCGCGTTTGACCTCCTCCGCGTTCACGAACTTTGTGAAGATTGTGCGCGCTGTGAGCCGACCTCTGTTTCCATCGAGGAAATCAAGCTGCTTAATCCCGCTGTTCATCCACGACGCGCTGTGCGGCTCGACAGCGAGAGGCGCTCAACTAACCGGAGAGGATTCCCCGTGTCTAGCTTCCGGGTTTTTGGAAACTCCCTCACGTAATAGCCCCGCCCCCTCTCTCGTCGCTGGGGGTTTCCCCACTCTCTCATTCCAGTCATTAAGCACACACACTCACTGCTTCTCTCCCCTGCTCCTGCTGCCTCTGTCTTTCTCAGACCTCTGTGTCATGACGGACCCAGCAGACATCTTTTACCCACGGCCTAGCCTCCGACCTAAGGTTCAGCTCAGGTCTAGGACCCGTTCCAATGCTAAATTGCGTCATACTGTTGCTCAGCAAAGATCCCTGATAAATGCTCATCAGCAGGACCTCCAGGAAATTTCCCAGACATTATCTCAGTTATCTACCCAGCTTTTACAATTATGTGCTTCTTTTCCATCCACCCTAACACCCTCAGCTCCACACGAGCCTCGTCTGCCCAATCCCCAGCCATACAATGGTGATGCCAGATCCTGTCGTTCCTTCCTGTCGCAAAGCTCTTTGTTACTCAAGCTCCAGCCATCAACCTTCCCCACTGAACGTTCAAAAGTGGCCTATATTATCACCCTCCTCACAGGAAGAGCCCGTGAATGGGGGACAGCCATTTGGGACGCCAACTATCCTTGCTGCTCCACTTTCAGTGCTTTCACCGAGGAGATGAGGAAAGTATTCGATCGCTCTCACACAGGCCGGGAGGCCGCGAGACGGTTACTGGAGCTTCGCCAGGGTTCCAGATCTGCTTATGACTATGCTGTTGAATTCCGAACCTTGGCTGCCGCCACTCAATGGAGCACCCAGTCCTCGTATGACACCTTCCTGAACGGACTTTCAGATTCAGTCAAGGACCAATTGGCTTCTCAGCAGCTTCCCGAGTACCTAAACGGTTTAATGGATTTAGCAGGACGGGTGGATTCATGCCTCAGAGAAAGGCATCAGAGCCAGCATCCCCCTAACTCCACCCACTTTAGCCAACCCTCCTGCCGTATCCATGCAAGGTAGACGTGCTCGGATCTCTCTGGAGGAACGGCAACGTCGAAGTCAGGTTGGGGCGTGCTTTTACTGTGGGAAGATCGGACACCTGCGCCTTCATTGCCCGTTAAAGGAACGACCCCCACCAGTGAACCTGGGCACACTGCAGGGGATGCCCCAAGCGCAGCAGCCTAGTAGCCGCTCACTTTTCCCTGTCATGCTTCTCCTGGATAACCATTCCGGCGTCCTTCACGCTCTCATTGATTCCGGTTCGGACCAGAATTTAATCTGTGCTGCGAAAGTCAAAGAACTGCACGTGCCCACACTTCCCCTGGAATCTCCATTGTCAGTCCGCGCCCTCGATGGTACGCTCCTTCCTCCAATTACTCAGCGAACTGCACCAGTCACCCTAAGGACATCGGGTAACCATTCGGAGGAGATTTCATTCCTGGTAATGCAAAGGGCTCAATCCCAGCTAGTCCTCGGGCGCCCGTGGCTCATCCGTCACAACCCACAGATTGATTGGAGGAGTAACTCCATTCTTGGATGGAGCTCCCTCCCTCTGTTTGACCTCCTGTCTCAGGTCTGCTCACTGCCCCACGCCCATTTCGGCCCCATCTGAGGAATTCCCTGACCTTTCCAAGGTTCCGCAAGATTATGCTGATCTCAGGATGGTGTTCAGCAAGTCTCGGGCTGTCTCTCTTCCTCCTCACCGCCCCTATGACTGCGATCGACCTCCTTCCCAGCACGACTCCTCCCAAGGGACGTCTGTACTCACTCTCCCAACATGAAAGAAAGGCCATGGACAAGTACATCTCGGAATCCCTGGCTGCTGGGATCATCAGACCATCATCATCACCCGCTGGGGCGGGCTTCTTTTTTGTGGCTAAGAAGGATGGGTCCCTACGCCTTGTATCGATTATAGGGGGCTTAATGATATCACAATCAAGAATCGTTATCCCCTGCCTTTGATGTCTACAGCCTTCGATCTCCTACAGGGGGCCCAAGTCTTCACCAAGCTGGATCTCCGCAGTGCCTGCCACTTGGTTAGAATCAGGAAGGGAGATGAGTGGAAGACTGCCTTCAATACGCCGTCTGGCCACTATGAGTACCTGGTCATGCCTTTAGGGCTGGCGAACGCCCCGGCAGTTTTCCAAGCCCTGGTCAATGACGTACTCCGGGATTTCATCAATGTCTTCGCCTTCGTTTACCTGGATGATATTCTCATCTTTTCCTGTTCCTTAGAGGACCATAAGCTCCATGTTCGCCAGGTTCTCCAGAGGCTCCTCGAAAACCAGCTCTTTGTCAAGGCTGAAAAGTGTGAGTTTCACTGTAGCTCGGTCTCCTTTCTGGGCTTCATTGTTGCCCCATCTAAGAGTCAGATGGACCCTGCCAAGGTTCGAGCAGTAACTGACTGGCCGGCCCCAACCACCCGCAAGGAGCTCCAGCGTTTCCTGGGTTTCGCCAACTTTTACAGGCGGTTCATCCGTAATTATAGCACAGTAGCCGCACCACTCATCTCTATGACCTCTGTCAAGGTCGCATTTGCTTGGACTGAGTTAGCCACCAAAGCATTTAATGAGCTCAAGAAACGTTTCACCTCGGCCCCGATTCTCCTTCAACCCGATCCCTCCTTACAGTTCGTCGTTGAGGTGGATGCCTCAGATTCAGGAGTCGGGGCAGTATTATCACAGAGGTCTGCCAAGGACAACAAGCTGCACCCATGTTGTTTTCTCTCTCACCGACTCTCTCCCACAGAGAAGAACTACAATATAGGTGATCGGGAGCTACTGGCAGTGAAGCGCGCACTAGAAGAATGGAGGCATTGGCTAGAAGGATCTGAGGTGCCGTTCCTGGTCTGGACGGACCACAAGAACCTGGAATACCTCAGGACGGCCAAACGCCTCAATTCCCGTCAAGCAAGGTGGTCCCTGTTCTTTTCCCGCTTTAACTTCTCCCTGTCCTATCGCCCGGGTTCTAAGAACACCAAGCCCGACGCGCTCTCCCGTCACTTCTCCCCACTCCAGGATCAAGCTTCCGAGGCCACCATCTTACCCTCTCAATGCCTTGTAGGGATAGCACTTCTGGACGTTGAGTCCCGAGTCAGAGCCGCACTCCATCAAGAGCCCAGCCCTCCAGCAACACCCAGGGACAAACTCTTTGTCCCGAGGGCAGAGCAACCCTGTGTATTGGAATGGGGGCACAGCTCAAGACTAGCCTGCCACCCAGGAGCAGCTCGCACATTAGCTCTGGTCCAACAACGCTTCTGGTGGCCCACCATGAGGGACGACATCCGCCGCTTTGTGAACGCCTGTGACACATGTACTAGAAGTAAGACCACAAACAAGCCTCCCGCTGGTCATCTCAGACCTCTTCCTATCCCGCATAGACCCTGGTCCCATATAGCCCTTGACTTTGTCACTGGGCTCCCCGATTCAGAAGGTCACACCTGCATCCTCACAGTAGTAGACCGTTTTTCCAAGGCTGTTCACTTCGTTCCCCTGCCCAGTCTCCCCACTGCCAAGGAAACAGCGGAACTGTTAATCACTCATGTTTTCCGGCTTCATGGACTCCCGACGGATATCGTATCGGACCGCGGACCACAATTTGCTGCACGTTTCTGGTCGGCCTTTTGTAAGCTGATCGGTGCCACGCCAAGCCTATCGTCTGGATATCACCCACAGACCAACGGCCAGACCGAGCGGGCCAACCAAGACCTTGAAACAGCCCTACGGTGTATGACTTCAAAGGAGCCCCATTCTTGGAATAGGATGCTCCCGTGGATCGAATATGCCCACAACTCCTTGCCTACATCGGCCACTGGCCTCTCACCTTTTCAGTGCTGTCTGGAATACCAACCTCCCCTGTTTCCCTCTCAGGAGGAAGAGGTCTCGGTTCCCTCTGCCCAAGCTTTTGTTCGTCGATGTCGGAGGGTGTGGCTGAAGGCAAGGTCAAAAATCCGCCAGTCTGTCTCAGCCTTTAAACGACAAGCTGACCGACGCCGTTCGAGGGCACCGCCGTACCGAGTGGGCCAAAGGGTCATGCTGTCCTCTCGGAATATCCCCCTCAAGACCACCTCTCGCAAACTATCCCCCAGATTCCTTGGTCCGTTTACCATCATTAGAGTCATCAATCCCTGCACTGTCAGACTTCGTCTTCCTTCCACCATGCGCCGGATAAACCCTTCCTTTCACGTCTCCCAGATCAAGCCTCTGGTCTCTTGCCCACTGAATCCACCCGCCCGCCCAGCTCCTCCTCCCCAATCATCGATGGAGGTGAGGCATTCACTGTACGCAGACTCTTGAAGGTCCGACGACGAGGCAGAGGCCTCCAGTACCTAGTGGATTGGGAGAGTTACGGCCCAGAGGAGAGAAGCTGGATTCCATCCAGATTCATCTTGGATCCATCACTCATTGATGACTTCCACTGCCAACACCCTAACGCACTGGCTAGAACGCCAGGTGGCGTCCGTAGGGGGGTACTGTCACGAGCCACCTAGCTCAACCCAGCACCTCCAGATCCTAAATTCCACTTCGCTTTTTTTTCCCTACTCGCCCACCTATCGCTCAGACACACCTGAACCCTATCGGTCAATTATCTCTTAGCTTTATAAGCACACTGAAAGAACCACCCGGCGCCACAGTGTCTCACTCGTGTGCCTCGCGTCTTGTTTACAAAGTGTTTTTTTCTGTTTACTCTAGCCCGTTTTCGACCCTGCCTGTTTCCCGGATTTTTCTCTCGTCTTCGCCCCCTGGTACTTCGGCTATTATCGGACTGATTAACGTGTACGACCCTGCATGCTCTCTGGACTTTGTTGTAGTACTCACGATTTGGATTTGTTCACCCTCGCTGCTGGATTACTGGATACCGAACCCCCGCCTGGCAAAACGATTCCTCTCAGCCTTCGCATACTTCTCCACAAGCCAGCTTTTCATCCCGTGAGACGAGCACTTCCGCGTTTGACCTCCTCCGCGTTCACGAACTTTGTGAAGATTGTGCGCGCTGTGAGCCGACCTCTGTTTCCATCGAGGAAATCAAGCTGCTTAATCCCGCTGTTCATCCACGACGCGCTGTGCGGCTCGATAGCGAGAGGCGCTCAACTAACCGGAGAAGATTCCCCGTGCCTAGCTTCCGGGTTTGTGGAAACTCCCTCACGTAATAGCCCCGCCCCCTCTCTCGTCGCTGGGGGTTTCCCCACTCTCTCATTCCAGTCATTAAGCACACACACTCACTGCTTCTCTCCCCTGCTCCTGCTGCCTCTGCCTTTCTCAGACCTCTGTTTTCCAATAAATCTCTCAACATCGCCGTTTGTTTGCTATTGGGTTCACCCCTGTTCAGTCCCACCGTGACAATCTGATACTCTCTTCACCTCTAGAACATTCCTAACAAACTCCTCTTTCAGGATAACTCCTACTCCATTTCTTTTCCTATCCACACCATGGTAAAACAATTTGAACCCTGATCCTAAGCTTCTAGCTTTGCTACCTTTCCACCTGGTCTCCTGGACACACAGTATATCCACCTTCCTTCTCTGCATCATATCAACCAAACTATCTTCCCTTCCCTGTCATGGTCCCAACATTTCAAGGTCCCTACTTCCACTCCTAAACTCTTACCTTTCCTCTTCTCTCTCTGCTTTCGAACACGCCTTCCTCCTCTCCTTCTTCGATCAACAGTAGCCCAATTTCCACCGGCACCCTGTAGATCAACAGCACCAGTTGCGGTCGTTGCGGTCGTTGTCAACCGATCCGGTATGGAAATGATATTTCTGATTCGCATAATTGTTTTGGCAAATGTTTTACGTTGGATGCCCTTCCTGACACAACCCTCTGCATTTATCCAGACTTGGGACTGGCACAAGAAGACACTGGATTGCACCCACCCCCATGGTTGCATTAAAATACCTCCTATTGCTCTGGCACAGTATTTTACCCGTTACATTTTGGTTTTTGTCTAGATTATCTTATGTGTTTTGATTTTCCTGTAATGTCAAACATTGGGGCATACAGTACTTGCCTATTTTGTTCATTTTTCAACATATCAATTTTGAGATTTGCTTGACAAGTGTCAGTGTAATGGGGTAATTATCTACCTGTAGTTTCATTTTATGTTTGATGAGTGTAACACTGTCGGTCTATGTTAATCATAACTGCCTCAGAAGTATGAATGAGTGGGCAGAGATTTAAACCAGATTCTTTACTAAAGTCAATATAGTAGTTTACTGTACTATTAGTGTACTACAGTATACTTTTCTCAGCTGCTCACACAATTCTTATATAATTATAAGTCTTGGCCACTCCTCATTGCTTCATAAATTAAACACGTACATTAAATTGCAGGGATGGGAATAATGTATTACTGTGACAGGTGGCAAAGTGCCTACAAATACATTTAAAAATGTGTTGTTTATTTAAGAACCTCAACAGCAACCTTATTTCTCCTCTTTTCTGTTCCACCCACTCAGCATTCAGCCTCAGTATATTTATCTCCAGCCTAATCATCTGTCATCATCTATACCTGTATCTCACTGGCTCATGCCTTATATTAGATGGTCCTTTAATAATGAATGGTTTATAGGTCATTGTGTGGTGTAACAAACAAAAACATTCTTATAAAATTGGTCAAGACCAGGTACTGTACTACCCTGAAAAAGTCTTTGAATTAATTGGCAGGTGTTTGGAATTGACAGGTGAACAAACTGGGAGAAATAATAAGGGCAACTTTTAACTTAGTTGGACAAAGTGAGGTGAGACAAGTAACTTGGTTTAATATAGATGACCCAGACATGCTGTTAGGGACTGGCATATGGTAGGAATTTGTAATAAAATAATGTATCCATATACTGTATTTGGATATAATGGGGACAATAGGCTGGAATGACATCAGAAGAAGATGATCAAAACATGGAAGAGGGTGTCTTCTAGCAGCTTGGCAGGAAATTGTTAATTGTGGGAATGTCACTAAACTAATTTGGAACATATGCAATACAGTTCATTACAGCAAAAGTTGAAGAGCTTGCGTACACAGAAAACCCATGATATATTATGGTTCATGTAGAATGCTGAAAGAAGAAATTTAAAGAAAATTATTTGTCTAGGATGCCTTCGTGTCAATTTGTTGGCATATTTTGTGTCTGCAGGCCATTAGGCATCCAGTCTTCAATTCAATTCAATTCAGTTTTATTTGTATAGCGCTTTTAACAATTGACATTGTCTCAAAACAGCTTTACACAATCAAAAGAATTATTTAAGTTTGTATGGAATGTGAATATGTATGAATCAAAATGTTCAGATATTCCCTGGCGAGCAAGCCCGAGGGCGACAGTGGCAAGGAAAAACTCCCTGAGACGGTAATAGGAAGAAACCTTGAGAGGAACCAGACTCGACAGGGAACCCATCCTCATCTGGGTGAAACAGATAGTAGGAAATGATCTGCATTTATACAGTGTTAAGTGTTAGGTTCAGCTATAATAGTTGATGTTAATTGATGTTATAATACTTGATGTAAAATGGAGTCCAGTAGTTATTGGAGACTCAGATAGACTTGTAGAAAGTTCCAGTCCTGAACTATCGAATTGTCAAGTCCTCAGAGAAACAGCTGACAACACCAGTCGAGGCCAGAACCATCTTCTAAGTATAGAGAATCATCCCCAGACACCAGACGCATCCTAAAGAGACACACGGGGCATCCATGCGATGAGACCTCCAACCAGAAACCGGGCACCAGGATGGATCAGACAGGTCCGGAGGGCAGTGGGAGTCTGGATCACTGGCAGCTCAGGAACCACATGTGTAGCTCGACAGAGAGAGAGAGAGAAAGAGTGAAAGGGGGAGACAGGGGGAGAGAGGAAAGAGAAAGAGGGGGAGGAAGAGAAGAGGAGGAGAGATTGCAATTAGGTATGGTCACAGTCACAATGTCTAATGTGAATGTATATTTACTGTAGAGTGCAAGCAGGGACTCCGGCAGGACTAACTATGACAGCATAACTAAAAGGGAGAGCCAGAAGGAAACACAAACATGAGGGCTCCCTGAGATGTAAAGCAAACAATCACCTCACCGTCAACAAACCTGAGTGATCAAATGAGACTGAGGAAGACAGCATCTAAAACATACCAGTTCACCATAATACTCTACGTCCATGAGTCCCCCAGATCTGCTCCTTTACCTTATGGCAAATCTATTTATAAAAATGCTTGGCTAAATAAATAGGTTTTTAGCCTAGACTTAAACACTGAGACTGTGTCTGAGTCCCGAACACTATTTGGAAGACTATTCCATAATTTTGGGGCTTTGTAAGAAAAAGCTCTGCCCCCAGCTGTAGTTTTCATAATACGCGGTACTGATAAGCAGCCTGCATCCTTTGACCGAAGTAGGCGTGGCGGATCGTAAGACACTAGCAGTTCGCTCAGATACTGCGGCGCGAGACCATTTAATGCCTTATATGTCAAGAGTAGTATTTTAAAATCAATGCGAAATTTCACAGGGAGCCAATGCAGTGAAGATAGGATAGGGGTGATGTGCTCATATCTTCTGGTTCTAGTGAGGACTCTCGCTGCTGCATTTTGGACTAGCTGAAGCTTGTTTATGCACCTAACTGAACAACCAGACAGTAAGGCATTACAATAGTCCAACCTAGAAGTGATAAAAGCATGAACTAGTTTTTCTGCATCATTTAGCGACAATATATTTCTTATTTTGGCGATATTTCTAAGGTGAAAGAATGCTATCCTGGTGATATTATCTACATGAGCTTCAAATGAAAGGCTGGAATCTATAATCACGCCGAGGTCTTTTACTGTTGCACTTGACGGAACAGAAAGGCCATCTAAAGTTACGGTGTGATCTAAGATTTTACTTCTAGCTGTATGCGGTCCTATGACTAGAACTTCTGTCTTATCCGGATTAAGCAGAAGGAAGTTAATTAGCATCCAATTTCTTATGTCCTGAACACATTGCTCAACTTTAGTAAGATGGTTTTTCTCATCAGGTTTTGTTGAGACATATAACTGTGTGTCGTCAGCATAACAATGAAAACTAATACCATGCTTACGGATTATGTTGCCCAGAGGAAGCATGTAAAGGGAAAAAAGCAGTGCGCCTAAAACTGAACCCTGCGGAACGCCAAACTCCACTAGAGAACATGCAGAATAATCACCATTTAAGTCTACATACTGATAACGATCGGTCAAATAGGATCTGAGCCAGGAGAGGGTTGTACCCTTAATTCCTACTAAATTTTCTAATCTGTGAAGAAGAATAGCATGATCAATAGTGTCAAAAGCTGCACTGAGGTCGAGTAATACAAGCATAGTTACACAACCCTGATCAGAGGCCAATAGGAGGTCATTTACTACTTTAACGAGTGCTGTTTCTGTGCTGTGATGAGGCCTAAATCCTGACTGATACAGTTCATGTATGCCATTTCTATGTAGATATGAGCATAGCTGCTCCGCTACTATCTTTTCCAGAATCTTAGAGATAAAGGGGAGGTTTGATATTGGCCTGTAATTGGACAGCTGACAGGGGTCGAGGTCAGGTTTCTTAATTATTGGTTTAATAACTGCTACTTTAAAAGATTTTGGAACATAACCAATGCTGAGTGAGGAATTAATTATTCTCAACATCGGTTCTGTTATTACTGGTGCTATCTGTTTAAGAAAATGTGTCGGTATAGGATCTAATATACAGGTTGATGAATTTGCAGAAGAGATGAGTGAAATTAGTTCATTCTCTTCAAGAGGAGTAAAGTATTCTAGGTTTGAATCTGACATGGCTAGGTTAACATCAGTATCAATTACATTGTTTGGTTTCAAAGCCTCAATTTTATGCCTGATATTTACAATTTTATTATTAAAAAAGTTCATGAAGTCCTCACTATTGCATGATGTTGTTGTGGAGATTTCTGTAGTGGTCTTATTTCTGGTTAATTTGGCTACGGTATTAAATAAAAATCTAGGATTATTTTTATTTTCGTCTATAAGAGTGGAGAGATACATTGATCTAGCTACACTAAGAGCTTTCCTATAGTTCAGGATGCTCTCTTTCCATGCTATTTGAAATACCAACAATTTAGTTTGACGCCATTTACGCTCTACTGTAATTTCCGAGCAGTCTGTTTTAAAGTGCGCGTGTGATCGTTATACCAGGGAGCGAGTTTCTTATCTCTAATAATTTTTCTTTTAGCTGGAGCTACATTATCTAAGGTACAACGAAGTGTCGACTCTAAATATTCAGTCGCCTGATCGAGTTCTGTGGGGTCAGACGGTGGCCTAATCGAAGTTGGTAACTCTGGGAGATTACTGATAAAACTCTGTGTGGTAGTTGATGTGAATGTACGTTTAATACGGTAGCGCGGTACTGTGCGTACATTATCACTGTGAGACACTTGAATGGAGACAAGATAGTGATCTGAGATAATTTCAGACAGTGGAATTGTGAACACATTTCTTATAGTTAATCCGAAGAATATTACTAAATCTAAAGTGTGACCTGCTTTATGAGTGGGTCCTACTACACACTGATTTACACCTACGGAGTCCAGTATGGATATAAATGCTGTTCTCAGAGGGTCTTCTGGATTCTCAAAATGAATGTTAAAATCTCCAGCAATTAACACTTTGTCTACAGAAATGACCAGGTCTGAGATGAAATCTGCAAATTCACTAAGAAATTCAGAATACAGCCCTGGAGGTCTGTAAATTATAATTAGTGGAATCGACTGAGCTGATTTAATATACTTAAATACACTTATGTTACTATAGAGAATTTCAAATTAGTTAAATTTGTGTCTGTGTTTTTGTACGATAGACAGGTTATCATTATGAATAACTGCGACGCCTCCTCCTCTACCAGTTAACCGAGGCTGGTGTATGTAGCTGTATCCAGGAGGACTAGCTTCATTTAGAGCTACATACTCATCCTGTTTAACCCATGTTTCAGTTAAACAGAGTATATCAAACGCCTGATCTGTGATAATTTCATTAACAATAACTGCTTTTGATGTGAGAGATCTAATATTTAACAATCCTAGCTTCAGATCAGAGGTGCCGGCTGCGCATTCAGTATGATCGGAGTTTGTGGACTTTATGTTAATTAGATTATTGAAACAGACTTTCTGGGTCTTTCTACATTTTTGCTTAGATCGGGGAACAGACACAGTCTCAATAAGGTGAACCCTGAGTGACGACTCTATGCAGCTAGCAGACGGTTGGTTTAGCCTGTCTGTCTGCTCCCTGGCCTGGGCTCTGGATTGTCACCGATTAACTAGACCTCTACTGAGACTATGAGCTATACTACAGGAAATGAGAGCAGCACCTTCCCGAGTGGGATGGACACCGTCCCGCCCTAACAGGCCAGCTTTGCCCTCAAAGGTCTTCCAATTGTCTATGTAGCCCACATTATTTTTGGAGCACCACCTGGACATCCAGCGGTTCAGCGACCATAACCTGCTGTAAGCTATGTCGCCACGTCTCATTGGGATGGGACCAGAGCATACTACTTCATCGGACATCGCCTTCGCTAATTTAAACACCTCTGTAAAGTTACTCTTACTAACCTCTGACTGACGAAGGCGTATATCATTAGCTCCAGCATGTACCACTATCTTAGAGAACCTATGCTGTCCTAGAGCCCTAAGATTACCTGCTATGTCCGGTGCTCTGGCTCCCGGGATACACCTAACCACTGCCGCTGGCGCCCCTAAAGGTCTAGCTAATGTCACGTGTCTCAGTATAGAGTCTCCTATAACCAGAGCTCTTTCAGGTTTCTCAGCGGGTGCAGCACTGAGGAGAGCAAACCTGTTGGACACGTGACGCGCAGAGGAGGTGTGCTCCGGTGGGCTAGCCTTAGCGTTAGCTTTGGCTGAACGAGTATGCCGCCGAGTCGTCACCCACTCGCCCCGCTGTGAGGGCTCTAATGCCGGAGTCGGGGGCTGATTATCTCCGCCTGTGGCACCCAGACTGTCCGCTACAGGAATAACGCTGCTCTCACACTGTCTAACACTCTCTAAAGTCTGGATGCGCTCCTCTAACGCTGATATCTTCTCCGTCAGAGTGCTCACTAACACACACCTATCACAAATAAAATTATCGCTAATGACGGAGGAAGAATGTCTAAACATCCTGCACTCTACACACTGAACAAGCTGAACGGTAGACATTATAACGTACCTCTGTGTCGGAGTTTTTAGTTGTTTAGTTGAGGAAACTCGCGCGTTGCGAAACTTTCGCGGCAACAATACGAAAACAGGTACGAAAAACTACCAGTCTTGTTGGTAGCCTCAATCTGACTAAACAGTGGTATGAATGTAACAAATGGGCCTTCCGTGCCAGCTAAATATTTGACTGGACTTGTTGATTAGGCAAGCCAATGCCTGTACAAGACTGACTCACCAGTTGTGATCAAAAACTAGAGAAGTTCTTGAACAATTATATGCAACCCCTCCAAGCTCATTTCACCAAGGTGTTATGGAATGCTTTAACAGATGTTTTTTTTTTTTTTTTTTACTGCCATCAGACTCCACACTGTCTTCTCCCAGTATGTTACCATGTCCTCTGCATGTACGTATGGATCAAATGGCCAAACAATAACCCATACATGATACATGGGCCATCAAAGAATCTTACACTAACATCCAAGTGCCAGACACAGCAGCACCCTGAGGTCAAAAAAAGTTTATGCCTCATCTTCATTCTTCAGAAAAACTATTGGTAACTCAATACAATTCTTATACAGTCTATGGTCAAGACTCTAGCATTGTTTGGCATACTGACCTTGTTGGCATTTTTAAATGGTGTATGGTCTGCTAAGACATGTTCCTGGATTTCTCTGAGCTTTATGGCATGTTAACATACAGTATTGACAGTAGTAGTTTTCTTCTGAGCTGAGAAATTCTTCTCCTTGCACCTTGTACTGTAGGAGGTAACCACTGGAAACTAAATCAGAAACAAATAATCACACACAAGAGGATCTGGAGAAATTTGCTAAATTGTAAAATATGCTGCCTGTTAGCTTGGTGGCTTATTGGTTAGCACTGTCACCTTACACCGCAAGGGTCTGGGTTCGATTCCAGGCCAGATTCGATTCCCGCCTCTGTGAGCATGGAGTTTGCACACCGGTTTCATTCGACAGTTGATATGGAAATTAGGCTAATTGGCTTTCCCATATTACCCAGAAATTTTCACCTAATAGAAGCCACTGCTAAGCATACAGAATAGGCTGCTCAAGCCTCTCTCATTTAGAGAACATGATTTATGACATAATCATTAATAGAACTGTAGTTCTAATCTCATAAGAGACTACTGTGTTTTGATTCACCTCTCTGTGCCCTTCTCTGTGCGTGTGTGCGTGTGTGTCCGTGCGTTTTAGTTCCAAAATATAATAAAAGAAATTTCTCTGTATTTCATTATTTTTTAATAGGGAATAGAAAACATACTTCATCTTCTTTCTTTTGTAATTTACTGCATCATATCACTCACAGGACGATGGAGAATAAAGAGCGCAGTAGTTCTTATTGCCCCATAAGTAATCTGCATGTTCATAGATGATGGGTAATTTTTTTGCACACCGGTGTAGTGACTTCCATACTCTCATATGATGGCACAATGTAATCTGGAAACCCATGAGCTATGAATAATTCAGCACAGGTTTAATTACTCAACCAGCCAAGATCTTATCTGAGGTGAGTAGAGGCAGACCAGAATGAAGATGTATGAAAGAAGTTTTGATGGATTTATATGTTGTAGATCATGTGAAATGCATATAATGTGACTGAGGGTGTTGAGTCATTTATCATAAAATGAAAATATTAACATATATACGTAAATCCCACTAAGAAGACAACAAACCAACAAGGATTTTTAAATCTGAGCTACAGAATTCTCTTGTTTTCTTCATGCTTCAACCTCACCATGGCCGTTGATTATTACTTTTATTTAATGAGCCAATCAATGAATAAAGCAATGTATATACACATCAAGACCTTCAGTTAATGTTCCCCTGAAAACATGAGACTGGGGAAAAGAGTGAGCTTAATGGCTTGTTTGTTGGATCCAGATGTGTTGATTTAAATATTTCAGAAACAGTTCATCTGGAATTTTCTGTAGAGGAAGCTTTGAAAAACACAAACAAAAATGTTCAATAAGCTGTAATTGTATGTGCACCAGGTTAATGAAATAGGTCAGAATAGAATCGTCACTGATTCTAGCTAAAAGGAAGACCCCAGTAACTGAAATAAACTCTCATTATACTCGGGTAAATTGATTACACACCTCTTATTGATTTACACACCTATTTTGCTGTGAATAAACTAGGGAACTTTCCTACACCCAAGAGCATCTCTCCCAATATGAACAAGCAATCGTTAATGAAACAGACAATTTTAGAATTGTATTATTTACCCTTTAAATTTAAGTTAGATATTAAAGAACATAATGCAATACTACATAATTACCCTGCATTTAAAGTATATTTCGCATTTTTAAAATACATTTAACATTTTCAATTCAGTTTATCTATTTCATTTATATTTATTTGTATGCCAAAGTTATATTTATTTGTATTACCAGTAGTGGCAAAAAAATATATATATATATATATTATATATATATATATATATATATATATATATATATATACCTTCATGCCTTTAGCCAAGCAATAAATACACCTAATTCTATGATAAATTATTAAATGCCCGCATTCTATGTCCTCATTACTCAAGAAAAGTTAAAGAAAAAAGCAATATACTTATATATTAATATTTCTCTCTAGTATTGCAACAAAGTGCCACTAATCTAAGTTATGGAAGGGAATGTCCCAAGGGGAAAAAAGTGGTGATGTACTGTTTTGTGTTTTTTGTTAGTCTCACATATTTCTACAAAAAACAGCCTATGAATGTAACTTAACATAATTTTCAATGCAAGTTGGAAGTAGGCATTGCAAGTGCAGTCAATTTTTAAGGGTATTTCAGAACTCACAAACCTTTGTAGAGAAAAGTTTCTAGAAGGTGCCTCAAGATGCCATCTGCGAACATGAATAATGAGAGAGGGATCCAAAATGAATCTGGAAGAAACTCATCCCTCAGGACAATAACCTTCCTAGTCCACCAGGTAGTGTACTGTAGGTCCTTCCCACATCATCAGGCTTTCAATTCTTTGTGCACTGTGAAGGGTCGACTGCCATCAATGAGCCAGGAAGAAGGAGGGCAGGAAGGTGGGTTTGATGGACATGAAACCAAGCATTAGATTCAAGAGGTGTAAAAAAAAAAAAAAAAAAAAAGGTGTTGATGCTCCCCATAGTGGAAGGTAAGAGCAGTCTAACTGTGCATTTTGGAATGTGGACTGGTGGACAGAGGCAGACCTTCCAGGATTGAGTTGCAGGAATTCAGTCTTGAAATAACAAGGGATTGAACAAGCACCTGAGTCGCCTGTTAAGAAAGAAATGGGCAGATTCTTCTTGCTTGTTGTAAAGCAGAAATCAACAAAAGCGAGTAAGTTTAGCAACAGGTGGGGAAAATGATAGATGATTTTCCAGAGTTACCCCATGATGGCGGGCAGTGCCTGAAGGAGTGATCTGATTGTTGTCCATGGAGATCGCAAGGTTTTGCCCAGGGGATGAATCACCAGGGTTGAATAACAGTTCAGCTTTACTAAAATTGAGCTTCAGCGGATGAGCTGCCATCCAGGATGAGATGTCTGTCAGAAGTGCTGAGAAACCCAAGTGTCTGGTCTGCATAACATTGGGAGAGTCTGGGGTCTGGGTAGTCATGGAGGATCCCACCCCCCCCCCATGTCACATCATATGACCTATCAATCCATTTCCACCCTGTTTCACAGATTCCAAGCCTTGTAAGAATAGATCCTGTAATAGAATCTTGTGGTTCACTGTGTCAAATGTACTGTAGCTGAAGGTCCAAGAGGATGAGAATAGATGATAGTTTAGCTGTCTAGCAGCATGGAGCTTCTCAGTGATTGACAGGAGGGCAGTTTCTGTGGAATGAATCCTGGTTGGTTGGGATTATAAAGGTACAGTGGGTGCACAAGCAGTATGTGACTTCTACTGTCGCCGGTGTATGGCATCAGCATTTGGGTTTGTGTGTTTGCTGGCTTTTACCGCTGAGTGGCGCTATATAACTATAGACTGACGCCTCAGGCATCAGTTCGTTCTCTCCAGGCTTAATGAGGCGCAGGTCGTCCACAGCTGCACGTCGTTGCAGATAAAATAAAGTGAAACATTGTAATTAAACGAATTCATAATCACAGTACTAACATTACAGTACAAATTTATAATTAAAATTAAATTCAGTTTTTTTAGGATCGAATTTAAGCAACGTAAACGTTAACACACTGAACCTTTTTATTATGTGTAATTAGAAAAGCTACACGTGTAGGGTCTTGTGTCATCTTATATTTTGTGTTCTTTAAATTTGTAGCTTTTATAAGACTCTACTTTTATTTAGGTGCACTCACAATGACGAAAAAACTTTATGATTTTGTTAAATAAATAAAGTAAATGGGGTTCTGTATTGATTTTGGTGAACTTGAGCGCGTCAGAAAATGAACCGATACTCCGTGTATACTCGCCTCACAGACGTGAAAAAATATACTTATAGAAAGTGAAATATCTGCTTTTATATAAACTAATGAAAAAAATTATTAGATTATGTAATTCATATGAAAAGTGAATTATAGGCGCGCTCACTGCTGCGGCGACGACGAGATGACATGATCACCATCAGCACAGCCGTAACCAAAGGAATCACTAATCATCAATGAATTATTAAAATGGTCAGAGTGAGTTTCCTGGCTGTTTTAACAAATATTTGAAGTTGATAACAGTAGCCCACATTTATAAAAGCATTTATATTTATATAAAACTATAAAAAAAAAAAATCCTGCATTTATTTTTAGGTGTACCCGCTGCCACAGTTCTTCAATAACAAACCTGTAAAACCTGTTTAAATGTAAATGCCCCTTGCTGCGCTGTTTGGGGGGAGGGACGCGCTAATGACGATTTGGTCTGCTGTGTGGAGGCTCGCCCGTGAGATATTGCGTGAGATGACTGAAATACAGATACAGAAAGCGAAATGTCTGCTTACATATAAACTAATGGAGGGAAAATCAGCTTATGTAATTTGTATAAAACGTGGATTACTACAGCGCATCCACTCACAGCCGAAACCAAAGACATCAACGTATCAATGAATTATTAAAATGGCCAGTCAGTCAGTCTCTCTGCTGTTTTCTTATCCCCACCCCTGTTAAAACGGCATACTCTCTGCCTCTGCGCCTGCGAGAGGTTGTGCGCGCGCGGTCGACTGCACAGTAAAAGCACGTGTGCTGAAAAACTGTTGTCACCAAAAATGTAACAGATGCGGACTCATGTCCATCAATCAAACAGTATGCTGGAGATGCAGGTGGGAAGACACTGCTTTGTGTAGTTAACATCAAAGACAAAAATAAAAAAAAAAAAAATAACACCATAAATGACCAAATGACCATAAAATTCGCGTTAGATGTTATACAGCAGCGTTTGTGTTTTTGTGTTATCAAGTACGGGCTAATGCTTAACATTTGCGCAATTATATTTCTATTCAGTAAAGAAACACACTATTGTTATTATTTCAATACATACTGTGCAGCTGTGAGAATTGTGGCAGGAATATAATGCCCTACGATTCACATTCATTTACAATATGTGCATCAATGTCCAACTTAAACCAAGCATGTGTTGCCATGCTTGGATGCTCAGTAGTGTGCAATGCAGCAAGTGCAAGCCAAATGCGAACAAATAACGAAATAAGAGAGCTTGATTATACTGCATAAACATCATTCAGTACAACTGAATCACAGAAAAAAATCTACGGTTTACGAATTAAGATGGTTATACAACAAAAATATTATTTAGTACAACGAAATCTCTGGATCCTTTATGAGACGGCATAAATATTTAATACAACAAATTAAATATTTTGGTTTATATTCTGGTTTATATTATATGGTTAATGTATTTTGGTTTATATTGCAAACGAATAATGAATCAAGAGCCTGTGATTATATTGCATAAATATTATTTTGTACAGACAAATATTTGAAAAAAAAACTGGTTTATTTTGGCCACTGCCGCATTTCCATGGCGGTGAGCGTGACGGTAATGAGCAGTCTGGTTGTCCACCTACTGTAGTTCTGTGAGATATAAAGAGATATTTGGTTGTAAACAGTTCTTTGAAGAATTTTAGAAATAAAAGAGAGAAGCAATACCTGCCAATAGTTGCTGACTGGATCTGCTGGATCCAGGCAGGGTTTCTTGAGGATGAGAATATCCCTTTCCTTCTTAAAAGCAGCAGGAACATGACCAGATGTTATGGAATGGTTGATGATGATTGTGATGATGGGAAGGAGGTTTTGTGAGATGGCCTGGAGAATTCTGGAAGGGATTGGGTCTAATGAACAGGTGGTGGGATTGAAGGACAAGATGATCTGCTGAATTTCATCAGTTGACAGGTTGGAGAAATCTGCTAAGGGAGTGGAGGGAACTGAAGTTCTGGTGTAGGGGTTGGGTTGGGAGCAAAGGTCTGGCGGATTGTTGAAATTTTCCCTTCGTAGAATGTGGCGAAGTCATCAGCAGACAGAGACAGGATTTTTTTCCCTTTCTCGTTTCTTTTCAGAGAGAAACCGAAATGACTCGATAAAACGATACTGTAGGTCTTCTTCTGAATAAGTGAGTGAATGAGGTGAGTGATCTCAAATACTCATTCAGCACAATGGCCAGCTGCAATAAGTAGGCAGCTTTTTAAATTTTAATTTTTTTCTGAGTTTTCAAGAATACTAAATTGAAACTTTATTTTTTTTTACATGGTTTAATGTTTTTTTTGTTATTAAAATAAAAAAATTGAAGTTCTTGTTTCAAAGTTTACAGATACTGTAGATGGCTAATTTGTATGCCATTGATATGAAAAGTTTGCTCAGGCAAATGGAGCGAACGGGAGGTTGCGGGAACTACAATTCCCATCAGCCCAGGCACGTCCATCATCCTCATAGCGGTCTGTTGTCGCTACAGATCCAGTAATGCGGAAATGGCGGGTGCTGCTATTAGCGGTGAAGGAAAAGAGATGGAAAGAGTAATTAATCATTACGGAGTAAGCGGGTTTTAAATCGGATGTGCGCATTATTGGATCTGTAGTGACAACAGCCCGGAAAGGATGATGGCCACGCCTGCGCTGATGGGAATTGTAGTTCCCGCTACCTCCCGTTCGCTCCATTCTCCTGAGCAAACTTTTCTCAGAAGACCTATCGTTATATCGAGTCATGCGACCACGGCAGTATCGAAAAAATTTGTTATTCCGGTACGACGGTATTTACAATACTGTTACATCCCTATTGTCTATTGGTATATTTTCATTTGCCACAGTGACAGGGATGGTATCAATGAATGCTTTGTGTTGAGTTTTAGTTTTGATACCAGGCTATTTGGATTGTAAAATTATGTTGTAGTTGATATTTTTATAAAGCTTTATGCTTTACTTTGATCATTAATCATAAAATATGTCCAGATATGTTGTTGCCTTTTCATCATCTGTTTATTAGCATTGTAACGCTTGGATTTATAAAACCGCTTGGTTACAAAAATACGGATTCGGGAATCTAAATAGGGGCTAGTAAACCACACTTCCGGTATTGCGCAACCGCGGCCGGATAATATACGACGCGACACAAAACAATTGTAATAAATTAACCCAAGTGTATTATACAGAGACAAACAGATAAATAAACAAGGTGCACCACAAACCAATATATACAAATATAATACAAATATAACGAGTGTGTGTGTGATGTGCTAGACTTAAAGCACATCACATCTCTAGTTATTGGAATTTGGTATGTGACAAGTTTTTATGAGCATGAGTACAGATGTTTTGTAAAACACTACGCTTTGTTAAGTAAGGTATTTATTATAACACTCTATATACTGTATATGGAAAATGAATAAAAATGTTTATGTTGAGAGACTATTAAAAATAGACCTGAGAAGTATATATACAATAAGGGTTGTGTACCAAACACCGGTGCCAAGACGGCACCGGTACCTATAGAACCGGTATGTACCGGACCGAAACAGAACGCGAATTTCGGTGCCTCATTTCGGTGCCACTTAAATGCCTGAACTGTCGATTGAAATATTTGTTCTCTAGATTCATATATTTTGTAGATTAATAGTTTATTAGATTAAATTAAAGAAATTAAAAGCACAAATCATCCGGAAATGAGAGACCATCCGAGATGCGCGTGAATGCAGTAACTAACGTTATACTCGCTCTGACGGCAGCAGGCGGTCTACCGATACCTTACCATGCTAAATTAAACAACTTTCGTTAAAATGCCTAAAATTAAATGGTCGAAAGTGTGGCTGTATTTCACAAGAAAGGATTCCGACACCGCGACGTGCAGCAAATGTTTCACAGCAGTTGCGTGTAAAGGCGGAAACACGTTAAATCTAATGAAACATTCAAGGGCAGACGGAATAAAGTTAAAAGCAGAGGGAGGCACCATTTTTAACAGCTTGTGGACAACAGCTGGCACTATCGGTGTGGACGACCCTCAGTCCCAGTCACACCAACTGTAGCAAAAAGGAGTCACCGATTATGATGCCGACAGCAGCCTTTCCGCAGATTAGTAGTAGGATAATGTAACGTTAATAGCAAAATGCAAATCTTGCATTCATGCTAACAAATAGTCAAACGATTTGTAAAAAACTAATGTAACATGTATTCTGTTTATAATTATGGCTTTCCAGCTAGTACTAGTAGTACTACAACAGTGACCCCATTTACTATTGCAAAGAAGGCTATGCATGTCCTGTGCAGGGCAATAAGTCAGGAAAGGAGTCGTATTTTGACAGAAAAGGCAAATATGGTGAAATTTCTGCAAAAGAATTGCTAAAATTTGAAGCTTACATATTCATATATACTTTAAACTTTTTATATATTTTTCAATTTTAAGCATAACATTTTTTGTTCAATAAAAATTAATTCTTGAGTCATCCACTATAATTTTGTGGCTTAAAAGTATCGGTTCAGGCACCGTTTTGGCACCGGTACCGTTTTCAAAGTATCGATTTGGCACCGGTATCGAAAAAAAACCAAACGATACCCAACCCTATATACAACACAATTTGATACATGGAGAAGAAAGGAAGTAAATAGGTTTTTTTGTGACCTGATTGTCATTCACTGTGTGCCTCAATTCCATTTTTGTATTACTGTTTACACAACAGGATTCTTTCCACTGCTGTTCAATACAGTGTTTGACAGAAATAAATCGTTCAAAAGCAGAGGAGGACATCAATATGATGAAAATTATTTCAGTTCACTATAATAAAAATAAATAAATATGATTGTCACTGACAATGCCATATACAGTACATCACCACCAATGCTGAGGTCAGAGGCTTCTTTGCCAACATTGTACACATCATGAAGTCTTGCAAATCAATGGGGACAAAAACAAACTTCTGAGAGCTGATAGATTGCATACCATTATCCACCTAGATGGAATCCAAATTGAAGTCAATGAGTTCAAAAATCTGTGTTGACTAATCTAGAAGAAGAACAAACCAAGGTTATCCATCAAGACCAAGATGTATCTCTTTTGAATACTTGAATCATGCCAGAATTCCTGTATAGGTCAGAGGCATGGGTACTTTTCAAATGAATAAGCTGGGGTCTTATAAAGTGTAACAACCAAACTCTGGAAGTTTTCTTTCGTGATTGCTTATACAGTAAAAGGCAATCCAATGCTACAATGTGAGAAGCAAACCATTTTTGACCAATCGAGACAAAGACTGTACTGATTAAGCCATATTTGGAGCAGGAAGAATATTGTACCACTCAGCTACAGATTTCCTTTAGAGGCATCACCGCGGAAACAAAATGTGGTGATTATCACCCAAACAGGCATGGCCCAAGCAAGTTCAAAATACCATAATCAAATTTCACCCTTGAAATCCTGCAGCATCCACTATTTACTGGTTCCTGGCATCTAGTGAGGTAGGGAAAAAATATGTAGGGTTCAGTAAAAGAACCAGAACCTGCCAATGGGACCTGGGAGTTTATTTTGTAAATGCACAGTAATAGAGAAAGAATACAATTTGTAATTAAATCTGAATGAAATATATACTTTTCATCTAGCAAGGAATAATGATGCAATTGACAAAATTTTTCATTATTCTGCTGAACACTTCCTTTTGATTCCCCCTGGAATATACCTTTGCTACTTTTATAATAAAACTTGCAAGGAAAGCAAAGGGAGTGATCCTTGGGGAAATAAAAGTGCTCATGCAGTTAAACGCGAATCCAAAACTCTATAGACGTCCTGTGAGCATCTCAGGCTATGGTGCTGAAAATGAGGTTCAATTGAATTGCAGTCCCTCTAAAGCCCTCACTCATCTTTTTTTATATAATTCCAATTCACTCAGTCATAACACAATTTACACACCTCTGAATAAGTCAGATAAATGTTCATCATTATCTCCCTAACACCCCATTGTGTGTAATCACAAAGGGTAAGATATAAATTTTACTATTCTGTAAATATTCACATATAAATGTTTACTACCATTGTACACTCTCTCTCTTACACACACACACACACACACATCCAAAACTGTCTAATATACATATTCCTTTTTATCCATACCAAGACATAAAGGCAGCTCAACACAAATAGTGCAGCTAGAGTGTAAAACTTAAAGCCCTCTGCTAGATTAATTAAAAAGATATATGCTCTGGGACACTGTGGGAATCCTAATGCATATGAGCAGAAAACCCCTCACAAAATATAAAATCTGGCATAGCCTATAGTTAATTTAAATGAACTCTGTTTTCACCACTACTGTACAAAACTATTCCAGCTTTATTATATTATGTAATGCAAATCCAGATAACATTCAACTGGCTTGATGAGAACAGAATGTCAGACAGACAGCAATTGTACAACATTTAAAAAAGAACTTTTGGTATCCCAAAAGTGCCCATACTTTTATATATTTAACAATTTATAGCAAAATGTCTTTCCTACAGTATTTGCACTGTTATAGACTTATATCTACTGTAAGTCAGGGTTTATACTTGCTTACTTGCTTTGTGCTCTATCAATTTCTGACACTAAAGAGCTTACTGATTAGGAATGAACACACAAAATGTCTGCTAATTAAGGTTGTATTTATTTATTCATTATACTTATCCACAAGAATGAACAGAAGTAGTACTCCTGAAAACCTAATTTTGATACACAAAATACTGCTGCAACAAGGACTATCCAGGTTTATATTTTCTACAAATCTTTTGTACATGAAATGACAAAGAACATATTCCTTGCACAAAAACCCTTTACTTTTTCTATGAGCATCAAATACCAGTACACAATCATCCATGATGAAGATAGATTTAGAGCTTGAAAAGCAATTTCTTGATGCATGGCTGGAAAAGCACCCACCCACTGACATTCTTGAAATAATTACATTGCTTTAGCTTCGGTTTCAAGTTTTACTTGCTGTTTAGTGGCATCAACATAGACAACTATACTGTGACCCTCATGTTAAAATTTCCTCCCTGCATTTGTCAACAAAACAGGACTGGCGGAAATTTTTTTAAACCTTCATATGATCGAAATTAAGGCTTTCTCCTTGTCAATGGGCAATGGAAACACATAGTATTAATGTGTATTATTGATTGCCAATTGTTATGGAACCAATGAAGTGAGAAACATCTACTGTCTCTGACCTTTGGAACCCTATGAGATAAATGTCATTCTGTAGGTTTGACCCTTGATTTTATATCAAGTGCTTTATTTGCATAGTTGTCTTTGCTACAGCATGTTTAATTTTTACTTGTATCTTTTAAATATCATACATGAATATTGTGGCTGATCACTGCAGTGTGGGGCACTAAACAGAAACAGAGATACACTTCAGAAAAAAAAAAATCAAATGCTCCATTATTGTTCAAGATTTCAAGAAGGATGGGTGAGTTTGGAGAGTGCAGGTGCAGTCGGTCACTCATTGTCATTGATCTGTACAGAACAACTACACTAAGTGCATTGCATTCTTATAGTGATGCAGGGGCAAAGTTCTTCCTGCGTGATGAGACGAGGCTTGGCTGATGGCCGAGGGAGAGAGCTGTCAGGAGACTCTAGATGAAATAGTATGACAGCAGTCATTTCAATTCATGAAACAGATGCATTTACTCACCTGATGGTTTTCAGGTTCCTTTTTTTATGCTCTTCTGGCACCTCATGGAGGGTGAAGAGAGAAACCAATCAATCTGCACCAGTAGTGTTTTGTTCCTACACCCTACCCTGTCTATACAACTTCCTTTTTCATACACCACTGTGGGTTCTGAAAAGGCACTGTCCTTTAAACTACCCTCATGTGCATGAGGAGCAGGAAAAGATTGGAGCAGCTGGGTTGTGCTGTCATAATATATAACAAATGCCATTAGTTCAAATGTTTGACCTAGCCCAGGAACTAAATATTAAGAAATTATTACTTTTTGTTAATAGCAATTAACTCCAATTGTTTTAGGCCATGGGCTATGAGATTCCAAATACAGAATACCACTTTTGTATGAAATTGTCACGTTCTGCTATGATGTTGGACTGTGGGCTTGGTGTTGAGGCATAAATGCAGAGGGGATGCAGTGAAACAGGAAAGAGTCTTTAATAATCAAATCCAAACAGAAACAAAACATGAACTAAGAGAGTTGGCTAAAAACATGGAGCATGCTAACAAACGAAACTCAAAACACAAACACAGACTCGGGATTACACGATCTAATACAGTACAGACATGGGGATACAAACTGGACGAGACATACTAAACAGCCTAGAGGACTATACACAAGGGACTATACATGCAAGGGGTAAACAAACAAGACAGGCTTGGCTAGGTCTACTGGCTGAGCTGCACATTAGCTGCTAAGCTAGCTCATAGCTAATCAGACTAATGGCTACACAGGCCAGTTGCCTGAGACCCAAGGGAATGAACAGACAAGGTACACAGCAGACTAGGTATGAAACAGACTAAGAACTCTAAAGGTTAGTGGCTAAAGATGTTAGTACCTAAACAGACTAAGAGCTAAGCAGACAAGGAGACTAGACAGACTAAGATCTACACATGTTAGTATCACCCTCATTAGTATTGAAACAGACTAATAACTAAACAGGCAATGGGGGTTACTTACACAAAAGGGTAAACACAAAGGGCTAATTCTCCTAGAGGCTAATCCTGCTAGGAGACACAAAGACAAAGATATTTCAATATAAACAAACCTTAGTGCTCCTGAAACCAAAGGCCAACTGTAATCAAACCAAACTAAAACAGAACAAAACAAAACCCACATAACAGAAATTATATCACTTTAATGCTCGACCCAGTTTCCCAGAACAAACAGGTATTTATAACAGTGCTAATGAGCCTCCTCAATTCAGGTGAGCATCCACATCACCTGACTGAGGAGGCTTCTGGGAAACTGGGTCTAGAAACAAAAACTACAAACTAAAAACACTGCCCTCTAGTGGGCAACCCTCACAGTACACCCCCCCCCTTAAAAACGCTCCTCCGGAGCGCTAACGGAGGTCCTGGGTACCCTTCCCCATGTCCCGGGTCATTCCACCCGACTGCGACGCCGACGAGCAGACTCCCCAAGGTGGGTGGGAGGGTGGGCGAGCTTGAATTGCCGCTGAAGCCAGGTGCCGGGTGCAGCAGCGGCCTGCACCCGAGGCTGGGTGGCGGAGGCAGCAATGGCTCGTCCTCAGGGCTGAGCGGCAGTGAGCTCATGACGTCGTCGGGTGGCGGAGGCAGCACTGGGCCGATGCCGCAGGCCGGGCGTTGGAGGCAGTGCTGTGTCGCTCTTGCCAGTGGCGCGATGCCTGCAGCACTGAATCGCCCTCCAAGTCGGGTCGGCCGATGCAGCACTGTGTTGTCCTCACGCCGGGCGGCCTCTGCAGTACTCTGGCCTCCTTTGACACCGGGTGGCGATGGAAGCACCCTCTCGAAGTCCAGCAGTGGCGGGTCGCTGTCACCGCTGCGAATGAAGCTCGAGAGCGTGGTGAGAGTTTTCACTGGCGAGGTCCTGGCTGGGCTCTGGGGACATGGATCCTCCCCTGAGGCGCGCTGGCGGAACTGGAGCCTCCCCTGAGGCGCGCTGGCGGAACTGGAGCCTCCCCTGAGGCGCGCTGGCGGAACTGGAGCCTCCCCTGAGGCGCGCTGGCGGAACTGGAGCCTCCCCTGAGGCGCGCTGGCGGAACTGGAGCCTCCCCTGAGGCGCGCTGGCGGAACTGGAGCCTCCCCTGAGGCGCGCTGGCGGAACTGGAGCCTCCCCTGAGGCGCGCTGGCGGAACTGGAGCCTCCCCTGAGGCGCGCTGGCGGAACTGGAGCCTCCCCTGAGGCGCGCTGGCGGAACTGGAGCCTCCCCTGAGGCCCCTGGTTTGACATGGGGCAAGCTGATTATCACCTGTCAGCTTGCCCCGGTGTTATGGTCCCAGCCCCCCCCAAAAAATTCTCCCAGGGGGGCCCCTCTGCTATGCCTCTTGTATGGTCGAGCATTCTGTCACGTTCTGCTATGATGTTGGACTGTAGGCTTGGTGTTGAGGCATAAAAGCAGAGGGGATGCAGTGAAACAGAAAAGAGTCTTTAATAATCAAATCCAAACAGAAACAAAACATGAACTAAGAGAGTTGGCTAAAAACATGGAGCATGCTAACAAACGAAACTCAAAACACATACACAGACTCGGGATTAAATGATCTAATACAATACAGACATGGGGATACAAACTGGACGAGACAAGACATACTAAACAGCCTAGAGGACTAAACACAAGGGACTATACATGCAAGGGGTAAACAAACACAAGACAGGCTTGGCTAGGTCTACTGGCTGAGCTGCACATTAGCTGCTAAGCTAGCTCATAACTAATCAGACTAATGGCTACACAGGCCAGTAGCCTGAGACCCAAGGGAATGAACAGACAAGGTACACAGCAGACTAGGTATGAAACAGACTAAGAACTCTAAAGGTTAGTGGCTAAAGATGTTAGTACCTAAACAGACTAAGAGCTAAGCAGACAAGGAGTCTAGACAGACTAAGATCTACACATGTTAGTATCACCCTCATTAGTATTGAAACAGGCTAATAACTAAACAGGCAATGGGGGTTACTTACACAAAAGGGTAAACACAAAGGGCTAATTCTCCTAGAGGCTAATCCTGCTAGGAGACACAAAGACATTTCAATATAAACAAACCTTAGTGCTCCTAAAACCAAAGGCCAACTGTAATCAAACCAAACTAAAACAGAACAAAACCCACATAACAGAAATTATATCACTTTAATGCTTGACCCAGTTTCCCAGAACAAACAGGTATTTATAACAGTGCTAATGAGCCTCCTCAGTTCAGGTGAGCATCCACATCACCTGACAGAGGAGGCTTCTGGGAAACTGGGTCTAGAAACAAAAACTAAAAACACTGCCCTCTAGTGGGCAACCCTCACAGAAATAAGATAGATTCAGACTTAGTGAGTTGATATAGCTGATGAAGTCAAATCCTGCAAAAAAAAAGATACATTTTGTTTTGTTTACTAATTTGTTTGTGTATTTGCAGTTCTGGAAATGACTGCAAGGTTGCAGTAAATTATATTTTCCCTCCCTGGGTAGAAATAATTTAGACAAATATTCCCAACAGAAACATATTCTAGTTGGATACATAAAAGAGACTTTTTATAATGCAGCTTGCAATTTGCACGACCGCTTGCCTGTGTTTTACACAAGCTACCTGTAAAAAAGGCAGTGAGTTATGGTGTGTTTTTCTAACCTTTCTCTTTAAATCTCTGTTTCCTTATGATGAGGCACACGCACACACAAGAGACCAGTTCATCTGAGCCAATCAGCGGCGGGAAACTCTGGCAATGTGACCTCTCCCTCCCTCACAGAGTTTAGTTTGGTGAACCGGGACCCAGAGACTAACACAAACGCTGCCGCTGAACAGTTGTTTTACGGATTGTTTAGTTGTTTAAAAACTGCCCTTTGGATCAAGTGTTGGGGTCCAACTCCCTCGATTCCTGACTTCATCCATCCCAGCCCGAGAGAGTTCTCACGGCTGAAAATTGCTCTGGAGAACATCCTTCCAGTTAATGCAACAGGAAGTTTTATATTCCAAATACTGATGGATCATCTGAAACTGGAGGAGGCTCTATTAATCGCTGACTCCTATTGCCATTCCCAACATCCTTACACAAGGACAATGGCCGCTTTAGATCAGCAGTATGGTCAACCACACCAACTAGCTCTACAGCGGATCGCCGAGTTGATGGATGGTCCACCTATAGCTAGCGGAGACCAGAAGGCCTTCAGACTTTTTGCCCTAGGAAGGAATGGCACCTTTGAGTTACAGTGTGGGTCTCATGTGTCTCAGCTGCTTGGGAAGCTCCCACATGACCTAAGGTCAGGGTTTAGGAGATTGGCACATCCACATTGTGTGTCCATCCCTACTCTTCTGGATTTTGCAGAATGGCTGGATTATGAAATCCAAGTCCAAGAGGACACTACGAGGTTTGTAACCAGTCAACGCAGAGTCCCCTCAACGTGCATAAGACACTCTAAGCCAGCCCCTAAAAGCACCACAATTTTTCTGGGCACCAAGGAAGCAGTTCCTGAGTCTGCACCACCTGTTCCAACATCGAAAGATACGCTAAGACCTTACTGCCCATACTGTGACAACAGTAAGCACTCCCTCAAAAACTGCAGTAATTTCAAGCACCTCACAAAAGACCAAAAGCGAAGCTGGATCAAGGATAATCACAGATGCTGGCACTGCGGAAGAAGCCATAAATCAGCAGAATGTAATCTGAAGATGCGCTGCAAACAGTGCAGTAGCCGACACCTTATGGCTCTCCATGATATCAGTGCTGGGAAACCTGAGTATTGAAAGCTAGTCAAAGAAGAAACAGCCAATCCCAACACCTGTCTGTTCAACGCTATGAATGAAATCCTCCTGATACATAAACCGCCCACAGCAGGAAGACCTTGCTAAAGGTCAGTAAGGTGATTCTCAGGAACGGAAGGAGAAAATTCTCCACATCCTTCTCCACAGTGCAGCTCGGCAGCTGGGTCTCATAGGTCAGCCTGAAGACCTCCCACTTCGAACAATCAGACAGGAGTTACAAGTGCTGAAAGGGGCAACTGTTTCATTTACGGTCTCGCCGACTTCCCAGCCTGCTAGACGGTTTCACATTAAAGGTGCCTTCACTGCTCAACAACTAAGCTTGGCAGAGCACTCACACCCAGTAAAACCTCTGAAACAGAGATATCGACACCTTAAAGGATTACCCCTGCATGACTTTGACCAGGTTAGTCCCGTGTTACTCATCGGATCTGACAACCCCCACCTGATCACCCTAGTGGAACCAGTTAAGCTAGGTCCACCCGGAGGACCAGTCGCTATAAAGACCCGTCTTGGTTGGACGTTACAGGGTCCAGTGCAGCACCTTCGAAGGGACATGACTGAACAGCAGTGCCTTTTCACTTCAGTCTTTTCACCAGAATCGTATCTCCACAAACAAGTCGAGAAATTATGGCAGATGGATGTACTTCCCTGGCGTAATGAAAAGACTTGCATCAGGTCCAGACAAGATCAGGAGGCAGTGGAACTTTTGGAAAGTAGGACAATAAGGGTGGAGTAGTATGGTGTCAAGCGATATGCAACCCCCCTCTTGCGTGTCAGGAACATGCCTGAACTCAAAGCGCCACAAGAGGCCATATTGTCGCAACTAAGATCCACTGAGCGGAGACTGGCTAGAAATCCACAGCAGGCAGCAGCTTACGTCGCAGAGATTTCAAAATTGGAACAATCAGGCTATGTTAAGAGATTGCCACAGATTGCTGTGACCAACACGTCCTGTTCTTGGTACATCCCGCACCATATGGTCCAGCACAATGGAAAAAATCTCATTGTTTTCCACTGCTCGTTCCAGTATTGTGGACAAAACCTGAATGAGCTTCTGCTTCCAGGACCAACACGGACAAACTGAGGTGACCTTTCTAACGGCTAGATCCTGTGTTGCACCAAAAAAACAACAATCTATCCCTCGACTGGAATTGTGTGCCGCACTGACTGGAGCCCAGCTCTCCAAAGTACTCTTAACCGAGTTGAACACTCATTTTGTTTTACGGATTGGTTAGTTGTTTAAAAACTGCCCTTTGGATCAAGTGTTGTGCGTGAATGCAAGAGTAAGTGTGTAAGCTTACCCATATAAACAGTAGACATTTTAATCGGTTCCGATCACAAGTTATTATGGCCATGATGTCGCGATATATATATATAGCTATATATGTAAACGTGTGCGTGTATCCATAATAAGTATGCTTATAATCAATATGTTAGTGTGACTGTCAGTGTTACCTTTGCTGTTATTAGTTCGTGTTATTTTTTCACTTGAACTAATTTTGTTATATTCCTGTTGTAAACAAACTTGCATGTGCCTTTATGGTCATGCTAACACGGTGTCATATTACACCCACAGTAGGCAAGGCACTGATGTTGACTTTTAAGCCAGTCTTAAGCAGCCTACACTCCCTTGCAGAGTGTTTAAATTTATAAGCGTTAATGATCGGATTATGTTATTGCCTCCATATTTTATTGTGATTCCTGCTATTAGTATGCTGTATGCTTATATTTATGTCATTGTTTTATTTTAAGAAACCACAACCACAACTTGACGCATTACAATCCTATGAACCTGTCTGTTGAGTGGTGACAATAAAGGGGTGGTTTACATACAGTTCATCTGGTGCATCTTCATCTGTCCCTTATCAGACAGTCTGTGGTGGGTCAGCACCCTGAACCAGCAAAGTATATACATAGTGAAGAGCTACCAAACTCAAATAGTTTTTTCACTACCCTTCTGGTCTCAGTGTGTTAGACTGCAGAAATGTTCCTTCATTATTGTTATAATGCAAATGGTTAAATAATGCATGTAAAGATATTTATAATAAATAATATCAGTTTGCAGGTATCCAACTCTAATAAGCTGTAGAATCATGTTACCCTATAATATAATAAATGTTAAAGAGGACACTGAAAGGAACTGAAAGATTTTCCTACAGTACATGGCAGACAAACAAAGAAAGTATAAGTTAAGGACAGGTCAACACTGAAAGCTTTTACCTACAAAAAAAAAACAAAGAAATTCAGTGGACAAGGACAAAACACACAGTGGGACGTGCAAATGACAAAAGACATCAGTAAAAAAAAAAAGTCCTGTTTGAGAGACAGAACACCACAGACAACACTGGTGAACCCATTTTGGAAAGATATGAAGAGGAGGGTCAACTGAAGCTCAGAACATGGAGGTCAAGAGTTAGAGGACTTTGTGAGTTGACTGCAGTGTGACTGATGAATGGTAAGCGTGAATGGCAAGAACACTGAGTACAAATCAGATACTGGCTCAGCAGATACTGGATTTCGAAGCTGTGGCTTGTTGTCAGGAACACAAGGAGCACACCATACACACTACAGAGTGCTATATTGGCTGGGAAAACACATTTTTAACATAAAGGAGTTGGTTTCAAACAAAAGGTTAAAAAAAAACATGATGAGACCATATATTGAATCTCCAAACATCTAGGGAATAGGACCCTAGAAAGTGTCCAACAATCTTTAACGGGTGAGGGTTAAAGTAAGAATAAAACATAAATTAGAGCCAAAAGCAGCGTAATACACTGTGTGAACTCTGTCAGCGTGTCTTCCCGAATGCAAGGCAAAATAGAAGCATGAAAGCTATGCAAGTGATGCCCAAGGCCACAGACTCCACTCCATATTCCGCTGTTTTCATCCGGTAATCATTTCAGTAGTTGACATCTTTATCAATTGATAAAGACTTTTAAATCATAAACCACTGAAAGAATACTTCACTCTCCTGATCACGTGCTTTACATTTCATTCATCATTCATTCATCTCATTATTATCTAGATACATTTTTCTCACACATACACAAAAAAAAAAAAAATATATATATATATATATATATATATATATATATATCTTTCATTTTTGTGAAGCTGCTTTGAGACAATGACCATTGTTAAAAGCGCTATATAAATAAAATTGAATTGAATTGAATACTCTATACAGTATATAACAAATGTATTTGTCCTAATTTGTTGGAAAGCCAGAGGAGGTTTTTCCACCACCTACAGTATGTGCATCATAGTGAAAGGTCGTGTTCAAAAGTTGCGGTATATTCAGAACAGTGACGCTAGGATCCTGATGATGGCACATCAATATGATCATATCACTTCCATCACTTAACTGGCTTCCTGTTTCATTTAGAAATGAATACAAAGTTGACCTTCTTACCCACCAGTGCATGCCTCTCACCATCTCAAAGAACTCATGACCTCACATACATCCACATGAAACCTCTGCTCTCTATTTGAGGATGCCACAGACTATTGGTGCTTTTAAATCTGGTCTTAAAACTTTTTTACCGAGCTTTAGGTTTGAAATTATTTGTAGCACTTCGAGATTTTCTTCAAATCTAAAGTGCATTATAAATAAAAGGTTTTATTATTATTATTATTATTATTATTATTTAGTTTATTATACAGTAAAAGATGAAAGATTGTGCATCAAAATACACACAGAATAAAATATAAGCTCCAGTCAAATGTCCCTAATTACAGCAAAACTCTTTTTAAATGTGACAGACCTGTAATATTGCAATAATATCTTCATCTCCTATATATTTTATTTGCTTTCATTCCAAATTTTTGATGGACACTGGCATAATTAGCTTGGTATAACAGGTGTGATACACAACAAAGATAAGTAAGAATTCCTACTGTGAAAGTAGGGGGAAAGTGGAGAACCCTGAAAGACATGTTTGCTGGAAAGATTTATTTTGATCCAGTGTTCAATAATCACGCTTCAGCTAAATTCTCTCTCCCTTGCTTTGAGTATGATCTGCCAATATTGTCAGAACTAACCTTCGGTGACCAGAAGACGTAGCTTAGTGGTTAGCCCTTTGTTGCGTGAATGGTAAACCCAAATGCGGAGGAACACGAATAGGCAGGATAATCACGCTCTTTAATCTAAGGATTCTCACGAAAGGGGAGTAAGGGAAAGACACAATCTAACTAGCGTCCTATAAACACACACTCAACCAGAAAGCAAAGCCAAAAAGGTGAGTACTCACAGTTAGACGAACGATTCCGACTGGGCATCTGGTGAACTCAATGACTGAGCGATATGCTATGGCTTGTTTACCTTTTTATACTTCCTGGTTCACGACCGCTTTACTTCTGGGTCCTAGTGCCGGTCGCGGACCGAGTGTGCATGACAGTACTCCCCTGTCCAGGACCGGCTTCTGACGGTCCTGGGGTGGAGGATACCCTGTGACGGTAGTCCCGGTTGAGGATGAAACGCGCTGGGACCCAAGATCGCTCCTCTGGGCCGTAGCCCTCCCAATCGACCAGGTACTGGGTACCTCTGCCCCATCAATGATTCGGGGGGGGAGGAGCAGTGGGGGTGGGTGGAACCATAGGTGAAGTGATGAAGGATTTTAGTTGTATGGAATATTGGGTGGATCCGGAGCGCTGCAGGCAGCTGGAGCTGGTAGGTGACAGGGTTTATCCGGAGGGTGATGCGATATAGTCTGATGAATCTCGGGGAGAGTTTTCGTGATTTGGTGTGTAAATGTAGGTTCTTTGTTGAAAGCCATACCTTGTCACCTACTTTGTACAACCGTCCCGGATGGTGTCGGCGGCGATGCTGAGCGACGTAGACGGTGTTGGCACGTTGGATGTCGGTTTTAGCTTGATTCCAAATCCGCCGACACCTACGGACCAACTGTTGGGCCGAGGGTACATCAACCTCCGGTTCTTGATGTTGGAACATCGGAGGTTGGAAACTGTAGCAAACCTCAAATGGGCTTAGTTTGGTGGCAGAGGAGACGTGGAGATTGTGGGATAGTTCAGCCCATATGAGGTATCGGGCCCAGGAGCGCTGGCGATCAGACACAAAACACCTCAGGTAGCGCTCCAGCTGTTGGTTGGTCTGTTCCGTCTGACCATTAGTCTGGGGATGGTAACCAGATGACAGACTACTGGTGGAATCGATCAGACGGCAGAAGGCCTTCCAGAACCGGGCGGTGAACTGGGGCCCTCTGTCTGAGATGATGTCTTTGGTGAACCCATGCAGGCAGACTACGTGTTCCAATATCAACTCGGCGGTGTCCTTGGCTCAGGGGAGTCCGGTGAGGGCCACCAGGTGTACAGCTTTGGAGAACCGGTCAACTATAGTGAGGATGGTGTTCTTCCCTTCAGAAACCGGCAAGCCCATGATGAAGTCTAGGGCGATGTGCGTCCAGGGTTGTCGAGGAATGGGAAGTGGTTGATGCTCTCCGGGTGTGGGTCGGTTGGTGTCATTAGCCCTGGCGCACACCGGGCATGCCTGAACCAACTCCTCAATGTCCTTTGTCATGGAGGGCCACCAGAACACCCGTTTTATGAACAAAAGAGTTCTTCGGTTCCCGGGGTGTCCAGCGACGGGCAAAGAGTGTCCTCATTGGAGTACCTCTGACCTTAAGGGCTGGGGCACGTAGAATCGTCCAGGCGGCGCACCTGCCAGTCCGGCCTCCGCAGCCTGAGCCTGGCGGACCCTTGTCTCCAAGTCCCATTGGAGGGGTGCAATGATGCGTGAAGAGGGTATGACAGGGTCTGCCCGGGGAACATCTTCCTCTTGTTGTCTGGAGAGGGCGACAGCCTTGGTATTTTTGGAACCCGGGCGGTATGATAGGTGGAAGTTAAACTGTTCGAAAAATAATGCCCATCATGCCTGTCGTGGGTTAAGTTGTTTTAAACTTCGGATGGTGATGAGGTTCTGGTGATCCGTCCAGACAATGAACGGCTCACTGGCGCCCTGGAGCCAGTGACGCCATTCCTCCAACACCCACTTTATGCCCAACAGCTCACGGTCCCCTACACCGTATCGCTGCTGAGTGGGGTCAAACTTCTTGGAGAAGAAGCCGCATGGATGCAGCTTCTGGTCTGGACCTCGCTGGGAGAGAATGGCGCCGGCAGCCACATCCGACGTGTCCACCTCCACAACGAATGGTCGGTTGGCATCTGGGTGAAGAAGAATAGGTGCAGTGGTGAAACGGTGGCAAAGTTCCTTAAATGCGGAAATGGCAGCAGGAGTGAGTTGGAAGGGATGAGAGGAGGGCCTGGTCAGACTGGTCAGTGGTGCGGAAACTGTACTGTAGCCCCGGATAAAGCGACAATAGAAATTCGCAAACCCGAGAAACCGTTGAAGCTGTTTGAGAGTCTTGGGTAGGGGCCAATGACGAACAGCTTCTAGTTTCTGTGGGTCCATGGCCACACCCTGGGGGCAGATGAAAAAACCCAGGAACGTGGTGGAGTGCTTGTGGAAAGCACACTTTTCCAACTTGCAGTACAGTTGGTGAGCGAGCAATCTCTTGAAAACAGCCCGGACGTGCTGAGTATGTTCTTCAGTGCTGCGAGAATAGATTAGAATGTCATCCAAATAAACAAACACCCATCTGCCTAGCATGTCTCTAAGAACGTCATTTATGAATTGCTGAAAGGCCGAGGGTGCGTTACAGAGTCCAAGTGGGATGACCAGGTTCTCATAGTGTCCGGTGGGGGTGATGAAAGCCGTCTTCCCCTCATCGCCCTCCCTGATGCGCACCAAGTTGTAGGCGCTTCGGAGGTCCAACTTTGTAAACATGGTGGCACCAGAGAGGGCGTCCAGGGCTGAGTTGGTGAGCGGCAATGGGTGTCGGTCCTTAATGGTGATTTTGTTCAGCCCCCGATAGTTGACACATGGGCGAAGGTCACCTCCTTTCTTCTTCACGAAGAAAAACCCTGCGGCGGCTGGCGACGAGGAGGGCCGGATGGTTCCGTGGCGAAGGGCGCTGGCGATGTACTCCTCCATCGCCTGCGTCTCGGTAGCTGACAATGAGTAGAGGTGGCCGCGGGGAGGGACAGAACCCGGCTGAAGCTCTATCACCAGGTTGTAAGGGCGATGGGGTGGAAGGTGGGTGGCTCTTCTCTTATAAAAGGCTCCACCCAGGTCGTGATAGGCGAGAGGAATGGCGTTGATGTCGACATCGGGGGCCTCGGACTCCTTGGAACTCGTCCCAGCCTGAGCCCGTAGGCAAAGTTCGGAGCAGGTCGGCCCCCACTGGATTATTCGGTTCCGGGTCCAAGAAATGAAAGGGTCGTGTTGCAGCAGCCAGGGGTATCCGAGGATGATGGGAGGTGATGAAATGAATGTGGATGGAATTGGATCTGTTCCTGGTGCTGATCGACAGTGAGCGTGATGGGTTGGGTCTGGTGGGTTACGGGGCTGGATGACAGGGGCCGACCATCGACCGAAGTGATTTGAACCGGCTGGGATAACGCCTCGATTTTTACCCCCATTTCTTTGGCATGAGTGAAGTCAATGAAGTTGCCGACGGCACCGGAATCGATGAACGCCGCACCTCGAACTCTTTTGTGGCCAAATTGAAGGGGTACCTGGACCGTGAGGCGGGAGATGATGGTGCTGGTGGCGGTGGAGATGTGGATGGGGCCTGGTGAGTCTCTCCTCATGATCACCGGGGTTGCGCGTTTCCCGGGCGAAGTGGACAGATCGCCCAGTGGTGGGCTGCTGACCTGCAATAGGCACATAATCCCTCCCGAAATCGTCGTTCTCCCTCTTTCACGGTCAGGGAGACGCGTCCTAATTGTATGGGTTCCCTGGCTTCGGTGTCAACCACGACAGGAGGTGGAGATCCGACATGTCCGGTATCGGTGATGGAGAAAGCTGCAGATGGTCTTGGGGTGGTGTAGGAGCAGGTGGGTGCAGGTGGCAGGGTCCTCGGGGCTGGCTTTGGATGGGTAAGGAGGCGCCGATCGATTCGAAGGGTCGAGCTGGATCAACCCCTCCAATGTGGCAGGAAGTTGATCGGCGCCGCGGTGATCGACGGTGAGATATGCTTTGGTTTGTTTACCTTTTTATACTTCCTGGTTCACGACCGCTTTACTTCCAGGTCCTAGTGCCGGTCGCGGACCGAGTGTGCATGACAAATATAGCAAATATCCCAGTAATGATAATTACAAAGAAATATTTTAATAATTGATATTACCTTTTAAAATAAACATTACAAACTTTAACTCTCTATGAAATTGAAATCAAATAAAGATGAAAATAAATAAATGAACAGAGAGCACTTAAATGCTTGTTAAAGTTGCACTGTAAAAAGGAAATCTGTAAAAATCATAGAAATGTTTAATAATGAAAGTAAAAGCATTTCCACATACACAATGCAGTGAGTATTCAGAAATGCAGAAAATGTAAGCAATCAGGATCAGCCTTTGTTCTTTTATTTACTATAGTACATAATCATTATACGTAATTCACCATATCGTATGGTAATAATTAGTTAGTTAGTTAATTAGTAATAAGTATTACAAGGATTAACTGATTACTTAAGGTTAAAAAGCACGTATGCTGTTAATTAATGCCTTGAATTTTTCAGTCAGCCATGACCCCTGAGACCCTGAGATGTCTGACAAAGGCCCATTGTATAGTTCTGCATTTAAAAATCCATCATATATTATTGATTCTCCCACATAACTTGCAGACCACAAATACCCCTGGGGCCAATGAAGATCCAGTCATGCTGTGAAAGGGCATTGGAAGGGTGTAGAAGATATCTACAAGCTACAAGTTGGTGTTTCTTACAAAACATGGGAGGTGTTGTAGAAAGCAAGATATTTTTTACTCATGCAGACAGAAGGAGGCAATAACAACTGAAGCTTGCGGGAGAAAGTAAATTGGCTATAGATTTAGAGGTATAATAAGCAGGGTGTCTGTAAAGGTGACAGTGGCAGGGAAACGCTCACTGAGATGATATAAAGGGAAAACCTTGACAGAAACCAGACTGACAATAGAAACAGGAATAACCACAGGAGAGGGGTGTGAGAAAGCGACGATAACCATGTGTGTTTCTCTTCAAATCTGGACAATCGTGCCATGCTGACGCTTTCTAAACAAAGAGCTCATGAAGGAGTTAAGAAATTAATATAACACAATTAAAATATCTCTGCATGAAACAAATATACGTTCGGTATATTATATCTTTATAACAAAATAAAAAAAAATATTTATTGTAAATATAACATACAACTTGATAAGTCTGGACTGGTTCATTTCAAATATATCACAGCACTGTTAAAAGGAGACATACAGTCTCAATTTTGCATAGGTTAATATGATTCTTTAGGGTCCTAATGAAAAGTTTGTAATATACTTTAATAAAAAATTCTCAATTGTTGTGTAAAAAAAAACATTACTTTTACCTGGTAAAAAGTAGCTCTGTTCTCAGGAACCTGTTTCAGTACATGCTCCTTTAAATGTTAATGAGCTCTACTGAACCCGCCCCCCAGTTCTGTGGGGCGTGTCTTCACAATACAAGTGCGGTATAGCTTTGACAACAGTTAAAAATATTTAAAAAACAGTTAAAAATAATTTTACATGATGTTAGAATTATTTTATATATAAAGGAGTTATTTCTACTCTCTTGCTCTCTTCCTCATAGATCTGATATTAACATGTTAAATCTTCCCTGCTGCTATCTTCCTGTCTCCTCTTGCATCTGTTCATTCACGCTCACCTAGGCGCCATTTAGAAAAACAATGGCCGACCGCACTTTTTTCACTCGGGGCGGGTCTTTGCTAAAACACCAGTGTCAATCAACTATAGTAGGAGCGGCCTCTGTCGATGTGACTTCACACCGACAGGCTTTTGAAAACGGCCTGATTTCAGAAGGGGTATCTTATATTATTAAATTAAAAGAAAATCGCTGGGCGGCTCTTTATCATTGTAGAGTGGTTGTGTACACACTCTCCTAACACACAATGCAGTCCAAACAGCTTGAAAAACTCCATGTAGCACCGTATGTCCCCTTTAAAGTGGTCAGAAGTTCCTGGTTTAGGTTTAGGCATAGTTCATTTACTATAACAGCATCTCTGGCAGTAGTTCTGGCTACAGTATAATTCGATTGTGTGTGTATATACTTGTTCTAATTTGTTACCATTTCTTAACAGCTTGCACAATGAGTTGTGGAAAGATCTGTTTTTAAAATGTAACTTTTTAATTTAAACTGTTATTATGGTTTCTCCCCGTGCTTGGTGGGTTTCCTCTGGGTACTCCGGTTTCCTCCCACAGTCCAAAGATATGCAGGTTAGGCTAATTGGCATTCCTAAATTGCCCGTAGTGTGTGATTGGGTGTGTGAGTGTGTGTATGTGTGTGCCCTGCGATGGATTGGCACCCTGTCCAGGGTGTACCCTGCCTAGTGCTCGAAGTCTCCTGGGATAGGCTCCAGGTCCCCCGCGACCCTGAACACAGGATTAAGCGGTATAGAAAATGAACGAATGAATGTTATTATGGTGATGACTTGTGAGCAAAGACATACTGTACCTGAATTACATGCCTGCTGGTAAAATGGGTTTTGATCCAGTGTTCAATAATCATCTGAATTCTCTCCCTTGTTTTGAGGATGATATGCCAGTCATCATAATTACAAAGATAGATCTTAATAATTGACATAACATAAAAAAAAAAAAAAATTACAAACATTTAATCCTAATCAAACTGAAATCAACGTCCTGTGGCCAGACACCACATCACACCCCCAAAGGGCTCGCTGAGTCATGCAAAGCTGCCCTGGATGGCACAAAGGGAACCTACACAATACTGGGCTTAAGGCTAAGGCTTACATGATTTATATTATGACTAATCAGTGTATATTTATACTTTCTTGTTTCGCGTGTCACCGCTTTAAAACTTAGCAAGCATGGGTAAGTTATTTGTAATCGTTCAAATGATACAAATGATCTTTTTGTTTTTTTTTTAAAGTCCTTAAAGATCAAATCAATAATAATAATAATAATAATAATAATAATAATAATAATGCAAGCCATTTAAAAGTTATTTTACTATAACGAGTATTAGCACCCTTTGATTTATAAGGCATCACATAAAGTGATGGCATTAAACTAGCAAGGAAATCACATAAATGAAAAAGCCACAGGACATAAAATAGCTTCTGTAGCTGCATTGCTGATTAATGCTTCAGTGGTTTGAACCCCCCCCCCCCCCCTTTTTTTTTTTCGTACTTGTCATACGCATGCTGGAATTTAAATATTCCTCCGGGAGAATGTACTGACCTGATGTAGTACACATCCTTATCTCACAGACTCAATAAATCAATAAATCAGAGTTGTATCCAGAAAATGCAAACTAAAAAAGTCAATTGTAACTGTGTTTGCAAAGAATATGAATGTATTTATTAGTGTATATTTTGCTTTGCAATGATAACACATGCCTAACTCCTATCTCTCTCTCTCTCTCTCATCATTGTCTATGCCTCCTATATACAGGTTATAGGCGGGGGGCCTGGAGCCTATCCAAGGAGACTTAGGGCACGAGGCAGGGTACAACCCATCGCATTATTTTTATTTCAGATGTGATGCGGGAGCACACCTGAGCTGAGGTAGGTCATTAAATCTTCAATAAATGGAATAATAATGATTAGTCTGAGAAACTGGGTCGAGCATTGAACGTTTGTACGTACTGTCAGTTAAGTGGGCATTTTGTTTTGTGTATTTTTCTTTGTTTATATGTTGGTTTATTTTATATTATTTTGTAGGTCATATTATGCCATAACCGCAAAGCTCTCAATTTACCGGTCAATCTACGTTCCTACCCTCACCTATGGTCATGAGCTGTGGGTAGTGACCTAAAGAACAAGATTGTGAATACAAGCGGCCGAAATGAGTTTCCTCCGCAGGGTGTCTGGGCTCTCCCTTAGAGATAGGGTGAGTAGCTCAGTCATCCGGGAGGGGCTCAGAGTAGAGCCGCTGCTCCTCCGCATCGAGAGGAGCCAGATTAGGTGGCTTGGGCATCTATTTAGGATGCCCCCTGGACGCCTCCCTTGTGAGGTGTTCCGGACACGCCCCACCGGAAAGAGACCCCGGGGAAGACCCAGGACACGCTGGAGGGACTATGTCTCTCGGCTGGCCTGGGAACGCCTTGGGATCCCCCCGGAAGAACTGGAAGAAGTGGCCAGGGAGAGGGAAGTCTGGGCATCCCTGCTGAAGCTGCTGCCCCCGCGACCCGACCTCGGGTTAAGCGGAAGAAAATGGATAGATGGATGGATATTATGCCATAACTACTAAGCATGTCCCCAGGCTAAATAAGTTTACTATTATTGTTCTAGTGTGTGTGGAGCTGATTCGGTGTTGAGTCATGTTGTGTTGTGTGTTAGAGAATAGGTAAGTAGTGAGTTTTGTGTGTCCCTTAGTCTAGCCTTTGTGTGTCCCTTAGCCTAGCCTTTTGTGTGTCCCTTAGACTAGCCTTTTGTGTGTCCCTTAGTCTAACCTTTTGTGTGTCCCTTAGTCTAGCCTTTGTGTGTCCCTTAGACTAGCCTCTGTGTGTCCCTAGCCTCTGTACTTTTGTGTCCCGAGTCTCTAGTGTTGTGGTAGCTATTTGGTAAGTGTAGCTAGTTGTATGTTTAGCTATAAGGTAAGTGTACTGTAGCTAAGTGCATGTTAGGCTAAAGACATGTTTAGCTAGATGTATGTTTAGCTAATAGCCATGTTTAGCTGATTGCCATGTCTTTAGCCTTAGTCCTGTCTCGTGTATCTTAGACCTGTCTAGTGTCTCTTAGTCCTGTCTCGTGTCTTAGTCCTGTCTCGTGTCTTAGTCCTGTCTCGTGTCTCTCCGAGTCTCTCGTCTTTTCCCCATTTTCAGCTCCATGCTTAGTTAGAGTCTGTGTTTCGTCCTTAAGCATGTGTCTCAACATAGTGCTTATATTTAGTGTACTGTAACAGGTATTAGAGCCTGTGTTTCGCTCTTAAGCATATGTCTCAACATAGTGCTTATATTTAGTGTAACAGGTATTAGAGCCTGTGTTTCGCTCTTAAGCATATGTCTCAACATAGTGCTTACTGTATATTTAGTGTACTGTAACAGGTATTAGAGCCTGTGTTTCGCTCTTAAGCATATGTCTCAACATAGTGCTTATATTTAGTGTAACAGGTATTAGAACCTGTGGTTCGTCCTTAAGCATGTGTCTCAACATAGTGCTTATATTTAGTGTAACGGGTATTAGAGCCTGTGTTTCGTCCTTAAGCATGTGTCTCAACATAGTGCTTATATTTTGTGTATTAGAGTCTGTGTCTTGTCAGTCGAGCATGTATTTCGGTATAATGCTTAATTCTTTGTGTCTCGTCCTATAGCCTGGGTATTGGTCAGATATGGGTCATATAGCTTGAATGTTAATTTTTTGTTTTTTCTTTGTTTGTTTCGTTTGTGATTCCTGTTTTCTGTTATATCAGGAATAAAGACTCTTATTTCAAAACACCCCTCTGTGGCTAAAGTATGCCTGCCCTTTTCTGCCCACGGCATTAACAGCCAATACCACTCAAATGTGACAACAAACAATAATACCTAAAAAAAAAAAAATAAATAAATAAATATATATATATATATATATATATATATATATATATATATATATATATAAAAGCTGCAACGATTGCAAGTGGAAAGGAGGGATTATGACATGGATATTGTTGATACATTAAAATTGTATATGTATTGATACTTGGGCTAGATGATGTATGCTGTCAACTGTCAAATGGCTATTATGGGGTTAGTCGAAAAACATCACTAGGTAGTGAATCAAGTGTGATAACTTCACAATTTAATTTTACGTGAGGCTGTTATTGTCAGCCTGCCTTAATAATATTACAAGTCACTGACCACAACCTGTACAATCATTTTGTACACTCTAAGATTTCATTCAGCAGAATGAACTTGTGCAGTGATTATGTCATGCATGTGGAAGCCCATTCATGTATGAAAATGATTCCTCCTAGAACCACTTTTTCCACAGTTTGTGTCCTTGAATATGCCTGTGCCATCAGGGAAAGAAAACTCCATTGGTGAAATAACCTGGTTGCTGAGTATATTCAGGTCATCTGATTTCATTTTATTGCCACATAACATTGCAGAGTCTAGACCTGACAAACTGAAGCAACCCCAGATCATATCACTACCTCCAGAGACTTGTACAGTGGCCACTGTGCATGATAGGAACCACATGAAGCAATCCAACATTCTTACCCTAATGTGACCTTTGCTCTCAAATAGTGTAAATCTATTGTTCAAAATTACAATTGTTAATCTCTCGCAAATTGTAGCCCTTTTCCCGATTATCCGTCCATCACTTATTCACTTTCTTACTCCTTCACTCAGCCCCCCCCCCCCAACCAGTCCCCACACACACAATTTCCCTCCCATCACTTACTCAATCTCTCACTCACACCCTGCCTCAAATAACTTTACAATTATATAGTTAGCTAACTTCTCTTTAATCCCAAGTTCTTTTTATGGCTTTGCAGTTCACCATTTCAACCATTTTTCAAAACTGCATATTGCGCTTCATGTAGAATGTTTATTGGCCCCATTTGGAACAATGAGCTACATTCTTAGTAAATTGAAAGTTAATTTTAGACCCATTATGCAACCACATCAAGTTTTATTTGGCCCATGGACATGTACTACATAAAATTCAAATAGTAACAGAGGGTTGAGATAAGAGCAAGGCACGAAATGTAAAGCATGGTAGATGTATTTGCAGCTGCCTTTTCTTTGTGCTTGTGACTGAACTGAGTGAAGGAAAATCGACCTGTAGGAGAGAGATAGCGTCTCTCTCTCACATCCAAAGAGAGAGAGAGGGAGAGAGGTCACAGGATATTTAGAAGAGAGATTTTCCACCTTTCATTAGATTACAGTGCTGCAAGCACAGGCTACAGAAGGGGAGACAATTAGGTTGGATCCCACAAAGAGCTCTACACCCTCGAGCCATACTACATTGACTCGACTAAGACACACACACACACACACACACACACACACACACACACACACACACACACTGTTGTTTCTCCTGATGCTAAATTGATGATAGTGCAAAGGCCAGTTCTCTTGAAATCACATCCTATGCTTCTCAAACGACATCACACACTGTGTCTGACCTAATGCACATACACCTAGACACACACACCCAAAACTCCCACACTTATTTGCAATCAACCTGGGTTCATTGTATTCGTTTATATGTTTAAGCAAAATGAATGCTTGCTCCATGCTTCCCTTTATAGCATTAATATTTCTCCTCCGAATGACACATCCATAATTTCTTTCATTCTGCTGACTCTTCTTCCTCCAGCTCTTCTTCTCCACTCTTGTTTCATAGTTCTGGCAATTTGGCCTGTTATCTAAGCTTTTCTTTCTAGCAAACTTGATAACAAAAACAAGAAATAACTGTAGAGACAGCCAGATACCCCACGTCTTTGTCTATGTCACGTCACTCTATCATCCTTCCCATGTTTTCACTGCAGAGTGTGAGAGTGCATGCGTGTCTGTGTGGGGGTTCAGAGTGAGCAAACAAAAGATTAAAATTCCTTTATGTAGGAAAAGACTGATGTAGAAAATTATTATTGTGCAATACATACATACATACATACATACACCTTAAATACAAACATGTATACACACACACACACACACACACACACACACACACACACACACACACACAGTAATACAGTAATATATCTGTCTAATACAAGAACAGATATTCTCATCTTTTTATACAAGAATATGAGAACAATAAGGAAGGAGCTACAGAGATATATTTTGAAGAAAACATTATGAATATATGAGGAAAAACATGAGTATAACAGTTAAGCTAAGAGAACAAAAGAAGAATGATAAATGAATGACAAAAGAACATAATGAAGAATGATAGTATAGACACATAATGGGGAAGATGAATTGAAAGAAATTAATAACAAAGTCTGAAGTACAGAGGGAGAGAGTGAGAATAAATGCAGGGTTGAATATGTGTGTGGGATATACATACTAAGAGATTAAGACAGAAGATGGAGAAGGAAAGAGTAAGAGATGACTGTATTGAGGATGATGCTAATGGTGCTGCAAATGATGATGAAGATGGTGATAATGAGGGAATATTCTCTACCACAGAAGTCTAAATCAGGCTGCAGTTTGAATGCACTAGTATACCATACGTAGGGGATTAACTCAACAAAGACGAGAGAGAAAACACACACACACACACACACACACACACACACACACACACACACACACACACACACACACCCTTTATGACTAGTTAAAACGGTAAAACAGGGAGTTTACTCGAGGGAAGTAGTTGTATTGGGGACATGCATAGCAATGTCATTTGGTTGAAACCAAGACCATATTTTGTTAAAATAATGGCCAAGACAAGTCCAAGTACAAGGGGAAATAAATCGGTGACAAATCCAAGCACAAATCAGGGAACAATTCCAAGTTAATAAAGAAAACTCCACAAGAATAACTCAAGTCTTACTGTATAGCCCTAAAGACCAGTGGTGTGCTGACTATAAGGCACACCAGATAAATCTAAGTGGGCGAAAACAGAATAGAGCAACATACTAAAAACAAAATTCATACAATTTTACCCATGCTTTGTGTCCTCTTCCTCTGCACACGGATTTCATTTGGGATGTTCATGAGAGGGTTTTGAGTGTTTGTCCTGGAACTGGGCTCACTGGTCACTCTCAGATTAATATGAGCTAGTTAAAGTGCATTAACATTCTAGAGAAATCAAGCCTAAATATAGTGTGCTCCAATCATCCTGCTGTTTGGCCGTCAACATTCTCAAGTGACTAGCAATGTTTTTTTGGGGGGAAAAAATCTAAGATAAACATTATATTTAAGACTACCCTACATAATCAATAGCAATTTCGCTTGTGCTTATAAAATAACCTTGCTGATAGACACTGTGTTACTATGTAACCTGTTAGGGCTGAATTTCATTCCCAGTATGCAATTACTGTATGTGACCAGATGTTACCATTTCATCACAGTGATTGTTCAGCTATGTCTACCTGCTGTAATCATTTTACATTAGCAGCCTTAGGATTTGCAAATATGATATAAGATCAGGTCAGATGTCTTTCTGTTGAAGGACCGATTGTAATCACATGGCAGATATCAACCACAGTAGATATATTAAACAAACTACTGTAATATAACACTTCCACCTGAATCTGTGGTGTGTCAGACTCAGTAAGGATTCTGTAGGAATAGATATTTTTCTTTGTGCCTCTGCTGGGAACACTGGTAAATGCAACACATACTGTATTTATGGTTTTATAGACATAAAGCCAGCTAAGATGGAATTAATAAAATGGTGATGGTGAATTAAGATCAAGCTGTAACTTCAACTTCTTCATCAACACTACACTGGAATCACCTGTAGAAGAATCTATGAACAAGACATATGTTATAGTTAATGGTAGAGTGTTATTGAGCAGGGAATAGTGTAATTAAATCATGTTTCAAGGTTTGCAATACTTTGTAATTTGTAGTACCTTTAGATTTTTAGAAAACTTAAATCTATGTTTATGATTTAAATAACTCGCATTATACATTTCGAAAAGCAACAATAATCCATGTTTTAAATCCTTTTATGAGGAATGTCCGCCGTTCAAGACCCCATGTAATCTGTCATTATAGAATCATCATCATATGAGGATAAGCACATTTACTGTATATTCAACTGATTTTTAACAATGCTTATTGTCCCTAAGCACCTTTACAGAATAAATAAATGGAAATAAATGAGAAAAATGTAAGTAAATATGTATAAATTCTAATCATCAGTTTGTCAAAGTACAAACAAGGTCTCTGACACTAACAGTTCACTCAGGTACCATTTATTGCTTTATAGGTAAATAGTAGTATTTTAAAATCAAGGTGCAATTTCACTGGGATAAGATTGGGGTCATGTGCTCATCCTCTGCGTAACAAATGCATGGCCTAGGTCCTCTGCATCATGTAGTGACATTATATTATATTAAGAATATAAGAATATAAGAATATATATATATATATATATATATATATATATATATATATATATATATATATATATATATATATATATATATATATATATATATATATTGTGGCGTGGGCGGGCCGGCGGCTGACGACCGTCATGCTTTGCGGGGGTTTTCTCTGTCTCTACCATGAGAGAGAAGGGTGTTTGGGTTAGTGGCTTCGGCCAAGTTGGGTGTGTGTATGTGTGTGTGCTTGACCTGTGTATGTGTGCTTGTGCTGAGAGTTAATAAACTACTCCCCAGCCATTTGCATTGGGGAGCAAGTAAGCTCACTCGTCCTCCAAGATCCCTGCTAGTGTCGAAAAACGCTACATTGGTGTCAGAAGTGGGATGGAGAATTTAGAGTTCGAGCGAACGGCGGAGGACCTGCGAAAGATTCAGGAGGGCCGCCGAGTTGCAGCACGACTCCGCAAGAAGCATCTCCCGGATGGAGCAAGTGCCAGCAAAACGGCACGACAGAAATGGAGCGGTGAGATGAGGATCCCGGCACTGGATCTCGGAACGGAGCCCAACGGTGACGCTGCGCAAGTGTCGGAGCAAGCTACAGCTCCGTGCCGGCGATGTGCGCTGCAGCTGCGCCTTCCCTCCTACAACGGCGCCGTCGAGCCCTACGCGTTCTTCGCCCAAGTGGAGCTAGCCGCCGACTTCGCATGCTGGTCTCCGGCGGAAACGGCCGTAAGGGTTGCACTCTCGCTGAAGGGCGACGCGCTCCGGGCATTGGAAGACCTCCGGGCCGATGATCGGAAGGACTGGGCAAAGCTTCGCGAGTCGCTTCACCTCCGGTTCGGCACCGGTGACCGTCAAGAAGCAGCGTGCGAGGAGCTGGAGGTCCGCGAGCGGCGCGCATCTGAGCCACTGGGCGCGTTCGCCATGGACTTAAGCGGCCTGGCGCGCCGGGGCTATCCAAAATGCGAGCCCAAGAAGCAGGAAGAGTTAGCTTATCACGCATTTCTTCGAGGACTCCGACCGCCGCGGCTCCGTGAGCACACCAGGTTGGCAGCACCAGCTTCCCTCACCGAGGCGCTACGCGCAGCACAGCGCGCTGAACCCATAACTGCGGTGCATCACGGCGAAAGAGCCGAGCGATCGCCCGCAGCTCGGGGGCACTCGGTAGGTGAATCTAGCCGGGGACAGGGCTACCCGTCACGGCTAGACAGCGGAAAAGTCTCTGGGGTTTTTCCTGGGACTGAGGGACAGCGTACCCCAGCAGCCGTCGGACGAGCGCCGGTGGTCGTGCCAGGTGAACCTCCGGGCAGCAAAGCGCGTCGAAGGAAAGAGCGCGTGTGCCGAGTTACTCCCTCGCCGAGAGCATCGCCCGCAGTCATTTCACCTGCGCCGCCGCTGGTAAAGAAGGGCCCCACCCAGCGCTCGCGGGCACCGCTGCAGGACTTGCGGGTGGGGGCACCTGTGGAGCGTGGACACTCACAGCCAGGAGCGAGGCTTTGCTGCTGGTGAGCAGGTGTGGGTGTGTTCCGGAAGGAAGAGAGGGCGTTCACCCAAGCTCATGTCTCACTGGGTGGGCCCCTGTACGGTAATCGCTCAGCTCGCCGAGTTCATTTACCGGGTGCGGTTGGCGGGGCGGGCGCGAGTGTTGCTCCACCGAGACCGTCTTGCGCCTTACCAGCCGCACGCCGGCGAGACATCGAACTCTGCGGAGGCCGAACCGCCTCCGGGACAATGTGCACTACAACAGGACCCCGTGAACGCCGACCGCCTTCACGCCTCCAAGACTGAGCGTCATGGTGACCGGGGACGGTCACAGCTCGGGTGGGGGCAGTGTGGCGTGGGCGGGCCGGCGGCTGACGACCGTCATGCTTTGCGGGGGTTTTCTCTGTCTCTACCATGAGCGAGAAGGGTGTTTGGGTTAGTGGCTTCGGCCAAGTTGGGTGTGTGTATGTGTGTGTGCTTGACCTGTGTATGTGTGCTTGTGCTGAGAGTTAATAAACTACTCCCCAGCCATTTGCATTGGGGAGCAAGTAAGCTCACTCGTCCTCCAAGATCCCTGCTAGTGTCGAAAAACGCTACAATATATATATATATATATATATATATATATATATATATATATATATATATATATATATATATATATATATACTGTATACAGTAGTACAGGCCAAAAGTTAGGAGACACCTTCTCATCTATCTGTCAATGTGTTTTTCTTTATTTTCATGACATTGGTAGATTCTCACTGAAGGCATCAAAACTATGAATGAAGACGTGTGGAATTATGTACTTAACAAAAAAAGGTCTCCACAGTCACTGGACCTGAACCCAAGCGAGATGGTTTGGAGTGAGCTGGACCGCAGAGTGAAGGCAAAGGGGCTAACAAGTGCTAAACACCTCTGGGAACTTCTTCAAGACTGTTGGAAACCATTTCAGGTGACTACCTCTTGAAGCTCATCGAGAGAATGCCAAGAGTGTGTAAAGCAGTAATCAGAGCAAAGGGTGGCTATTTTGAAGAAACTGGAATATAAAACATGTTTTCAGTTATTTCACCTTTTTTTGTTAAGTACATAATTCCACATGTGTTCATTCATAGTTTTTATGCCTTCAGTGAGAATCTACCAATGTAAATGGTGATGAAAATAAAGAGACAATTAGTAATATTATCTATCTATTATCTATGAAAGACTGGAAACAGCAATCAATCCAAGGTCTTTTACTGCTGCACATGAAAAAGAAAGGGACAACCAAAGATACTTTGCTATCAGAAAGCTTACTTCTAGCTGCATGTGGTCCTAGTACCAGTAATGCTGTCTTGTCAGAATTAAGAAGAAGGAACTTATTAGCCTGCCAGTGGTTACATTCCTCAACTTTACTTAACTGGTGTCTCTCATCTTGCTTTGCTGAGACAAGTAACTGACATCAGCATGACACTGCTGTATACTGTACCATCCTTATGTTGCACAAAGATAAAATATAGAGGGAAAACAGCAGTGGGACTAAAACAGAATCTTCTGGAATGCCAATCGTGACTTTAGTACATGAATGGTCATCATTTACATCTACAAACTGATAACGATGGACCTGAGGACAGTTCTCTTAACTCCCTGAGCATTTTCTAAACTGCCAAGGAGAATAGTATGATTTCTGGCATCAAAATCTACACTAAGGTTAAGCAACACAAGCAAGGAGACACAACCCTGATCAGGGGCCAGTAACAGGTTATATACCACTTTTCTGTCTTTGAGCTGATGTCAGAAAGGAGACTGGAAGGATCCAAAAGCAGAACACAACAGAGGTTGTCTATAAAGATTTTAATAAAAGTTCCGCTAAGTGAAATTAGTTCAGTCTCTTGAAGGAGAGTAAAACATTCTGATGTGATATAGTTAGTCTATTACCTGCAGGAATATTTATTTAATTGTCTGTTTTTAAAGTCAGATTTATTTTTTATTTTTTATTTTTTTTTACCGCCTATTTTAAATTTTGTTATGAAATATTCCTCACTACTACATTATTGGTGTGCATGCTTCTTTGGATGTCTTACAGTATTCCTAATTCATTTTGCTACAGTTTAAAAAAAGAATCTAGAGTTATTTTTGCTATCTTCTAGAGATTTGTTGTTCTTACAGCACTAAGAGCTTTTTTTTTTATTTTATTTTTTACAGTTTTATTTCTTTTTCCATTATGTTTGATATACTACTAATTGAGTAGACACAATTTACATTCTAGTTTTTGAGTTGCTTGTTTTAAGGTATGCCATTATTTAAGTTATGTCAGGTTATCATTACAGTATAACATATTAATATTCTAAAAAAAATTTAAGTGGGGCTACATTATCTAGGGTATTATAGAATATTGACTTTAAACATTCAGTCACCTGATCGAGTACTGTGAGGTCAGACAGCAACCCAAACATAGTTGATAACTTTGGAAGATTACTGATAAAGCTCTGTGCAGTTAATATGACTATGTTTTATGCAGCAGTTTAGCAATTCACATACATTATTACAAGGACACACTTTACATGACATGAGATAATGATCTGAGATAACTTTGGGCAGTGCAAATGTCACAATCAGTGGCGGTTTTAGCTGCCCAGGGCGGCATTTTTTCATGTCACGTGGGGGGCGGCACATGAACCAGGAGGAAAAAACAATAATCTGTGCCGCTAAGAGGTTTTCTTTCATTCATTCATTCATTTTCTATACCGCTTAATCCTGTGTTCAGGGTCGCGGGGGACCTGGAGCCTATCCCAGGAGACTTCGGGCACTAGGCGGGGTACACCCTGGACAGGGTGCCAATCCATCGCAGGGCACACACATACACACATTCACACACCCAATCACATCCTACGGGCAATTTTAGGAACGCCAATTAGCCTAACCTGCATATCTTTGAACTGTGGGAGGAAACCGGAGTACCCGGAGGAAACCCACCAAGCACGGGGAGTCCATGCACACAGAGACGGGAATCGAGCCTGGCCGGGGAATCGAACCCAGACCCTGGAGGTGCAAGGCGACAGTGCTAACCACTACACCACCATGCCGCCTAAGCGGTTTTCTATCATCTATTATACCTGCGCGGCGCCCGTGGCGCCCCTGCTGCTGAAGGAGCCGCACAGAAGCTGAGCAAGCGGAGAGGAGAGGCGATTACGGGGTGGGGGGGAGGCGCCGGGAGGGAGTCTCACCCAGGGAGCAATTCAGTGTAGAACCGCCACTGATCACAATAGTTTCTATATTTAATCCAAAAAAAATTTGATCCAAAAGTTAGTATAAGTAGTAGTAAGGATTTACAGTATAATATGAAGAGAACCAAATCATTATGCTTCCTGACTCCTTATGTGGTACGATACCCTGTATACATCCAAGCCATTTGTGTCTTATGCAACCCTTTTGTTTTGCTACCCTGTGACCTGTGACGTAGCTTCCTGTTTTTGTATCGTTGCCGCAAAAGTTTCCCATTTCTATCAGCGTTTAAACTACATCGCTTTATAGAATAATAATATTAATAGCAACTAGCTTTTACATCTCCATACTATTCGGCTTCGCCTTTTTTCTGCAATTTTTGGAGAACGCGCGAGTTTCCTCGTCTAAAAACAACAAACGGAATTCATCTCCAAACAACTAAACCTCCGACACAGAGGTACGTTATAATGTCTACCATTCAGCTTGTTCAGTGTGTAGAGTGCAGGATGTTGAGACATTCTTCCTCCGTCATTAGCGATAATTTTATTTGTGATAGGTGTGTGTTAGTGAGCACTCTGACGGAGAAGATATCAGTATTAGAGGAGCACATCCAGACTTTAGAGAGTGTTAGACAGTGTGAGAGCAGCGTTATTCCTGTAGCGGACAGTCTGGGTGCCACAGGCGGAGATAAACAGCCCCCGACTCCGGCATTAGAGCCCTCACAGCGGGGCGAGTGGGTGACGACTCGGTGGCATACTTGTTCAGCCAAAGCTAACGCTAAGGCTAGCCCACCGGAACACACCTCCTCTGCGCTTCACGTGTCCAACAGGTTTGCTCTCCTCAGTGCTGCACCCGCTGAGAAACCTGAAAGAGCTCTGGTTATAGGAGACTCTATACTGAGGCACGTGACATTAGCTAGACCTTTAGGGGCGCCAGCGGCAGTGGTTAGGTGTATCCCGGGAGCCAGAGCACCGGACATAGCAGGTAATCTTAGGGCTCTAGGACAGCACAGGTTCTCTAAGATAGTGGTACATGCTGGAGCTAACGATATACGCCTTCGTCAGTCAGAGGTTAGTAAGAGTAACTTTACAGAGGTGTTTAAATTAGCGAAGGCGATGTCCGATGAAGTAGTATGCTCTGGTCCCATCCCAATGAGACGTGGTGACATAGCTTACAGCAGGTTATGGTCGCTGAACCGCTGGATGTCCAGGTGGTGCTCCAAAAATAATGTGGGCTACATAGACAATTGGAAGACCTTTGAGGGCAAAGCTGGCCTGTTAGGGCGGGACGGTGTCCATCCCACTCGGGAAGGTGCTGCTCTCATTTCCTGTAGTATAGCTCATAGTCTCAGTAGAGGTCTAGTTAATCGGTGATGATCCAGAGCCCAGGCCAGGGAGCAGACAGACAGGCTAAACCAACCGTCTGCTAGCTGCATAGAGTTGTCACTCAGGGTTCACCATATTGAGACTGTGTCTGTTCCGCGATCTAAGCAAAAATATAGAAAGACTCAAAGTCTGTTTCATTAATCTAATTAACACAAAGACCACAAACTCGGATCATACTGAATGCGCAGCCGGCAACTCTGATCTGAAGCTAGGATTGTTAAATATTAGATCTCTCGCATCAAAAGCAGTTATTGTTAATGAAATTATCACAGATCAGGCGTTTAATATACTCTGTTTAACTGAAACATGGGTTAAACAGGATGAGTATGTAGCTCTAAATGAGGCTAGTCCTCCTGGATACAGCTACATACACCAGCCTCGGTTAACTGGTAGAGGAGGAGGCGTCGCAGTTATTCATGATGATTATCTGTCTATCGTACAAAAACACGGACACAAATTTAACTCATTTGAAATTCTTTATAGTAACATAAGTATACTTAAGCATATTAAGTCAGCTCAGTCGATTCCACTAATTATAATTTACAGACCGCCAGGGCCGTATTCTGAATTTCTTAGTGAATTTGCGGTTCCTTTTCAAGGCTACACTCGATGCTGCGTGAAAACGCTATGGGAACCAGTTTGTTGCGTTGCCGGTCGTTGAAGCATGCTGTGAAAACACGCCAAAGTTTTTGGCTATATATAACCTCGACAGGTGACGTCATCTGATTAGATGTACTGTAGGTGGAGGTTATAAAAACAGGTGAGCCGGCAACAACCTCAGATCATTTGTCTTCAGAGCCTTGTTGTGAAGCGTGGTTGTGATAAATCAGCAAAATAATAAGGTGTTTAACTCACCAATTTGACGAGTTTAAATCCCTCCGTGTGTGATAATCCATATCGGAGTGCGATCCCTACACTGCTTCGACTAGTGCAAGCTGCGAGCCGCCGCGCATTCCTGGCTTAAAACTTGTGCATCTGACAGAGCTGCGGCAGACGGAGGTAAGAAAACTCCTTTCTCCCGCGTTGTCATCACGAGGATTCCTCTCTTGTTTACCAGAGATGAAAATAGCCTTAAGCACTTAAAAAAAAAAAAAAAAAAAAAAAACCCAAGCAGTAGACGGCAGCTTCTGTCGGGTGGCCGGGGGGCGGAGCCTCAATGATGCTCTCTCCCCCCCCACACCCTCTTATCTCTCTTCATATGAGTTAACCCTTTCATGGAGTAAGCTGTATTCATGCTGTGTTTTTCCTGCCATCGACTTATTTGTTTATTTAAATATAGTCGATGTGGAAACGCGGGATTGTATGATGACGCCCAGATAGCAGAGACGCTGCACAGGCTATCTCTCTCCTGGGACATCATCCTCCCTGGTAAGCTTATACTTCCTTTCTAGCTGTGTAGACTTTTATCTTCCCTAGAGGGAAAAGCTTTTCAGGCAGTGGGTCAGCTTGGTGCTCCACTGCACACAGGAGGTCAGACTGATTAAAAAAAAAATATATATATATATATATATATATATGTATATATATAGGGAGAGGCACCCAGAATTCCTTTTTAACGAATAAGTGTTCTCCCTGGCACCCCCAGGAGGTCGGTGTTTTGCTCCGCCTTGCTCTGGTGTTTCGGGCAACATCAGTCTCCAATAGGCTGTTAGTTCTTCGGTTTTTCCTGCCATGCTTCAGGATGCCGAACATCTAACACCCCCCATCCCCCCCCGTTTAACCAAGCTGCCGAAACTTTTGCCCTTTTATGAGAAACTGGCAGCGTGGAAGCTACTGCCAAGTATATCTCCTTGGGTACTAAGCACTGGAGAGAGGAACTACAGGATTCAGTTCTCACTTCACCTTCTGTGTTTTCAATGGCGTGGCCTCCACTTCCATGAAACCAGAAAGTGCGCATCTGCTGACGAGCTGCCGGGGAAGGGGGCCATGGAACATGTTCCCCCACCAGACAGTGAGTCAGGCTACTACAGTCGGTATTCTTGGTTCCCAAGAGGAACGGGGGCTGTGTCCAATATTTCAGAAACATTGCCACAACACAGGGAGATCCTGAGGTTCGCTTTCAGGGGCGAAGCTTACCAGTATCGGGTCCTTCCATTGGTCTAGCTCACCCGCACACATACAAAATGCACGGATTTAGCCCTGGTTCTTATGGGAGTCCCAGGGCATCCGGTGGCTAGTGCTTCGACATCAGCATGTCGTCCTAGCTCATCTCTGTTCTCAGGACTGGGACCAAACGCCACGAAAGCGTGCTCTTTCCTGTGCAGAGGACAACACATTGGGTGCCATATGGGATTCAGTCGTAAGCAGGCACAGCTGTCTCCCGCTCGTATCGAACCCATTCTCAACACCCTCAAGGAAAACAAGCTAGACCAGAAAGTGACCTTCACTTTCAGACATCCTAGCTCTCATGGCAGCTGTATCCACGGTGACACCTTTAGGCCTTCTGCACATGAGAGCATTCTAAGTTGTGGCTAAGAACCAGGGGGCCAATCCCCAATATGGGTTACGCGCCAGGTGCTTCGTACCCTTTCTACGTGGTTCAGACCCAGGTCTCTACTCTGGGTCCCACTCTAAGTTCATCTTGTCATCGCTGAGGCTAACGACAGATGCTTCCCTCACAGGCTGGGGTGCGGTCTCTGATGACCGTCCAGCCCAAGGGAGCTGGAGAGTAATTGCCTCGAGATGATGGCTCTATTTCTGGCCCTAAAGCACTTCCTCCAGCAGTTGAACGGCTGCCATGTCCTAGTGCGGTGGACAACACTATGGCAGTCTCATACAGTATATTATCGCCAGGGCGGACTGTGCTCGCGCCGCTAACAGCTAGCGCACCAGGTTCCTGTCCCTCAGAGCGATTTACATTCCAGCATGGATGCGGGAGCAGTAGTACTGTCCAGTCTATCTCTGACACACGGGGAATGGTAACCCCACTCCGAAGTAGTCAGGGAGAGATTTTCATGTAGCAAGGCGGACCTCTTGCCTTCTAAGATATGCTTCGCCTTTTACTGCTCTTCAGATTTACGTCCACCGCATCAGCTAGTGGCGTAGGTCAGAGCAGCTTCTACATGTTTTGGATGAGAGATGCTATTGCCCTCTCCTATGAGGCGCGTGGGCTCACTTCGCCTCTGGGAATCAGGGCTCTTTCAACCCTGGGGATTGCCTCATCTATTGCATTAGCAAGAGGTATTCCCCTGCAGCAAGTATATGCTAAGCAGGTAAACCCAGTCCACTGCTGAATTGTTTCAGTGCTGGAGTTTCCCTCCTCGAGTCTGTGCCCTAGTACTCTCAGGACGCACGTGACTGCATCCTCTCTCAACTATCTTCCGAAAGCTCCATAAACCCAACAGGCACCCTATTGCTCTTGAAGCCTTCTGTCCTCCGCGCTTACAGCTTCGGAGCAGGAGAGACTTCACTTGCTGTGTCCAGCTTGTGCTCTTCAGATCTACGTCCACCGCATCAGCTAGTGGCGTAGGTCAGAGCAGTTTCTACATGTTCTGGATGAGACATGCTATTGCCCTCTCCTATGAGGCGCGTGGCCTCACTTCGCCTCTAGGAATCAGGGCTCTTTCAGCCAAAGGGATTGCCTCATCTATTGCACTAGCAAGAGGTATTCCCCTGCAGCAAGTGTCTGCTAAGCAGGTAAACTCAGTCCACTGCCGAATTGTTTCAGTGCTGGAGTTTCCGTCCTCGGGTCTATGCCCTAGCACTTTCAGGACGTGCGTAACTGCATCCTCTCTCAACTATCTTCCAAAAGCTAATTATAAACCCAACAGGAACCCTATTGCTTTTGAAGCCTTCTGTCCTCCGCGCTTACAGCTTCGGAGCAGGAGAAACTTCACTTACTAACCAGTATGTGCTCTTCAGATTCACGTCCACCGCATCAGCTAGTGGCGTAAGTCAGAGCGCCACTATACTGGGTGAGAGATGCATATTGCCCTCTCCTATGAGGCGCGTGGGTTCGCTTCGCCTCTGGGAAGCAGGGCTCACCCAACCAGGGTGATCGTCCCAGTCTCACCAGCAGGAGGTATCCCCTGCAGTAATTGTGTGGCGCGAAGGGTTGGTTCCTCCCCGCACACATTTCTTACATTTATAAATCTGGATGTTCATGCTACTCCTTGCTCACTGCCCTCGAGTTAGCTGCCCAGGCATAGCTCTGAGACCATCTTGGCTTTGTGCGCACACGCTACACAACCTTGGGGCCCAGACACCTGTAGTGCAGCTGCGTTGGTATTCTCGTTCCCATAGCGTTTTCACGCAGCATCGAGTGTAGCCTTGAAAGGGAACGTCTCGGGTTACATTTCTGTAACCCTGTTCCCTGAAAGGCGGGAACGAGATGCTGCATCGCAATGCCGCACTACCACGTGACCGGACGGCTGTTCAGACAAATTAATCTGAGGTTGTTGCCGGCTCACCTGTTTTTATAACCTCCACCTACATCTAATCAGATGATGTCGAGGTTATATATAGCCTGTCATGTCTTCTCCTAGTGCAAACATATACACACAGGAACGCAGGTGCAGGAAATAAGGTTGGTTTATTTAAAGTCCTGTTTTTGACTTGAACAACTTATAATCTCTCTTCAAACATAAATTTTAACTTGAATGTCGCCTCTCCAGGGGCGGTCTGCAGGCGGAAACTCAAAAGAACACAAAGTAAAACGCACAGTGTAGATACTTGTAAGTACTGTGACTGGACTCGAACCGGGATCTGTCCGAACGCGTGAAGCGTCTCCCTTCCGCTGCCTCGCCTGCAGATACCGCCTTAAACCTGAGAGGAAAAGAGAGTAAACACATATGGTTAACGGTAGGGGTGTGCACAACGGTGACCAGACATTGTGGTATGGGTTCGGCTGGGTTAAATAGTGAGACACACAAGGTAGACACAGGTGGTTTCTCTTTGGTGTTAATGAGAGACAATGACATACGTAGACACACTAGGGGGAGACAAAGCTACGGCTCAGTAATCCGGTGAACCTGATCTCCGGGGCTGGGGCAGATCGGATGTTACATAGCCAAAAACTTTGGCGTGTTTTCACAGCATGCTTCAACGACCGGCAACGCGACATACTGGTTCCCATAGCGTTTTCACGCAGCATCTCGTTCCCGCCTTTCAGGGAACAGGGTTACAGAAATGTAACCCGAGACGATTTCATCTCAGACCTGGTCGTTTCTGTAGACAAAGCGTTAATTGCCGGAGATTTTAACATTCATTTTGAGAATCCAGAAGACCCTCTGAGAACAGCATTTATGTCCATACTGGACTCTGTAGGCTTAAATCAGTGTAGTAGGACCCACTCATAAAGCAGGTCACACTTTAGACTTAATAATATTTTTCGGATTAAGTATAAGAAATGTATTCACAATTCCACTGTCTGAAATGATCTCAGATCACTATCTTGTCTCCATTCAAGTGTGTCACAGTGATAATGTACACACAGCACCACGCTACCGTATTAAACGTACTTTCACATCAACTACCACACAGAGTTTTATCAGTAATCTCCCAGAGTTACCAACTTCGATTAGGTCACCGTCTGACCCCACAGAACTCGATCAGGCGACTGAATATTTAGAGTCGACATTTCGTTGTACCTTAGATAATGTAGCTCCAGCTAAAAGAAAAATTATTAAAGACAAGAAACTCGCTCCCTGGTATAACGATCACACGCGCACTTTAAAACAGACCGCTCGGAAATTAGAGCGTAAATGGCGTCAAACTAAATTGTTAGTATTTCAAATAGCATGGAAAGAGAGCATCCTGAACTATAGGAAAGCTCTTAGTGTAGCTAGATCAACGTATCTCTCCACTCTTATAGAAGAAAATTAAAATAATCCTAGATTTTTATTTAATACCGTAGCCAAATTAACCAGAAATAAGACCAATACAGAAATCTCCACAACAATATCATGCAATAGCGAGGACTTCATGAACTTTTTTAATAATAAAATTGTAAATATCAGGCATAAAATTGAGGCTTTGAAACCGAACAATGTAATTGATACAGATGTTAACCTAGCCATGTCAGATTCAAACCTAGAATACTTTACTCCCCTTGAAGAGAATGAACTAATTTCACTCATCTCTTCTGCAAGTTCATCAACCTGTATATTAGATCCTATACCGACACGTTTTCTTAAACAGATAGTACCAGTAATAACAGAACCGCTGTTGAGAATAATTAATTCCTCACTCAGCATTGGTTATGTTCCAAAATCTTTTAAATTAGCAGTTATCAAACCAATAATTAAGAAACCTGACCTCGACCCCTGTCAGCTGTCCAATTACAGGCCAATATCAAACCTCCCCTATATCTCTAAGATTCTGGAAAAGATAGGAGCAGCTATGCTCATATCTACATAGAAATGGCATACATGAACTGTATCAGTCAGGATTTAGGCCTCATCACAGCACAGAAACAGCACTCGTTAAAGTAGTAAATGACCTCCTATTGGCCTCTGATCAGGGTTGTGTAACTATGCTTGTATTACTCGACCTCAGTGCAGCTTTTGACACCATTGATCATGCTATTCTTCTTTACAGATTAGAAAATGTAGTAGGAATTAAGGGTACAGCCCTCTCCTGGCTCAGATCCTATTTGACCGATCGTTATCAGTATGTAGACTTAAATGGTGATTATTCTGCATGTTCTCTAGTGGAGTTTGGCTTTTTTCCCTTTACATGCTTCCTCTGGGCAACATAATCCGTAAGCATGGTATTAGTTTTCATTGTTATCCTGACGACACACAGCTATACGTCTCAACAAAACCTGATGAGAAAAACGAGCTTACTAAAGTTGAGCAATGTGTGCAGGACATAAGAAATTGGATGCTAATTAACTTCCTTCTGCTTAATCCGGATAAGACAGAAGTTCTAGTCATAGGACCGCATACAGCTAAGAGTAAAATCTTAGATCACATCGTAACTTTAGATGGCCTTTCTGTTCCATCAAGTGCAACAGTAAAAGACCTCGGTGTGATTATACGTAGATTCCAGCCTTTCATTTGAAGCTCATGTATCAGCTCATGGGCCAGGGGTAGCTCAGTGGTTAAGGCATTGGACTACGGTTCGGAAGGTCCCAGGTTCCAACCCCACAACCACCAAGTTGCCACTGTTGGGCCCTTGAGCAAGGCCCTTAACCCTCAACTGCTCAGATGTATAATGAGATGAAAATGTAAGTCGCTCTGGATAAGAGCGTCTGCCAAATGCCTAAATGTAGATAATATCACCAGGATAGCATTCTTTCACCTCAGAAATATTGCCAAGATAAGAAATATATTGTCGGTTAACGATGCAGAAAAACTAGTTCATGCTTTTATCACTTCTAGATTGGACTATTGTAATGCTTTACTATCTGGTTGTTCAGTTAGGTGCATAAACAAGCTTCAGCTAGTCCAGAATGCAGCAGCGAGAGTCCTCACTAGAACCAAAAGATATGAGCACATCACGCCTATCCTATCTTCACTACATTGGCTCCCTGTGAAATTTCGCATTGATATTTAAATACTACTCTTGACATATAAAGCATTAAATGGTCTCGCGCCGCAGTATCTGAGCGAACTGCTAGTGTCTTACGATCCGCCACGCCTACTTCGGTCAAAGGATGCAGGCTGCTTGTCAGTACCACGTATTATGAAAACTACAGCTGGGGGCAGAGCTTTTTCTTACAAAGCCCCAAAATTATAGAATAGTCTTCCAAATAGTGTTCGGGACTCAGACACAGTCTCAGTGTTTAAGTCTAGGCTCAAAACCTATTTATTTAGCCAAGCATTTTTATAAATAGATTTCCCATACGGTAAAGGAGCAGATCTGGGGGACTCATGGATGTAGAGTATTATGGTGAACTGGTATGTTTAAATGCTGTCTTCCTCAGTCTCATTTGATCACTCAGGTTTGTTGACGGTGAGGTGATTGTTTGCTTTACATCTCAGGGAGCCCTCATGTTTGTGTTTCCTTCTGGCTCTCCCTTTTAAGTTATGCTGTCATAGTTAGTCCTGCCGGAGTCCCTGCTTGCACTCTACAGTAAATATACATTCACATTAGACATTGTGACTGTGACCATACCTAATTGCAATCTCTCCTCCTCTTCTCTTCCTCCCCCTCTTTCTCTTTCCTCTCTCCCCCTGTCTCCCCCTTTCACTCTTTCTCTCTCTCTCTCTGTGGCTCACATGTGGTTCCTGAGCTGCCAGTGATCAAGACTCCCTCTGCCCTCCGGACCTGTCTGATCCATCCTGGTGCCCGGTTTCTGGTTGGAGGTCTCGTCGCATGGATGCCCCGTGTGTCTCTTTAGGATGCGTCTGGTATCTGGGGATGATTCTATCTACTTAGAAGATGTTTCTGGCCTCGACTGGTGTTGTCAGCTGTTTCTCTGAGGACTTGACAATTCGATAGTTCAGGACTGGAACTTTCTACAAGTCTATCTGAGTCTCCAATAACTACTGGACTCCATTTTACATCAACTATTATAACATATATTAATATCAACTATTATAGCTGAACCTAACACTTAACACTGTATAAATGCAGATCATTTCCTGCTATCTGTTTCACCCAGATGAGGATGGGTTCCCTGTCGAGTCTGGTTCCTCTCAAGGTTTCTTCCTATTACCATCTCAGGGAGTTTTTCCTTGCCACTGTCGCCCTCGGGCTTGCTCACCAGGGACTATCTGAATATTTTGATTCATACACATTCACATTCCACACAAACTTAAATAGTTCTTTTGATTGTGTAAAGCTGTTTTGAGACAATGTCAATTGTTAAAAGCGCTATACAAATAAAACTGAATTGAACTGAATTTTGTTGACCTGCAAATAGCTAACATATTTCCTATCATCTGTCTGACTCTTTGACTTACATGTTAATGACTGGTTCTTTTGATGTATGGGATGTACGTGACACAGGGCACCTGTCCAAAAGCTTAAATATGCTCTCTTTGCTGATAATAAACAGAGATCTTCAGACACATGCGTGCACCTGCACATGTCATCTCTTCTGGTTCGGTCTCAACCGATAAGTTTATCGAGGTTCGGCAGACACAACAAGCAATAGTTCTTCTTTTTTTAATGCATCTTATAACTTAACAATTCACACACACTTCTTCTTAAACCTAACCGATTGTGAAAACAGACTCTCTTAGTCTTTCCACCTTTTTGTTTAGCTGAGGGAACACACAGTCTCTATATGTTGAAACCTGAATGGCAACTTCATGCAGCTAGCAGAAAATCAGGTTAGCCTGTTTGTCTTGTCCCTAGCCTGGGATCTGGATTGTCACTAATTAACTAGGAATGATATTAAGTACTTTATAAGGTCCTACCATTCAGCTGCATGGTAAGGTTTTTTACCAAACTTTAACCTCAAATTTAAATTTTATTTGTCACATAGAGTACACAGTCATACACAGTACGATACAGTAGGCAGTGAAATGCTTATACGACCGCCAGTGACCTTAAAAAATAAAAGCTTATACATAAGAAATAAATATTAATAAAAAGAAATATGATAGAAAATTTTATTAACTAGTAAAATATACTGTACAAATAAGGACATAATAACAATATAGCGAAATATAGAAGAAAAAATAGAAATTTGTAAAAATATTGAAAAATTTAGAAATGACTGGGGGTGTGCAAATATGCATAAAAAGTGACTTATTAACACTAGAAGCGCCGAGCTTCTTTTTGACCGCAATGGGTGAAAAAAAGATACTTCACACTCGTTCAAATTCCCGGACCCTCCTTTCATGACTTTTCCTAGACCTGTGAGCTTAATCACCCTGCATGCTTACATTTTCAAAATCGCACCAGTAAAAGCCAGTATAAAGCTACTTTGCTCTTATTAACGTGAAATTCCTGACAGCTGCGCGGCGGCATGACGTTTCCTGCCTTTTCCAACCTGCAATTCTCATTTCTCTCAGCAGATGGCACAAGGGATCGCGCATACTATCCATGCGTCATTCAGTGTGTATATGTAACTATTTTAGGTTTCATTCTATATATGCAGTTTATATATATATATATATATATATATATATATATATATATATATATATATATATATATAAATGCCAATTCGCCATTCATTCCCGCATTGATAATCAGCGATATTTTATAAGGAGATTTAGGGATTTGCTCTACTTAATTTTATAGCGTTTTGAGAAAATCCCCCCCACCCCCCAAACAAAATATTTAAAAAAATCGCACTCTCTATTGTGAATATGTGAGGTATGTATGTATACCCAAGATAATTGTGTAAGTAGAAAAAAAAACCCCGCAAAAATGCATTTAGAAACAGTTGTGCTCCCCCCCCCCCCCCCAGTGGTTTGGCCCACTGCCTGCTTTCCCAGTTCAAGTCAGGTGTGTGGCTGTGGCTCAATTAATGTTGAACTCCAGTACGTAGGGTATTTTATTCACTTTAAGTAAAGCGATTCTCTTTAATGTAGTTGATGCAGACTCATTCATACAAACCGGATTCCAAAAAAGTTGGGACACTAAACAAATTGTCAATAAAAACTGAATGCAATGATGTGGAGATGGCAAATGTCAATATTTTATTCAGAATTGAACATAGATGACAGATCAAAAGTTTAATCCGAGAAAATGTATCATTTTAAAGGAAAAATATGTTGATTCCAAATTTCACGGTGTCAACAAATCCCCAAAAAGTTGGGACAAATAGCAATAAGAGGCTGGAAAAAGTAAATTTGAGCATAACGAAGAGCTGGAAGACCAATTAACAGTAATTAGGTTAATTGGCAACATGATTGGGTGTAAAAAGAGCTTCTCAGAGTGGCAGTGTCTCTCAGAAGCCAAGATGGGTAGAGGATCACCAATTCCCACAATGTTGCGCAGAAAGATATTAGAGCAATATCAGAAAGGTGTTACCCAGCGAAAAATTGCAAAGACTTTGCAGTTATCATCATCAACTGTGCATAATATCATCCGAAGATTCAGAGAATCTGGAACAATCTCTGTGCGTAAGGGTCAAGGGCGTAAAACCATACTGGATGCCCGTGATCTCCGGGCCCTTAAACGACACTGCACCACAAACAGGAATGCTACTGTAAAGGAAATCACAGAATGGGCTCAGGAATACTTCCAGAAACCAACGTCAGTGAACACAATCCACCGTGCCATCCGCCGTTGCCAGCTGAAACTCTACAGTGCAAAGAAGAAGCCATTTCTAAGCAAGATCCACAAGCACAGGCGTTTTCATTGGGCCAGGGATCATTTAAAATGGTGTGTGGCAAAATGGAAGACTGTTCTGTGGTCAGACGAGTCACGATTCGAAGTTCTTGTTGGAAATGTGGGACGCCATGTCATCCGGACCAAAGAGGACAACGACAACCCAAGTTGTTATCAGCGCTCAGTTCAGAAGCCTGCATCTCTGATGGTATGGGGTTGCATGAGTGCGTGTGGCATGGGCAGCTTGCATGTCTGGAAAGGCACCATCAATGCAGAAAAATATATTCAGGTTCTAGAACAACATCTATTCATCTCTTTCAGGGAAGACCCTGCATTTTTCAACAAGATAATGCCAGACCACATTTTGCATCAATCACAACATCATGGCTGCGTAGGAGAAGGATCCGGGTACTGAAATGGCCAGTCTGCAGTCCAGATCTTTCCCCTATAGAGAACATTTGGCGCATCATAAAGAGGAAGGTGCGACAAAGAAGGCCCAAGACGATTGAACAGTTAGAGGCCTGTATTAGACAAGAATGGGAGAGCATTCCTATTTCTAAACTTGAGAAACTGGTCTCCTCGGTCACCAGGCGTCTGTTGAGTGTTGTAAGAGGAAGGGGAGATGCCACACAGTGGTGAAAATGGCCTTGTCCCAACTTTTTTGGGATTTGTTGACACCATGACATTTTGATTCACCATATTTTTCCCTTAAAATGATAAATTTTCTCAGTTTAAACTATTGTTCCGTGATTTATGTTCTATTCTGAAGAAAATATTGACATTTGCCATCTCCACATCATTGCATTCAGTTTTTATTCACAATTTGTTTAGTGTCCCAACTTTTTTGGAATCCGGTTTGTAAATTATTTGCACAAAAATGCTGATTACGGAATTTTCCATGTATCTGCTATATTAGCGATTAAATTATTACTTATCTAGTTAACGTTAGCTTGTTTACAATAGCTTGTTGCATAGTGCACTGCAACTAACACGACAAACGCCGTTTCCCATGCAGTGTTTTATTTGTGACAACTTGGCATAATGTTAACTTACTGTAACATTAACGGCCACAATTAACATATTGTTTAGCTGTGCATTTACTAAATTAGCACTGTGCTACGTCCGAACTGACACCAGTGTATTGTTTTGTATAATCAATATCCATTCTGTTCTAAGTGTCTTAATTAATTTTAAATAACATTTTTAACTTTTTTTAATTCCTTGTTTTTATTGTTGTGATTATTTTTTATGATAGTTTTACTTTCTTTATGTAAAGCAATTTGAATTGCCATTGTGTATGAAATGTGCTACAGTATAAATAAACTTGCCTTGCAGTGTCATAGATAAAATGACAGAGAAAAGAAAAATTAACATAAGATAATTTTTCAGTGCAACTAAACGCCAAGTAAGTATATATATATATAATTGGGATATTACCTGATTGTTAATCAAAGACTGGATTGTTATTTAAATTATTAAAATGGTGTTTTTTAACCACTCGATTAGAACTAAACCAAAGATATCGGTAACTACACTGAGTGTAACATCTGCATACTGACACTAAACAGCTGAACAACTTCACTTTTCCGTTTACCTCTGAGAAAAAATAGCTGTATTTTGTTTGTTTGTTTTATCTTATATCCAGCTAAGATAAATATGTCGTTGATTGACAAAATCTGGATTAAGGATATTTTATTTAGTTTTATTTATTTATGTTTCACTGTTTATGACATAGTGACACTAAACAGCTGTGTAAATGCGGTCATATTATTTCACTAGTTTTGACGCGTAGCTTTGTCTTAAAGTTTCACTCACACGACAGAAGTCCAATCTCTTTGTCTCTTGTAGTTTATTTTGTCAGCATCAAAGAATCAACACTTCATACAGTCGTCTTGAGTAAATCCACTGTGATTACAGACACCAGTTGCTGCATCTTGCAAATCTCTGACTTTTACAACAACCTGTTTGCTGTATCTTACAAATTACAGTCTTAGCTTACGTATATAACAACACTCTTGCTGTATATATCTACTTACGGGAGCTTACGGTTACAACAACCTAGTTGCTGTATCTTACATTCTTAGCTTACCGGGAGCTCACAAGCTTACGGTCAAAAGCTTGTGTTTCCGTAGCCTTCCGCATCTAAACTGAACTCTCTATCATATGACAGTCACACAAATGCATGTAATAGTGGAATGACATCACAGACCAACTTACGATTGTCAAAATGGATGCATAACTTAGAAATTTAAAGCTTATGGCTTATGTAACAAACTTAATGCTTAATGCTTTACTAATGAATAGAACAAGGTAGAATAAATGAAATAACAACAAATAAAATAAAATAAACACAACAACAAATTCATAACAAGTACGATATCGCTCTTACGAGCTGAACAACTTCACTTTTTTGAGAATAGTTTTTCAATGTTTTTGAGAATTAGAACATCCAGGTTATTTTTTTATTATTATTATTATTATTAAACTAATTATCACAAAATAAGTAACCCAACACCATTGATTCAGCTGAAACTAATCCTATACATCTAACAGAAACTGTAGATGCAGATTCCAAATGTATAAATATGCATGCTATACAGTGGCTTGCAAAAGTATTCGGTATCCACATTTTGTCACATTACAGCCACAAACATGAATCAATTTTATTGGAATTCCACGTGAAAGACAAAGTGGTGTACACGTTAGAAGTGGAACGAAAATCATACATGATTCCAAACATTTTTTTTTTTTATAAATAAATAACTGCAAAGTGGGGTGTGTGTAATTCTTCAGAATGCAGCCAGTTGCCAACAGACATTGCCTGATGAGTGCTAATGACTAAATAGTGCACCTGTGTGTAATCTAATGTCAGTACAAATACAGCTGCTCTGTGACGGCCTCAGAGGTTGTCTAAGAGAATATTGGGAGCAACAACACCATGAAGTCCATAGAACACACCAGACCGGTCAGGGATAAAGTTATTGAGAAATTTAAAGCAGGCTTAGGCTACAAAAATATTTCCAAAGCCTTGAACATACCACGGAGCACTGTTCAAGCGATCATTCAGAAATGGAAGGAGTATGGCACAACTGTAAACCTACCAAGACAAGGCCGTCCACCTAAACTCACAGGCCAAACAAGGACAACGCTGATCAGAAATGCAGCCAAGAGGCCCATGGTGACTCTGGACAAGCTGCAGAGATCTACAGCTCAGGTGGGGGAATCTGTCCATAGGACAACTATTAGTCGTGCACTACACAAAGTTGGCCTTTATGGAAGAGTGGCAAGAAGAAAGCCATTGTTAACAGAAAACCATAAGAAGTCCTGTTTGCAGTTTGCCACAAGCCATGTGGGGGACACAGCAAACATGTGGAAGAAGGTGCTCTGGTCAGATGAGACCAAAATGGAACTTTTTGGCCAAAATGCAAAACGCTATGTGTGGTGGAAAACTAACACTGCACATCACTCTGAACACACCATCCCCACTGTCAAATATGGTGGTGGCAGCATCATGCTCTGTGCGTGCTTCTCTTCAACAGGGATGGGAAGATGGATGGAGCCAAATCTTGGAATAAAACCTCTTGGAGTCTGCAAAAGACTTGAGACTGGGGCGGAGGCTCACCTTCCAGCAGGACAGCGACCCTAAACATAAAGCCAGGGCAACAATGGAATGGTTTAAAACAAAACATATCCATGTGTTAGAATGGCCCATTCAAAGTCCAGATCTAAATCCAATCGAGAATCTGTGGCAAGATCTGAAAACTGCTGTTCACAAACGCTGTCCATCTAATCTGACTGAGCTGGAGCTATTTTGCAAAGAAGAATGGGCAAGGATTTCAGTTTCTAGATGTGCAAAGCTGGTAGAAACATACCCTAAAAGACTGGCAGCTGTAATTGCAGTGAAAGGTGGTTGTACAAAGTATTGACTCAGGGGGATGAATTACGGACACACCACATTTCAGTTATTTATTAGTAAAAAATGTTTGGAATCAAGTATGATTTTCGTTCCACTTCTCACGTGTACACCACTTTGTATTGGTCCTTCATGTGGAATTCCAATAAAATTGATTCATGTTTGTGGCTGTAATATGACAAATTGTGCAAAGGTTCAAGGGGGACGAATACTTTTGCAAGCCACTTTGCATTGTAGAGTACAAGGTAAACACGAGAAAGATTACAAAATGCCAAAAAAAACAGTGTCTGCTTTAAAAACTGCTTCCATTTCAAGTGGAGAGATATTTGACTGACAGCCTAGAACAAAAGAACTGTAGGTGTGATCACAACCTCCTCAACAGGACAAGAACTTAAAAATGTAACGCTTAGCTTAGATTTGGTTTATGATAATCTTATGGTAGAAAACACGAGGTAAATTTGACTATATTCATTTACTTAGGCTTTTACTATAGGCTTTACGGAGGGGTTTGTTAGACAACAGTAATTTGTCTTCAGTCTGTCGGATTCAGCGGACGTGGACTCATCGCTGTGCTTGTTGTAACTGAAAAAACGCTGCAGCTTCTTCAAAGTCTTTCCACTCCGTGACTGTTGAAATCCGACACGACACCACGTTAGGCTACGTCTTGACTCATTTGCATACCGATGGTGATTGGATGTTAACCGGGCTCAGGGGAGCTGTGTGTGTGGGTGTGTGCGTCTGTGTGCGCGTACTTCTTGTACTGTTATAACAATTCTACACTTTGCGGGGGAAAATACAGCTTTTTTTCTCAGAGGTAAACGGAAAAGTGAACCACGTTCCCGCCGATTAGGCGCGTGGTCCGTTGCCTAGCAACACTGAACGAAACGAGGCATAATCATCGTGTTTGCTTCGGTTATGACATAGCATAGTTTATTATATGCTGTGGTTGATCTGATTCATTCAAATTTAATATTGTTTTAGCGATAATTTCAAGGAAGTGAGTTCAGAAACAAAACCGCTGCTCCTGCTCCATCTGAGACGTTCAGAAGCTTCAAACAGAATGAACGAACTAATGAATTGTCTCAAAACAATATAAAATTAATTAGAGCTTTCCTTTTTGTTATAGTACGAAGCCCATAGATGGACAAAGGAGGAGAAAAAACATTAGAAAAGTCATGCCAAGAACTGGGTTATAATGCAAAACATAACTTGTTTTTTTTCTTCTGCCATTTTTTTTTTCTATTCCTTTGTCCCATTAGAGATTCTCTAGTAGGTTTTCTCAGTTGAATATAAAAAATATACACTATCTTTAAAGTTTTAGATCACTTGCAAATTTCTTTGTTTTTGTTTAGTGATTTATTTTCTACATTCTACAACAATACTGGGGATTTCAAAACTATAAAATAACACATAGGGAATTAGGTAATTACGTAACAACAACAAAAACAACAGTTAGTTGTTATTTCAAAACACAGAGGTCAGCCTTTCTGTAATATTTCTTGCAAGAACAGTATTGTCAAGTGCATTTGCAAAATCCGTCAAGCACCATAATGAAACTGGCTCTCATGAAGGCCATCCCTGGAGGGCGAGACCAAAACCTACCTCTGCCGCAGACAAGAAGTTCATTTAGAGTTATCAGCCTGAAAAATGACCAATTAACAGCACCTCAGATTAGAGGCGTTATGAAGTCTTTACAGAGCACAAGTAGCAGACACATTTCAATATCAACTGTTCAAAGGAGATTAATGCATTTTTTTGGCATTCCTTTACAATGTAGAAAGAAATAAAAATCAGGAACGATCATGGAGTTAGAAAGTGATCTAAAACTTTTGAACGGGAGTGTATATCGCTGATTATCAACGCGGGAATGAATGGCGCATTGTCCGAGTGCAAGATCTTGGTGCAAAACTATTTGCTTTGAGTGAAAGCGCCATCTAGCAATCATTGTGTGTCAGCAAGAGCTTCCCATTCAAAACAATAGGCGGTCAAAATGACCGGTGAACCGCGTTATAAGTAGGTCACACTGGCGCGGCGCTTCTAGTGTTAAAGTGTATATTTACATTTACATTTACAGTACATTTAGGCATTTGGCAGACCAAATGCATTAAAGTCCAAGTATTAAAGTGTTAATACATTTATTATTAAAGTGTCTTGTGCAATGGTCCAGAAATGAAAATATAAATATGTAGTGCAAGTGTGCATGAATGTGTTCATGGTGGCAATGAATGCCCAGTCAGTGTTGTATGTTAAATAGATGGTATTAGTCTTGTGTTGTGTTGTGGTTGGGAAACCTTATCGCCTGCGGGATTGGTCCGTCCAGCGCGACCTCCCTCCAAACCGGAACTTCCTGTTTGAGCCTTTGTTTGTATTTTGGCATGAGGAAGATGTCGGCATGGTCGGATTTCCCAAACGAATGGGGGAAAACTGTGCCTTGTAGCCATCCTTGACTGTAGTATAACAATGGTCCAGTGTCCTTTCGCCCCTGGTGGGGCAGGTGATGTGTTGATGATAAAAGTTTGGTCTACCGGTATTGTGTCTGATGTTGTGTAAGTGCCTCATGCAGCTCGCACAAGGCAGTGTCCGCTTGTGGTGGAATATAAACGGCACTGAGTATGACCGATGTGAACTCCCAAGGAAGGTAAGAAGGATGACACATACAGTAATGGACAATAGTTCCAGGTTGGGTATGCAGAAGCGTGTACGAGGAACAACGCTTGTGCTGTTCCACCAGCTGTTGTTTACCATTAGGCACACACTGCCTCCCCTTGACTTCCCCGAGTCCCGCGTCCTTCCATGCGGTGAACCGAGAAGAACTCGGCCGGCTGAATGGTGTGGTCCGGCACCGCTGGGTTCAGCCATGTCTCAGTGAAGCAAAGGAGATTGCAGTCCTGAATGTCTCTCTGTAATTTTACCCTTGCCCTGAGGTCATCAAGCTTGTTCTCCAGTAGACGTTGGTGTGCAGTGTGCACAGGCTTTCAGCCTGTTCCTGACGCTGGCTCGTTTCCCTTGGGGCCACCGCTTAGCATCGCGTCCTTTGTTCTCCCTCAGGATCTCACTCAGCCAGCTCAGATCCGGAGTTAAAAACATCGACTTGTGAGTACATTGTATACAGAGGTGGAAAGAGTAATAAAATTTTGTACTCAAGTACAAGTACTGTTACTTCAGTGAAATTTTACTTAAGTACAAGTAAAGTTACCATTATAAAAATCTACTCAAGTAAAAGTAAAAAGTAGCTCATTAAAAAATTTACTCAGAGTAAAAGTTACCGAGTTACTTTTTTATTTTTATTTTTTTAACAGCGGGGGTGGGGTGAGGCATTCTAGCGTAGTTCAAAAAAGATGAGCAGATATAAAATCTCAAACTAGTTGTTTTTTAACTGAAGGAACACTTTTGCGTAATAAAGCTGTTGTCTTTCTTGTGCTTGAAAATCAAAGTGGTCACTTAAATATGGTGTTACGTCCCAGTCTAGGGTCATACAGCAAAAGAATGGTTCAGGGTTCTATTTTAAACTGTATGGAAATGGTGGTATATGGCAGAAAGAACTAGATCCAATCATTAACTGATGAAAAAATGAGGTTTGTATATACACACACACACACACACACACACACACACACACAACAGGAGGAGGATCAGATTCAGGATGGACCCAGGCCAAAATAACAAACAAAATGGTATTTATATTTAGTAGCTAGATTACCTGCAAAAAAAAAAAAAAAAAACACAAAACAAAAATACAGGTACCTTCCCGGACTCCCTAAACCTATATAAAATATAAACCTAAGCTAAACTATATAAAATATCTGGCTCAAAAAAGTCTCACAGTCTAATATTTCATTGGATTGTTTTAGCTATGATTAAGCTGTGGGACTGCTTTGATAAAATTATATATACATAATATATATAAGGTTATCACCCCCCCGCCCCCCATCATCATTCCGTACAATAAGGTAGTCAGCCATCTTCATTTTATTGCCACATAACATCCTGAGCAAATAAATTCCCTCTTCCAAAATTAAATGGCAGCCACGCCCCTGCTACTAGTGAGTGCACAGACATACAGTGAAATTATCTATAAATATATACAAAGACCAACCAAACCATAGGGACAAAGCAATAATCAAAGTCAATTGGAGGCAAAAAGTCAAACCAGAATACACAACCAAATGTCAAAACGCCAAAATCACAACCTCTTTCATCTTTCCCGAGTCTCTCTCCAGTCGCGCTAGTCGATGACGTCACTCAGGGCGGAAGCGACCATGTGGAAAGTCAGGAAGATGCCGATGTCAGAAAACCTGGAGTGGAGTCTGGAGCGGCGCGACCAGGACATGATACACACACACGGCGCAACGGAGCATTTATAAAGCATAATATTTTTATTGTTTTATCATTTTCATTCATTTATTTTTTACTCAGTAGCGAATATGATTTAAAATGTAGCGAATTACAATACTTCAAACAAAACGTACTTAAGTAAAAGTAAAATTACAGATTTTTTAAACTACATTAAAAAGTAGAAATACACAAAAAAGCTACTCAATTACAGTAACGCGAGTAAATGTAATCCGTTACTTTTTCACCTCTGATTGTATACCAATAGAAACAAGAGTGTCTCTATCATACCTAATGTACTCGATGGTGATGAGTTTTTAAAATGCTGAAAACTAACTTAAAAAACAAAAACAAAGAAAAGGAGGTTGGAGCAGTAGTGATGGCAGCCGACCTCACCGGTGCCATCTTGGAACATCTGAACCATATAGACAAAAAGGTGTGAGTGGTTGTAGCTTGAGACATCTTTTTTGAGTGACAAATTCAAATAAGTTGAACACTTTCTTAGTTGCACAATCTAAGACTTTAGATTTCATGTGTGTAAATGATCTCTCATTCTCCCAGAACCACTCTTTCACACCCCGTGAGTCTAGGAACATGCCTGTGCCATCCAGTAAGAAAAACCCCACTGATGGGATAGCCTGGTCATTCAGTACATTCAGTTAGTGAGCTGAGTTAATTTTATTGCCACTTAACATTGCTGAGCCTAAACCTAGACTTCATTCATTCATTATTTTTTTCCAACCACATACTGTATGTTCTGCAGAGTTGATGTTTCTCCACTATCCTTCCACAATTTAATAACGTTTTTGGGAAATGTTTCCTCAATTCCAGTAATTCAAAGTCTCTTTAGTTGTCTTTGTTGATTGATGCAGACCAATAAGTTGACCTTTCTGAAATGACTATTTTATTACCCAAGCATTGTATAACAACATTAATATCTGATATTTTTGTCAACCCATCCACTGAAGTTCCACTAAATGCATACATATCATACTGTACATATTGTATTTCATCAAAATCTATATGTCCATTCTGGCAACAATGCTCCTAAAAGCAATTTTACTTTATTTATTTATTTAGTTATTCTAGTTAGCTTTTCAGTGATTTTGTTAAAGGACCTTTGTAGAAGGTTCAATAGGAATGGCATTATCAAAAGGTCAATGCGATTAACAAGAGTCTCGACGGAGATTCGATTGCACAGGGATCAGAGCAAATAAGAATTTGAAAAAGGGTTGCTGGAGCCATGCAGTGGGACAAGGCCGAGTTGGGGCCAAGATGTATCCGCAGGGCACTCGCAATAGTGCATCATACTGCAATTAACCCCAATCAATACTGACAGACCAAGAGCACATGGACAACAACAACATCTTTATAACTCAATACCTTCCCTTAATGCTCATCAAATTCATGCTAGAACTCATCACTTTGTGTCACACCCACTGTGTGTACTGTTTATTGTTTATCCTTTATCAGGGATAAATTAGACAATGCTAGGCTACCTTTTCCTCTGGTTCTGCTAAAGGTTTCTTCTTTACTTCTTCCTTGCTCATAAGGGAACTATTGTATATATGATTTTTGTCAAGCTGCTTTGTAACAATTTCTACTGTTAAAAGTCTTATACAAATCACGTTTATCTAAGATAGTATTTGAATAGACCACTGACACGGTTTTTAGTATTACGGCTCCTCACCTCCCAGGTTTGATCCTGAGTTTGAGTTATCTTAGTGGATTTTGTATGTTCTCCCTATGTCAGTGTCAGATTACTATGTTCTCTGTCTATCTTTCATTTCCCAAAACCATTTGAAGTGGATTGGCTGTACTAAATTGGCCGAAGGTGTGAAAGTGTGGCCCTACAATTGACTCGAATCCCATCTATAGGGTATTTCCGCTACATGCCCAGTGCCTCAAAGATACAATATATTTCTGGATAGAAACGAGGATGCAGTGCTCATTGAAAATAAATGAATAATTAATTAAATTAATGGTGTAGTGGTTAGCACTGGGCGGCGCGGTGGTGTAGTGGTTAGCACTACACCACCGGTGGTGTAGTGGGTTTCCTCCAGGTACTTTGGTTTTCCACATTCCAGTAGATTAGGTTAATTGACGTTCCCAAATTTCCCGTAGTGTGTGCCTTGCGATGGATTGGCACCCTGTCCAGGGTGTACCCCACTTTGTCCCCTAAGTCTCCTGGGATAGGCTTCAGGCCCCCCGCGACCCTGAATACAGGATGATGTGACTTACTGTATGAGATTTGCTGCTTGTGATTCTCCATTCTTTGTCCTAGAGCAATTCCAAGCTCTATTTCATCTGTTTTGTTCATTAACATTTTCATTTTATCTCTATTATGAGAGCCATAAAATGTGAGGGTTGTGTCAGGAAGGGAATCCTGCGTAAAAGCCTGAGTCAAGCATGTATGTGCGGACCTAATGGTCCGGTGTGGCGAACCCTTGCCACAACATTACAAATATTTGTAAGAAAGTCAGGTGTCACTGACATAATTTAGCCCCCCTTCTTGTCCGCTTCATTTGGGAGAGGTGAACTGTACTCTGCGCCCCCCAAACATCCCCCCCACCACCACCCCATCCCCTCTCATCTCCGCTCGCTCAGCTTCTGTGCGGCTCCTTCAGCAGCAGGGGCGGCACATGTATCAGAGATAATAGAAAACCGCTTAGCGGCACAGATTTTTTTCCCCCTCCAAGTTCCCACGTGTCATGAAAAAAAATGGGCGGTTGCCCAGTTCGCCCATGCCTAAAACCACCACTGCCCTCCATCTACTGAGGCCAGCTTTTAAATGAGGCATAAATAAACTAAATATACATGCTGGCTTTTGGGGTAAAAAGGGTTGGCACTGTTCTGTTGAGCATGGTACTGAATACTGAAAGAACAGGTAACCAGGACAAAATGTGTATAATATGACTTCAGAATAAAGAATATATTATGCTTTGTCTGGAGTTTCGTACAGTACTCAAGACAGGATACCATAAATATGCACAAAATAGTGTTTGTGAATTTTTATTGTTGGGCATATCTGTACTGATATCAAAATTGAGATACGAAAAATGACATAAATTATATAGTTTTATCTCATCAGTGTTGATAGATTGGGGTCTAACTCAACGGCTGAAAGTCAGTGTGATATGGGCAGTGTGGTCAAATATCATCTTTGAATAGAGAGCAGCAGGTGGAACCAGCACATTATGCATAATCCGTTCCAACTGTGGCATATTATCAAGTTATGTATAAATGTCTTGTTTTTGTGTTTGCAGGAGAGACAAAGAAAAGTACAGTACACAATAGAATTTCTGCACCAAGCAGTGTCTGAGCAAGTGGATGCATTAAAAAAATATGACAATTGCAGTAGCACATGAAAACACATTACCTCTGATTTATTAAAAAGCCTGCTTCTCACTATCTCATTTTTGCAGAGAGCATGCTGTGAGCAGAGCAGCAGAAGCCGTTTCCTGCTCCATGCACAGGAGGACTAGTGGGTGCTGCAGAGCTTTGTACATTCCTGGGGTGCGTGTGCAAGAAGAATGACAGAGGCCTCTCCCCATGTAACTGAATGACAGAGGCCTCTCCCCATATAACAAATCACTCAACAATTTTAAGTCACAATACACCGAATCAACTGACTGCCTGAATGCACTGAATGACCAGATGATACCATTAACATATTTTTACCTAGAAAGAGATTCACCAGGCGGCACGGTGGTGTAGTGGTTAGCACTGTCGCCTTGCACCTCCAGGGTCCAGGTTCGATTCCCGGCCAGGCTCGATTCCCGTCTCTGTGTGCATGGAGTTTGCATGTTCTCCCCGTGCTTGGTGGGTTTCCTCCGGGTACTCTGGTTTCCTCCCACAGTCCAAAGACATGCAGATTAGGCTAATTGGCGTTCCCAAATTGACCATAGTGTGTGAATGAGTGTGTGTGTGTGTGTGCTCTGCGATGGATTGGCACGCTGTCCAGGGTGTACCCTGCCTTGTGCCCAGAGTCTCCGGGGATAGGCTTCAGGTCCCCATGACCCTAATACAGGATAAAGCGGTATAGAAGATGAATGAATGAATGAGATTCACCAAAGACCATATTTACTAAGCATCTCAGAATCACTCCTAGGAATCGTGCTCAAAGTTAACTTAGGACTGAACAATATTCCTAACTTTTATTTTTAGTATTAATAGTATTGTAGCGTTTCTCGACGCTAGCAGGGATCTTGGAGGACGAGTGAGCTTGGTGGCTACCCAATGTAATGACTGGGAGTAATTTATTAACTCAGCACAAGCATAAACACACAGGTCAAACACACATACACATGCTTAAACTTGGCCGAAACCACTAACCTAAAACAAATGTCCCACCCAGGGTGAACATCAACAGAATGCTGGCCCAAAACCGGCGGTCGCCAGCCCCGCCCACGCATCACTGCCCCCACCCGAACTGTGACCGTCCCCGGTCACCCCTAATTCTTCAGTCTCTGAGGCGTGCAGGCGGTCGGCGCTGGCGCTGTGAACGCCGGAGCCCTGCTGTAGAAGAAACGTGAACATTAGCCTGAGGCGGTCCGGCCTCCGCAACAGTTGCCGTCTCGTCGGCATGCGGCTGGTAGGGAGCGAGACGGTCTGAGCGAGCACCGTACAGGGTCCCACCCAGTGGGACATAAGTTTGGGTGATAGCCCTCTCTTCCTTCTCGGGGAATAAACCCATACCTGCTCTCCCGGCTCAAAGTCTCGCCCCCGGCTGTGAGTGTCATAAACCCGGTGCTGCTTAACACCGGCGTCCGCCAAGTGTTTGCACGCTAACTCGTGAACCCGGAACAGTTTTTCTTTCAAAGAACAAAAATAATCCAATCCCGGTTCCGTGGGTAAATCCGATTGTGGAGGTGGTCCGAAAACAAGATCCACTGGAGTGCGCAGCTCGCGGCCAAACATGAGAACAGCTGGCGTTAGCTGCGATGACTCCTGTACTGCTGTGCGATATGCCCAAAGCACGAGAGGCAAATGTTCATCCCAATCGCGTTGCCGATCGCTGGTAAGTAGGGCGAGTTGTGTGGTGAGCGTCCGATTAAAGCGCTCCACGAGGCCGTCACTTTGTGGATGAAGTGGCGTGGTGCGGGTCTTTTTCACCCCGAGGTGTTTGCACACCGCCGCAAACACCTCCGCCTCGAAGTTGCGCCCCTGATCGCTGTGTAACTGCTCTGGAGCGCCGAACCGGCTGAATACCTCATCCACTAGTACTCGGGCCGTGGTGGAGGCACTCTGATCAGGCACAGCGAAAGCCTCCGGCCACTTGGTGAAGTAATCCATGACGACCAGCACATAACGGTTACCCCGATCGGAAACGGGGAACGGTCCAAGAATGTCCACGCCCATACGCTCCAAGGGTGCCCCCACCCGAAAGTCCTGCAGTGGGGCTCGCGAGCGCTGGGTAGGGTCCTTCTTCGCCGTGCAGGAGTCGCATCTGTGAACAAAGAGTTCACTATCAGTGTGACAGCCCGGCCAGTAGAAGCGAGCGCGCAACCGCCGCAAAGTTTTTGTCACACCGAAGTGTCCTGAACCCGTATGCCCATGAACCAACCCCAGCACACATGCCCGCAAAGTTTTTGGTACCAGAAGCTGGAAACATTCGCCAGCGCCGCACGGCCGCTCCCAGCGGCGGTAGAGTAACCCTTGCCGCAATGCTAGGCGGGTAAACTGTGAGTGAAGAGCCTTTGCCTCTAACCCCAGATGAGTGATTGCAGTACAATCTGGTCTCAGGCCCGCTTTAACCCAACCCAGAACTTGATGCAGAACCGGATCACCCTCCTGCTCGGCCGCGAGCTGTTCACTGTCCAGCTGGGGCACAGGTGAGATGACTGTGGGAGGTGCCCTCGACGCGGCAGTGACTCGGCTGCACACCGGAACGGTCGGCTGATCACCCCCGGGGGGGCCGGAGGATTGAACGGGAGGGAGGTTGTGCGTCAGTGGTTCCTACGTCGCAACCGCGCTCCTCGACTCGCTCGCAGTACCGACAACGCGCTTCGCTGCATGGTCGGTGAGATAACGCGTTAGCGTGTAGCTTCCCGGCTCGGTGTTGAATGGTGAAGCTATAATCCTGTAATCGCTCCAGCCAACGCGCTAACTGCCCCTCAGGTTCTTTAAAGTTAAGCAGCCAAACTAACGAAGCGTGATCGGTCTGCAGCAAGAAGGTTTGCCCGTATAAGTATGGCCGGAAATGTTTTAGCGCCGCGACGACAGCTAACAGCTCGCGCCGCGTGACGCAATAATTCCGCTCGGGCCCAGACAACGCGCGGCTGAAATATGCGACAACCCGCTCTTGGTTACCGGAACCCTGAGACAGTACGGCCCCCAGCCCTACATCGCTCGCGTCTGTGTCAAGGATGAACGCGCGCGATGTATCCGGATAACCGAGGACGGGACACGTGACCAAGGCTTCACGCAACTGGGCGAACGCGCGCGCATGTACAACTTCCCAGCGGAAGGCCTGGTTCTTTTTGGTCAACCCATGCAACGGACTTGCGACGGTGGCGAAGTCTTTCACAAACCGGCGGTAGTACGAGGCTAACCCGAGGAAAGTGCGCAGCTGCGACACATTTACCGGTTCGGGACAATTCTGCACTGCAGCGATTTTAGTTGGGTCAGTAGCAATCCCGTTAGCACTAATTATGTGGCCCAGAAACGCGGTCTCTCGCCGCAGCAGCTGGCACTTCCTGGGATTAAGCCGCAAGTTCGCCCGCCGAATAGCCACAAATACCTCCCGGAGATTAGCTAGCGCGCCCTCAAACTCTTTGCCGTGCACCAGTAAGTCATCTAGGTAGACGACGCAACGGTTCCGAGGGATATTCACCAGAACTTTCTCCATCAGCCGTTCAAACCTAGCCGGGGCGTTGCACAGGCCGAAAGGCATACGCCGAAATTGCCATAGCCCTTGCCCGATCGAGAACGCGGTTTTAGGGCGGTCTTCCGGAGCGAGCTCTACTTGCCAGTATCCGCTACGCAGATCCAACAAGCTAAACCACGCCGAGCCTGCGACATGTTCCAGCGCATCATCTATCCGCGGCAACGGGTATGAGTCCTTTCGCATCACCTCGTTTAATCGCCGGTAATCGACACAAAACCGCCAACATCCGCGAATTCATTAAGGAACGATCTCAAGGTGTCGGTCTGTGTCAAATTCAACCCCGCGCTGCTACGTTTCAAAAGCTCGTCTAGTATGCTCGATCGGTCGTGTACCGGATGTTTGTGTGGCGCAGCCTCCGGAAGTTCCGCCCCCCGGGTGTGTGCTACTTTCACATGCGGCTGTGGTTTAGGTGTTACCAACCTAGCTCTGCCAAAATCCCCACAAAGAGTCCCGTCCGTTAGGCTGAGCACCGCCCCCCACTTTTCCAAAATGTCTAGCCCCAATATACAGCCATCCTCAATGTTCCCCAGCAAAAAATCATGAACATAGCTGTGCTCACCTATGTTGATTCGCACCGAGCGACGAGCCCGTATCTTCAGATGGCTCCCAGACACGGTGCGGATGCTGAGGGCTGGGTTGGGCACTTTGCCAGCACGCTCGCTTGGTCCCAACACTCCGTTGCGGAGTAGTGAAACAGTGGAGCCGGTGTCCACAAGCGCCCGCAGCGGGACGCCGTCCAGCACACAATCCACATAGATCCCAGCGCGTTGTCCCACACGTCCCGAACGGAGATCGACTCCGCCAATTGGGGAAACAGAATCGGCCACGGGAGGTGGCTTCCCCTCGCTGCCTCCCGGACCTAGTTTAACGGCTGCTGGGGTACGTTGTCCTCGCGCCTCGAAACGTTAGGGCCGTAATCCTGCGGTCCCGGGCCTCTGCGTCGCCGCGGAAGTTCAGCGTCTTGCTCGTAGCCTGGCCGTGACAGGTAGCCCTGTCCCCGGCCAGGTTCACCTCCCGAGCGCCCCCTAGTGGCAGGAGGTAGCTCGGCTCTTTGTGAGAGCAGTGCCTCGGCCAGAGAACTGGGTGCCGCCAACCTAATGTGCTCGAGCACTCGGAGAGCGTCACCCTCAAGCGAGAGTGCTACACGGACCGCGATTTCTGCTGGGGACCAGCCCGCGAGGTTGGCGGCGAGCTCTACTTGCGCAAAAAATGCGTAGGGTTCGACGGCGCCGTTGTAGAAAGGAAGGCGCAGCTGTAAGTCGCCTCGCCGGTTAGCGGTGCCCGGAGCCGGGGCTTGGTCTGTGGGAAGCTCCACCCCGAGATCCAGTGCCGGGACCCTCATCTCGCCGCTCTGCTTCTGCCGCGCCGCCTTTTTGGTGCTAGCACCGTCCAGAAGGTGTTTCCTCTGTAGGAGTTCTGCTGCCACTCTGCGGCCCTCTTTAATCTTCTTCAGCTCCTCCGCCGTTCGCTCCAACTCGGACATCTCCATCCCACTTCTTTTTTTTCAACAATATTTTTATTGATTTTAACAGGGATAAAACAGGGTAAACATGTAATATTTTAATGCAGGTTTTATAATCCCCTTATAAACCCTATAGCACCCACCCCGTCCCTCCCCGACTCCAAGCCAGTTTTACAAGCATATGAAAGGCTAAACGGCAGGCATTGAGAGAAACCAAAAAAAAAAAAGAATAAAGAATATGGAGCTGGAAGTTTTTTGGTTCTACGTGCAAAAAATAAATAAATAAAGAGGAATAAAAAGGGGAAAGAAAGCAAACAAACAAGTAATTAAATAAGACAGGAATCAAACTATAAATGTATATGAAAAAAGTGAAGGAAGGGCCCCCACACCTGTTGAAATTTAAAGTCTGAGTAATGAATTGAGTAGTGAATCTTCTCCAGGGACAGACAGGACATGATATCCCTGAGCCACTGGGCGTGAGTGGGTGATGTGGCATCCTTCCACTTGAATAAAAGAGAACGCCTGGCCAGGAGTGTCGCAAAAGATAACAATCTCTTTTTGGCTGGACTTAGACTCTTACCCTCTTCTCCAGTGACACCAAAAAGAGCAATCAGAGGGTCTGGTTCAAGATTGCAATTCAATATGAAGGACAGGGTCTTAAAAACATCCCTCCAGAATTTTTCCAAATTCGGGCATGTCCAGTACATATGAATTAGAGACGCCTCTCCACTTTTACATTTATTACAGCAAGGATCAATGTCTGGGTAGAAACGGGAGAGTTTAAGTTTGGAGAAATGAGCCCTGTGTACAACCTTAAACTGTAATAAAGAGTGGCGGGCACATAAGGAGGTTGAGTTGATAAGTTTAAGAATTGAATTCCAAGTATCATCTGATAGTGACAAATTTAAATCGTTCTCCCAAGCAGTTTTAATTTTACACAGAGGGGTGTGACTCGAAGCCGTCAATCCACCATAAATAGTGGATATTAGGCCTTTATGCAGCGGGGACAAACAGAGGAGATTATCTAGAATGTTTGCAGCAGGAGCCTCAGGGAAATTTGGTATTAAAGAGCGAATGAAGTGTCTTACTTGCAGATATCTGAAAAAATGAGAATTGGGTAAGTTAAACCTTTCGGAAAGCTGTTCAAATGATGCAAACTTATGGTCAACGAACAGGTCTTTGCAAAGCTTGATGCCCTTATCGTACCATTCCTGAAACACTGAGTCATGTAAAGAAGGCTGGAAGAGATGGTTAGAGACGATAGGACTGGACAGAGAAAAGCCCAGAAGACCGCTGTGCTTTCTGAACTGAGCCCATACTCTCAAGGTATGCACCACTACTGAGTTATTGATTAATTTAATTGAGGGGATGGGGAGAGCAGATCCAAGGAGTGCAGAGACAGAGAGATTTTTGATAGACTTTATCTCCATTTCCACCCAGGCAGGCCGATTAGGTTGGTTATGAAAATATGACCAAAAAATGACAGAACGAATGTTTGCTGCCCAGTAGTAGAAACGAAAATTAGGTAGAGCCATGCCACCCTCTCTTTTAGATCTTTGAAGTAGGGACTTATTCAATCGTGGATGTTTACCTTTCCAAAGGTAAGAAGATATAATTGAGCCTAACGCGCCAAAGTAAGATTTGGGAATAAAAACAGGTACAGACTGAAAGAGATATAAAAATTTAGGGCGAATACTCATTTTAATGGCATTAATGCGGCCCACCAGGGACATGGACAGTGGTGACCATCGTCCCAAGTCCTTTCTTGTTTGGTTCAACAACCTAATAAAATTTTCTTTAAAGAGGTGTTTATGTTTCCTTGTGATTGTAATACCAAGATAGGTAAACTGATTTTTCACTATGTTGAATGGAAAATTGTGCATACCAGTTGTTACTGCTGTATTATCTAGCAGAAAAAGTTCACTTTTGTGCAAATTTAATTTATATCCTGAAAAATAGCTAAATTCCCTGAGCAATGACAGCACAGGTGGCAGAGAGGAGACTGGATTCGATAAAAAAAGTAGAAGATCATCTGCATAAAGAGAAACTTTATGTTCTTCTCCCTGCCTCCAAATCCCAGATATATTTCTACAGCTTCGGAATGCAATTGCTAGTGGCTCAATGGCGAGGTTAAAGAGCAATGGGCTAAGGGGACACCCCTGACGAGTTCCCCGCTGAAGACTGAATGGTTGAGACTGTTGAGCATTTGTCAGAACTGAGGCAGTAGGGCTTGAATATAATAATTTAACCCAAGTGATAAAACTTGGACCAAAATTGAATTTTTCTAAAGCCCTGAATAAATACTCCCATTCCACACGATCAAAAGCCTTTTCAGCATCCAAAGAAAGGACACACTCAGGGGTCTCCTCTGATGGTGTGTACAAGATATCCATAAGGCGTCGAATGTTAAAGTAAGAATAACGATTTTTAACAAAACCGGTCTGGTCGTCAGATATAATAGAGGGTAGAACATTCTCTAATCTACGAGCCAAGACTTTAGCAAGGATTTTAACATCCACATTAAGAAGAGAGATTGGTCTATATGAGGAGCACTCTGTTGGGTCCTTATCCTTCTTTGCTATGAGGGTGATGCGAGCCTCACTAAATGACGCAGGCATCTTACCTTGCTTGAAAGATTCAGATAGAACCAAAGCTAGTTGTGGTGCAAGGTATGAGGAGAATGATTTAAAAAACTCTGCAGGGAACCCGTCAGGACCCGGGGACTTACCAGATTGCAATGAGGAGATAGCTGAACTGATTTCCTCTTGTGATATGGGCTCTTCTAATCTTAATCTAGAATCAGGGGACAGTGTTGGGATATTTAGTTGAGTCAAGAAATTTTCAACTGAACTATGGTCCTTTGGGCACTCAGAAGTATATAATCGAGAATAAAAATTCCTGAAAGCATCATTAATTTTAGAATGGTCCGTAGTGATGGTACCATCCTCCATCCGAATTTTCGTAATTTGTTGTTGTGCTCTAAATCCTTTTAACTGATTAGCTAAAAGTTTCCCAGATTTGTCACCATGAATGTAAAATTGGCTCCTACTCTTTAATAATTGACGTTCAATTACATGCGTTGAAATAAGTTCAAACTTAGTTTGCACTTCTACGCGTTTTTTATAGAGATCGGGGTTTTTAAATAGAGCATACTGCTGGTCAATTTCTTTAATTTGGTTGGTCAAATCTTTTCGTTCTTTATATGCCTTCCTTTTCATATTTGCAGTGTATGAAATTATCTGTCCCCTGAGGTAGGCTTTCAGAGCATCCCAAACAACTAAACGTGACACGTCAGGTGTTTCATTTGTGGTGAAGAAAAAAACTATCTGGTCTTCCATAAATTTTACAAAATCGTCCTCCATCAGTAACGATGAATTAAAGCGCCAATGTTTAGTAACCTGAGGGAGATCGGGGAGTTTTATAGACATAACCACTGGAGCATGATCTGATATCACAATGCTCTGATAAGCACAAGAAGTAACCATTGGGATCAGTTGATTATCTATAAAGAAATAATCAATTCTGGAGAAAGTATGGTGAACATGTGAGAAAAAGGAGTATTCTCTCTTTTTTGGATTAAGGAAGCGCCATATGTCAGAGATACCACAGCTGCAGAAATAGGACTGAAGTAGCGTGGCGGATTTACTTAGAGGTATAGGATTGGGAGATGACCTGTCAAGTGATGGATCTAAACAGCAGTTAAAGTCTCCCCCTAATATGAGAGAGTATGAGCTCAGATCAGGTAGAAGAGAGAAAAAATGTTCAAAGAAGGAGACATCGTCATAATTAGGGGCATATAGATTAGCCAACACTACATTAGTATTAAATAACTTCCCTGAAACAATGATATAACGACCTTGTATATCCGTAATAACATTATGATGCTCAAAAGAGATGTTTGGGTTAATGAGAATCGAGACACCCCTAGCTTTGGCCTGAAAGGTTGAGTGGTAGTGCTGCCCACCCCAACGTGACATAAGGCGAGAATTATCAGAACTGCGAATGTAAGTTTCTTGTAAAAATGCAATTGCAGTGTTAAGTTGTTTAAGGTGTGAGAGCACCTTCCTTCTCTTCACCGGATGGTTTAAACCCTTAACATTCCAGCTCACAAAGTTTAAAGAACTATTCATTCTCCCTGAGAGAAAATGCAGGTAGATAAAGATGAATAAGATGCCTAACGTCAGCCTTAAAGTGTAAAACACAGAACAACGTGTTAAAAATACACAGTATACAAAGAACTAACACAATACTGGCTTTGGAGATCCTCCACCCCTGCTCCACACACCCCTCCCCCACACACCCCACTACACCCCAACAAACAAAGATAGCTGCTAACAAACACAGCAGCAAGCTCTTCCATCCTTCCATTTTCCACCCAACAAATCCTCCTGCCGCTAACCACCCCATCTTCTGCTCCGACACAATTTACAGAAACTAATAATTAAATATATAAATAAAACATTTCCACACTCCAATACTGAAATCTCTTAATGAGAGAAAAACACACCACCACCACCCCTCGTCACATTGTAACTCTAAATATACAAACATGTAAATCACACGTGATTAAAAATAGAAAAAATAGTAATAGAAAAATAATAATAATAACCCCTTCACAGGTTTAACACAATACTCTTACCGGAAAAGACGTAAACGTGGCCAGATTTTAGGTTAAAAATGGTACTTTCCTGAGAACTGTAGTATCGCGTATTAAAATAATAATAATAATACAGTGCACTACGCAGTTTTCGGCAGACTGTCTATGTGTTTCTGCGCCTCTTCTACCGAGCGGAGCCACTTCTTCTGTCCGGTAGACAGAGTGATCCGGAGCCGCACTGGATACAGCAGAGAAGGCCGGAGACCACGGCTGTATAACTCCGACATCACTCCTCTATACTCGGCTCGCTGGTTTAAAACTTCGGGAGCGTAGTCTTCCACTATGCGGAGCTGCTGACCGCGGTATTCCAGCTTCCCTGTCCGCCGAGCCTCCCGAATCAGAAGGTCTTTCACCTGGTGCCGGTGCACGCGGAGAATGACGGGCCGAGGTCTCTGTCCTGAAGCGGGTTTAGATGCAGGTATTCGGTGAGCTCGGTCAATCTCCGGCGGGGAAGGCAGCGTTTCAGTCCCAAACACCTCGCACAGAAACTTGGAGAAGAACTCGGTAGGGAGTCCACCTTCAGTACCTTCCGGGAGACCCAGAACACGCAGGTTTTGTCTCCTGCTCCGGCCTTCTAAGTCTACAACTTTGGCCGTTAACTTTGAGTTGTTTTCCCGAAGTCCGGAGCAGATATTCTCCAGCTCCGTCACACGCTGACTCAGGTCGTCTGTAGCGAGTTCTAATGACGGTAAGCGCTGTCCATGGTCCTCTACTTGGGCCTGAATCTGGTCCAGCTTAATTTCTAGTAAACTAAACGAGGATTTAAACTCCGCCGCTAACGCATCACGGTGTTGCTCTAACAGCGCTGAGATAGCCTCGACTGTCCTTTTTCACGGCTTTCACGAGTCGTCCTTTTTCACGGCTTTAACACTCCTGGTAGCCATCGCAGATGAAAAAATATATAACCGTGGGGTAGAGTACAAAGTTATTGTCAACTAAGATTTTAATTTAACATTTAAAGACGAATAAGGGAGTGAAGAAATTCGAAACTGTCGGAGCACCTAACCAACACGTCCTACTCCATGTGGCTGCTAACCGGAATCCCTCCATCCCACTTCTGACACCAATGTAGCGTTTCTCGATGCTAGCAGGGATCTTGGAGGACGAGTGAGCTTGGTGGCTACCCAATGTAATGACTGGGAGTAATTTATTAACTCAGCACAAGCATAAACACACAGGTCAAACACACATACACATGCTTAAACTTGGCCGAAACCACTAACCTAAAACAAATGTCCCACCCAGGGTGAACATCAACAGAATGCTGGCCCAAAACCGGCGGTCGCCAGCCCCGCCCACGCCACAGTATAGTTATTATACTATACTATTACCACTATTACATTTTATACTAGCTAGTAATTTACAAAGCTTCATACTTATTTTCAGTGAACAGGCATTGTATACAACACAGAGAGCCGTGAAATAGGCTCTATATTATAGTGGGACTTGTAGTTGTACTTTAGTTTTAAATGGTGAAAAATTGAAGTGGTGAAAATTACTGCTAGTTGAAAAGCTTTATCAAAGCTTTATGCACACAAAACCTTACAAATGCGTGACTCAACTGCATGACGTAATTTCCAACTCTGAGACACAAATTGTAAAAGAGTGGTTCAGGAAAATCACTCCTATTTCCAGCAACATGTTGGGGAGCTCTGGAGGTGTCCTAAGGAGAGATGTTTTGGTAACATTGAGTGACATGGAGCTCATAAAAGATATGTTTGAACAAAAATGTTATACTTTTTGGAACAAATTGCATGCAACTGGTCCATTAACAAAGATCTCTTATACTGTCTCCACAGGTGATTTCTACTTTACATATTTTTGATAACAGCAAAGATGCAGTGATGATTTGGGTTTGTCACAGCCAAGAATGTCAAAAAATAATAAATCAAACTTTGCTTTTATAGCACCACAGATCTGAGACACAATTTTAATCATCATCCATGGCACACAAACATAGTTTCACAAATTGGTATCCACTAATTTTTATATATACTGTAGAGGTACTGTAAGAGAAGGGCAGAATTTTTCTTAAATTATTTCTTTACATTTCACTTCTCCACAAGCAAAACACTCTTATTTTTGTTTTGAGATTATGACAGTCCTACACAGCTCTGTTATCGGGGCTTGAAATTCTTGAATTTGAAGCAGTCTGATTAGTATAACTTCATGCAGCCAATTCACGCATCTACAATTTTTGTCTGTGTGCACATTCGTGCAACTCGCACTGATTCCAACTTCCTACCCTGAGTTCATACTATGATTCATTACCTGTTTCACTCTCTGCTTTAACCATGCCATGCTTGAATGGGGCCATTGCATGAAAGATGCCGGTGCATAGACCTCTTTTTGATATCTGGTACTATGGGCATTTAAAGATGTGGCCATTAGGAATGTGCATTTTTCCTGCTGCAATTCGTCTTGCAGAGTCCCGCTGAATCCCGCAAGCATCATTTTAGAATTTTAATAAACGTGTTGTGCATCGCAGAATATCCGCCAGAAGGACTTTATATAAAAGCCTCATCAAATTGCTCCTCCATTCGGGTTGCTAAAAATATGCTTATAGTGTAGATATGTAGGTTACATATTAAAAGTATCTGATGAATTACAAACTGCATGTAATGTTCTAAAATATGAATAAAACAGTATTATACACAAATATATGGTATGGTAGTTTGGGCACTGAAAAAGCAATTTACACATGAGTGCACAACATTATGATATTTGTACGTAAATTCTGGCTAGTTTCCCCTTCCACAAGCTACTTTAATTATGAACAAAACTAACTTTTTGAATAATTATGAACAAACTAACTTTACAATGCTGAAACAAGGAGCAAAGTCAAGAATATGTTTTTTTAATTATTTAAAGAATGATTTACGTCTGCTATACGTCTCAACAAATCCTGATGAGAAAAACCATCTTACTAAAGTTGAGCAATGTGTGCAGGACATAAGAAATTGGATGCTAATTAACTTCCTTCAGCTTAATCCGGATAAGACAGAAGTTCTAGTCATAGGACCGCATACAGCTAGAAGTAAAATCTTAGATCACACCGTAACTTTAGATGGCCTTTCTGTTCCATCAAGTGCAACAGTAAAATACCTCGGCGTGATTATAGATTCCAGTCTTTCATTTGAAGCTCATGTAGATAATATCACCAGGATAGCATTCTTTCACCTCAGAAATATATTGTCGGTAAACGATGCAGAAAAACTACATTAGTTCATGCTTTTATCACTTCTAGGTTGGACTATTGTAATGCTTTACTGTCTGGTTGTTCAGTTAAGTGCATAAACAAGCTTCAGCTAGTCCAGAATGCAGCAGCGAGAGTCCTCACTAGAACCAGAAGATATGAGCACATCACCCCTATCCTATCTTCACTACATTGGCTCCCTGTGAAATTTCGTATTGATTTTAAAATACTACTCTTGACATATAAAGCATTAAATGGTCTCACGCCGCAGTATCTGAGCGAACTGCTAGTGTCTTACGATCCGCCACGCCTACTTCAGTCAAAGGATGCAGGCTGCTTGTCAGTACCCGTATTATGAAAACTACAGCTGGGGGCTGAGCTTTTTCTTACAAAGCCCCAAAATTATGGAATAGTCTTCCAAATAGTGTTTGGGACTCAGACACAGTCTCAGTGTTTAAGTCTAGGCTCAAAACCTATTTATTTAGCCAAGCATTTTTATAAATAGATTTGCCATAAGGTAAAGGAGCAGATCTGGGGGACTCATGGACGTAGAGTATTATGGTGAACTGGTATCTTTAGATGCTGTCTTCCTCAGTCTCATTTGATCACTCAGGGTTGTTGACGGTGAGGTGATTGTTTGCTTTACATCTCAGGGAGCCCTCATGTTTGTGTTTCCTTCTGGCTCTCCCTTTTAGTTATGCTGTCATAGTTAGTCCTGCCGGAGTCCCTGCTTGCACTATACAGTAAATATACATTCACATTAGACATTGTGACTGTGACCATACCTAATTGCAATCTCTCCTCCTCTTCCTCCCCCTCTTTCTCTTTCCTCTCTCCCCCTGTCTCCCCCTTTCACTCTTTCTCTCTCTCTCTCTCTCTCTGTCGAGCTACACATGTGGTTCCTGAGCTGCCAGTGATCCAGACTCCCTCTGCCCTCCGGACCTGTCTGATCCATCCTGGTGCCCCGTTTCAGGTTGGAGGTCTCGTCGCATGGATGCCCCGTGTGTCTCTTTAGGATGCATCTGGTGTCTGGGGATGATTCTATCTACTTAGAAGATGGTTCACTTCGCCGGCAAATCCACATGGGACTGAACTCAAATCTCTGTAGCGCTGATGTACAGTAAACTTAAGACATGCTGTCAATCAAAAAAGGGGTTCCGCCCTTTAAACAGCTCCTCCAATCATCATGCAGCAGCCCAGCATCCTGACCTGCCCACTGCGCCATTCACTCCCAGAGGAGCTGAGCTTCCCTGGAAGTAACGATTTTGGTGCATTTATCCAATTACCGTCCAGCTTTTCTGCAGTGAAAAAAGCTCCTCTGTGCTGCCCACAGAGCTCCAGTGAAGCTGGGCTTCAGGAGGGTTTAACGCGTTGTACTGCACGGAAATGTATGACGAGAAAATCTCGTCAAACAATCTACAATAAATGCCTGATTCTGAATGAGCTAGTCATGAAGTTGAACACGTTCTAGCGCACTTTTATTAAAACCAATATAAATACGACAGTGCATATATGAGCATTTATTTTCTGACATAGTAGAGGAAGCGGAGCTTCCCTTGTAGTCTTAGAGCAGCCGCCACTGGTGCACAAGTGGAAAGCAAATGCAACTATTAAATTATTGTGCATATTTAACTTCATTCAGTTGTTTACGTTATTTGAAAAATAACAACGTGCCCACCGGCTCACTATTATTTTCTGTTAAAATTTAAAGATGCCCGCGTATGTGTGCAAAAAGGCGAAGTGAAAACTTCAGTGTTTTTTTATAGTAGTAATCATTGTGCTTTTTTGCTGTTTGTGTCCAGCATGGAATAATTATTTGATCCATTAATTGATCATGAATGGCTGAAATGTGATTGTGAATTTATGCGTGAAATAAAGCCGCTCATTGGTGTGCGCTTTCACTAAAAGGCATTGTTTATTTAACGAGTATTTGTTCTATGTTATTTTCCTGATTTTACATTTTGTATTTTTTTCAAAAGTTGCCACTCTTTGCGATTTGAGTATATTATGACTAATACCCCAGAAATTTAACAAACCACGAATACTGTATTTACTTGTTAAATAAATGCTGCCTTTTGCAAAGTGAAAGTGAGTGCCGCTGTGAGCATCTTTATTTCTAACTTTGTGATTCCTCATGCATGTTGTTTTAGTCAAGCCCTTTATAATTATTCTACCATATAATTCTTCACCACTCAGTGAAGTTTGGCCCATTATCTGCAACTTTTCACACACGTTACATGATGTAACATATTACTCCTTACATCAAAAAAGTAATCCAAGTACTCTAATGCGTTACTTTGTAGCACATTACACCTAACACTGCATGCTCCATAATGTGTACCTATTTTTTTCTGGGTTGCTACACTATCATTTCATTTACAAAAACACTTGCAATCAAAATGAGGGATTGGCAAAGATGGCTCCACCTTGTTCTTGTCATGTCAGTATTTACAGTGACATTAATATATTTGCATTAAGTTTAATCATGTAGCACTTTTAATATTCATAGAAAAAGCAAAGGTAATAATAATAAATTCACAGCAGTACTGCTACTACTACTACTACTACTAATAATAATAATAATAATAATTAACGGAGAAAGTGCAGTCAAAGAAGAATCATTATTGACACAAAAGGAGGAGAAAATGAAGAATAAATACATATCATTATTTACAGTTTGAGCTTGAAAAATTTATTAGCTTTGTCGCTTGCTGTCAATGGGCGCCTGAGAGGGAGTAACGTCTTGGGTTACTTTGCTGTAACCCTGTTCCCTGAAAAGGCGGGAACGAGATGCTGCGTGAAAACGCTATGGGAACATCTTTTTTCGTGTTGCCTGTTTTTTTCGTGTTGTGAAGCATGTGTGTATTAAACAGGCCAAATTTTGGCTTATATAACCTCGGTCAGGTGACGTCATCTGATGAGACGCACCTGCAGGTTATAAATAGGAGTAACCCAGAAACATTCCTCAGATCGATTTTGTCTGAAGGGACATCCGGTCACGTAGGCAGTGCGGCATTGGACTACAGCATCTCGTTCCCCCCTTTTCAGGGAACAGGGTTACAGCAAAGTACCCGAGATGTTCCCTTTCAAAGGCTACACTCGATGCTGCTTGAAAACGCTATGGGAACAAGAATACCAACGCCGCCGCACTGCAAGTGTCTGGACCCCAGGGTTGTGTAGAGTGTGCGCACAACGCCGAGGAGGTCTCAGAACTATATCTGGGAGGCTGACTCGAAGACCCATGAGCCTGGAGTAGCATGAACATCCAGACTATAAAATCTAACAAATGTGTGTGGAGAGGACCAACCTGCCGCGTTACACACTTGCTGCAGGGGAATACCTCTTGCCAGTGCAATAGATGAGGCGATCCCCCTGGTTGAATGAGCCCTGATTCCTAGAGGCGAAGTGAGCCCACGCGCCTCATAGGAGAGAGCAATAGCATCTCTCACCCAGTGTGACAAGGTCTGTGTAGTGGCGGCCGCCCCCCGGTTGCAGCCCCCATAGCATATAAAAAGCTGTTCTGACTTACGCCACTGGCTGGTGCGGTGGACGTAAATCTTAAGAGCACGTACTGTACACGGTAAGTGAAGTCTCTCCTTCTCCGAAGCTGTAAAAGGCAGAGGACAGAAGGCTTCAAGAACAACAGGGTGCATGGTTGAGATGGGAACTTTCGGAAGATAGTTCGGGTGAGGATGCAAAATGGCTTTGACTAGCACAGGGGCAAAGTCTAGGCAGGATGTGGAGACTGACAAGGCATGCAGATCTCCAATCCTCTTCAGAGAGGTAATGGCAATCAGAAAAAACATCTTAAGGGTAAGACACCTGACAGGCTTAGACCTTCAAGCATTATAGGTAAATCCCACGAAGGGACCGTGGCTCTAGTGGGTGGTCTCACCCGTTTAGCTCCACGAATGAAACAGACAATTAAAGGGTGTTTTCCCACAGTAACCCCATCAATCAGAATGTGGCAGTCTGAAATAGCAGCTACGTACATCCTGATAGTACTAGGGCACAAGCCCAAGGACAACTTTTCCTGCAGAAACTCAAGCATTGAAACAATTCGGCAGTGGACTGGGTCTACCTGCTTCATCATGCACCAACTTTCAAATACATTCCTTTTGAGGGCATAAGCTCTTCTAGTGGAGGGAGCCCGAGCACTTAGAATAGTCTCAATTACGCTGGGTGGAAGACCAGCTTGACTTAGTTGGTCCCGTTCAGGGGCCAAACGTGAAAGTTCCAAAGCTCGGGCCGGGGATGAAATATTGTTCCCTGCGCCTGAGACAGAAGATCCCTCCTCACTGGACTCACCCATGGTGAGCCCTCGAGGAGAGATATTAGATCCCAGAACCACACTCTGGTCGGCCAACAGGGCGCTATCAATAAGAGGCGCAAACGCTGTTGACGGACCCTCGCCAGGACTCCCGGGAGCAGAGCTATCGAAGGAAATGCATAAAGGGGGAAATTGGGTCACATATGGGCCATAGCGTCCAGACCCAGGGGAGCTTGAAGAGTCAGAGAGTAGTAAAGTTGACATTTGCTATTTCTTGTGAGTCAAAGAGGTCCACGTCTGCTACATGAAATCTCTCCCAGATTGACTGACTACTTCGGGGTGGGGTTTCCATTCCCCATGTGTCAGAGCTTGACTGGACAGCACATCTGCTCCCACATGTATATGCCCTGGAATGTAAATCACCCTGAGGGAAAGGAACTTGTCCTGTGCCCAAAGCAGAACCTGGTGCGCTAGCTTATTCAAGCGGTGGGAGCGCATAATATATGAGAATACCGTAGTGTTGTCCACCCGCACTAGGACATGGTAGCCTCTCAACTGCTGGAGGAAGTGCTTTAGGGCCAGAACTAGAGCCATCATTTCGAGGCAATTAATGTGCCGCGCGAGATGACCTCCAGCTCCCTTGGGCTGGACGGCCATCTAAGACCACACCCCAACCCGTGAGGGAATCGTCTGTCGTTAGCATCTTGCGACGACAAGACAGACTTAGAGTGGGACCCAGAGTCAGAAACCGGGTTCTGAACCACAGAGAAAGGGTACAAATCCCCTGGCGCGTAACCCTTATTGGGGATTGGCCCTAGAGTGAAATCCCCTGGTTCTTAGCCACAACTGAAATGCTCTCATGTGCAGAAAGCCCAAAGGTGTCACCGTGGATACAGCTGCCATGAGAGCTAAGATCTCTGAAAGTGATGTTTTTAACAGTCACTTTCTGGTCTAGCTTGATTTCCTTGAGGGTGTTGAGAATGGATTCTACACGAGCGGGAGACAGTTGTGCCGGCATTACGATCGAATGCCATGTTACACCCAAATATGTTGTCCTCTGAACAGGAAAGAGCACGCTATTCGTGGCGTTGGGTCTCAATCCTGAGAAACAAAGATGAGATAGGACGACATCCTGATGTCGAAGCACTAGCTACTGAGACTGGGCCAGCCAGTCGTCTATGTAATTCAAAAAACGGATGCCCTGGAGTCATAAGAGCCAGAACTGCATCCATGCATTTTGCGTATGTGCGGGTGAGAGTGCTAGACCAAATGGAAGGACCTGATACTGGTAAGCTTTGCTCCCGAAAGCGAACCTCAGGAACCTCCTGTGTTGTGGCAATATTTCTATATGAAAGTATGCGTCCCTCAGATCGATTGTCACAAATCAATCGCTTAGTAGGATTTGATAGCAATCACTTTGACAGTCAACATTTTGAAGCTGTATTTACTTATTTTTAGATAGCGGTTCAGCCCGCGAAAAATCTACAAATTGGAAGCAGCCCCCCGTTCCTCTTGGAACCAAGAAATACCGACTGTAGTAGCCTGACTCTCTGTCTGGTAGGGGAACATGTTCGATGGCCCCATTCCCCAGCAACTTCTGTCAGCAGATGCGCACTTTCTGGTTTCATGGAAGTGGAGACCACGCCGTTGAAACGCGGAGGGTGATGTGAGAACTGAATCCTATAGCTTCTCTCTACAGTGCTTAGTACCCAAGGAGATATACTTGGCAGTAGCTTCCACGTTGGCAGTTTCTCTGGAAGGGGCAAAAGTCTCGGCGGCTTGGTTAAATGGAGGTGATGTTAGATGTTTGGCATCCTGAAACATGGCAGGAAAAAAACGAAGAACTAACACTTTATTGTCCATTGTACCACTGGTGTTACCTGAAACACCAGTGGTGGCGGTGCAAGACCACCGACCTCCTGAGGGTGCCAGGGAGAACACTTCATTCTCGAAAGTAATTCTACATGCCTCTCCCCATTGCGGGGCCACCCCCATGGTCCTGGGCACATGAACCTCAGGGCTTCTTTGTGAAGAAGACAATATGCCAGTCTGCCCTCTTTTGAGGCGGATTGCGAAGGGCAGTGCGCCGCACCCCAATCTTTATGAGGGGGTGCCTGGCTCAAAATCACTCTCCTTGTGTGTTTCACGCCTCGCAAGTGTCAGACCCAGTCGAGACTGAGTGGCCGACAGTCCCAACTCTTGAGCATGGCGGGGAAGGAGTTTCCAGAAGGCTTCTTCATATAACTTCGCCTCATGAACATAGTGGTGACAGAGTTAACGACATCGTGCAAACAGGCTGGAAGGCGAGATGGGGGTATCAAGGAGGAATGCACGTTCCTTATCCTTGATGCCCCTGAGATTCAGCCACAAGTGCCTCTCCGCGGAAACCATCGCAGCCATAAAACGGCCGATAGCACGAGCCGTCTGCTTTGCTGCACGAAGAGACAAGTCTGTGGCCCGACGTAATTCCAGAACGCCCTATCTTGAAGAGCCCCACCAGTGCTCAAGTCTCTCAGCAGGTCAGCCTGGTAGGCCTGCAAAATCGCCATCGTGTGCAATGGAGCACCAACCTGACCTGCTGCCTGAAATGCTTTTCCCTCCAGGGAAGATGAAAGTCTACACAGCCTGAAAGGAAGTATTAGCTCTTCAGGGAGGATGATGTCCCAGGAGAGAGATAGCCTGGAAGCATCTTTTCTATCTGGGCGTCATCATATAACCCCGCGGTTCCACATCAATTATATTTAAATAAATAAATAAGTCGATGGCATGAAAACACGGGATGAATAGAGCTTACTCCATGAAAGAGTTAACTCATCATGGAGATTGCTAAGAAAAGGGAGAGATCGTCGTTGAGGCTCCGCACCCCGGCCTCAACGGCTTCAGTAGACACGCAAAACCTGTGATTAAAACACAACTGCCCCCTACAGGTAATGTAGGTCATGTGTCTGAGAACTTTACTGCTGCCCGCAGCAGCTCGTGAGATCCCTTTCAATTCAATTAAGTTAAATTTTATTTATATAGCGCTTTGAACAATTGACATTGTCTCAAAACAGCTTTACATAATCAAAAGAGTTATTTAAATTTGTATGGAATGTGAATGTGTATGAATCAAAATGGTCAGATAGTCCCTGGTGAGCAAGCCGCAGGCGACAGTGGCAAGGAAATACTCCCTGAGATGGTAATGGGAAGAAACCTTGAGAGGAACCAGACTCAACAGGGAACACATCCTCATCTGGGTGAAACAGGTATCAGGAAATTATCTGCATTTATACAGTGTGTTAGGTGGGAGAGAGTTCAGCTATAATAGTTTGTTAGTTGATGTTAGAATGGAGTCCAGGTAGTTATTGGAGACTCAGGTAGACTGTTAGAAAGTACCAGTCCTGAACTATCGAATTGTCAAGTCCCCAGAGAAACAGTTGCCAACACCAGTCGAGGCCAGAACCGTCTTCTAAGTAGAGAGAATCATCCCCAGACACCAGACGCATCCCAAAGAGACACACGGGGCATCCATGTGACGAGATCTCCAACCAGAAGCGGGGCACCAGGATGGGTCAGATAGGTCCGGAGGGCAGAGGGAGTCTGGATCACTGGCAGCTCATGAATGACATGTGGAGCTCGACAGAGAGAGAGAGAGAGAGAGAAAGAGTGAAAGGGGGAGACAGGGGGAGAGAGGAAAGAGAAAGAGGGGGAGAAAGAGAAGAATAGGAGAGATGGCAGTTAGGTATGGTCAAAGTCACATAATGTATAATGTGAATGTATATTTACTGTAGAGTGCAAGCAGAGACTCCGGCAGGACTAACTATGACAGCATAACTAAAAGGGAGAGCCAGAAGGAAACACAAACATGAGGGCTCCCTGAGATGTAAAGCAAACAATCACCTCACCGTCAACAAACCTGAGTGATCAAATGAGAGTGAGGAAGACAGCATCTAAACATACCAGTTCACCATAATACTCTATGTCCATGAGTCCCCCAGATCTGCTCCTTTACCTAAGGCAAATCTATTTATAAAAATGCTTGACTAAATAAATAGGTTTAAAGCCTAGACTTAAACACTGAGACTGTGTCTGAGTCCCGAACACTATTTGGAAGACTATTCCATAATTTTGGGGCTTTGTAAGAAAAAGCTCAGCCCCCAGCTGTCGTTTCATAATACGCGGTACTGACAAGCAGCCTGCATCCTTTGATCGAAGTAGGCGTGGCGGATCGTAAGACACTAGCAGTTCGCTCAGATACTGCGGCGCAAGACCATTTAATGCTTTATATGTCAAGAGTAGTATTTTAAAATCAATGCGAAATTTCACAGGGAGCCAATGAAGTGAAGATAAGATAGGGGTGATGTGCTCATATCTTCTGGTTCTAGTGAGGACTCTCGCTGCTGTATTCTGGACTAGCTGAAGCTTGTTTATGCACCTAGCTGAACAACCAAACAGTAAGGCATTACAATAGTCCAACCTAGAGGTGATAAAAGAATGAACTAGTTTTTCTGCATCGTTTAGCGACAATATATTTCTTATCTTGGCAATATTTCTGAGGTGAAAGAATGCTATCCTGGTAATATTATCTACATGAGCTTCAAATGAAAGGCTGGAATCTATAATCACGCTGAGGTCTTTTACTGTTGCACTTAATGGAACAGAAAGGCCATCTAAAGTTACGGTGTGATCTAAAATTTTACTCCTAGCTGTATGCGGTCCTATGACTAGAACTTCTGTCTCATCCGGATTAAGCAGAAGGAAGTTAACTAGCATCCAATTTCTTTTGTCCTGCACACATTGCTCAACTTTAGTAAGCTGGTTTTTCTCATCAGGTTTTGCTGAGACATATAACTGTGTGTCGTCAGCAGAACAATGAAAACTAATACCATGCGTACGGATTATCTTGCTCAGAGGAAGCATGTAAAGGGAAAAAAGCAGTGGGCCTAAAACTGAACCCTGCGGAACGCCAAACTCCACTGGAGAACATGCAGAATAATCACCATTTAAGTCTACATACTGATAACGATCGGTCAAATAGGATCTGAGCCAGGAGAGGGCTGTACCCTTAATTCCTACTACATTTTCTAATCTGTGAAGAAGAATAGCATGATCAATGGTGTCAAAAGCTGCACTGAGGTCGAGTAATACAAGCATAGTTACACAACCCTGATCAGAGGTTAATAGGAGGTCATTTACTAATTCAACGAGTGCTGTTTCTGTGCTGTGATGAGGCCTAAATCCTGACTGATACAGATCATGAATGCTATTTCTATGTAGATATGAGCATAGCTGCTCCGCTACTATCTTTTCCAGAATCTTAGAGATAAAGGGGAGGTTTGATATTGGCCTGTAATTGGACAGCTGACAGGGGTTGAGGTCAGGTTTCTTAATTATTGGTTTGATAACTGCTAATTTAAAAGATTTTGGAACATAACCAATGCTGAGTGAGGAATTAATTATTCTCAACAGCGGTTCTGTTATTACTGGTACTATCTGTTTAAGAAAATGTGTCGTTATAGGATCTAATATACAGGTTGATGAATTTGCAGAAGAGATGAGTGAAATTATTTCATTCTCTTCAAGGGGAGTAAAGTATTCTAGGTTCCGATCTGACATGGCTAGGTTAACATCTGCATCAGTTACATTGTTCGGTTTCAAAGCCTCAATTTTATTATTAAAAAAGGTCATGAAGTCCTCACTATTGCATGATGTTGTTGTGGAGATTTCTGTAGTGGTCTTATTTCTGGTTTATTTGGCTACGGTATTAAATAAAAATCTAGGATTATTTTTATTTTCTTCTATAAGAGTGGAGAGATATGTTGATCTAGCTACACTAAGAGCTTTCCTATAGTTCAGGATGCTCTCTTTCCATGCTATTTGAAATACTAACAATTTAGTTTGACGCCATTTACGCTCTAATTTCCGAGCGGTCTGTTTTAAAGTGCGCGTGTGATCGTTATACCAGGGAGCGTGTTTCTTATCTCTAATAATTTTTCTTTTAGCTGGAGCTACATTATCTAAGGTACAACGAAATGTCGACTCTAAATATTCCGTCGCCTTATCGAGTTCTGTGGGGTCAGACGGTGATCTAATCGAAGTTGGTAACTCTGGGAGATTACTGAAAAACTCTGTATGGTAGTTGATGTGAATGTACGTTTAATACGGTAGCGCAGTGCTGTGCGTACATTATCACTGTGACAGTGGAATTGTGAATAAATTTCTTATACTTAATCCGAAGAATATTATTAAATCTAAAGTGTGACCTGCTTTATGAGTGGGTCCTACTACACACTGATTTACTCCTACTGAGTCCAGTATGGACATAAATACTGTTCTCAGAGGGTCTTCTGGATTCTCAAAATGAATATTAAAATCTCTAGCAATCAACACTTTGTCTACAGAAACGACTAGGTTTGAGAGGAAATCTGCAAATTCACTAAGAAATTCAGAATACGGCCCTGGAGGTCTGTAAATTATAATTAGTGGAATCGACTGAGCTGACTTAATATACTTAAATATACTTATCCTCGAGACGTGCATTGTTAATGGCTACATCTGTAGGTGATCCACAAACTGTGGGCACAGGTGAATTTGGCATGGTTCCACTTGTGGGCTGGCATGAGTCAGGCAGCGGGGGTATGTTGTAAGGGGAGCATATGTGAATGGTGAGCAGCAGCTTCAGTAGGCCATATGTAAACCTTTACACAGGTGGCATATTATCCAAGCTTATGGTTGAATGTTTTTGTGTTTGAGATTTTGCTGTTTGAGAGAGATCAAGAGAATCCTGATTCTTGCTTTGTTGCTTGCCACAGACATTGCATACCAATGGTCTTCCCAATGCACCTCCAACTTATACAGATGTCGCCGTTAAGTGTTTTCCCGCGAGAGGCCACAATGTAGCGCGCGGCGTGCCGCGACTTGCCGGAGGCAACATTCAGGAATTTAAAATAAATGTGTTGTGCTTCACTGAATATCCGCCAGATGGCGCATGGAAGGACTTTATCTAAAAGCCGGACCAAATACAAATGAATTGTGTATAAGGTTAACCGTTAACCTAAAACAATATTGTTTCCAATGCTGTAGCAAACATGAATTTTATTTTGTTTTACAACAGATATTTCATAATGAACGTGTGTATATGTGCTTCATGTTATTTTCATAATGAATAAATGAGATGCCCATAGTGTTAACTATGCGAATGTCCTGATTCGTGAATATGCCAACATGTCTTATTTATAACGTAAAAATGAGTCAACATCATCAGAAGACATGAATTTACAATGTGTATGTGCTTGTATGTGCATATATTACATACGTATGTGTTTGTGTGCGTGTCTCATATGTAACATTCATATAAAATGCAATTCGTGATAAGTGTACAGTGGTGTGAAAAACTATTTGCCCCTTCCTGATTTCTTATTCTTTTGCATGTTTGTCACACTTAAATGTTTCTGCTCATCAAAAACCGTTAACTATTAGTCAAAGATAACATAATTGAACACAAAATGCAGTTTTTAAATGAAGCTTTAGGTTATTAAGGGAGAAAAAAAACTCCAAATCTACATGGGCCCGTGTGAAAAAGTGATTGCCCCCCTTGTTAAAAAATAACTTAACTGTGGTTTATCACACCTGATTTCAATTTCTATTGTCACCCCCAGGCCTGATTACTGCCACACCTGTTTCAATCAAGAAACCACTTAAATAGGAGCTACCTGACACAGAGAAGTAGACCAAAAGCACCTCAAAAGCTAGACATCATGCCAAGATCCAAAGAAATTCAGGAACAAATGAGAACAAAAGTAATTGAGATCTATCAGTCTGGTAAAGGTTATAAAGCCATTTCTAAAGCTTTGGGACTCCAGCGAACCACAGTGAGAGCCATTATCCACAAATGGCAAAAACATGGAACAGTGGTGAACCTTCCCAGGAGTGGCCGGCCGACCAAAATTACCCCAAGAGCGCAGAGACAACTCATCCGAGAGGCCACAAAAGACCCCAGGACAACATCTAAAGAACTGCAGGCCTCACTTGCCTCAATTAAGGTCAGTGTTCACGACTCCACCATAAGAAAGTGACTGGGAAAAAACAGGCATGCAGATTTCCAAGGCGCAAACCACTTTTAAGCAAAAAGAACATTAAGGCTCGTCTCAATTTTGCTAAAAAAACATCTCAATGATTGCCAAGACTTTTGGGAAAATACCTTGTGGACCGACGAGACAAAAGTTGAACTTTTTGGAAGGTGCGTGTCCCGTTACATCTGGCGTAAAAGTAACACAGCATTTCAGAAAAAGAACATCATACCAACAGTAAAATATGGTGGTGGTAGTGTGATGGTCTGGGGTTGTTTTGCTGCTTCACGACCTGGAAGGCTTGCTGTGATAGATGGAACCATGAATTCTACTGTCTAACAAAAAATCCTGAAGGAGAATGTCCGGCCATCTGTTCGCCAACTCAAGCTGAAGCGATCTTGAGTGCTGCAGCCGGACAATGACCCAACACACACCAGCAAATCCACCTCTGAATGGCTGAAGAAAAACAAAATGAAGACTTTGGAGTGGCCTAGTCAAAGTCCTGACCTGAATCCTATTGAGATGTTGTGGCATGACCTTAAAAAGGCGGTTCATGCTAGAAAACCCTCAAATAAAGCTGAATTACAACAATTCTGCAAAGATGAGTGGGCCAAAATTCCTCCAGAGCGCTGTAAAAGACTCGTTGCAAGTTATCGCAAACGCTTGATTGCAGCTATTGCTGCTAAGGGTGGCCCAATCAGTTATTAGGTTCAGGGGGCAATTACTTTTTCACACAGGGCCATGTAGGTTTGGATTTTTTTCTCCCTAAATAATAAAACCTCTCATTTAAAAACTGCATTTTGTGTTTACTTGTGTTATCTTTGACTAATAGTTAAATGTGTTTGATGATCAGAAACATTTTGTGTGACAAACATGCAAAAGAATAAGAAATCAGGAGGGGGGCAAATAGTTTTTCACACCACTGTATATGTATATATATATATATATATATATATATATATATATATATATATATATATATGAGAGAGAGAGGTGTTTTGCTGGCGAAAAACATTTTAGGCAGAGACGTCTACTCGGCCTTGTTAATTGTTTTTAAAACCCCCAATTCTACGAATTCCCCATTCAGCGAAATCATGAATGAAACGTGAGAAGAGGCATTACAGTGGGGGTTCTGTGGGTCTCCAAACTCATATGGCTACGTGTCAGCCGATAACTGCTCCTTTGATCTGCTGGTTACAGCGGGGTGCCGACTGCTGCTGAGCGTATAGTAGCCTGTACAAGCCAAGCTCTTCCCCAAAAAATAATGTGAATGTCTGCAACAATCACTAACCATTAAAATGTTTTTTTTCTTTGTAATTAAACACGAATATATATATTATATTTTCTTTACACATAATATTTTCATTATATATACACGGGCATCGCTAGGCCATTTTTAGGGGGGCTTTAGCCCATCGTCCCCTTTATATTTATTTAAAGTATTTTTCATATTTTTTTATGTCTGCCAGTTTCCAACAAAAAGCAGCAGTATTGTCAAAGAATTAACAGATAAATATTTAATATTATTGGCACCCACACAGTTTATTCCATTGTCCAGCCTCATAGGTGTGTTGTTTATATTGCTAATCAATGTAAGTTTAAAGTTATATGCTGTTTTCTGGTTACATTTTTCTGATTGTAGCTGTACATAGAAAAAAGTTTATACGGTAAACACACACATATATTAATTAAATTCTTAAATCATCATGTTCACCCATGCACTGAAAAAAAGAACTTGTAAGATTTACTTGATAAAATCCTCTTAACATCTATTTGCACACATAGATTTTAAGTAAATTTTATTGCTCCAATATTAAGTAAAACTCACACATAATTGTCAGGTAAAATCTACTTAATTAAATTAACAATCAAAGAAATCAAGTAAAAGTTACATAATTATATTTAATGCACAAATTAGATTTATTTAAAATAATCAAGTAAAGGTAATTCATTCCCAGATAGCGCACACGTCGCAGAGATAATGCTCCCTAATGCATGTTACAATGACCAAATATGATAAATAAATAAACCACACTCTCAGCTAATAATAAAACAGATTAGTTTATTTTTTATAAAAAATACATTTAATAACAAGCAAACATTTGATTAATTTATACAAAAACGAGAAAACGAGATAACAGTAACTTACAAATGAGGTCTCAATTTGAAAAGATGTACAAAACAAAACACCACAAATAAGTATTAATCATAGAAACAAAATTAAACACCAACAGAAACGTTTTGTACTTTATGATTTTTAAATATGACCGTTAGATACGTTGGTCAGGAAATTCCTGAAGTCAGATGCAGACAAACTGCTGTGAAAAAATACAGAGATAGATATTCAATTAAAATTCATGATACTTAATTTAGCAAATGAACAATATTTATACTTTGTTCCTCTCGCTTCACAACTCATGAGAACAGACCGAAACCAGAACCGAACCGGAGATTAAGGAAAAAGTGAGAAGCAAGAATCATGTGTGGAAAGATTAAGCATGCAAGGTCACAGAATGACTCTACTTCTTTTTCTTGTCTACAATGCGATTTAGACAAATTAGAGCTGCTGTCAATACTGTATGAACATATGTACAGGTTCTTTACAGTTGAAATTTAACTTGTAACTTATTAATAAAATTCGGATTCAGAAAAAAACGTTTATTGCTAGTGCTCTTTTACCATTTAATGCTTTAACACACACGACTCAGTTTGTTCAGAAATGGCATCTCACTGGCGAGCCTTTCTCTGAACACGCCATTTTCACGAAGGGTGGGGGTAAGAAACACACATCTCGGTATATTAATCCGCGCGCTCGGGTTCGTTATTTATTTATTTATTTATTTATTTACCACAGGACCCCTGGGGGGCTCCGTAGTTTCAGGATTTTACACGAAAACGGTGTTTTGTGAATATCCACACTATTAAAAACTGAAATATTGCTAATTGTACATCCTGAGATTAAGATGAACATTAATTGGGAGTCATGAAAGCGAGAATCACATCCAGAACAGAAAGCTAAACTTACCTCGAACACGACCAGCTCCAGCCACGCCGTGTAGTACCTCCGTGATGATCCACAACCGACTGATCCACAGCGCGGGCACAGCGTCTCCAAACACGCATGCGCGATTTAATTTGGACACATTTTCGGCTTCAGTAGACACACAATACTTCAGACTGAAACACGACTTCCCCCTACAGGTAATGAAGGGCATGTTCACAGCTTCCCGCACGCAGCCCCGCAAAGCCGCGGCAAGTCATGGGATCCCTTTTCTTGAAACGTGCATTTTTAATGGTGACATCTGTATGTGATATTTCAAATGTAAAACATTATCCTCCTAGGGCTTAGTGGCCACATACGTGGACAGCACATTTTAGCTCTTATGTCCACAATTATGTTCACTGCTGAATTGCTGGTGTTATGGACATGTATGGGGGTACTTTCACTGCCACCTGGTTGTGTCAGAAGTTTATAACACACTATGGTCAAAATTCAAAATGGCGGTGAACACAAGGGAAGACTAAAGTGGTATGGCCATACACAAACGTCGACCAGATAAGAAGTGCTGTCATATTTCATGACTTATTCCGATTTAGATAGTTATAAAAGCCTTGTATCTTTGTCATGACATGCAAATTTGAAAAAAAGGGTAAAACTAGCATCTTTGTAGGTCTCTAAACAATGGCGTACACATATGTGTACTTATGGACTGAAGCTCCTCGAAACAGCTAATATGCTAGTAAACATGCACACGTAAAATGGGGAAAAAGCTAGCTCTGATGCAGCTAAAAAAAGCTGTACATGGTCCCAATAAAATAAATAACAATTAAATCACTAAATACATACATACATACATACATACTTAACCCTTTCATGCATGAATTATGAGAACCTCAGTCAAGATTTTTATTCCTCTTTAGGCTTACAAATAAAACGCAACTGAATTCTTTTTCATAAACCTATTTTTCATGGAGTTACAAATATGTCTACTCAGTTGGACACCATGCGTTTGAACTCAAAGTTACAGTAATTAGGGCTCAAGCACTACAGGGTGCACAGGACCCTCTTGTTTTCCTAAGTATTTTTTTGCCTCGCTATTGGGCTTTTTTGTGGTTTTAACATGCTAGAAAATGTGCAGACAGTTTGGAATCTGCTGCCATTAGAATGGCTGAGATGCGCGCATTTGCTGCATAGCTCATACACACTTGCACGTATGCACCCGAAACTCTGTACACATTTATGGTAGAGCTCATTGAGCCGAACAACTTTTGTGCTGCATGTCTTGGGCTCAACTCAACAGGAAGTCAGTTATTTTAGGTTGTTCACAAAAACGCACCCAATGGATTTTGATATACTCCTCCTGGAGAATTTATATGATCGGCACTTAAACCGGGCCAATGTGATCTAAAACATTGAGGATGCAGAATTGTAGAGGGATTTTTGATATCTCAAATGAGTCAGCCGTAACATTATATTCAGTGACACATTTAGTGACATTACGTTCAGTGACATCACATTGAGTAACATCATACTGTTACACATGCATTCTACACATGTACACATCACAAATGTTAACACATACACACACACACACAAACACACTATAACACACTCAACATATTTAGGGCCCAAACTGACATCAGCCCTATATAGTGTTGACGTGTGCAAGTTGTGTGGTGCACCTGGGCGGCAATGGCTTTTTGTAACTCTTAACCCAAAGAACACACAGTTTGTGCAGTGTGTCCGGGTGGCAATGGTGGAGAGTGCTTGGGCACGTCATCATTGCTTGCAACTATATTAGTATGAATTGCAGTTAAAATAGCCAGTGATGCATGGCGTCCAATATAGTGGACATGGAATTAATTGCAAATTTCTCCATACACAAAATAAATGTTTTAAAATTTTAACAAGTATATTAATCTTTAGATATTACTTGATGCTAGCATATTATTTTTTTTATCCGGAAGGGGTATCCTGCTATAGAAGGATTTACAAGATACTCCTGGCATGTTCTGCATTTCTGACTTCTGGTGGCCATCTTGGATTTGGGTTAGAAAAAAATTCTTTTACCATGACTGGCCAATAGGTGGCAGTGTATGGGATGATACACAAGCATCCACTGTCACAGCCTTTGTGTTCAAGGCAGAAATAAAGAGTTTTTCATTCTATTACTCAAAGGTGACTTTATTGTGTTTTATGGAAATTCGGACCATGAATCCACATATGTGGACATCAATTTTCTCTAAACGTACATCATATCAAAAGATGATACTTAGGTTTTATTCTAATTAGGTTCCAATAATCCCAAATAGCAAAGAGAATTAAAAAATGCATGTTAAAAAAAACAGTTGGGGCCTTAAGAGGGTATGTGTTTGGTCTGAATAGTCTTTCTCACAAGTGAGAAATTGATATTAAGAGATTTGTGATTTGGAAATTTGAGCTTATCTAGACCCAAGTGGAAAGTGTGCTGAAAGTGTGGGCTGTCTAACAGGTCAGTGGCATCCAGGATAACTAGGAAAACCAACAAGGAAACCATTCAATTCTTCTTACTTGGTGGCAGAACTGCATCCTTTTTTTTTGTGTTAACTTCTCAAGGAGAGCAGGTGATTATTCTCTGCCAGCCACATCTGTTTTCTCTACCCTGGCCCCACGTGGCATTTTCCTTTCCACAGCAAAGGAGTGTTGAACTAGCATTGTATGTTTAGCACTACAGTAGCTGCTGAGTGAAAAGCATGAATTGCCTTAGGCATGTAGCCTGTAGTCCCACTGCTATACTATAGTGTAGTACTGTACACTGCCTCAACTTCAATCTCACAGTGCCCAAAATGCAATCTCCTAGAGAGGTCATCTTCATTTCTGTGCTGTGTTCTGGCCATAGTGCTAGACCTGAAATATGACCCAGTGTGTGATTAACTGGTATCCTTACAGTAGTCCTCACCAGAGTGTGGTTCATGTTGAGAGTGAAGTGATGCCCAATCAGGTAATACTTATAAGTAATATACAGTAGTTCTTTTTCATGTCAAGGGCCTCTCACTCTGCTGATGCACACATGGTTTTGGAGGAATCAGTGTATAAAAGGAAATGGAGGATTTAATTTAGTATTTCTCAAACCAGGGTGGATTTGGGGGACTAGCTGCAAGCACTAAGACAGCATATACTAACTTCATCCACTTTTTAAAACAGGTTAATATGGTAAAACGGAGATACTGTAAGAGATCATACTGGTCTTACTTTCTCAGTTATGGTGTAGGGGCCTTGTCAGCAGCCCAGAAATTTGCAGTTAGCAATGGAGAGGAGCAGCCGGTTCCTAAGCTTGAATTCACAAGGCTGGGCTGGTCTGTTGTAGGTACATGTTTGGGCTGCCTGTGCTCTCTCCATGTTCTGGTGGATGCTGGAAGGAACTTTATCAACCTTGGGTTGCATGTCCAGTTAACAGACCTCCAATGACCAGAATAGAGATGGCTGCTCCACCCAGGCCTCCTTCACCACACTAAGCAGTTCTTTGGGCTGCCGACCAAATAGGAGCTTGAAGGACAAAAGATCTGGTGGATGCTTGGGGTGTTTCACATATGGTAAGGAGAAAGTAGGGAAGCACATTGTAGCATGCACGCCCTGGTCTGATTGAATGACCCCACCATGTTGGAGTGTGGTAACACAACACCCTGATCTGGTTGACCTGCAACAGCTGACAAAGATCCATATTAGGCTTGAAAACAAAGGGTGTTTCCTGAGATACATTTAAAAATAATGCAAAAAGTGCAGTCTAGGTGACCAAGAACCTTATGGTGATTTTGTAAGAGCTCCGGTGTTTCTCTGTGGAGAGAGGAGAGCCTTCCAGATAAGCAACCATCTCTGCAGCACTCCACCAATCAGGTTTGCATGGTAGAGTGGCAATACAGAATTGACTGCTCAGTAAAAGGCACATGAGGTGCCCGGAGTTTGCCAAAAGGCACCTGAAGGACATTCAGACCATAAGTTCTCTCAGACCAAACATTTTTTTAAAATACCTTAGGCACCAAATACAGCCTGAAGTCTTTCTGAGTATAATGCTACAAGATTCTTTTTTCTTCTGGAAGGTTCTCCTCTCTCCACAGAGAAACACTGGAGCTCTTTTAGACTAACCATCAGGTTTTTGGTCATCTACCTGATTAACACCCTTTTCCCCCCGATCGCTCACTTTGGCCAGACAGCCCGCTCTAGGAAGAGTCCTGGAGGTTCATAACTTCTTCCATTTATGGATGATAGAGGCCACTGTGCTCATCTGGTCCTTCAATGCTGCAGAAACTTTTCTGTACCCTTCTCCAGATCTGTGCCTGAATACAACCCCGTCTCGGAGGTCTACAAACAATTCCTTGGACTTCGTGGCTTGGTTTGTGTTCGATATCCTACTGACCAAAGGAAAGCACAAAAACCTACATAGTAGTTAGGATTATTTAATAATGTATGATTTACTAAATAGCTATTTAATCCCATTAATGAAGCACATTATATTTTAGCAATGAGATGTACAGTACTATGTAAAAATTTAAACTGCACAGTATTTGTTTTCTGCTAATGTCTTCAACTAAGCCAATACATAGACATAGACATTTTATATCTAAGATATTCTATATCAAATTGATATAGTGCCACTTTTAATTTGACTAAATTGGGCCACTTTTAATTTAATTGATATTTTAATTTAATCTGCTGACAGGTGGAAGTAACACTAATGCTAGAAAATTCCCCAGATCCCCAAAAATCACACTTGTGGTCTGTCATAAACTGTGGCTGGTCAATGAATAATTCTTTTGATTCATAAGGTGAGACTTTACTTTCTGAATTCTGGATTTAACACATAACAAGACAAACAAACAAACAAACAAAAGGTCAAATCTAGTAGCTGTAATGGAATGTTGTCTTGTTTCTTTTAGGAAAAGATTAATTCCTCTATAACCTTTTCCTTGAATCTTTTTAAGAAACAACTTTTCCTAAGATTGTTAATTATTTTTTTCTTGAGTTTTACATAAAAACTAGCATCATGCTCAATTGCCATTGAAATTGATTTACAATCATGTGAATTCAATTCGTCCTCCAGTATGACAATTTTTTTTTCTCTTTTTATTTTGGATCCAGAGTCTTTCTAGTCCATAATGATATGGCAATTTCTATGAAGACATTTTGATCAACCAGGCCCACACCACAGGAAAAGTTATCTTCTGGAATTGTGGACTTATAGCGATGATGGCAGGAATGTCGACATTACCCCAGCTCATTGCAAGACACCACATATTCATACATTCACATATTAGGTAATTTGGAGTAGCCACTCCGCCTAATGATATGCTTTATGAGTTGGAATGGAAACTACATAAACATTGAATCAGCAAAACATTTTCCAAACAGAAAACCCTTGAGCTACCTGTTTGATGCTACATGTATATTCCAACATCATGTCTATGACATGACATTGCTACATCTAATTTCCTCCTTGAACAAGTCCAGGTAGCCTATGCATTGTTGCTGCAACTGTTCACAAAAATGCCTTAAATAGATAACAGATGAGTATCTGCTCTAAAAACAAATTATGACTGAAGTTTAACCACAGGTAACATTCAAGTTGTTAGCAAGCACTGAACAGTTCAATTGTGTGGTAAAGGGGCATAATGGATATTTAGCCTGTTGGGATATGATTACAAACTGAATTCATTAGGCTTATGTCTCTCTATCTATGACTTTTAGGTTTCTAACTACATCTTCAATTAGCCTGACTTTTTACCACCATAGTTGTTATCCATCATAAAATTTACTGTAAAATACTAACTGCCAAATAATGTTTAGCATTTCAAGTATGCAATACAAGCACTTCTCATAAATATAGTTTCAAAAGGACATAAATGTACACAGAATAATTGCTGAGCGAGGGCGTCAGAGTGACATCAGATCACGGAAGAGAGAGAATAACTAATCATTTTGAGAAGACTGAATGGAAATTTGGTGAGTCACAGCAAATTAAATAAAGCTGTCCTTATCCCACACAGCGCAGCCTACTGTAGACTTTCAACTCTGCTGTAATGTCTATTTTTTTATTATAAGGGGTCCAGGATGCAGGTTTCAGGATGCTGTAACAACACTGAGAGGCACAATTATTAAGCATGGATGTAAAACATGCCTTTGGTACATCTTTCACCCACACATATGCAGAAAAATAAGAGCTGTTAAAATGGCCACCTACAGCGCTGAACTGATCTCATTTTGTACTTTGCCATCTCCTGCCTGCCTCAAGCGCTCTTCATCACTACCTCGTTTGCTCTCTGTCACTCTTCATCACTCTTGTTTCACCTCTTCCACCCACCTCATCCTCCCTCACATGCTCACTCTCTCACACACAATCCTCTTAGCTGAGACTGATTCCTCAGGCTTATGGGCAGCCAGGTGTACACTGCTCTCAGTTAAACTCTTGCGCGCATGCACGCACGCACGCGCACACACACACACACACACACACACACACACACACACACACACACACACACACACACACACACATTCTCACAATTGCTGTCCATAGACCACAGACCATTAAGGGAACCAAATGAATACTACTGGTTAGGTCTCGCTTTTGTGGAGCAGGTAATGCTTAAAGTTTGTGCATTTATAGGGCCTGCATTTCACATATTTTAAATTCAGGGGACTAGATAATAACAAAGTAGTAAAGAAATGCAGGATAACTAAAAGGAAAGTGTAGGAGGTGTGTGTGACAGATTGTTCAATCCCACTCATGACAGCTCCAACAGGAATTCCTCCATATTTTTATTGTCCTTTAAAGCTGAATGAAACTTCTGAATTCTGTCATAACTAGTGCTGCGTAAACACATGAACATACACACACACATTGGCAATTTTTGGACACTGAATCCCAGACATATTCTTGGACATTACTGAGAGTTTCAGCTCCCTTGTCATTATCAGCCTCAAAAAGCCTCCCATAAATGCCCTTACAAATCTGTCTCACTTTAACTGTGTGTGTAACAGTTAACATCATTTTTATTATGCCATCAATGTATTATGATATAATGCATTGCTTGACCCTAATAGTTTCATTTTTGAGCTATACAGGCCCTTCTCAAAAAATGTGCATATTGTGATAAAGTTCATTATTTTCTGTAATGTACTGATAAACATTAGACTTTCATATATTTTAGATTCATTACACACAACTGAAGTAGTTGAAGCCTTTTATTGTTTTAATATTGATGATTGTGGCATATAGCTCATGAAAACCCAAAATTCCTATCTAAAAAAAATAGCATATTTCATCCGACCAATAAAGGAAAAGTGTTTTGAATACAAAAAAAGTCGACCTTCAAATAATTATGTTCAGTTATGCACTCAATACTTGGTTGGGAATCCTTTTGCAGATTCGTGTGTATCTCAACTTTCTCTTCACAATATCCCACAGATTCTCTATGAGGTTCAGGTCAGGAGAGTTGGCAGGCCAATTGAGCACAGTAATACCATGGTCAGTAAACCATTTACCAGTGGTTTTGGCACTGTGAGCAGGTGACGGGTCGTGCTGAAAAATGAAATCTTCACCTCCATAAAGCTTTTCAGCAGATGGAAGCATGAAGTGCTCCAAAATCTCCTGATAGCTAGCTGCCTTGACCCTGCCCTTGATAAAACACAGTGGACCAACACCAGCAGCTGACATGGCACCCCAGACCATCACTGACTGTGGGTACTTGACACTGGACTTCAGGCATTTTGGCATTTCCCTCTCCCCAGTCTTCCTCCAGACTCTGACACCTTGATTTCCGAATGACATGCAAAATTTGCAACCTGTAGCCCATTTCCTGCACACGCCTGTACACGGTGGCTCTGGATGTTTCTACTCCAGACTCAGTCCACTGCTTCCGCAGGTCCCCCAAGGTCTGGAATCGGTCCTTCTCCACAATCTTCCTCAGGGCCCGGTCACCTCTTCTCGTTGTGCAGTGTTTTCTGCCACACTTTTTCCTTCCCACAGACTTCCCACTGAGGTGCCTTGATACAGCACTCTGGGAACAGCCTATTCGTTCAGAAATTTCTTTCTGTGTCTTACCCTCTTGCTTAAGGGTGTCAATGATGGCCTTCTGGACAGCAGTCAGGTCGGCAGTCTTACCCATGATTGCGGTTTTGAGTAATGAACCAGGCTGGGAGTTTTTAAAAGCCTCAGGAATCTTTTGCAGGTGTTTAGAGATAATTAGTTGATTCAGATGATTAGGTTAATAGCTCGTTTAGAGAATCTTTTCATGATATGCTAATTTTTTGAGACAGGGATTTTGGGTTTTCATGAGCTGTATGCCACAGTCATCAATATTAAAACAATAAAAGGCTTGAACTACTTCAGTTGTATGTACCTGGAAAAGTAGAGCTATACATGCTTCTTTACAACAGATTACAAAATGCTGATTTTTAAAAAAGAATTCTCACTTTATAAGCATGCAAGCAGCCAGATTAACTCTATGTGGTATTTCTAACAATAAACTTGTCTATTACTGATAAACTTGTGTTTGCTTACAGTGCTAAAACTCATCCCTGCTCTTACAATATAATATTTAATTTCTCTTATTCTTCATATTTTGTGTCAGGTCTAGTTCTATACATTGAAAAAGGAGCAGTCAAATATAACAAATGAACATTAATGCACCCTGAGGGTCTCTTATGTACAATTAGTTTGAGAGGTATCATCATTAAAATACAATGACAAAGGAGTTATTGCATGAAAATGTAACAATGATTTTTAAAGCTATAGCTAATATAGCTATTGTAACCTATGGCTACATTAATAGCCACAGTATTAAATTCAGGTTTTTTTTTATTATTATAATTTTTGTCTCTCACAATGGTTTCTTTTATCTGATTCTAATGTAAACACATCTGTCCTCTGAAAAGGCATGTGTGTGTGTGCATATAGATACATCTTAGTTAAGCTGTCTGGGTTAAAACATGTCATATTTGTGTGACTACTTGTTAATTTCAGACAAGTTGGGGGGGGGGGGGGGGGGGACGTTAAACAATGGTATTGGAAAAGACAGACTAGTCATTTGTTCCTCTGGGGATGGGTGAGCCTTGATCCTTGCCCATGATTGTATCACCAGTTTAATAGTACAGTGGAATCTTGCAATGATAATGATATTTCAAGACACTCCAAACCAAAGTTCCCATAAGAAATAATGGAAACTCAAATTATTCGTTCCACAGCCCCAAAATATGAATACATAAAAATAATTAACACAAAACATAAAGTAAAAATTTTTTTTGCACTTTAATAATAATTCATAATTAACCTGCACTTTACCTTAAAAAAAGTGAAAGTAAAAATAAACTCCGACAGATAAGTATTTCCGTGTGTGTGTGTGTGCAGAGCAGTGTTTCTGTGTAGAGTAGAGCAGAGAGAAAGAGTATGTGTGTGTGTCACACAAACACAAAGAGCATACAGAGAGAGAAAATGGATTTTTAACCTCTCTAATGAGACTTGCTTTTGCTTTATTCATCACGCATGCTGTATACACATGCATACAGACACAAAATAAAATATGTTTTATGCACACACACGTGATCATAGTGTTAAAGTAAACAGTACACGCGTGCATCAATGTTGATTATACCAGTAAGAGACGTGCACTTAGACCCAGCAGGGGAGACGATTACCCACAATTTCACAGTACAAAAGAGTACTCAGTACTCGTAAACCAAGACTTGTTAATTTTCCAAGTCAAAATCAATAAAAAAATTACCGCAAACCGCGTTACTCGCAATCCAAGGTTTCACTGTATATGCTTGATAACCAATATTAATGTGTGAATGTTATGTTCTGTTAATGTTATGGCTGAGTGGGGAATACAGTGGTGTGAAAAACTATTTGCCCCCTTCCTGATTTCTTATTCTTTTGCATGTTTGTCACACTTAAATGTTTCTGCTCATCAAAAACCGTTAACTATTAGTCAAAGATAACATAATTGAACACAAAATGCAGTTTTTAAATGAAGGTTTACATTATTAAGGGAGAAAAAAAACTCCAAATCTACATGGCCTTGTGTGAAAAAGTGATTGCCCCCCTTGTTAAAAAATAACTTAACTGTGGTTTATCACACCTGAGTTCAATTTCTGTAGTCACCCCCAGGCCTGATTACTGCCACACCTGTTTCAATCAAGAAATCACTTAAATAGGAGCTACCTGACACAGAGAAGTAGACCAAAAGCACCTCAAAAGCTAGACATCATGCCAAGATCCAAAGAAATTCAGGAACAAATGAGAACAAAAGTAATTGAGATCTATCAGCCTGGTAAAGGTTATAAAGCCATTTCTAAAGCTTTGGGACTCCAGCGAACCACAGTGAGAGCCATTATCCACAAATAGCAAAAACATGGAACAGTGGTGAACCTTCCCAGGAGTGGCCAGCCGACCAAAATTACCCAAAGAGCGCAGAGACAACTCATCCGAGAGGCCACAAAAGACCCCAGGACAACATCTAAAGAACTGCAGGCCTCACTTGCCTCAATTAAGGTCAGTGTTCATGACTCCACCATAAGAAAGAGACTGGGCAAAAACGGCCTGCATGGCAGATTTCCAAGGCGCAAATCACTTTTAAGCAAAAAGAACATTAAGGCTCGTCTCAATTTTGCTAAAAAAACATCTCAATGATTGCCAAGACTTTTGGGAAAATACCTTGTGGACCGACGAGACAAAAGTTTAACTTTTTGGAAGGTGCGTGTCCCGTTACATCTGGCGTAAAAGTAACACAGCATTTCAGAAAAAGAACATCATACCAACAGTAAAATATGGTGGTGGTAGTGTGATGGTCTGGGGTTGTTTTGCTGCTTCACGACCTGGAAGGCTTGCTGTGATAGATGGAACCATGAATTCTACTGTCTAACAAAAAATCCTGAAGGAGAATGTCCGGCCATCTGTTCGCCAACTCAAGCTGAAGCGATCTTGAGTGCTGCAGCCGGACAATGACCCAACACACACCAGCAAATCCACCTCTGAATGGCTGAAGAAAAACAAAATGAAGACTTTGGAGTGGCCTAGTCAAAGTCCTGACCTGAATCCTATTGAGATGTTGTGGCATGACCTTAAAAAGGCGGTTCATGCTAGAAAACCCTCAAATAAAGCTGAATTACAACAATTCTGCAAAGATGAGTGGGCCAAAATTCCTCCAGAGCGCTGTAAAAGACTCGTTGCAAATTATCGCAAACGCAAAATTGCTGCTAAGGGTGGCCCAACCAGTTATTAGGTTCAGGGGGCAATTACTTTTTCACACAGGGCCAGGTAGGTTTGGATTTTTTTTCTCCCTAAATAATAAAACCCCTCATTTAAAAACTGCATTTTGTGTTTACTTGTGTTATCTTTGACTAATAGTTAAATGTGTTTGATGATCAGAAACATTTTGTGTGACAAACATGCAAAAGAATAAGAAATCAGGAGGGGGGGCAAATAGTTTTTCACACCACTGTATATACTGTATATACTAGGGATGTAACGGTATCAAAACTTCACGGTACGGTAATACCTCGGTATGAATGGCACGGTACGGTATTTATTAAATCATTTACAGGAAAAACAAAACTAATGAAGAGACTCGAAAAAAGTGCCAGAAGTGTTTATTAAACAGTATAGATGAACACTGAACATATCAATGGCATACAAATTAGCCATCTATCGGTAAACTTTGAAACAGACACTTAAATTTTTCAATTTTAATAACAAAAAATTATTAAACCATGTTAAAAAAAAGTTTCAATTTATTATTCTTGAAAATTCAGAAAAAATAAAAAAAGCAGCCTACTTATTGCAGCTGGCCCAAGTGCTGAATGAGTATTTGAAAACACTCATCTAATTCAGACAGAGACAGGTTATTTTTTTCTTTTCTTGTTTCTTTTTAGAGAGAAACCGAAATGACTCGATAAAACTATACAGTAGGTCTTCTGAGAAAAGTTTGCTCAGGCGAATGGAGCGAACGGGAGGTAGCGGGAACTACAATTCCCATCAGCCCAGGCGTGACCATCATCCTTTGCGGTTTGTTGTCGCTACAGATCCAGTAATGCGGAAATGGCGGGTGCTGCTATTAGCGGCGAAGGAAAAGAGATGGGAAGAGTAATTAATCATTACGGAGTAAGCGGGTTTTAAATCAGATGTGCGCATTACTGGATATGTAGCGACAACAGACTGCAAAGGATGATGGTCATGTCTGGGCTGATGGGAATTGTAGTTCCCGCCACCTCCCGTTTGCTCCATTTTCTCAGAAGACCTGTCGTTTTACCGTCATGCGACCATGGTATTTGTGTTATATGCGGTACGACGGTAGTTACAATACCGTTACATCCCTAATATATACTCAGCAAAAAAATAAACGTCTCCCTTTTTCAGGACTGTGTATTTCAACAATAATGTTGTACAAATCCAAATAGCTTTACAGATCTTCATTGTAAAGGGTTTAAACAATGTTTTCCATGCATGTTCAATTAACCATATTCAATTAATTAACATGAACCTGTGGAATGGTCGTTAAGACCAGCTTACAGAAAGGCATTTAAGGTCACAGTTCTAAAAACGCAGGACACTAAAGAGACTTGTCTACCGACTGTGAAAAACACCCAAAGAAAGATGCCCAGGGTCCACTCATCTGCGTGAACATGCATTAGGCATGCTGCAGGGAGGCATGTGGACTGCTGATGTGGCTAGGGCAATAAATTGCCATGTCCGCACTGTGAGACGCCAAAGACAGCACTACAAGGAGACAGGAAGGACAGTTGATTATCCTTGCAGTGGAAGACCACGTGTAACAACACCTGCACAGGATGGGTACATCCGAATATCACACCTGCGTGACAGGTACATGATGGCCACAACAACTGCCTGAGTCACACCAGGAACACACAATCCCTCCATCGGTGCTCAGACTGTCCGCAATAACTGACAAATCTGGTCCAGTCCATGAGGAGGAGATGCACTGCAGTACTTCAAGCACCTGGTGGCCACACCAGATACTGACTGGTACTTTTGATTTTGAGCCTCCCTTCATTCAGGGAAACATTGTGAAACATTTTTAGTTGATGTCTTATGGTGTTGACTCTTTTAGTGTTCATTCAAGTATTTACACATTAAGTTTACTGAAAGTAAAAACAGTTGAGGACGTTTCTTTTTTTGCTGAGTATATACTGTATATATATATATATATATATATATATATATATGTTTTGAAATGAATTTATAAATTAAAGATCTCACTATTGCAAATATGGAAAGTTTTTAGAGACAGGACATCTACTCTTTCAGCACACTTAGCAATAACACAAAAAAATGAAAAAAAAATTAAGCTGTAAGGTACCATTAACGTAATGGCACAGTTGCATGAACATAACAATGACACTGCAGGGGAATGAGCCAAAGATGTGCTCTAGTTCAATATTTACTCAGGAGAAACTGGAGAGGACACAAGTAGAAGGAGTAGGTAGTCGAATAAGAGAAAAAAGTTTGCTTCCTACCCAAGGGAAGAGAAAGGGAAAGGCAGGTAAGTGGACAGAGAGATGCAATGACCACATGTGGTAGAAGGAGAAACAACACAGTGCTTATTGTGACCACTTACTACTGTAAGACAGAAGCCTGGAGAAGAGTAAGTAAAAGAGAGGAGAGGTGCTGATGAAATTGGCTCAAGTCCTGCAGATGCTTTATGAGCCTGCTATAGATGAGACAGAGAGAGAGAGAGAGAGTGGAAACCAGATTATGCATCCTGCCCAAAGGCTTGCTCTTATTACATTTCCAGCTGGCCAAAAGCAGACCCCAGCACAGAGGGACTCACAGGAAAAGATCGTAGCATATTAGTACATGTACACGCAGACACAGAGAAAGGAAGCGAGATGATATCTCGTCTATTCTACTGTATCCTTACTTTGTCAATGGTCTTTATATCTCATATTTCTTTTTGCATTGTTATATTTCTTTTTCTGCGTACACACACAAAAAAATTAAACTATTATATAAAAATATATATATATAAAGACCTGGCCACAGCAGGGTCTTTCTTTCTTCTGTTAATGTACATATAAAATTTCAGCTTGTGTCTAACACACATGGTGGAAAACAATCCTTACTAAATCTTCTCCATGATTCAAATGAATATTTATCACTTATCAATGAAGAGGGGAAAAAATATGGCACTTAAGCCTTGTGTGTTTTATAAATGGATATTATCTCATTTGGAGTACTGTCTTTGACACATACTAGCTGATAAAACCAACAATGTCAAAAACCATGATAATGACACAACAATGGCCGCAGGTTGTGTGAGGGGCAAGGGCAAAAAAGGACAATAAATAAATAGATTAATTGTCCATTTAGCACAGTGGTTCTCAACCTTTTTTTGCAGTGGGCCGCACTACAGTATGTCCAAGTTCAAGACTCACGGGCCGCATATTATTTACATATGACGTCATCAACGCTCAATAACCAGATATTATGCATCTAAAATTATTACAATTAGATGTATTATTATCATTAGAGAGTATAATTGTAACATCCGAGCCTCCGCAGCCCCGGAGATCCGGTTCTCCGGCTTACTGAGCCGTAGCTTTGTCTCCCCCTAGTGTGTCTTTGTATGTCTTTGTCTACCCTTAATGTGTAATCGGAAACACCTGTCTCTACCTCATGTGTCGCACTACTTAACCCAGCCGAACCCACACTACAATGTCTGGTCACCATTATGCCACAGCACTCGATAACCTGTCTGTTTCTGTGTCTCTCCCAAGGGCTAGCGGTATCTGCAGGCGAGGTACAGTGAAGCAGGACAGCTTCACTGTTCAGGACTCCTTCAGCCGAGGATCGGCTGACAGTCTCATGTTTATGTTTCGCGTTTAGAGAACGCTTCTACCTTCTTGTGTTTTCCGCCTGCAGACCGCGCTGGGAGAAACCACCAGTGGGGTGGCTCTAAGTTTGTGTTTAGTAGTGTTTTGGTTTGATTTAAGAGACTGTTAAGAACAAAAATAAAGACTGTGATTTCCTGCACCTGCAGTTGTGTTGTGTATTCCCCATACAGCAGCATGACAGATGACCAGACCGTATTCCAGACTGCAGCAGGAACGCCCCTGCCCGGTGACAACCCCCCAATAATGGATTACATCCGGAGACAGCAGGGACAAATGGACAGTTTGGCACGAGCGATAAATGACCTCGCTCACAGTGTCCGGGACATCGCGACCGGCCAGTCACCGTCTTCCCCGGCGCCGAGGCGCCCCCCCCGATCTCCACCGAGAGCGGCTCCTCCGGAGAGGTATGCTGGCGATCCAGAGGGCTGCCGAAAATTTCTCCTCGCCTGTGAGCTATACATGGCCAACTACCCGGATCTAGATGATCGTCAGAAGGTCAGTTTTGTTACCCAACAGCTCACAGGTGCGGCCATGGACTGGGCAACCGCTATGTGGTGCGCAGGCGGTCGGGACATAGTGGACTTCGCGCGATTCCGACGCGCGTTTCGATCAGTTTTTGACCACCCTGATCAGGGGCGCACAGGGGAGCAACAGTTGTTAAAGCTACGACAAGGACCAGCCACGGTAGTGGACTACGCCGTGAAATTCAAGATCCTGGCCGCGGAGAGTGAATGGTGCGAGCGGAGCCTCCTCGCTCGCTTCAGAGACGGTCTCCAACCTGAAATCCAGCTGGAATTGGCATGTCGAGATGCCGAAATGGACCTCGACGAGACAATTCAGCTCGCCATCAAGCTGGACCAACATCTCCGCGGTCAGAAGCGGCAAAACCCCGCGAGAGCTGCAGGGGGCAGTATTGAGCCGCGCCGCCGCCCCAGCCCCGGCAAGAGCCCGCCAAGATCCCGAGATAACCCGTCGGAGCCTATGGATGTAGGCACTTCCCGACTGTCTGCCCAGGAGAGGAGGCGCCGATTCACGGCGGGACTATGCCTGTACTGCGGGGGAGGGGGGCATCTCATTAAAACCTGCCCGTTATTACAAGTAATTCAGCATTCACCCCCACGAGTCACACAGTCTTTTTGCATCAATGCTACCTTGTCATATCACACTCATGTTGTTTCTGTTTCCCCTTTAATAGATTCTGGATCGGCTGGGAATTTTATTTCATCCTCTCTCCTTTCCTCGCTGCACGCTCCCGTGTCGAAGCTTCCAAACCCGATCGGGATTAACGCTCTAGATGGCAACCCATTAGCTCAGTCGCCAATTAACATGATCACCGTGCCCCTACGATTAACTTTCCCAAACCACACTGAGGAATTAAAATTCTATGTAATTTCCCAGGTGAGTCAGTCCGTCGTGCTCGGCCTCCCATGGTTGCGCTCTCACAACCCTAATTTCGATTGGGCCGGTTCGCGTATCCTATCCTGGTCCCCCCGATGCGCTAAATTCTGTACACCATCCTCATTGATGGTCCAAACAACGTCTATCGAAAGCCCCAGCGCCTTAGTTTCCACATCAGTGCCATCAGAGTACGTAAAGTTTAAAGACGTTTTTAGTATTAGGGCTGCTGCACGACTTCCCCCTCATCGCCCGTGGGATTGCGCTATTGACCTCTTGCCGGGGAAAGCACCGCCCTGCTCACGTAGTTACCCACTATCCGTGGCCGAGACCCGGGCAATGGAGGAATACGTGGGAGAGGCTCTTCGACAAGGACTCATTAGTCGCTCCACGTCTCCAGCCTCAGCAGGTTTCTTTTTTATCGAAAAAAAAGGGGGGGGCCTTAGGCCGTGTATTGATTACCGGGGGCTAAATGCCATCACAATAAAATATAAGCACCCACTGCCATTGGTACCGGCCGCGATCGATCTGCTCCGAGGCGCGTCCATCTTTACTAAACTTGACCTCCGCAGCGCATACAACCTCGTTCGTGTTCGCAAGGGCGATGAGTGGAAGACTGCATTTAGCACTACATCCGGCCATTATCAGTATAATGTGATGGCGTATGGATTGGTAAATGCACCTGCGGTGTTTCAGGGGCTCATGAATGACGTGCTTCGGTGTATGTTAGACCGATTTGTTATAGTGTATTTAGATGACATTCTGATATACTCTCGGTCATACGAGGAGCACGTCCGTCATGTGACCGCCGTCCTCCGTCGGCTGCGGGAACATGGGCTCTATGTGAAGGCAGAGAAGTGTGAATTCCACAAAACGGAGGTAGCATTTCTGGGCTATCGCATAGGGCCACGGGGGGTCACGATGGACACAGCTAAGGTCAGCGCGGTCCAATTATGGCCGGAGCCCACATCAGTGAAGGCGCTACAAAGTTTCCTTGGGTTTGCCAATTTTTACAGGCGCTTTATTAGGGGCTACAGTATGTTGGCAGCACCGCTCACTGATTTGTTAAAGGGGAAACCCCAACGACTACGTAAGTTCACGTTGGAGGCGCGTCTCGCATTCCAGCGGCTAAAACAAGCTTTCACGTCTGCGTCTATCTTAAAACTCCCCGATCCCACTAAGCCCTTCGTAGTCGAGGTCGATGCGTCGGAAGTAGGACTAGGAGCGGTACTGTCACAGCGCCATGGCCACCCAGAGAAGCTATATCCCTGCGCTTTCTTTTCGAGGAAACTGACACCTGCTGAGAGCAATTATGATATCGGTAATCGCGAACTGCTAGCCATAAAAGCGGCGTTAGAGGAGTGGAGGCATTGGTTGGAGGGAGCAGAACATCCATTTACGGTGCTCACCGATCATAAGAACCTTGAGTACCTCCAACAAGCTAAAAGACTAAACCCTCGTCAAGCCCGCTGGGCACTGTTTTTCACTCGTTTCCACTTCATCATTACATATCAACCCGGCTCTAAGAACATAAAGGCGGATGCGCTCTCCCGCTGTTTCGCGGCGCAGGACCGAACCACGGATCCTGAACCCATTTTGCCCCCAGCACTCGTGGTGGCCCCGATTACGTGGGATCTCGATGCGGAGATAGCCCAGGCGACACGAACCGAGTCCGTGCCGTCTGACTGTCCTCCGGATCGAACCTACGTACCGGAGTCCCTACGTGAACGAGTGACGGTTGAGGCCCACATTAACCTCACATCTGGACACCCCGGCGAACTAGGAACATTCCAACTACTAGAACCTAGGTTCTGGTGGCCAAAAATGCGGGAAACAGTGAAAACAGTTGTTTCGTCTTGTGCTACCTGTGCAACTACTAAAAGCCCCCGAGGGTTGCCAGTTGGTAAATTAATACCCTTGCCCACACCCAACAGACCGTGGTCTCACCTAGCGGTGGATTTTGTAACGGACCTGCCAGTGTCAAAAGGGTACACGACAGTACTAGTAGTGGTGGATCGGTTTTCGAAAGGCTGTCGATTCGTCCCGTTCTGCGCCCTCCCGACCGCCTCTCAGGTAACGGAAACCCTATTCGATACAGTGTTTCGCTACTATGGTATTCCGGAGGACATCGTTTCAGATCGTGGTCCCCAATTTATCGCTAAAGTCTGGAAAGCTTTTTTCCAGAAGTTGGGGACCACTATTAGTCTAACCTCAGGCTATCACCCGGAGTCTAATGGGCAGGCAGAGCGGACTGTGCAAGATCTCGGGAAGTTCCTTCGCGCATATTGTAGTAGTCGACAACATGAATGGGCAGACTATTTACTCTGGGCGGAATATGCACAAAACTCCTTAAAACACTCCTCAACCGGCCTAACGCCGTTTCAATGTATGCTCGGATACCAGCCGCCGCTCTGTCCCTGGGATGCCACTCCCACCAATATCCCCATGGTGGATGAGTGGTTTAAGAAAGCGGAGAAAGTATGGGAGGGAGCGCATGCCCATATCTCCCAAGCAGTTCGCCGTTTTAAAAAAATTCGCCGATAGGCGGCGAAGGGAAAGTCCTCCGCTCCAGGTAGGTGATCGGGTTTGGCTCTCGACAAGGGACCTCTCTCTAAACCTCCCCTGTCGTAAACTCTCCCCTCGGTTCATCGGTCCCTTCCCCGTTATAGCACAAATAAACCCTGTGTCGTTTAAGTTATAACTCCCCTCACACATGCGCATTAACCCCACATTTCACATCTCTCTTCTCAGGCCAGTAAGGGGGGGACCGCTGGACGAGGGGGTCGTGACCCCCTCGCTCCCTGGGGCTGTGGAGATCGAGGGTGCTCCGGCGTTTAGAGTCCAGCAGCTATTGGACTCCCGAAGGCGAGGAGGCTCGCTCCAATATCTGGTGGAGTGGGAGGGGTATGGACCGGAGGAACGCAGCTGGGTCCCGGCGCGGGACATACTGGGCCCCGAACTCATTTCCGAGTTCCACAGGGCACGGCCGGACCGTCCTGCGCCGCGGCCCCGGGGCCGACCCGCCCGCCGGCAATTCCATCAGGTCGGCGGGTTCCGACCCCCTTCGGTGACGCAGGGGGAGTGCCCACCTCCTCTTCAGGAAGCCGGTCCTGGGGAGGGGGGTAATGTAACATCCGAGCCTCCGCAGCTCCGGAGATCCGGTTCTCCCGCTTACTGAGCCATAGCTTTGTCTCCCCCTAGTGTGTCTTTGTATGTCTTTGTCTACCCTTAATGTGTAATCGGAAACACCTGTCTCTACCTCATGTGTCGCACTACTTAACCCAGCCGAACCCACACTACAATGTCTGGTCACCATTATGCCACAGCACTCGATAACCTGTCTGTTTCTGTGTCTCTCCCAAGGGCTAGCGGTATCTGCAGGCGAGGTACAGTGAAGCAGGACAGCTTCACTGTTCAGGACTCCTTCAGCCGAGGATCGGCTGACAGTCTCATGTTTATGTTTCGCGTTTAGAGAACGCTTCTACCTTCTTGTGTTTTCCGCCTGCAGACCGCGCTGGGAGAAGCCACCAGTGGGGTGGCTCTAAGTTTGTGTTTAGTAGTGTTTTGGTTTGATTTAAGAGACTGTTAAGAACAAAAATAAAGACTGTGATTTCCTGCACCTGCAGTTGTGTTGTGTATTCCCCATAGAGCAGCATGACAATAATTCTATTTACCATTAATGGGACACCTGATGTTGTCGGGAGCCGACCAATTTGGTGAAATTCGGCTTTTTTCTCCTCTAATAACAAATTTGTCCATTTTGATCGTTAGTTGATGACTGTTTTAAATCTGTCAGAGCATGCATACCTGTGTAATTGCATCAGTTCATAGTTATGCGTCAGTTCTGCGCATATATGAAAACATGATCACCAAAATGATATTATGTTACAAAAATATAGTTCAAAGTTTGTTTCATACATTTATTTGTTTAATACATTTTTTTAAATGAATTGTAAAACCATTTATTATTATTTTATTAATTTTAATTTTTTATTTTTTTTTACGTGGTCAGCATCGCGGGCCGCATTTGCATTTGTGACGGGCCGCAGGTTGAGAACCACTGATTTGGCATATTGTTAGTGAGTGACTACAGGTCACTCACTAACAAAACACAAGTAACTCTGTGTGTATTCATTGGACTGACCAGACAGTACAGTAGGACGGGCATTCAGTGCAGATCTGAGAAAGGATAGATTTACACAAGTAATCAATATCTTTTGACACCATTTCTAAACAATTGTAGATCCCAAGATCAGTTGAAACAAATGTACATAAATACAAGTTATTGGGAGTTGGAGCCACTTTGTCAAGGTCTGAAAGAAGACTCAAACTGTTACTCTCAGTTGAGAGAAAATTGGTTTGGATAATCAAAAATAATCCAGAAACTACAGTACAAGGTACAGGCCTGCCATGAACTGGAAGCTTCTGAAACACCATGGAAAATGTCTACTGTGAAATGACTTTTATATTGTCAAAGATGGAAAGGCTGCTATTCCAAGAAAGAAGTCCAAAAACAAGTGTGACTAACTATCAGAAATCTTAAAGGTGGATAGATGTTGTAATATAGTTGGAAGAACATTGCAATGACACCCACTATCAGGAACATTCTGGGAAAACATTGTTTTTGAGAGTTAGATTACTGTACTGTACATGCATAACCTTTCATACAACATCGACCACTTTCATGGTCCCTTAAGTTTATTACATTTTCTAACTTTTTTGTTGTTGTTGTTGTTACCATGTTGGCTGCTTCTTGCTAAAATATTTAGTTAAATTGCTGTTGTGTTGTGTTTATTATTACTATTATTATTATTATTATTATTATTATTTGATTTATATTTTTATGTGATGCTCATTTATAGGGATCAACGGCATGTTTCATAGTGAATCAGTGGTAATTATTCAGTGCTCTGGGAAAGTTTGCTGCTGGGGGGTATTCCAGGAAGCAAGTTATGTGACATACCCGGATAAGTTTGAGGGTAAGTTAGTGGATAACCTCAACTTCCGGTTCCAAAAAACGGAGGTAACTTTCTGGGTATGTATGTAACCATAGCAACTTACTCTCTGAAGATAACCTGATCGGCAGCAGGTTATGTTCCAGGGTAAGTTTGTTCCAGAAGGTTATTCAGCATGGCGCCGCCCTTTTAATGATGATCCTGTGGACGCGGAGGCACAAATTATACAAGGTTTTTTTTGCCGGGAGAGAGTTATAAGACCTCGTATTGATGTTTTTTTATTTTATTTTCTAATGATTATTTGAAAGAGCGTTATTAGTTTTCAATGGAATTTAATTATTTAACACATCTCTTGAAACCGCATATTGTAAATGTCACACACGGCGGGTCTGCGCTTAGAAAACATTCCGTGTATATCACTTCGTTTTTTTCCAGGGCATTTTTTGTGCAACGTGGGTGATGCAGAGCATGTGGGAAAGGCAACTGTATGTCTGGCACTTAAACACTTCTTACACACATGTGTACAGCAGGTCCCTGGCCATAAACCTCTGTGTGGTATTAAAGAGGAATTCCACAGAGTGGCAGGTTTTGTCCTTTATAGTAAAATTGATGACGCATATTTAATATGTAGTCATACTATTTATATACATGTATTCATCCTGCACACACACACACACACACACACACACACACACTTGATCCTCCCATATCTATTCATAGTATGTACAGGTAACAACTTAATTTTGCGTCCTTAATTTTTTGCCTTGTTAAAATCATTAAACTCATTACTTTTTTCACGCATATGTGAGGCAACTCACATCATTACTAATGATAAGACAAAACGGCCAGGATCTGTGTCATCATTATGCCAGACATTTCAGCAGGGTATGTTTTTCTTCATACAATGTTTTTTTTTCTTTTTACTATATTTGTATTGTACACTTGAATCATTACAGGACAGGACAGTAGTTACATGCTGGGGGACATGGGATACCCTTGTCTGCCCTATTTAATGCCACCCTACCCTGAACATGATCCTGGACACACTATAACCTGACTCACAGTCGAACATGGGCCAAGGTGGAGATGACCATAGGGATCCTCAAGTCTAGGTTTCAGTGTAGCTCAGTGTGGGCTCCGGGTCAGTCCAGAGAGGGCATGTGACATCATAATGGCTTGTGTTGTGCTTCACAACATTGCCACTATAAGAGGAGAGAGCCACCCTCCTTATATTGAAGAAGATGGCCCAGAGGAACCTCTACAGATTTTTGCACACAACAGAGATGGAAGACTTTTGAGAGACAGGATTTGTCAAAATTACTTTTATTAAATAGTTTGCACTGGTCTGCTGTATAGTTCATGTCTTTTTTTCCTGAAAAACAATGAAAGTAAAATGAAATAAATGTGTGGTTTTTTTATGACATTGCTTTATATACACAACACTTTTAACACGCAACAGATTAATATACGCACAAGTTCTCACCTTAAGGCGATGCTCCAGTAATTAAATTTCTAGTGTTGCTTTTTTAATGGATAGCCTTTTCTCTTCCATTTGAAGCTGTATAAGGTCCATCTCCATGTCACTTTTTCTTATTTGTTTTTGAAGATGGACCTTATACAGCTCCTGGCAACTACAGTAGGAAGGAAACTATGAATTATTATTCAAAAATAATTAAATAAATTCTGAGATTCTGTCAGAAAATAAAATGTAAATATGGACAACTGCACACAAATTCTTACACCGCTTAGATCGTGCATTGAGGTTGAAGGACCTTCATCCGTGAAGAAATCCCCAGGTATGTACTGTGAAAGAACAATGACAGTTTGTTACTCTAATGTAAAAAGGGGGCGCTGCATTAGAATGGTACTGTATGCATCCCACCTCGGTGGATCTACCAGCATTGTCCACTTCTGTCACAGCAGATGTGGTCTCTTCATCTTCATCCTTCAGTGAAAATATGCAAGTATACGTTATCTGGCAAAAAAGAAAAAAAAAAACCTAAAAGCAACTAAAGGTACCTGACAACAAAACACTTGCAACTGTGACAGACTGTGTTCTTTCTGTAGCGTCCAATAATATAATCCCTTTATCTAATCAACCCAGTATCTATAAGAAAATACAACCCAGCATAAAATTCTCAATATTATCAAAGAAAAAACCACTAATGCAGGAAAAAACATGTCAAAGTAATACAGCTAAGATCACAATAGCCTACTGTATACATCATGGGCAGTTAAATACAGTAAGCCTGCATAAAAACGTTAAGCATGTTCAAAAGCCTTTAAGTGATAGAGATAGTAATTTATTAATTCATATAATGAAAACAAACCATAGTGGTAAACTTACATTTCACCATGTTAGTGTCACTGGTGGCCCTTTATTAAGGGACAGAGCCAGAACTCCTCAGATGGGGTGAGGGGAGGTAGTGGTGGGCCCCCGCCAGTTAGACGGGCTTCAGCCTTCTTTCTATTAGCTACATGACAGATATACTAAACCGTGTTTAATAAATAGTTCAGTGATCGTGTAATAAGATATTACCTTTTTGCAGAACGTTTTTTTGTTTCATATTCACTTGGCTTCTGCCTCCAGAAGGATTAAACCTTATTAAATAAGAAACCATACAGTCAGTATACACTGGTATTTTAACCTAAAGAAATTAATGGCAGGAAAAGTAAATGCTTTCATTTAACAGCCAAAAGGACGCGAAGGGGTGTTTAATTATTTTTGCATTATAATAAAAGGAGAGGCGATGTAAATTTTGCAATTTAATACACTCACACATTTACTCTGTCTTTTATTTTTTGCCAAGTCAACTCTCTTTCTTTAGCCGATGCAGCCGTATTGCTTTTTTTTAATTTATTATTATTGGCTTAAATTCCTCATATGCGCGCATTAAAACCTCTGTGAAGTAATGCGCTCTCTTTTTTCACTTTGATGTTCCATTTTGACTCGTGAAATCATCGATCCATTGAAAATGTCTTTATGTACGCACCGTGCACGCGCACTAACTCTGGGTAACCAGTAGGGGGTTGATTAAACTTAATCTTATCAGGTGTTTTGGAACCGACATACTCTCGGTATGCGGGTTTGGGGTTAATCAACCCAGAGGTTAAAATTAACCAAATGGTAAGTTAACCAAGCTTTCTGGAACACCCCTGGTGACAGGGGTAATATAACAATCTAAAAACATAACAATCTAAAGAAGGTGTGGCTGAGTGCAATAGTAAGTGCTGAAGCAACTACAGCTACAAAAAGAAGGTTTTGTTGGTGCTTTACTGTTGATCTGCCTCCATAAATAATACTTTACTTTTTACCATAATGGCCAGTTAGTTCTTTGTAACAACATTTTATAGAACATAATAACTCATATTCTTCATTAGAAGGATACGTCACAATGTTTTTCTTTATTTTATTCTTTATCCCAGGTCCTTTGCTGGTGCACTCCATTACATCTTCATCTAAAGGTCACTTTATCTCTTGCTTTTTGCTTGTGGGGGCATTTAACAGGGCACTTCATTCTGTACTGTCACATAAAAAGATATTTTCGAGCACTACCTACAGTAATTTATTTAAAATTAATATGGCCATTACAGAACTTTGATATGTTTTCTTCTTTGCGCAGACCTTAGATGTCACTTGATCATGTTTACTTTACAGTAAGGCCACCTTAGAGGGCATTTTATCATATTTACTTTACTGTGGGGGCATATTAAAGGGCATTTTATCACATTTGTTATACTGTGGGGGAAACTTAAATTGGCATTTTATCACATTGTATCACAAGTGCACCTTTGTAGTATGCTTTTTGTTCCCAGGGGCACCAGGGGGATTGATCACTCCTCTGTGAATCTGCCACTGCCATAACCAATGTAGAGGAATGAGAGAATCCAAAACTCTTGAAACAAGTGTCACCACTCTGACAATCACCGCCTACACAATGCAGTGTTAATAAGTACTCTAGCACATTATCATGCCAAATATGACACATATAATTCATCGAGCAATCCTGTGTGACTATGTGAAATAAAAAAGGCAATTATATTCCATGAACCAGACTCTATCTTTATTAACTGAGCTTTCAAAAGATGTCATGCATAAGACGTAAAATGGCAGAACTTCAAAGTAAGAAATGCCACAAAAGACAGAGAACCAGAAAAACAAAAGTTTTATCTTTTGTTCTGTTTCATTCAGAGTGGTCTAAGGGAACAATGGAGTATATTGATGACATTTAGAAGTTGGGAAGGAACAACATGCTACTCTACTTAGACTGTATATTGCTTATGCGGTCTATGATTTGGGCAAAATTTTGTTGCATTGTAAATAAACAAAAGAGTAAAACAATCCAAATGCACCCATAAGAGATTGGATAGAATGGATGAACACACATGAAAATTCAAATATGTTCAAATTATACTTTTTTTGTTGTTGTTGCTGGTTTTCTGGGTGATTGTGCTAAGAACCTGGTACATTTATCAAGCTTAACTTTAAGACACATTTTGAGTTTTGCCTTGATCTCCTATAAGGGGATTGATCATCATAGAATGGTCAAAGATAAGTTTCTGTTATCATTTAAATTATACTTTATATATACATTTACATTTGTTGCATTTTGGGAGTTGTCCATTTGAAGGGCAATATATATTTATCATATTTCCACAACGTTAAAGCTTTGCTCAAAGGTTCAAATGGCATTGCTGGACATTAAACTCATGACCTTACAATCAGTAGTACAACATTTTAAATCATCTGTCCTAAAGATTTTGCCTTTGAAAAGACTTATGAAAGGTTACAAAAGTAACCTTTGTCAAAAGTATTCACATTCATTACTTGAGTAGAAGTACAGTATAGATACACTGTATATAAAAAAAAAAAAAAATAAATAAAATAAATATATATATATATATGAGTACACAAGTTTCCAATTCAACTTTAATTGGAACATTGTGAATCTTGTTTGAAATTGTTCATTTCTTCATAGGTTGTTAGTTAAGGATATTTAACAGCAATGTTTAAGTTTGTGAGAGAATGTTCCACTGTTATAGCAGTCATTTCTGTCAGTCAGTCATTTTCTATACCGCTTTATCATTATATTCAGGGTCGGGGGGACCTGGAGCCTATCCCAGGAAACTTAGGGCACAAGGCGGGGTACATCCTGGACAGGGTGCCAATCCATCGCAGGGCACACACACATACTACAGGCAATTTGGAACGTCAATTAACCTAACCCACATGTCTTTGGACTGTGGGAGGAAACCGAAGTACCCGGAGGAAACCCACCAAGCACGGGGAGAACATGCAAACGTCCGGTCACGTGGTAGTGCGGCATTGCGACGCAGCATCTCGTTCCCGCCTTTCAGGGAACAGGGTTACAGCAATGTAACCCGAGACGTTCCCTTTCAAGGCTCCACTCGATGCTGCGTGAAAACGCTATGGGAATGAGAATACCAAGGCCGCCGCACTACAGGTGTCTGGACCCCAAGGTTGTGTAGCGTGTGCGCACAAAGCCAAGAAGGTCTCAGAGCTATGCCTGGGCAACTAACTCGGGGGCAGTGAGCCCGGAGTAGCATGAACATCCAGATTAATAAATGTAAGAAATGTGTGCGGGGAGGAACCAACCCTTCGCGCCACACAATTACTGCAGGGGATACCTACTGCTGGTGAGACTGGGACGATCACCCTAGTTGGGTGAGCCCTGCTTCCCAGAGGTGAAGTGAACCCACGCGCCTCATAGGAGAGGGCAATATGCATCTCTCACCCAGTATAGTGGCGCTCTGACTTACGCCACTAGCTGATGCGGTGGACGTGAATCTGAAGAGCACATACTGGATAGTAAGTGAAGTTTCTCCTGCTCCGAAGCTGTAAAAGGCGGAGGACAGAAGGCTTCAAACAATGCAGCTAAGAAAATCCTGAGGGTACTAGGGCACAAGCGCAAGGACAAGCTTTTCCTGCAGAAGCTCCAGCACTGAAACATTTTGGCAGTGGACTGGGTCTACCTGCTTGGCACACACTTGTTGCAGGGGAATACCTCTTGCTAATCCAATAGCTGAGGCGATCCCCTGGTTGAATGAGCCCTGATTCCTAGAGGCGAAGTGAGCCCACGCGCCTCATAGGAGAGGGCAATAGCATCTCTCATCCAGAGCATGTAGAAGTTGCTCTGACCTACGCCACTAGCTGATGCGGTGGACATAGATCTGAAGAGCACAAGCTGGACACAGCAAGTGAAGTCTCTCCTGCTCCGAAGCTGTAAGCGCGGAGGACAGAAGGCTTCAAAAGCAATAGGGTGCCTGTTGGGTTTATAGTTAGCTTTCGGAAGATAGTTGAGAGAGGATGCAGTTACGCACGTCCTGAAAGTGCTAGGGCATAGACCCGAGGATGGAAACTCCAGCACTGAAACAATTCGGCAGTGGACTGGGTTTACCTGCTTAGCAGACACTTGCTGCAGGGGAATACCTCTTGCTAGTGCAATAGATGAGGCAATCCCTTTGGCTGAAAGAGCCCTGATTCCTAGAGGCGAAGTGAGGCCACGCGCCTCATAGGAGAGGGCAAGAGCATGTCTCATCCAGAACATGTAGAAACTGCTCTGACCTACGCCACTAGCTGATGCGGTGGACGTAGATCTGAAGAGCACAAGCTGGACACAGCAAGTGAAGTCTCTCCTGCTCCGAAGCTGTAAGCGCGGAGGACAGAAGGCTTCAAGAGCAATAGGGTGCCTGTTGGGTTTATGGAGCTTTTGGAAGATAGTTGAGAGAGGATACAGTCACGTACGTCCTGAGAGTACTAGGGCACAGACCCGAGGAGGGAAACTCCAGCACTGAAACAATTCGGCAGTGGACTGGGTTTACCTGCTTAGCATATACTTGCTGCAGGGGAATACCTCTTGCTAATGCAATAGATGAGGCAATCCCCAGGGTTGAAAGAGCCCTGATTCCCAGAGGCGAAGTGAGCCCACGCGCCTCATAGGAGAGGGCAATAGCATCTCTCATCCAAAACATGTAGAAGCTGCTCTGACCTACGCCACTAGCTGATGTGGTGGACGTAAATCTGAAGAGCAGTAAAAGGCGAAGCATATCTTAGAAGGCAAGAGGTCCGCCTTGCTACATGAAAATCTCTCCCTGACTACTTCGGAGTGGGGTTCCCATTCCCTGTGTGTCAGAGATAGACTGGACAGTACTACTGCTCTCGCATCCATGCTCTGAGGGACAGGAACCTGGTGCGCTAGCTGTTAGCGGCGCGAGCACAGTCCGCCCTGGCGATAATATATGAGACTGCCATAGTATTGTCCACCACACTAGGACATGGCAGCCTCTCAACTGCTGGAGGAAGTGTTTTAGGGCCAGAAAAAGAGACATCAGCTCGAGGCAATTGCTGTGCCATGCGAGAAGATAGCCTCTCCAGCTCCCTTGGGCTGGACGGTCATCAGAGACCGCACCCCAGGCTGTGAGGGAAGCATCAGTCGTTAGCCTCAGCGACGACAAGATGAACTTAGAGTGGGACCCAGAGTAGAGACCGGGGTCTGAACCACGTAGAAAGGGTACGAAGCACCTGGCGCGTAACCCATATTGGGGATTGGCCCTAGTGATATCCCCTGGTTCTTAGCCACAACTTAGAATGCTCTCATGTGCAGAAGGCCCAAAGGTGTCACCGTGGATACAGCTGCCATGAGAGCAGGATGTCTGAAAGTGATGGTCACTTTCTGGTCTAGCTTGTTTTCCTTGAGGGTATTGAGAATGGGTTCGATACGAGCGGGAGACAGCTGTGCCCGCTTACGACCGAATCCCATATGGCACCCAATGTGTTGTCCTCTGCACAGGAAAGAGCACGCTTTCGTGGCGTTGGGTCCCAGTCCTGAGAACAGAGATGAGCTAGGACGACATGCTGATGTCGAAGCACTAGCCACCGGATGCCCTGGGACTCCCATAAGAACCAGGGCTAAATCCGTGCATTTTGTATGTGTGCGGGTGAGCTAGACCAATGGAAGGACCCGATACTGGTAAGCTTCGCCCCCGAAAGCGAACCTCAGGATCTCCCTGTGTTGTGGCAATGTTTCTGTATGAAAGTAAGCATCCTTAAATTGATTGTCAGAAACAATCGCTTGGTAGGGTTGAGAGCAATCACTTCAACAGTCAACATTTTGAAACTGTATTGTTTATTTTAGATAGCGGTACAGCCCGCGAAATCTAAAAATTTGGACGCAGTTCCCCCTCTGGGAACCAAGGAATGCTGATTGTAGTAGTCTGACTCACTGTCTGGTAGGGGAACATGTTCCATGGCCCCATTGAACTGAAAGAATTGAACTGTATTCATTGATTTTCAGGTAGCGGGAGAGCCCGCAGAATCTGAAATATTGGACGCAGCCCCCGTTCCTCTTGGGAACCAAGAATACCGACTGTAGTAGCCTGTCTGGTGGGGGAACATGTTCCATGGCCCCCTTCCCCGGCAGCTTGTCAGCAGATGCACACTTTCTGGTTTCATGGAAGTGAAGGCCACGCCATTGAAAACACAGAAGGTGAAGTGAAAACTGAATCCTGTAGTTCCTCTCTCCAGTGCTCAGTACCCAAGGATTAGCTTCCACGCCGCCAGTTTCTCTTAAAAGGGCAAAAGTTTCGGCAGCTTGGTTAAACGGGGAGGGGGAGGGGGGGGTGTTAGATGTTTGGCATCCTGAAGCATGGCAGGAAAAACCGAAGAACTAACAGCCTATTGGAGACTGATGTTGCCCGAAACACCAGTGGTGGCGGAGCACCGACCTCCTGGGGGTGCCAGGGAGAACACTTATTCGTTAAAAAGGAATTCTGGGTGCCTCTCCCTATTGGGGGGCCACCCCCATTTATTTTATTTTACACACATATATATATATATTTTTTTTTTTAAATCAGTCTGACCTCCTGTGTGCAGTGGAGCACCAAGTTGACCCACTGCCTGAAAAGCTTTTCCCTCCAGGGAAGATAAAAGTCTACACAGCTAGAAAGGAAGTATAAGCTTACCAGGGAGGATGATGTCCCAGGAGAGAGATAGCCTATGAAGCGTCTCTGCTATCTGGGCGTCATCATACAATCCCGCGTTTCCACATCGACTATATTTAAATAAACAAATAAGTCGATGGCAGGAAAAACAGCATGAATACAGCTTACTCCATGAAAGGGTTAACTCATATGAATATGGGGTGGGGGGGGAGAGAGCGTCATTGAGGCTCCCGACAGAAGCTGCCGTCTACTGCTTGTTTTTTTTTTTTTTTTTAAGTGCTTAAGGCTATTTTCATCTCCGGTAAACAAGAGAGGACTCCTCGTGATGACAACGCGGAAGAAAGGAGTTTTCTTACCTCCGTCTGCCGCAGCTCTGTCAGATGCACGAGTTTTAAGCCAAGAATGCGCGGCGGCTCGCAGCTTCTCACGGAATGCGCGGCGCGCGCAGCACTAGTCGAAGCAGTGTAGAGATCGCACTCCGATATCGATTATCACACACGGAGGGATTAAACTCGTCAAATTGGTGAGTTAAACACCTTCTTATTTTGCTGGTCTATCACAAGCACGCTTCACAACAAGGCTCTGAAGACAAATGATCTGAGGTTGTTGCCGGCTCACCTGTTTTTATAACCTCCACCTACATCTAATCAGATGACGTCACCTGTCGAGGTTATATATAGCCAAAAACTTTGGCGTGTTTTCACAGCATGCTTCAACGACCGGCAACGCGACAAACTGGTTCCCATAGCGTTTTCACGCGGCATCGAGTGGAGCCTTGAAAGGGAACTGAACTTCTTTTTATTGTATTTTGCATCATACCTGTACTATACTGTGTCACAGTTCTACAGGCTTTTACTGTACAAATATTGTCATCTTGAGTTTGTGTTAACACTTTATTGAACATGTGTGTTTATAGGAATTTATAAAAAAAAAATGTTAAATGTCAGGGTTTTTGTGTTATTGCTTTATTTGAAGATGTTTAATCTTCAATTTAGGAAAAATCTGTAAATAACTGTGTTTCCCTGCTAAATGTCTAATGCTTTTGCTTTATTGAAGGTGTTTGATTGTAATAATTTTGGAAAAAACTGTAAAATAAAAACATTTTGCTGGTACACGTCTAATGCTGTTTTAATGAATGTGTTAAATCATATAAATTTTGGGAAAAATCTGTAAAATAATGGTGTTTCACTGCTAAACTTCTACTGCTGATCATTTAATGAAGGTGTTTAATCGTATAAATAAAAAATAAAAAATTTAAAATAACGTTTTATCTGCTAAACTTATAGTGCTGTTGCTTTATTGAATGTCTTTAAGTGTATAAATGTAGCAAAAATCTGTAAAATAACAGTGTTCCCTTTCAAAGGCTTTCTCTCGATGCTGTGTGAAAACGCTATGGGAACCATTTTGTCACGTTGCCGGTTGTGAACCATGTGTGCAAACACGCCAAATTTTTGGCTATACATAACCTCGGTCAGGTGACGTCATTTGATTAGATGCAGGTGGAGGTTATAAATACTACTGAGCCGGCGACAAACCTCAGATCATTTGTCTTCACTTTGACCTTGTTGTGAGCGTGTCTGTGTTTAAACCAGCAAAATAAGAAGTGTTTAACTCACCGATATCGGAGTTTTAAACAAGATGTCCCTCCGTGTGTGATAATCCATAACGGAGGGCGATCTTTACTGCTTCGATTAAAAAGTGCTCACGCGCCTCGCATTCCTTGAGAAGCTTCGAGCCGCGGCGCATTTTGGTGCTTAAAACTCATTTCCTCGTTGGATCGGGAAATCCCTCTGTCCGCTCTCAAGCGCGCCATGGGCTTCCTGTGAATGGGTAAGGATAAACATCCTATCTTGCTTAAACCGCTGAGATGGAATAATCTCTGAGCACTAGGAAAACAACAACAACAACAACAACAACAAAAAAACCAGCAGTTTCTGTCAGGTGGCCAGGGGGCGGAGCCTCAATGACGCGCTCCCCCCCCCTCCCCGGGACTGTCGGCCACCCAGTCTCGACCGGGTCTGACACTTGCGAGGCGTGAAACACAAGGAGTGTGTTTTTGAGCCTGCCACCCCTTTTGGGGTATGACGTGCCTCACTATCAGCCTCAAAAAGGGTCAGACAGGCTTATTGTCTTCTTCACAAAGAAGCCCTGAGGTTCATGTGCCCAGGACCATGGGGGTGGGGGTGCCACCACTGGTGTTTCTGGCAACACCAGTCTCCAATAAAGTGTTAGTTCTTCAGTTTTTCCTGCCATGTTTCAGGATGCCGAACATCTAACCCCTCCGCCCCCCCGTTTAACCAAGTCTCCTTGGGTACTAAGCACTGTAGATAAAATACAGGACTCAGTTCACATCACCTTCTGCGTTTCAAAATGGCGTGATCTCCACTTCCATGAAACCGGAAAGTGCACATCTCCTGACAGAAGTTGCTGGGGAATGGGGCCATGGAACATGTTCCCCTACCAGACAGTGAGTCAGACTACTACAATCAGTATTCCTTGGTTCCCAGAGGGGGAACTGCGTCCAAATTTTTAGATTTCGCGGGCTGTACCGCTATCTAAAATAAACAATACAGTTTCAAAATGTTGACTGTTGAAGTGATTGCTCTCAAATAATACCAAGCAATTGATTTGTGACAATCGATTGAAGGACGCTTACTTTCATATAGAAATATTCCCACAACACAGGGAAAGACCTGAGGTTCGCTTTTGGGGGCCAAGCTTTCCAGTATCGGGTCCTTTTCAGTTGGTCTAGCTTTCTCACCCGCACATATTAAAATGCATGGATGTAGTTCTGGCTCATGGAGGAAGCGGGGCCCACTCAACCAGGGGGATCGCCTCATTTATTGCACTAGCAAGAGGTATTCCCCTGCAGCAAGTGTGTGCTAAGCAGGTAGACCCAGTCCACTGCCGAAATGATTCAGTGCTGGAGTTTCTGCAGGAAAAGCTTGTCCTCGGGCTTGTGCCCTAGTACTCTCAAGATGTATTTAACCGCATCCTCACTGAACTATCTTCCGAAAGTTCCATTTGTAACAAGCACCCTACTGTTCTGAAGCCTTCTGTCCTCCGCCTTTTACAGCTTCGGAGCAGGAGAAACTTCACTTACTGTCCAGTACGTGCTCTTCAGATTTACATTACGTCCACCGCATGAGCCAGTGGCGTAAGTCAGAGCGCCACTATACTGGGTGAGAGATGCTATTGCCCTCTCCTATGAGGCGCGTGGGCTCACTTCGCCTCTAGGAATCAGGGTTCATTCAACCTGGGGGATCGCCTCATCTATTGCACTAGCAAGAGGTATTCCCCTGCAGCAAGTGTGTGCGAAGCAGTTAGACCCAGTCCACTGCTGAATTGTTCCAGTGCTGGAGTCCCTGCAGGAAGGTTGTCCTCGGGCCTGTGCCCAAGTACTCTCAGGACGCACATACTGTAACTGCATCCTCACTCAGCGATCTACCGAAAGTTCAACATGCACCCTATGAGAGATGCTATTGCCCTCTCCTATGAGGCGCGTGGGCTCACTAAGCCTCTAGGAATCAGGGCTCACTCAACCAGGGGGATCGCCTCATCTATTGCACTAGCAAGAGGTATTCCCCTGCAGCAAGTGTGTGCGAAGCAGGTAGACCCAGTCCACTGCTGAACTGTTTCAGTGCTGGGGTCCCTGCAGGAAAGTTGTCCTCGGGCCTGTGCCCAAGTACTCTCAGGACGCACGTAACTGCATCCTCACTGCGCTATCGGCCATGTTGTATAAGTCCATAAACAACATCACCCTATTGTTTTGAAGCATTGCGTCCTCCGCCTTTACAGCTTCGGAGCAGGAGAGACTTCACTTACTGTGTCCAGTACGTGCTCTTCAGATTTATGTCCACCGCATCAGCCAGTGGTGTACAGATGTCGCCATTAAAAACCTGCGTTTCGAGAAAAGGGATCCCGTGACTTGCCGCGGCTTTGCGCGGCTGCGTGCGGGAAGCTGTGAACATGCCCTTCATTACCTGTAGGGGGCAGTCGTGTTTCAGTCTGAAGTATTGTGTGTCTACTGAAGCCGAAAATGTGTGCAAATTAAACTGCGCATGCGTGTTTGGAGTCGCTGTGTATCAGTCGGTTGGGAATCATCACGGAGGTACAACACGGCGTGGCTGGAGCTGGAGTTTGTCGTGTTCGAGGTAAGTTTAGCTTTCTTTTTTGGATGTGATTCTCGCTTTCATGACTCCCAATTAATGTTCATCTTAATCTCAGGACGTACAATTAGCAATTTCAGTTTTTAATAGTGTAGAGATTCACAAAACACCGTTTTCGTGTAAAAACATGAACCTACGGAGCCCCCATGGGTCCTGTGGTAAATAAATAAATAAGTAAAATAATAACGAACCGAGCGCGCGGATTAATACACCGAGATGTGTGTTTCTTACCCCCAACCCGAGTGAAAACGGCGTGTTCAGAGACAAAGCCTCGCCAGTTAGATGCCATTTCTGAACAAACTGAGTCGTGTGTGTTAAAGCATTAAATGGTAAAAGAGCACTAGCAATAAATGTTTTTTTTTCTGAAGCCGAACTTTATTAATGAGTTACGAGTAAAGAACCTGTACATATGTTCATACAGTATTGACAGCAGCTCTAATTTACTGCGGTAAAGCCAGCCGCGGTTCAGAAAAACACGGTCAAGCCAGCCGCGATTGATTTTAGTGCGCGCGCATATTACAGCGATTACGGTAGTTTCATGAACAACACAGAGAGAATGCCCCATATCTGAAAAATGCTGCAGTAAAATAGTTTCATATGTGGTGTGTATATAGTATGGGACGTCCTGAATAAGAACTGATCATTGTTTTTTTTCTGTTTCAGTCTGAAGTATTGTGTGTCTACTGAAGCCGAAAATGTGTGCACATTAAACTGCGCATGCGTGTTTGGAGTCGCTGTGTGTGCCCGCGCTGTGTACAGTATCAGTCGGTTGGGAATCATCACGGAGGTTACAACACGGCGTGGCTGCAACTGGAGTTTGTCGTGTTCGAGGTAAGTTTAGCTTTTACACTTATTAGAAATGGGGTCTTTATACCCCTTTGAAATGTAATAATGCCCCATATCTGAAAAATGCTGCAGTAAAATAGTTTCATATGTGGTGTGTATATAGTATGGGACGTCCTGAATAAGAACTGATCATTGTTTTTTTCTACTTTTTTTTAAATCATATAATGTGTGTACATTATATGGGATAAAAACTGACCATGGCGTTTTATACTTACTAGAATTAATTTTTTCATAGGTCTCTGAAGTGAAATAAAGGCATTTTATTTAACTTTTTTTCCCCATTGTGAACATTTGTTTATTTGACCTCTCTTCCAAAGCAGACGTTAATCCTCATTATAGAAAACATTCATTGAAGAATAACTGCTACTTTTGAACAGTAAAACGAAATAAAAATCAATTCTGGTATTTAGAAAGACTAAATACATTATTTTGTCTGTTTTCTACGAATTCTGCTGTAACTTATCTACATAAAACAATTATTTGAATGGTGAATATTTAAGAAAAATATTGTAACAGACAACCGTCAAAGTCACCAATAAATAACACGGATATTAAAGCAGAAATGCAAATATCTGTTTCTAACGGTGTCAGAAACTTTGTGTTAGTAGCACTGCTTGACATGCTTGATGCCTTCCTCTTTTGTAAATCTGCTTTGGATAAAGGCCTAAATGTAGTTGTACGAATAAAAGATTATGTAATGATACAATGTAAATATTTTCACAGAAACAAAGCGTAAAGATGAGACGTGAATCTGAAGAGGATCTCTTTGATGATTGCCTGGTAAAGCATTGTTTTCTTATTAATTATACAATTTATTAATACCTTGAATATAGTGTTTGTTGTATTGGACAGAAGCATATAAATGCAAATGAATATATAAATATGAGTAATTATTGAACGAATTTTCATGTTTGGACTAACCCTTTTAAATACAAACTCAGCATTCATCATAGGATTTCCTGACACTGTAAAGCCATCTCATGCCATGTTTTACTGATGCAAGATAAAGCAATTTAACCCAAGTTTAACAATATGAAGTATATGAAGTGATGGTAATTTTTTTATTATCATTTATTTTTATTATTATTTTTTTCTCAATGAAGTCAGCACAGGTTGAAGCAATTCAGATTTTTTTTGCTTCTCAAAATAAATGATTTATTTTCTTGTACATTTTATGCAGGGGGACAGACGAAGTGACACCTTCTTAAAATCCTTGTCGTCCGTGCTGTTGAAGGGGAAGAACCGGTTGGTGTATCCATAATCCTTGAAGGAGAGGCTATTTTCAGAAAGTTCTTCTAGAACTTGATGGGATTAAGCTATCACCAAAAGTGCAAGCTTTAAAGATGAAGTTATCATCTTAAAACATTTGATTTGGCTTGACTACAAGTGTTTACATGTTGTGTTTACATGTTCAGCTTAAAATGTTTTCATGCATTAAGGTTTCAATGGCATACTTTTAAGTGCACTAGTCCAGAGTGCTGATTTGAAAGTTGCAACTTCACTGCTTCAGAGGGCTATTACGTTTTAACGTTTATTCTACAGTTTGTTTAAAGTATTTTCTGCTGCATTTTATTTCTAAATGAAAGCTGTATTTTATTTATTTATTATTTTACACAATTTTGTTTAAAACAAGTATTTCAGGCCCTGGTGCCGTGCAGTTTTTTTCTATGGATGTAAAATTTAGCTGAATGCACTTTTATTAAAAAGACAACTTGGATCTAGACTGTGAATGTCACAAATATTTGGTAATGTTGGTGAATAAACTGTTTAATTATATTTTAGTTGTGTGATTTATGAAAGATATAGATGAAATAATTACTTAAGTTTCTTTCCAAAACATAAATTAGCAATGTTTACATTATTATAGGGAGTAATATAAATTGATAAAACCAAGTAAGGGAAAATCTCACAAAACATGTGTATATATATATATATATATATATATATATATATATATATATATATATATATATATAGTTAATTCAGGGCTATTTATGATGGAGACACCTTTTTACATTTTAAATATGTAAAACCTCTGCTGCGTGTATTCATTCACAGGCTGCAGCGCACGCACAGAGAAATAGGAGACTGTGGTGTATGAGTGGATTGGAGAGAATAGAGCTGTTCAGTTACTATAAAATATATATATATATAAACATGATCTTTTTGAGTTATAATGTTTTTTTTTATTATTCATAAGAAAACCTTTCAGTTTTGTAAATATTCTAGTTATAGTGTGTTATGTTTTTCTTTAGGTTAAACGGTTTTGAGAATTAGACCATCCAGCTAAGATAAATATTATGTCGTTGATTGATAAAATCTGGATTAAGGATAATTTATTTTATTTAATTTGTATTTTTCACCTCCCCCCCCTGAGGGATTGCCACCTTATTGTGGTCAAGGGGGTTTGCGTGCCACAGTGACCTTAAGAGCTATACCAACAGGTAATATATAATATTTGTAATATTGTGCAATATGTGCTATCCGCTAGCAAACTTTAGCGATTTTTTTTGCAAACGTTTCTTTACAGAACATCACCATAAACACAGACACAAGACTAAAGGTAATATACATACAATGAAAACTTGTCATAAAAATCTTTATTAATGGCAAAAATGACTTAACATTTATGGGTCTGTTTGCTCGAGTGAGCAGCCATGTTGAAAACTTCGCTTAGCCCTTCGTTTGAAGTGAGGTCCTGAAAAATCTTCGTTTGGAGGGCTATCTGGCCCTTCCCCCCTCCCCCTACACCTCCAACCAAAAGAGAAATGAGACACCACTACCCCTGCACGTGAACGCGCCAAATGGAAGAGTAGGGGGAAGGGTTGGGATTCAGCCTTAATATTGGAGCAATAAAATTTACTTAAAATCTGTGTCCACATTGTTATGAGGATTTTATCAAGTAAATCTTACAAGTTATTTTTTTCAGTGCATGGGTGAACACAATGTTTTAAGAATTTAATTATATATATATATATATATATATATATATATATATATATATATATATATATATATATATATATTTATTGTGTGTGTGTGTGTGTGTGTGTGACCGGTGCAACTCACACGTCCTATTCCATTGTCATTCAGACACATTCAGCGCGTTCAGACACAAGCAGCGCCAAATGCAGTGGACTCACATTCAGTACAGCAGGCCAGAATATAGTCTGTGAATACGGACGTAAAACTAACAGCAGATTAAACAGCTAAATGTAAAAGTATAAATATGATCCCTGTCAGTCTCCTAATCTAGTGACTGTTTGTCAGAAATCAGTATTGTGAAAGTATTGTAACAAAATTCTAGCCATATGGCAATATTAGTATATTACAGTAGTTTGACACCAATAGACAATCCACTTCAGAAAAATAGTTTTTAAAATGCATTCACTTACTTGGCGAACATTAATGATTTGATTCGAGGTTTGCACACTAAGACTCAGAAAAAGTTAAATAAAATGATTGCTGTTTAAATGGCATGTGTTTATCCTGTTTTGTCAGGTAACAGAACCTAAACACCTGTGCTGTATATCAGACAGCGATGGAGAGAGTGTAGATTACACACAGGTGCTCTCTAGTCATTAGCACTCATCAGGCAATGTCTATGGCCAACTGACTGCACTCAGACCAAAGGGGGCTGAATAATTACACACACCTCACTTTTCAGTTATTTATTTGTAAAAAAAAAAAAATGTTTGAAATCATGTATGATTTTCGTTCCACTTCTCGCGTGTACACCACTTTGTATTGGTCTTTCACGTGGAATTCCAATAAAATTGATTCATGTTTGTGGCTGTAATGTGACAAAATGTGGAAAAGTTCACGGGGGGCGAATACTTTTGCAAGCCACTGTAGTTGTCCTGAGATTTAACATTGTTACCAATAATAGGCTGAGGCATTCTCTGTCCATGCTCATAAGGAATCCCTCAATGTTTTTCAATTAGGGGACAGAAGCAGATCAGCCATGTTGTAGTTCAGGTGAAGAGGCGAGTTCACAGGAGGTCAATCTGAATGTTGATTATACAGTATATAACATATAATATGTGTGCGTGTATTATACATGTTGATTATACTAATATTTAGCATTATGAGGAGTGATAGGCTGAGGATGTAAGTGATTCATTAGTGTTTTTGGCAAAAGTTTTGAACTGACATTTCACTTTTTTGTCACGCTATTTCATCAGGTGGCAATGCTGTCCGGTCCTAGTGCAGTCAGAGGGGAAGAGTTAGGGTCAAAGCCATTGTTCACCCCCAAAAAAACTTTACTCACTATTTACTCCTTAAGTGGTTCCAAACTTTAATGATTTTCTTTATTTTGTTGAATACAAAATAAGATATTGGGAAAAAAAGGGGATTGGGGGATGGGGTATTAGTTGGAGTCATAGGTAGCAAACCTACGCCCTTGTGTGTGTGTGTGTGTGTGTGTGTGTGTGTATGTATATATATGGAAATATAATTAATATTTTCGTGTTTAATTACAAAAAAAAAAAATTTTTAATGGTTAGTGATTGTTGCAGACATTTACACTGTTTTTGAGAACTATTAAGTTCTCCTTCAACGTGTCATAGCCGATAACTGCCCCTTTGAAGCCTTTGAATGGTGTTAAAAATACTTGCAAAACAAGTATTGCAGCCATACATTGGAGGGAACTTCTGAGGTGGTCAGTGATTGATGGCACGGTCGGTCGGAGGGGGTTGTGATCACACCTATAGATCTTTTGTTCTAGGCTATCGGTCAAATATCTCTCCACTTGGAAGCAAAAACATGCAAGGGATTTCAGCATCTCGACGCACATACTAAGCTGTTTATAAAGTAGACACTGTTTGTTTTTTCATTTTGTAATCTTTCCCGTGTTTACCGTGTACTGTACAATGTATATTCATTTTTTAATGAATTACTGTAAATAAACTACACATTCCGTTGATTTACCAGAAATGACTTTTCTGTTTTTTTGTGTGTGCAAAACTAAACTTCAGGGTCAAAGTAATAGCGATTTTATTTGAAAAGTATTATATATTTACAATGCTGATATATAAACTGCTTCAAAGTCTTTCCGTGACCGCTGAAATTCGACAGACGCAGGGCTCAAGGGAGGTGTGTCTGTGTGTGTGCGCGCGCGTGTGTATGTGTGTGTGTGCGGGTTAAGGGTTTAAGGGTGCGCTGCCCTCTCTTGCCCCTGCGTAGAGCCTACACACACACACACACACACATCTATCTATCTATCTATCTATCTATCTATCTATTATATAAATACACATTTGGAATCTGCATCTACATTTTCTGTTACAAGTATAGAATTAGGTTCAGCTGAGACTCATGATCAATGGTGTTAGGGTACTTATGATAATTAGTTTCAGCCAGATCATTAAAACTAACAATGGACTATGACACTCTTGAGAGGGGATATGAAGGTGTTATTCATTTATTTATTCTCTACAAGGGTGCGAACAACAGTACAGACCAAACTATAACTCTCTCTTACTACTATAAAAATTCTAGATATAAACAAACAAAATACAGCTTTTTTTCCCTCAGAGGTAAACGGAAAAGTGAAGTTGTTCAGCTGTCACTGCAGCTTCTTCAAAGTCTTCCCACTCCGTGACCACTGAAATCCGACACGACACCACGTTACACTGTAAAAAGTGATTTTTTGACCTTGTAAATAATGGTAACATTATTTAAGTATGTTTTACAAACAAATACTATTTTGTCTTTTTACTTAAAAATGTCATGTTTAATTCAGTACATTACTTGCAGTTTCTTTGTAATTTATTATACTAAAATACATATGTAAATTTAAATTTTTAAGTAAAAAGACAAAATAGTATTTGTTTGTAAAACATACTTAAATAATGTTACCATTATTTACAAGGTCAAAAAATCACTTTTTACAGTGTAATAGGATGGTGTTTATTGCCTATATGTATGTTTTTTTGTAATAGGCAAGTATATCAAAATAATTTAACTGTTTAATAGACATGGGTGTTTTTTTTACAGATTCACTGTAAAACATGAAAATAATAATAACCTATTTGTGAGGTAGAATTAACCCAACATTCCAGTTAAAATGAACCAACAAACCCCAAACATATGGGTAGAACATTTGAACCATTTATGTGGTAGAATTAACCCAGCATTATAGTTAAATATGACCTAGCATTTGGATTGAATATTTAACCCATCTTGCTGGGTTAAATTAACCCAGCATTTAGTTAGTCCTATATTTACCCAAAACAACCCAGATTGTTTTTAACCCAGCATTTTTTAGGGTATATATATATATATATATATATATATATATATATATATATATATATATATATATATATATATATATATATACACACACACACAGACATGCGTGTGTCATTTTAATTCAAATGAACATTTTAATCTGTGCATGGGCGTCAACTCGCACGTTCTGTAATGTTCCATTGTCTTTTAGAGCCCATTACTAAAGCAGGTTACTAAAACCTGGCTTACTACCTATAAAAAATATTTCAATTTAACTCATGGGTCTCAATCACAGATGACACGACAAATTATATACTCTGAAACGTTCATTTGAACATTTAAAATGTTAATACAAAAATACAAAAACATGAATACTAATGTTATCATGGTGTAAATTATTAACATTAGGTTAGGTCCTGCCCTTAATTAATTCATATTATAATTACTTTTACATAGTATAGTTACTGGACTGACATTACCAAAACTAGCTATTTGATTTAGCCTTTCTAAAATCAACCCATATATCATTTATAATCAGAAAACATAAAACATATTATGATCTGTTCAACAGCCCATCTGTTTTAATTTAGTTTGTATTTTTTATTATTCATAAGACAACCTTTCAGTTTTGTAAATATTTTAGTTATAGTGTGTTAAGTCTTACTTTAGGTTAAACGTTTTTGAGAATTTGACCATCCAGCTTAGATAAATGTTATGTCATTGATAAAATCTGGATTAAGGATATTTTATTATATAATTATATATATATATATATATATATTTATTTTTTAGTTTCCCCCTGAGGGATTGCCACCTTATTGTGGTCTGGGGGTTTGCGTGCCTCAACACAATTCAGCAAATACAATACTGTTACTATACAGTAAGGCCAGGTAAAAACAGTGCTCGAACATGATGCCCCCCTCCCCCCACCCCGTGTTGTCTGGTCTAGAACGGCGCTGCCTCTGACCGTCTTTTGTCTTGTAAATGAGTATTCTCACTCACCTTCCAATCCCCCCAGCGCACACACTCTGTTTGTACTGTAAACTGTACTGTAACTGTGTTTGCTAGGGCACTTGGTTATACACAGTACTTTAATGTATGGAACACTTACTTAACTTACTGGTTTGGTTTAAATATCGCTTATTACCTTATTCAGCAAAATAAATTCATTATTAACGTATTGAAGTATTTTAGTTAAGGACAAAAACTGTGCTTGTGTTTAGAACTGCTGAACAGCCGAAAACACACACACCCATCCCCCCGCCAAAAACACACACGCACACACAGAGCAATTAACACCATGTCATACTCAGGAGTGGAAGGTGAGAAACCTCAATGGAGAATACCAAGTTTGTCGTTGCTCTTTTGGAGTTCTTAAAACCCAAAACATTTATTTATACTGAGAAAAAATTATTATGGGTCACAAACACAAATACATATAATCAAGTGTTTAACTGGTTTCATTTGTTTCTATGATCAATAATAATTATTATTATTTTCAGCCCAACTCTTTGACTATTTAAAACAAAGTTGTGTCCCATTTTTTGCCCATTGAAGTTGTTGGTTCAACTAAACAATTTTTAAATACCCAAACAATCCCCCAAAATTAAAACACGCAAAACATGATTTTAACAATTCAATTTATTCTTCCAAAACTAGTCAAAGTTAAAACAGTAATTTATATAAAACAGATGAATACATGTTGTCTTTTTGCTTAAAGTTCATTAAACAACTAAGATAGATAGATAAGTCTCTATCTATAGTCCTTTTACATTAAAATAAAAAAATTTCAAATATCAAAACTATTACATATTTGTTATTAATAATGTTATTACTTAACAGTTTAAGTCTTTGTTTCCCCCAAAGTACTGTATCAGACATTTTGCAGTTCTATGTTCAGAATATACAGTAGACCTGATCAAACATCATTCTAAAGCTGTCGGACTGTGACGTCATCGCTACCGCAGATCAGTTCATCAACTTGTAATATATACATTTTAGGAATATATTAACATGTGCAGACATTTAAGGGTGCGCTGCCCTCTCTTGCCCCTGCGTAGAGCCTACACACACACACACACACACACACACACACACACACACACACATCTATCTATCTATTATATAAATACACATTTGGAATCTGCATCTACATTTTCTGTTACAAGTATAGAATTAGGTTCAGCTGAGACTCATGATCAATGGTGTTAGGGTACTTATGATAATTAGTTTCAGCCAGATCATTAAAACTAACAATGGACTATGACACTCTTGAGAGGGGATATGAAGGTGTTATTCATTTATTTATTCTCTACAAGGGTGCGAACAACAGTACAGACCAAACTATAACTCTCTCTTACTACTATAAAAATTCTAGATATAAACAAACAAAATGCAGCTTTTTTTCCTCAGAGGTAAACGGAAAAGTGAAGTTGTTCAGCTGTTCACTGTCACTGCAGCTTCTTCAAAGTCTTCCCACTCCGTGACCACTGAAATCCGACACGACACCACGTTAGGCTACGTCTTGACTCATTTGTATACCGACGGTGATTGGATGTTTCCCGAGGGCTCAGGGGAGTGTGTGTGTGTCTGTGTGTGTGTGTGTGTGTGTGTGTGTCTATGTGTGTGCGTACTTGTTCTACTGTTATAAAAACTCTAAATATAAACAAACAAAATACAGCTTTTTTTTCAGAGGTAAACGGAAAAGTGAAGATGTTCAGTGTGACTATGCAGATGTTACACTCAGTGGAGTTACCGAAATCATTGGTTTAGTCCTCATTGAGCTTTTGTTCCTCTTATGTGAGCATAAACAGTGAAACATTCCACAGGTTTATAATACACCGCGGCCAAGTGAACCACGTTCCCGTCGAACGAAACGAGGCATAATCGTGGTGTTTGCTTCGGTTATGACACACCATAGTTTATTACCTGCTGTGGTAGATCTGAATATTTATTCAAACACAATAATAAAGCTTTATATCCTCAGGAGGGCTCAGTACATTGTTTTAGCCATAGTTTCAGAAGCGAGTTCAGAACTAATCTAACCAAACCAAAAAAAAAAAAAACATCCGAAGCTTCAAATAGAATGAACGAACTAATGAAATTGATATATATGTAATTGATATACTGTATACACAGACGTGTGTGTGTCATTTTAATTCAAATGAACATTTTAATGCTTTCTGATACACTTATCAACTTATCCACATAAACTTATCAACACATACTCTCCGTGCACGCACATACAATCTCTAAAAAAGTAAAATTAATAACATACATATACAAATAAACAAAAATATAAACGTCTATGTATATTGAAGTTTACGGTGAACGCAGAGTCGGCTAAGCACATGTGATGACGCGCGCGCCCTCACCTCTTGTTACGACTGCCTATTTGGCCAAAAAATAATTGAACGATATGCCTGGTCCTGGAAAGAGACAATAAATATATATATATTTTTTATACATTTATTGCATTGTTTGTTGTTTACAGTCAAGCCATCAACATACAATAAAATGTAAACATGAGATCTAAACTAAAAACTGTGCTCCCTGTGCTGGTGCTGGCAATATCATCTCTTTGTTCTGCTGTCTCCGGCTCCCTCCCTGGTCCTGAACCGTACCATACATACCAGATCAAGAACTTGAAGATGAAGATTATATCTCTGGTCTTCTCTCTGACGGGTTCCTCCCTAGTTTCTGATGATCTCAATTAGTTTGTAGTGTTGCTTGTCCAAGGAAACCAGTAATCTTGCTTGAAGTGGAGCAGATATAATTCTCAGAAACTCATTACTGATCTTTAAAAAAAAAAAAAAAAAAAAGGTAAAAACAAAAATTGGACTGGCTCAAGTTCTTATGTTAGCAAATCTTAATTACAGTGTGTATAAAGTATAGAAAGCAGTACACTACAAACAGCACTCACTCCAAATTAGCTTGTTCTATGTTTACGTCACTTTCCTATTAATTTTTACATCGTTAACCAACGGTACTTAAATATAATTATTTTCTTCGGCGCCGCTGACTTACTGTATAAACTCCGGTGTTTTTGAAAATCACCACGTTAGTTAGCTAATGCTAATGCAGGTAATATAGGTGGTTTTAGCTACAGTAGCAAACACGGACACAAAACTCAATCTACAAAGTAGTTGTTCCTGACATAAATCATGAATTTGCTCATAGAAGAGATACATTTAACATAGAAATGACATGAGTTTGCTTTCTTACCTGGTTTAAAGGAGTTTTCTTTGAGAATCTCCACCCGCATGTGATTCAGTCCGTGAAAATGCTGCGTCATGAGGTCATGAGACATGGTTTGAAGCAGAAATGTCCTTTGTGAATGGATTAGATTTAAGTTTAATCAGGGGCTTTAACTAACAGTAACTGAAATACAGGTTCTGATATCCTTCCTTACTTGTTTCAACGTCATGCTCCGGTTTGAGGCGGAAATAAAATTATACCGGCAAAACTATGGTCTAAAAAAGAATATTCAATTATTGTCACATGTACTTTTTTACAGCACAGCGAAATTTCTTCTTCGCATATCCCAATTAGGAAACTGGGGTCAGAGCGCAGGGTCAGCCAGCTTACAGCGCCCCTGGAGCAGATAGGGTTAAGGGCCTTGCTCAAGGGCTCAACAGTGGCAACTTGCCGATGCTGGGGTTCGAACCCCCGACCTTCCGATCAGTAACCCAGAAACCCACAGCCTTAACCGATTGAGCCACCACTGCCCTTGCGCATGCGCAAATCACACTCAACCTAATAAGAGTACCTTGATCAAAATGAAATATTTCACTTTGGTTTCCTGCTGTAAACAGCATTATACTAAAAAAAAAAAAAAAAGATTCACCCATAAGCATAAATTAGACACTTCAGTTAAAAAGAGCAAATTATTTTTTTTACTAATGGAATGAGAAAAAAAAACACATTAAACTAGGTTTACTTTTTTCAGTGGATCCCTCAATAATTTCTGTCTCCTTTGCCTGTGTTTGATAATGTGAAGCACATATACACTCATTCATCATGAAAGATCTATTATAAAACAAAATAAAATTCATGTTCGCTTCAGCACTGTTCATCCGCGTCCTTACATTCATTGTTGTACTTGGTCCGGCTTTTAGATAAAGTCCTTCCATGCGCCATCTGGCGGATATTCAGTGAAGCGCAACACATTTATTTAAAATTCCCGAATGTTGCCTCCGGCAAGACGCGGCACGCCGCGCGCTAAATTGCGGCATCCCGCGGGAAAACACGCAGGGTTTTAAGGGCGACATCTGTAGGTCAGAGCAGCCTTTACATGTCGCCACTACACTGGGTGAGAGATGCATATTGCCCTCTCCTATGAGGCGCGTGGGTTCACTTTACCTCTAGGAAGCAGGGCTCATTCAACCAGGGAGATCGCCTCCTTTTGCACCAGCAAGAGGTATTCCCCTGCAGCAATTGTGTGACAAGGAGGGTTGGTCCTCCCCGCACACATTTGTTACATTATAATCTGGATGTTCATGCTACTCCGGGCTCAGGGAAAGCCCCGAGTTAGCTGCCCAGGCATAGTTCTGAGACCTTCTCGGCTTTGTGCGCACACGCTACACAACCTTGTGGTCCAGACACTTGTAGTGCGGCGGCGTTGGGATTCTCGTTCCCATTGTTTTCACGCAGCATCGAGAGAAAGCCTTTGAAAGGGAACGTCTCAGGTTACTGTGCTGTAACCCTGTTCCCTGAAAAGGCGGGAACGAGATGCTGCGTCCTAATGCCGCACTACCACGTAACCTCCACCTGCGTCTAATGAAATGACGTCACCTGACCGAGGTTATATATAGCCAAAAATTTGGCGTGTTTGCACACATGCTTCACAACCGGCAATGTGACAAAATGGTTCCCATAGCGTTTTCACGCAGCATCTCGTTCCCGCCTTTTCAGGGAACAGGGTTACGGCACAGTAACCCGAGATGTTTCCCTGCTAAACTTCTAGAGTTGTTTGTTTAATGAAGGTGTTTAATTGTATAAATTTAGGAAAAATCTGTAGAATAACGGTGTTTCTCTGTAAAAGATAAAATGACAATTTCTGTAAATTTAATGTCTTTGAGCATAATATGAACTAGAGTATTTTACCTTAATTTTATGGTTTTTGTTTGGCAGCCGTTGCTGCCAGTCATTTGACCATTTTTTTACGATTTCTTTTTTTTTTTACAGTGTACTAGGGTTTAAAAAGACTTCTTTAGAAGTTGAAGTATCAACTCAAGCTTTTTACTCAAGTAAAAGTGTAAAAATACTGGTTTCAAAACTACTTAAAGTGTAAAAGTAAAAGTAATGTTAGGGGGGTAAAAGCATTGAGGATAAAAGCTTAGTAGTATAAAGCTTAAGCTTTATACTACTGTACACTAACACATAAAAAAGAAAAATGTGTTGTTTTTTTTGTTGTTTTTTAACGGCCATAGTGATTTGGGATACTGAGGCAATTGAAAAAGAATTCATTTTAGTATAATGCAAATACAGTAAAGAACCATGTATGTGTATTACTGAGCGTTAACATGTTTTATGGAGAAGAAGATGTGATAACTAGTTGCCTATAAGTATTTTAATGGTGCAAAAGGTCAGACTTCAGAGGCATGTCATCAGTAACCTTTATTGGAATGTAAATGTACATCCAAGCTTAGCTGCAGGAATCTGTGAGGGCAACATATTGTATGGTTGTCTACAATAAACATTAGTGCTGTCAGAATGAATGATTCATCCAAGTGGTTAATCAAAAAAAAAAAAAACATATATAATATATATTATTAGTATATATAATTCCTGTTACCCTACTGGTGCTGTTACCCTCCTCGTGTCATGTCTTTCCCAGGAATTCGGACACAAATGCAGGCCTTGAACAAGAAAGAGTCTTTTATTGTCGAGCACACAAACTCAAAATCCCACTCTCCCAACAAAAACTAAAGCATAACTGAAACTGTTCACAAATAACGTGGGAGTCCTTTTCCTTTCTTTAAATAGACGCCGGCTTTCCGGTGGACAGACATGGGACTCCGGGGTCGGCTGGTATAAATAGAAAGAGACCACATGCACAGGTGATCTTAATAATTAGACAAGGGGACAGACATGCACACGTAGACACACTAGGGGGAGACAAAGCGCCGGCTCAGTAATCCGGGGAGCTGGATCTCACTCCCCGAGGCTGTGGTGGTCCAGATGTTATAGTACCCCCCCTCCAGAACTGGCTTCTGGAGGAAGGCGAGGGCGCCCCCTATGTCCCGCCGGGGGGAGCAAGGACTCACCTGGGTGACGGGTTTGCCGGTGGGCAGGGCGACCCGGAGGACGGTTCGCTGGGCGGTCCGGCCGTGCTCGGTAGAATTCTGCGATGAGTTCGTGACTCAAAATGTCTCGTGCCGGGACCCAGCTCCTCTCCTCCGGACCGTAGCCCTCCCACTCGACTAGATACTGCAGAGCCCCCGCTCTCCTCCGTGAGTCCAATAGCTCCTTGACTCGGAACGCCGGGGCACCCTCTATTTCCACAGCCCCGGGGCGCGACACGGCCTTCATCGCCCCGATGAAGCTGTCGTAGCGGTTTGCGAGCTCCCCGTCTGCGCTCCAGACCGCCGCCGCCCAATCCATGGTGGGTCCTGTGAGCTGTTGGATGACGAACCGAATCCTTTGCTGGTCCGTCATGTCAGGATAGTCCGTCAGATACAGCTCACAGGCCATGATGAATCGCCTACATCCCTCGGAATCTCACTCCCCGAGGCTGTGGTGGTCCAGATGTTATACCTCGCTGGTGCTTGGTTGTGACATTTCGCTCGAATCTTGAGTCTCTATCACGGACATCTTCGTCTACTTATCACAACCTTATCAACCAAAAATGCTAATTTATTCAAACGTCCTTGCTGGAGTGTGTGACGTAACGTCATGTGAAAATAAAGATCACATAGACAAACGGAGTTGTTAGCGAATGTGCCGTTTACTTTTTTGTTCTCTCATGCGCATGCCCAGTGACAGATTACATACGCGTCCCGCTCGACGTGCTTATGTGCTTACGTCAGAGTCAGGATGCTGAACAGAAAACTTGGAACAGAACTACATGCAAACATTACATCATCCAACCACAATCAAATTCGCTCCATCCGGATGGCGCGATTTATACGTTTTTTTTTTTTTTTTTTTTTTTATAAAATAGGAGTAACGAGGCTATTTTTTAAATGTAAGTAGAAAGTACAGATAATTTTGTGAAAATGTAAGGAGTAGAAGTAAAAAGTCAGCTGAAAAATAATTACTCCAGTAAAGTATAGCTATCCAAAATTTTTACTTAAGTAAGGTAACGAAGTATTTGTAATTCATTACTTGACACCTCTGGATCCGACAATGAATAAATAATTGCAAAAATGTTAAATAATGAAATGAAATCCTATTAATTCAATTCAATTCAATTCAATTTTATTTATATAGCGCTTTTAACAATGTTCATTGTCTCAAAGCAGCTTCACAAAAATTAAAGAAATTTAACAAAAAAAAAAATTATAATAATAAAAATAATAATAATAATAATAAATAAATTTAATTAAATTAAAATTTTTTTAAAATAAATAATAATAATAATAATAATTATTATTATTATAGAAAAGAAAATAATTGGAAGTGTGGATGTGTGAGAAAAATGTGCAGATAATAATAATGAGACGAATGAATGAAATTTCTCTGATGAGCAAGCCGGCGACGGTGGCAAGGAAAAACTCCCTGAGATGGAATTAGGAAGAAACCTTGAGAGGAACCAGACTCAACAGGGAACCCATCCTCATTTGGGTGATAACAGATAGAAATGATATAACATCTTGTGTGTTGTGCAGGTGAAAATTCAATATGACAGAAATTATTTAAATTAACATGAAGACCAGTTCAGCATAGGGAAGAGTCAGTAGGTGCAGAGGGCAGATTAGGTCTGGATCACTGGAAGCACAGGAGCAGCATGTGTAGCTCCAACCATCATAAAGCTGAATCCAGCTGGAGCTGGTCCTTCTCTGGATGCCTCAGGAACCTCGCAGGGCCGGCCTTTGTCTACTGAAGCTGGCAAAATCTCCCGATGCCTCGGGATGGGTAGAGAAATACAGAACAGCAGAACCGATGGGGAGAATTAGCGTAGTTGCCATTCGGTATAGGTGTACTGGAGTATGAGATTATGGGATGAGTTATGTGTATGCCAGATTAAAAAGATGCGTCTTGAGTCTACTTTTGAACTGAGAAACCGTGTCTGCTCCCCGAACACTGTCTGGAAGGCTATTCCAAAGCGTTGGAGCTAAATATGAAAATGCCCTACCCCCTTTTGTAGATTTTGAAATTCTGGGAACTACCAGAAGTCCGGAGCTTTGTGATCTTAAGGCGCGTGGTGGATTGTAGTGCATCAGAAGACTGGTTAGGTATGTGGGAGCTAAACCATTTAAGGCCTTGTATGTAAGTAATACTATTTTGTAATTTATTCTAAACTGAACAGGTAGCCAGTGCAGGGATGATAATATTGGGGTTATATGATCATATTTTCTGGATCTAGTGAGAACCCTGGCAGCTGCATTTTGGATTAACTGAAGCTTGTTTATTGAGGATGCAGGACAACCACCTAGTAATGCATTACAATAGTCCAGTCTGGAGGTCATGAATGCATGAACTAGTTTTTCTGCATCAGATACGGATAAGATGTTCCTAAGTTTAGCAATATTTCGAAGATGGAAAAGGGCTGTTTTTGTGATATTTGAAATGTGATTTTCAAAAGACAAGTTACTGTCTAATATTACGCCCAGGTCTTTTACTGCTGAGCTGGTAGTAACAGTACATCCTTCTAAGCGCAGGCTGAATTGTGAAAGCTGTTGTGTGCTGGTTTTTGGGCCAATAAGTAATATCTCTGTCTTATCTGAATTTAATAAAAGAAAGTTATTGGTCATCCAATCTTTTATGTCCTGGACACACTCAGTTAATCTAGACAACTTAGGTATTTCGTCTGGTTTAGTTGAGATATATAATTGGGTATCATCAGCATAACAATGGAAACTAATCCCATGTCTTCTAATGATGTTACCCAAGGGAAGCATGTATATTGAGAACAACAGAGGTCCTAAAACTGACCCTTGTGGGACCCCATATTTCACTGGCATTACACCAGACGGTTCTCCATTTAGATCTACAAAATGGTAGTGATCAGACAGGTAAGATCGAAACCATTTTAATGCCTGTCCCTGAATACCTATATAATTTTGTAAGCGATCTATGAGAATATTATGATCTATAGTGTCGAATGCAGCACCAAGATCGAGCAGGATTAGCAATGAGATGCAGCCTTGGTCTGAAGCTAAAAACAAGTCGTTTGTAATCTTAACTAGTGCAGTTTCTGTGCTATGATGGGGCCTGAAACCTGACTGAAATTCTTCAAGGATGTTGTTATCCTGCAAGAATGTGCAAATTTGAGCTGATACTACTTTTTCTAGTATTTTTGATATGAACGGAAGGTTTGAAATTGGTCTGTAATTTGTTATTTCATTCGCGTCCAAATTAGATTTTTTAAGAAGCGGCTTAATAACTGCTAACTTGAAAGGTTTAGGGACGTGACCTAGATGTAATGAAGAATTAATAATGTTTAGAAGTGGCTCTCCAACCGTAAGCATCACTTCTTTTAAAAATCTGGTTGGGATTGGGTCTAACAGGCACGTTGTTAATTTAGCCGAGGTGATAAGTTTATACAGCTCTTCCTGTTCTATACCTGTAAAGCACTGAAAATCTAAATGTGAAGCTATAGGCTGAACTGGATCGTGAGATACTATTAGAGGTTGAACCTCCATTATTTTCTTCCTGATATTATTGATTTTTTCATTAAAGAAGTCCATAAAGTCTTCACTTCTAAACTGTGATGGGATACTCTCTGCGGGCATCTTAGGTTTTGTTAGGCGAGCCACTGTACTAAATAAGAACATGGGATTGTTTTGGTTTCTTGCTATCAGTTGGCTAAGATGCTCAGTCCTAGCAGTTTTTAGAGCCTGTCTATAGCTGCACATACTGTATTTATACGCAATTCGAAAAACTTCTAATTTAGTTTTCCTCCATTTCAGCTCGAGGTTACGGGTTGCTCTCTTTAGGGCGCGAGTATGACTGTTGTACCACGGTGCAAGTGTTTTATCTTTGACTTTTTTTAATCTGATGGGAGCAACAATGTCTAATGTACTGGTAAAAATAGTGCCCATGCTGCTAGTCACTTCATCTAGATCATCTGCATTTAGGGGTCTAATAAGAAATTGGGACAGATCCGGCAGATTACTTGTGAATCTGTCTTTAGTAGTGGGATTCATATTTCTAACAGATTGATAACGTGGGTAGACACAGCTAATCTGTTCTACGGGTAGAGTATATGTCAGGAGGTGATGATCTGTGATATCATCACTTTGAGGTATGATCTCTATATTAGAGACATCTATACCATGGGATATAATTAAATCTAGCGTATGATTAAAGCGGTGAGTTGCTCCAATTATATTTTGTTTCACCCCGAAGGAGTTTAGTAAATCCATAAATGTGAGTGCTAAAGCGTCGTTAGCATCATCTACATGAATGTTAAAGTCTCCTACTATCAACACTTTGTCAGAGTTAACCAATAGGTCTGATAGCAGATGTCCAAATTCTTTAAGAAAATCGCCATATGGCCCCGGGGGTCTGTACACGGTGGCCAGGGTAAAATATAGCAAGGGTTTATTATGTATTTCATTTAGTGCAACATTAATGATAAGCACTTCAAATGAATTAAACCTGGGCCTTATTTTCTGGGTAACAGTGAGTACATCATTGTAGATAGTGGTGACACCACCACCGCGACCAATTAGACGGGGCTCGTGCTTATAGAAATATCCTGACGGAGTAGACTCATTCAGACCAAAATATTCATTTGGTTTAAGCCAGGTTTCGGTTAGACAGAGTGCGTCAAGGCAATAATCTGAGATAATTTCATTAACAATAAGTGCTTTAGGCGCAAGGGATCTAATGTTGAGTAGTCCAAACTTTAGAGGTGGATTTTGACTACTTATTTTGCCTTTTTCTGGTTTTATGGTTATCAGATTGTTTCGGGCAAATTTAACAAATTTATTCTTTTTTCTCAGTATTCGGGGAACAGACACAGTTTCTATAGGACAAGCTATGTGTGTGCATCTATCACTATGGTGAGTTGTGATGTGGCTAATATGTTTGGAATCTACAGTATGACTTACCGCCAGTCAGATGGTTCGTAGTGTCCTGGAGATGTTATCTATTAAACAAGATAAATAGTACAAACAAGACAAAAAAGATGGCTCAACAGTTTTCCTTAAGAAAAAAGGAGAGATAGACTCATGCAATCAGACCTTGGGGTTAAAGGAATTCCTCTGTGTACAAACAAACCTGCAAACATGATGTCTTCGCCCAAATGAACAAAAGTGCAGACTCAAGATGCCAAGTCCTGGAAAGCTTTCCTTTGCATAACTGGCATAACACGTACTGTACAGTATAACAAGCTACTGTATACAACATAATTTGCTGCAAAAAGCAACCAATGAATTTTTTTATTATTATTTTGCTAATAGTACTATTAATTAAAATTACATTTTTGTGATTGTGGTTTTGGAAAATTGCAAAGGATTCTAAAACTTTAGCAGAAATAAAGATGACTGGAAGTAACTTTGGGATTAAAAGCATTTAAGGGGTTGTTGGTGATAAATACAGATAATATTATAGTTTCATTATTTGTGGATTTAAACAATGTGTATGATAATTCACACTCATACATATTTTCAAATTCTACAGCCTAAGCCAGGAAAAGACTCAAGATCTTAAACAGGCACAAGAGTCACCACTCCACCTTACTCCAACCAGGAACCAAGCACCTTATTATATACCATCTCTCAATTGTCATCAATTTTCATCAAGGAAAGCTTGTGGAAGCGCCCACCAACTGCCCTCTTTCTTTGGCACTAGGGACAGTTTAACATCATGTCCTGTGTTTATTGATTAAATTTATGGTACAAATACTGACATTTTTGCAACTGTTTATAGCATAATTGAATATATAATTATAATTTACATATATAATTTGCTATTTAAATAGTTTTTCAAGAACCCTTAAGGCAAATATATCATAAACCATAAATGTCTATGACTATTATCTTTAATTTAGACTATGCCGCTATTTTATATTCCCTAGAGATGACCCAGAAATTGACTCATCTACACGGGTCATCCCCTTCCCAGCTTTGATACAGCCTAATTTGTCTCTGTAAGGCTTGGGTAAATTTTTGGATTAAAAAACGCGCTCTGAACGTCCTAGACCAGGGGTCGCCAACTGGCGGACTCCGGTCCGAATTCGGACCGCGAGATGCGTCCACCCGGACCACAAAGCCTTTTGACTTAATGAAAAAAAAAATAGCAAACGCTATTTTCTAATGAAATAAAATTTACATCGGGCACGTGAAGGCCAGCTCAGTAAAGCCATTTGGGTCCTACGGCACTACAGGTTGCTACTGTATATATATATATACAATGTATATATAAATAATTGTTGTGACCTATTATTATTATTATTATTATTATGTGAAAAAAGTGTCTAAACCTGCCTGGCCCTATGTGAAAAAGTAATTGCCCTCTAAACCTAATAACTGGTTATGCTCCCCTTGGCTGCAATAACTGCAATCAAGCATTTGCGATAACTGGCAATGAGTCTTTCACATCATAGTGGAGGAATTTTGGGCATTAGGGCATTGGTGGCTCAGTGGTAGGTTTCTTGAGTGCCATGCAGAAGAAATCTGCCATCTGGGTTCAATTCCCACCCAATTCCCAACACGATGCGATAAGCACTTCCAAACCCCTGAAAATGAACTTGCATTTTATTTCAGCGGAAACCATTTTGAGTTGCAATAAACAAGGGCTGCGTAGTAGTGCCCTTACCTTTTATTTGTCATGCACAAAGTTTTCAAATAAGAATATAAAGTATAAAAGAAAAGAAAAAAATTACAAATATAAAATCTATATTAAAAATATATATAGAAAAACATTTAGTTGTAAAAAATTTACATCATGTACAAGTAATAAAATAAAGTAGAATTGAAATGGAATTGGGATGTAGAAACCATCATGAACAAGACAATGTGCAGAGTTAATGGGCAAAATTAAATGTACATGGTGTGCAAAATGAGCAAATGTGCGTTAATATTTAATGTGCATTGTGATGAGTAATGAGATTGTTTTGTGTGAGAAGGCAGATCAGAGTGTTAAGTCCTATGTGGTGTTATGATTGAGAGTCTGTATACTGTAGCCTGCGGCAATCATTACTCCCATGATCCAACACTTTCCTCTGAATCCTGCATTGGGGCTTCCACACTTAATTTGGTGGCTGTTCTGAAGTGCCCCCTCATAACAACTGGATGCAGTGCTGGTCCTAAGCCCAGATAAAAATGAGTGGTTTGTGTCACGAAGCGAATCCGGCGTAAAATCTGTGTGTGAGATGATCCACTGTGGGGCAAATACTTTTTCACAGCACTTTGTGCAGTATACTGCATACAGTATATCGTCTGTACCACAGCAATACAAGCTCACTGCTCACTGATAAAAATGGGGTGACCTCATAAGTCTAAAAACCACCTCAATTAATAACTAGCTTGTCTAATGTATTCACTTGATTTTTTGACACCGTTTAACATCTTTAAACTTTCCTTTATTGCATTTACTTCTGAAGTCCTAGTCCCGGTGTAATATTAATAGTTGGCAGGTTGACTGAGAGGTGATCTTGGCTAATTTATGCTAATCAATAGTCCTACTCACTGAGTGTGCAGCCTGGCTCTCTATCACTTCATTGAATTGATTTGTTTATTTTTTCATTAGCTTTGAGGAAGGGTGCTCTTGATAATGTCAGTCAGACTACTGTATTGGCATGCTTTCTACTTGGCTGAACAGAAAAAGTCCCACTTCATTGAGAAAAAAAAGCTTCCACTTTTTGGCACAGATTATTCGTTCCACAGCCCCCAAAAATAAACAAATAAAAATAATTTATACAAAATACATAATAAAAATAAAACAATTTAACCTGTAATTTACCTTTAAAAAAATAAAATTAAAAGTCCAGTCAGATAAGTGTTTCCATTTGTGCTGGCAGGTGCTGTGTATGCGTGTGGGTGAAGCTAAAGTAAGGAGCCCCTCCCCTCTCCCCCTTCTCGTCTTACACAGTTACCCTTTCTCCACTCTTTTCACACACATACAGTATGTGCACACAACGGAAACACTGTTTTATCAGAAAAATAAACAATAAATCTCTCTAATGACACTCGATTGAGCGACACACAAAATAAAATATGTTTTACACATACACATGCACACGTGGTCACAGTGTTATAATAAACAGTACACACGTGCACAGATGTTGATTATACCAGTAAGAGATGCGCACTAAGACCCAGCAGGGGAGACGATTACCCACAGTTCTGGAGTGTAAGAGAGAGAAAAACCACTGGATCAGTTGTGATCACGTGATGCTTGGCGTCAAAACAAGAAGCGCATGCATGCTACATAATACTCGGTACTTGTAAACCAAGACTTGTTCGTTTTCCAAGTCCAAATTCATGAACAATCTTTGCTCGTCTTGCGGAACACTCGTAAACCGAGTTAGTCGGAACACTTTCACTTTTCTAAACGTAAGAATTACTTCTAACTTGTACTGAATTGTGTCTGAATTATCCTTGTTATTTTATTTGCTAGTTACAAAGCTAGTTTCTAAAACAAGGCTGAATCCAAAATCCCAAGAAGACTACTTGGTGTGTGAACCAAGTGAATGTACACCCAAGTGCAGTAACTTTCTATTTTACTGTATTTGGTATTAACCTAAGAACCCGAAAGTTAACATAGCTGATACTCTGCAGGAGAATAAGTGAAAATATAAAGTAAATCTCATAATTTTATATGGACTGTCCACCTCCTCCATGGTTTATTTCCCAACATAATACCCGTAAGAACTTCTTTTGACCTCTGTTATTTACACCCAACACCCAAGCCAGTCACGATTAATTCATTCCGCCAGTTGAGATTTGTATTGGCAGAGCCAAATAAATGGTTAACTAAGATAAAATAAAGAATTTGTTGATAGTAAAAGACATTTGTGGAACTGTTGCAAAAAAGCAATATCAAACTGCTCTGTTCTTGTGCTGAATATCAGCCCGGCTTTGATGCCTTTCGTGCTCGGGCTGCAGCTTAAAACCGCATAACATCTATACTGATGTTCAGAACAACAGCACTCACACTAATGTGATATTACTTTCTTTTATCCTCACCTTCAGATTGAGGATTGTGTATTTGTGTATTCTAGGCTTAATAATTTAAATACTCTGCTTTTAGCCTGTGCTGTTCATATAAATGTAATTTGCAGCTATTTTCACCTGTTGCTGAAAGAAACCTTGTAAAAATTAAATGATGTTGCATGCACAAACATGCACGCACAATAAATCAACCATTTAAACACTTTAAAATCTTTAAATGGTAAAACCATTTATATACTCTGCTTTTAGCTTGTGTTGCTCTTTTGAATGCAATCTGTAGCTATTTTCACCTGTTGCCAGTCTGAAAGAAACCTTGTAAAATTAAATAATGTTGCATGCACACACACACACACACACACACACACAAACTGCTGGGTGAGTTTTGGCTATGATACTGTTGATAGTAGTGGTAGTCTCGTAGTCCAGACCAGAAGGCTGGTTTAATGTGAGCATTGTTGTTTTCATTCACATTGGCATTTGACTGATTAATTTTATTCGGCTTGAGATATTTTTCTTGCTGTTATAAGCATGGTGATTGGCATGTTTACTTGCCAAAAGTGTGGCTAGAAGGGTGGGTGTCATTGATTGGCTATAATGGTATTATTTCTTTTCCCACGTTTTCTCAATAAATACTTCAGATATGGAATCCCCTTAAAAGTATTGCACTGGCAATGGTATTTTTAAAATATTATTTTTGCTGTACACTGAAAACATTTTGTTTCAGGTTTGAAAGATCAAATTTAAGATCTGATTGTAAATACAAATTACTGTTTGAATTTTTTATCTACAGTATATGTGTTAAACATTGGGTTTGAACTCATACATTGTTTATTCATCAAAATTATTGAATCATGGTACTCACACTATGATCTTTTAAGACTATCTTGTGGTGTCAGGTGTAAAATTAGGCCATATACTTTTTTTCTTATTAAAAGAACAAATATATAATATACAATATAAGTAATTAATTAAAGTTAAATTAATTCTTTGTCTCTTTTGGGACCTAATTGTGTTTGACATTTTTTTATTAATACATTTTACTCCTTAGATTCATATACAGTACACTGAATTAAACTAAATTATACCTGTGCTCTTCTCATCCACAAGTAATAGTGCTGACAAATGAGTAAATAATAGACTTTTTATGAATAAGCTCAAGGGCATACCTTGTCTTGTTTTCACAGATGGCACGAGTTTCCATAGGGGCATCTTTTGGAAAATATGTTTTGTATTTCTAAAGCTTTTAAAAATGATTATCATAATAGAAGTAATTATAAACTATTATTTTAATTCCCGGAATAATGCAGGGTCGGTCTCCTGTCGCACAACAGAACATCTTCCTCCTTTTGCTTTCCATTGCATCTTTTAAAATAAAGCATTACTGTTGTCTCGGTGATCCCAGCTCTGTTGTGTAACCAAGCAGATGGTGAATTTTCTAATAAATTGTTTGTTGAGTGGAGAAGGGCACCCTGGTGTAAGAACAGCAAGGCTAATTGTAGTCCTAGGGACCCTTTTCCAAACATGGCATATTGCATCGCAGGAACTTGAATCTGAACCTCAGCAGTTTTTTTTCTTCTCCTAAACAATGCTTTTAGCAAGGTTGACATAAAGGGCATCTTTCCTTTTTTTTTTTTTTTTTGGTAATGTTTGTATTTCAATATGAGTGCAAAGATCTCCATACTATTTCTCTCAGGAAATAGTATACACAATAATACTCACAGGCTGTTTTGAGTGTGTGTGACAGCACAATACTCTAGATAAATAAAGCATACTCTAAATAAAGCATATGCAACTTAGATGTGGCTTCCCAATTCAGCCCAGATCTGTTTATTGCCAAGTACTGATTCCAGCACTCCCTGTCTTATCCCCAAACAATCTCAAGCCAGCTGGGAAGTATGTTATATTTAAATATGTTATATTTATGTTATATTTAGTAGGCTGCCCCTGATAAAGCTTGTCCTGGATCCAACCCAGGGATATTCTTACAACATTTCCAAACCCCTTCACCTTGGTTTTATGGCTTCAGAAAAACAAAATTGATTCAACCCTATTATTTTAACAAATTCCCACAACATGAACAACAAAGTTATTATAAGAGGTAGATATGCTAAACCTAACATTTTCATGGAACATTTTATAAATAGCTTTAATGCGAAAGTTATTTTTACTAAAAAGTCATTATGCAATACCGAAAGTGCTCAAAACAGTTATTTTCATTTACAGTAGTAATTTACAAGTCAGACAGAATCTAATCCAAATGCAGTATTTAACTGTTGAAGAAATGATTAAGAAAGACATTTTCACAGCACAGGGATGAACATAAAAAACCATAACTAAACATGAGTTATAGTAAGCATGAATCCTTAAAATAAAGAACAATGTCGTTAGATTTTATTTCCAAAAATGAAGCTGTAAAACAGGTATACTGTTAATGCCAGCTTACAAAACCATCACTTCAAGTTGGGTAAATTGTTACAAGTTTGCAAGAGAGGTGCTGTGTCATCTTTATCATAACAGTAATGATAATTATAATAATAAATACAGTGTACTATGTGTAACCACAACGAACACAACTTTAGCATGCACGCACACACACACACACACACACACACACACACACACACACACACACACACACACACAAAGAAAGAATGAGAGAGAGAGAGAGAGAGAGAGAGAGAGAGAGAGAAAATTAGGGTCTTTTGCATCATTATTCACAAGCACTGGGAATAACAGAGTCTTCATGTACTGTATAAGACCACTCTTCAGCATGAAGCAAAATCTGCTCTAAGAAACATAGGAATGCAAATAGATTTTTTTTTTTTGATGGACCAGAATAATCAGTGTAGGTTCAACTGATCTTTTTGTATGATTTTTTTTGTTTTGTTTTGTTTTTCATTAATGCAAGGCTTGTGTGAACAAAACATTAAACATTCACAAGATCGCTTGCTATACCAATTCACAATCAGACTCCAGGGGCCTGTTAGCAGCAAAACAGCTTGCTGAACTGTGGAGGGATTTAGCCAGTGAAGTTACTTTACAGTATCACTGGCTCTGAATGATGAGACTGGCAGTTTCAGATGGAAACATTGCCTACCAACCATAAACAATTATTAGGCATGCATGAGTTTAGTGTTTTGGACAAGTGAAGTAATTCATGGAAATTAAGCTGTGACTCATGACACATGTATTAGATTGTACATATAATATTACAGTGGTGTGAAAAACTATTTGCCCCCTTCCTGATTTCTTATTCTTTTGCATGTTTGTCACACTTAAATGTTTCTGCTCATCAAAAACCATTAACTATTAGAGCAAAGATAACATAATTGAACGCAAAATGCAGTTTTTAAATGAAGGTTTACGTTATTAAGGGAGAAAAAAAACTCCAAATCTACATGGCCCTGTGTGAAAAAGTGATTGCCCTGCTTGTTAAAAAATAACTTAACTGTGGTTTATCACACTTGAGTTCAATTTCTGTAGTCACCCCCAGGCCTGATTACTGCCACACCTGTTTCAATCAAGAAATCACTTAAATAGGAGCTACCTGACACAGAGAAGTAGACCAAAAGCACCTCAAAAGCTAGACATCATGCCAAGATCCAAAGAAATTCAGGAACAAATGAGAACAAAAGTAATTGAGATCTATCAGCCTGGTAAAGGTTATAAAGCCATTTCTAAAGCTTTGGGACTCCAGCGAACCACAGTGAGAGCCATTATCCACAAATGGCAAAAACATGGAACAGTGGTGAACCTTCCCAGGAGTGGCCAGCCGACCAAAATTACCCCAAGAGCGCAGAGACAACTCATCCGAGAGGCCACAAAAGACCCCAGGACAACATCTAAAGAACTGCAGGCCTCACTTGCCTCAATTAAGGTCAGTGTTCATGACTCCACCATAAGAAAGAGACTGGGCAAAAACGGCCTGCATGGCAGATTTCCAAGGCGCAAACCACTTTTAAGCAAAAAGAACATTAAGGCACGTCTCAATTTTGCTAAAAAACATCTCAATGATTGCCAAGACTTTTGGGAAAATACCTTGTGGACCGACAAGACAAAAGTTGAACTTTTTGGAAGGTGCGTGTCCCGTAACATCTGGCATAAAAGTAACACAGCATTTCAGAAAAAGAACATCATACCAACAGTAAAATATGGTGGTGGTAGTGTGATGGTCTGGGGTTGTTTGGCTGCTTCAGGACCTGGAAGGCTTGCTGTGATAGATGGAACCATGAATTCTACTGTCTACCAAAAAATCCTGAAGGAGAATGTCCGGGCATCTGTTCGTCAACTCAAGCTGAAGTGATCTTGGGTGCTGCAGCAGGACAATGACCCAAAACACACCAGCAAATCCACCTCTGAATGGCTGAAGAAAAACAAAATGAAGACTTTGGAGTGGCCTAGTCAAAGACCTGACCTGAATCCTATTGAGATGTTGTGGCATAACCTTAAAAAGGCGGTTCATGCTAGAAAACCCTCAAATAAAGCTGAATTACAACAATTCTGCAAAGATGAGTGGGCCAAAATTCCTCTAGAGCGCTGTAAAAGACTCGTTGCAAGTTATCGCAAACGCAAAATTGCTGCTAAGGGTGGCCCAACCAGTTATTAGGTTCAGGGGGCAATTACTTTTTCACACAGGGTCAGGTAGGTTTGGATTTTTTTTCTCCCTAAATAATAAAACCCCTCATTTAAAAACTGCATTTTGTGTTTACTTGTATTATCTTTGACTAATAGTTAAATCTGTTTGATGATAAGAAACATTTTGTGTGACAAACATGCAAAAGAATAAGAAATCAGGAGGGGGGCAAATAGTTTTTCACACCACTGTATATTATATTCTGTCACCTTGCACCTACAGTACAGGGTCCAGGTTCTGGTCCATTGTTGCCGACCTGGGGTCTGAGTGCACGGAGTTTGCATGTTCTCCCCGTGCTTTGTGGGTTTCCTCTGGATGCATCAGTTTCCTCCCACAGTCCAAAGACATGCATATTAGGCTAATGGGCATGATCAAGTTGCCTCTAGTGTGTAAATGCACATATGACCAGAGGTCCTACTGTACCAAAGTCGTAAAAATAGGAATAAATTCAGTGGTCATCACTGGTCTCCACAGTCCCTAGTTGAACTACATACTGTAGTTCCAAGATGGATGAATGGATGGATTAATGCTAATTGATAGAGTTTCTCACCTACTGGGAAGGCCAAACGTTGAAAACCTTTTTAAAACTAACCAGATGTTTTGACAAAATTATTTATAATTCATCTTTTTTTTATTTGACTAAGTAATAACTCCTACACAAAGCCACCTATTCTATACAGTGCATAGGTGACACATACAGTAGGGATCTCTTCCACTATTTTTTATCGGCAGTGTTATCTGCCATCATCACCATGCTTTTCTTCAATCAGCAACTCCTCTTAAAGTATTTGTGAGAATTTGAAGAAATGTTCACAGAATCTTTATTAGGAAGCATAGATGTGCACTAACTATTTAATTTTCTAATTTAAATTCGATTTTTCTGAAAAAAAAAAAAAAAGGAGAAAATTCCATGAGAAGGCGACACATGGCTTCCTTGAAAGACTCAATGATTTTTCTTTCAATGAATGACTAACCTTGTGTGTCTCCATTGGCTGACTTATTTTATTCATGTATAGGAGGACAGAGCAAAATTTCTAATGTCTTGTTCCCCTTTTGTCTACTCAACCTTGTTTTTTTTTTTTTCATTTACAGTATTTATCCATGAACCCAGTACCGTCTCTGTCTCTTCACATTTTTTATTATCTTACAGTACAGTATGTACCTCAATCATGGGTATGGTATGAGAAAGGGTTTAAATTATTTATAAGGCATTTTATTAATAGGAAAATATGATTGTAATTTTTTTTCATCTAAATCTGTCTCAATACTTTCATCCAACGTAAAAGACTTTGCTTGCTTGTAGAGCTGGAATTTGAACTACAGCCTAGAGTAGATTGAGGGAATGTAGCTAACAGCCCAGCAACATTAAGTTTTTGATAGGGAACCAATATGACTGAATTGCATCATTGGTGATTTTTTACTGCTCAACCATTTGCCCAGTCACATAATGACTTCAAAAACTACACTTGATGCTGCGTGAAAACGCTGTGGGAACATCTTTCTGTGTTGCCGGTTGTGAAGCATGTGTGTATAAAACATGCCAAATCTTCGCATATAGTACCTCATTCAGGTGACGTCATCTGATGAAGCGCACCTGCAGGTTATAAATAGGAGTGAACCGGAAACATTCCTCAGATCTTTTTGTCTTCAGGACGTATTGTGATTCACGTGTGTGTGTGCAAGCAAAACAAAGAACAAAGCGTGTTTGACTCACCGATAAGATGGCTGAGTTTCAAACGAGATGTGTGCCTCTGTGTGATATAATCCTATCGGAGGGCGATCGCCATACTTTTTGTTTCCAGTGTTAGGGTGAAGATCACGCTCTCCTTGGGCCTCAACGACGCTCTCTCCCTTTCTTTAGCGACCTCCACAGCAAGTTAACTCGCTCTTGGAGCAAGCCTTATTCATCCAGTGTTTTCGTGCCATCGACTTCGATTTATTCGAATATCGTTGATGCGTAAGCGCGGGGTTATACGATGATGCCTCAGATAGAAGAGACGCTCACAGGCTATCTCTCTCCTGGGACATCATCTTCCCTGAAAAAGCCAACACTTCCTTCCAAGCCATGTAGACTTTCATCTGCCTTGTTGGGAAAAGCATTTCAGGCACCAGGTCAGGCTGGTGCTTCTCTGCACACCATGGCGGTCTTGCAGGCATACCAAGCTGATCTGCTAAAAGATCTGAACACTGGTTAAACCTTACGGGCATCAAGGATAAGGATCGTGCATTCATCCTTGATGACCCCATCTTGCCCTCTGGCCTGTTTGGCGATGCCGTTAATTCCGTCACCACCAGGTTTAAGGAGGCGAGATTATATGGACAGGTCTTCAAAAAATTTCTTCACCACCGTGCTCAAGAATCGGGACTGTCGGCCACCCAGTCTCGACCTGGTCCGACTCAGAGAGGCGCAGAAAGAGAGCGTTAGCAGTCGCGCTTCCCCTCGTAAAGACTGGGGTATGGTAGAATTCCTTTTAAGAACAAAGTGCTCTCCCTGGCACCCTCAGGAGGTCTGTGTTTATGCTCCGCCACCACCGGTGTTTCGGGCAACACCGGTCTCCAACATGAGGTTAGTTTTTCGGTTATCTCCTGCCGTAGTTCAGGATGCTGAACTTCTTACCATTATCAGGTCCTTCCATTTGGCCTAGCTCTGTCACCCACACATACTGTATACAAAATGCATCAGTATTTTGTATGACATAGGCAACTGGCTGATTCTGGCTCAGTCGCAGAAGCTAGGGCTCCGACATGCATGTCGTGATAGCTCATCTTGATTCCTTAGGATTGAGACTCAATGCCATAAAAGCTTTCTCTTCGCAATGCAGGCACAGGTGTCTCCTGCGCAGGTCAAATCCATTTCCAACACCCTGAAGGAAACCATTTTTTTTTAGGATTTTTAGGTCTCATGGAATCCACGGTAATACCTTTGGGTCTGCTGCGCATGAGATCATTTCAGTTGTGGCTAAAAGCAAGGGAATTTTACTCAGGGCCAATCCCCGGAGGCAATAAGGGTTACGCGCCAGGGGCTTCGTACCCTTTTCTATGTGGTTCAGACCAAGGTTTCTGACTTTGGGTCCCACTCGATGTGCATTCTTGTCATTGCGAGATGCTAACGACAGATGGTTCCCTCATGGGCTGGGGTGCAGTTTTAGATGGCCGTCCAGCCCAAGAGAACTGGAGAGGCCATCTTCTCACGTGGCACATCAATTGCCCCGAACTGATGGCTTTATTTTGGCCCTGAAACACCTCCTCCAGCAGTTGAGGCTACCATGTCCTAGTACGGGGGGACAACACTACGGTAGTCTCGTACATCATCACCAGGGCGGACTGTGCTCTGTGGTGGAAATTCTGAAAATATTACAAAGACAAGTAATCCATACACTGAGTAAGAACAAAGTAACAAAGGTTTTATTTTAAACTTCTGCAGAAGGACCAGTCTCATACAGCAAACAGTTGCAGCATGGAGAAAGGTGATTTCTTTCTCTAGCTGACCTATTTTATACACAAACATCTCTGTTAACATAATCAACGCCACGTACATGAAGTTCCTACATTCAAACTCATGACTCTTCATCTTCCCCAGACCAGATGTCCATACCTTATCATTTATTCAGGGACAACTACATTGTTTCTATTCTGTTCTTGGCCTTGTGTTTCTAAGCTTCGACAAACAACTTCAAAACTTCTAAAGTCTACAGTATGTGACACACTTACTCCAAGGATCAGAATTAATACATAATTAAAATATGATTTTTCCATTACAGCTCGCACTGCTTGAATAAGCTAGCGCACCAGGTTCTACTTTGGGCACAGGAATAGTTCATGTCCCTCAAGGCGATTTACATTCCAGGGCGTATGAAGTTGAGAGCCCTGGAACCTTCATGCACTAGAAGAACTTATGCCCACAAGGAGAGGGTATTTGAAAGTGGTACATGGCGAAACATGTAGACCCAGTCCACTGCTGAATTGTTTCAGTGCTGGAGTTCTGCAAGAAAGTTGTCCTCGGGCTTATGCCCCAGTACCCTCAGAATGTACTGTACATAGCCGCTACTTTGGCTTGCCATGTTCTGACTGATGGGGTCTGGTTGACACCCCTTCCATACCACTAGAGTCAGCGCCTGTCTGGCTTCTGACCCTTAAGATGTTTTTTCTTGTAGTTACTTCTTTCAAGAGATCTTCAGGCTCCCGTCCTGCCTAGACTTTGCCCCTGGGCTAGTCAGAGCTATTCTGCATCCTCACCCGAAATATTTTCATTCTAGACCATGCAAACAGTCTCCCTCGAAGCCTCTGTCCTCTCCAGCTCTGGAGCAGGAAAGGTTTCACTTACTGTCTTCACTACGCACTCTTCAGATTTACGTCCACCGCACTAGCCAGTGGCGTAAGTCAGAGCAGCCTTTTTTTATGCCAAACGCTGTCGCATCCAATGAGAGATGCTATTTCCCTAGCCTACGAGGCGCGTGGTCACACTACGGCTCTAGGATACAGGGCTCATTCATCCAGGGGGATTGCCTCATCTATTGCGCTGGCAAGAGGTGGTCCCTGCAGCAAGTGTGTGATGCGACAGATTGGTCCTCTCCGCACACATTTGTGAGATTCTATAGTCTGGATGTTCATGCTACTCCGGGCTCACGGGTCCTCGAGTCAGCCCCCCAGACCTAGCTCTGAGACCTCCTTGGCCTTTGTGCGCACACGGTACACAACCTTGGAGGTCCAGACACTTGCAATGCGGCGGCATTGGTATTCTCGTTCCCATAGCGTTTTCATGCAACATCGAGTGTAGCTTTTGAAAGGGGACGTCTCGGGTTACTTTGCTGTAACCCTGTTCCCTGAAAAAGCAGGAACGAGATGCTGTGCTCCAATGCCGCACTGGATGTCCTTTCAGACAAAACTGATCTGATGGATGTTTCCGGTTCACTCCTATTTATAACCTGCAAGTGCGTGTCATCAGATGACGTCACCTGACCGAGGTTATATATGCCAAGATTTGGCGTGTTTTTCTACCCATCCAGAGGCATCGGTAGATTGTGCCAGCTTCAGTAGGCAAAGGCCAACCCTGCGAGGTTTCTGAGGCATCCAGAGAAGGGCCAGCTCCAGCTGGATTCTGCTTTATGATGGTTGGAGCTACACATGCTGCTCCTGTGCTTCCAGTGATCCAGACCTCATCTGCCCACCGCACCTACTGACTCATCCCTATGCTGAACGAGTCTTCATGTTAATTTAAAGAACTTCTGTCATATTGAACTTTCATCTGCACAAACACATGATGTTATATCATTTATATCTGTTATCACCCAAATGAGAATGGGTTCCCTGTTGAGTCTGGTTCCTCTCAAGGTTTCTTCGTATTGCCATTTCAGGGAGTTTTTCCTTGCCACCGTCACCTTTCGCTTGCTCATCAGAGACATTCATCATTCATTCATTCATCTCATTATTATCTAGACACATTTTTCTCACACATACACACTTCCAATTATTTTATTTTCTAAAAATTTTCTGCACCCTGTCCAGGGTGTACACCGCCTAGTGCCCGAAGTCTCCTGGGATAGGCTCCAGGTCCCCCGCGACCCTGAACACAGGATTAAGCGGTATAGAAAATGAATGAATGAATGAAAAAAATTTCTTTCATTTTTGTGAAGCTGCTTTGAGACAATGATCATTGTTAAAAGCGCTATATAAATAAAATTGAATCGAATTGAATTGAATACACACATACTTCACAACCGGCAACACAGAAAGATGTTCCCATAGCGTTTTCACGCAGCATCTCGTTCCCGCTTTTTCAGGGAACAGGATTACAGCAAAGTAACCCGAGACATTTGTGAGTAAAAATAAAAATTTTCACTGTCATGTTTTGTTTTATAATGGAGCTTCATGTTGGGTAATGCAAAGTACATACAGTATGACACAGAGAATAAGCAAATACACCTTTCTCCAATCATGTTGAATAAAATGTTAATAGAATTAACAGAGGTTAGCTCTGTAACTAGTTATTGTTCTCATGAGCTGCCTTCAGCTAAAAAAATGTACAGTACATAGACACTTGTGACTAGTTAAAGTCCAGCAAAGCATCTGATACAGAAGCAAAGCTAGAATGAAGCATCAGAATGAAGCACATATGTGTATTGTGTTATCCTGTGTGCCATATAATCTAGTTTCATTTATTCTCCTCTTTCCACGCACCTTATGAACACACACATGGACACACAAACACAATGTACTAACATGAAAGGCTGTTAAATAAGGCCCTTTAAAATTACCCATGAAGGCTTCAACCTACTCAGTACCTGCCACAAAGAGATTATCTTTATAATGACAGAGTTGTCATACACAGTTATTGTTGTCATGAAGACAAAGACAGGATGCAGTCCTGTCTTTTAACACAACTCAATAAAATAAACCAGACACCAGCAACAAACAACACCCACTCACCTCAATTCCATGTGTGTAGTTAAATAAAATATACAAATGTATGCATTGATTAAAATACACTGCATGGTAGTAGTCCTCCATTTTATTTTCTTATTTTGTTGTGTGAAAAGCAGGATTCTCTGCCATGGAGTGATACAGAACCAGACAGGAGCATTCAGCGCATATCACTATTAAGCATAAATCCTAAGCTTGTTAACTGCTTTTTTGAGAAACTTTCACAGAAACGAGTAATGAAATGATTCCGGCAGATACTGTATGAAGTGAATAAAGAGCCACAGAAGTAGAAGTGAGCCAGTAACACTGCAACAGTTCTATGTGTCCAATTATTATATTACGCTACCTAACCATCATCTAGGTCTTCATTTAGTGCATGGCAGTTTCCAATCCAAAAGGATGAAGGCAAGCTCATCCTTTTTGACCTGTTGTTCACAGGGCAGCTCTACCCACCAAGAGGAGATTGCTAATATCTAACAGACCCCCAGGGTTGCCTAGCTACACTCTAATAAGCATGGATAAGAGGCATGCCCTCCCAGGAAGAAAGCATGATCACGATCATGATCACTTATTGCAGGTATACTCAGTCTAGGTGTGGTAAAAGCAACAAACAAACAAAAAAAATCTCACAATCTCCATTTTTATTCAGCTATTACCTTGTTCCGGGTTTCTGCCTTCTACTGTGAGTCTGTTAAAGGTTGCACGTTAACCATTACAACAAATCTTGTGCTATACACAGTGTCAATTGTTTCTATTTTTTTCTACTTCATACAAGTAGAAAAATAGTGAAACATATATTTTTAGATATGCATGAAGCTTGCCAATATCAAGTGATGAAGGTCTTAGTAGTTTTCGTAATACTTTCAAATGTACAGTTAATTACTATCAGTTGTATATACACTCTGGAACTTGTGGTTGTTTTTTTCCACCATGAGATCCTTAAATTTCAGGAATTATATAAAATAAACATGACTGCAAACAGTATCAAGAGTAAACTTAAAAGTTACCTTTCAAAGGCTTGAAGATATATCTACAGTATTATATAGAATGTTTAGGAATAACCAATTACTTGCACATAAGCTTTACTCAAACTTGCTACAGTAGCTATGTGCTAGTAATTGGCTATTCCTAAACATTCTATAATGTTTTTTCTTAAACTTTCCTCACATTGTCACATTTTTTATTATGTTTTAGATAGCTACATGCAATAAAGAACTGGACATAAACCTAATCAGTTGAATTTGGAATCAGACTCCAGCTGTCAAAATCTCAGCATCTAATTGGTTTTCATATGCCAATCTTCTTTTCTAGAAGGCCTTTCATTTAATCAGATGACAACAGGCATGTCTAACCCTTTGTTAAACTTAAAATGAAAGCTTTTGGCAGATACCTCTCAGCCTTGTTCTGGAAGTGGATAGTTCACATGTAATTCACAACGGTTTGAAAACGTCCACACCATCAGGCACAGTCAGGTTTTGGTTGTCAGTGTGAGGTACTGTATTACAGAATGAAGCAGATAAACTCAAAAGGGGGGGAAAAAATCTATGTGGATATACAGTCTAATTAGCACGCAAAGCAGACAAGTGTTAGGGTAAACAAAAAGCTTAGTAATGTCAGTAGTGGAATGCTCATGTGCGCTGAAAAGCTCACAAGGTTATTTATTGAGAGCATGCTGAGTGTGCTGATTGGGAACAGATGGTGATTAGAAGTTTAGGGAATCAGAACAAGGTAGTGGGGGTCATGTGACTTAGTTCATAGTTTGTTATTTTACTGAGGATTCTGGAAAACCATTTGTTGTGGTACATGGAGCAGATTTAAGTGCTTGACTTGGGCCATGTCCACACGTAGCCAGATATTTTAAAAAACTGAGATTTTTCTTCTTCGTTTTTTAAAAATAATTCCGTCCAAACAACATATGTTTTAAAAATATCTTTGTCCACATGAAAATGCAAAACGCCCTGTTAAGTGCTATTAGTAGCCTCCCTAATCATCAGGGGGCCAGTCAGAAGCCTAGACAACATCATTACCTGTTGCGCTTTGTATAAATCCGATGGGTCTCGTCCGAAACAGCAGTCACTGTATGTGGGTTATGTGTCATCAGACTTTTATACAATGTGTATCAGCAGAGAGCTTAGTAGTACATTCAGTCACCTCTATTCATTAACATAATGTGTGAGTAACTGCGCGTGTATGTACATGCATGTAAAAAGTCCAGTATGCATCGTTAACACAGTCACTAGTTTACTGTATGTACGTCCACTATTGCACAAAATATTCTCATAAACAAAACTGATGTCAAATCAAGGAGACTGGCTCACAGACAATTACATCATCAGCACAAGGTGACATTACAACAAGCCAAAATCTCTGTTCCCTAGCAAGGCTACACTCGATGCTGCGTGAAAACGCTATGGGAACCAGTTTGTCGCGTTGCCGGTCGTTGAAGCATGCTGTGAAAACACGCCAAAGTTTTTGGCTATATATAACCTCGACAGGTAACGTCATCTGATTAGATGTAGGTGGAGGTTATAAAAACAGGTGAGCCGGCAACGACCTCAGATCATTTGTCTTCAGCCTTGTTGTGAAGCGTGCTTGTGATAAACCAGCAAAATAGGAAGGTGTTTAACTCACCGATTTGACGAGTTTAAATCCCTCCGTGTGTGATAATCCATATCGGAGTGCGATCTCTACACTGCTTCGACTAGTGCTGCGCGCGCCGCGCATTCCGTGAGAAGCTGCGAGCCGCCGCGCGTTCCTGGCTTAAAACTCGTGCATCTGACAGAGCTGCGGCAGACGGAGGTAAGAAAACTCCTTTCTTCCGCGCTGTCATCACGAGGATTCCTCTCTTTTTTACCGGAGATGAAAATAGCCTTAAGCACTAAAACAAGCAGTAGACGGCAGCTTCTGTCGGGTGGCCGGGGGGCGGAGCCTCAATGACGCGCTCTCTCCCCCCCACCCCCTCTCAGCTCTCTTCATATGAGTTAACCCTTTCATGGAGTAGGCTGTATTCATGCTGTGTTTTTCATGCCATCGACTTATTTGTTTATTTAAATATAGTCGATATGGAAACGCGGCATTGTATGATGACGCCCAGATAGCAGAGACGCTTCACAGGCTATCTCTCTCCTGGGACATCATCCTCCCTGGTAAGCTTATACTTCCTTTCTAGCTGTGTAGACTTTTATCTGCCCTAGAGGGAAAAGCTTTCAGGCAGTGGGTCAGCTTGGTGCTGCACTGCACACAGGAGGTCAGACTGATTTAAAAAATATATATATATATATACATATGCGTGTATAAAATAAATGGGGGTGGCCCCCCCAATAGGGAAAGGCACCCAGAATTCCTTTTTAACGAATATGTGTTCTCCCTGGCACCCCCAGGAGGTCGGTGTTTTGCTCCGCCACCACTGGTGTTCGGGCAACACCAGTCTCCAATAGGCTGTTAGTTCTTCGGTTTTTCCTGCCATGCTTCAGGATGCCGAACATCTAACATCCCCCCCCCGTTTAACCAAGCTGCCGAAACTTTTGCCCTTTTAGGAGAAACTGGCAGCGTGGAAGCTACTGCCAAGTATATCTCCTTGGGTACTAAGCACTGGAGAGAGGAACTACAGGATTCAGTTCTCACTTCACCTTCTGTGTTTTCAATGGCGTGGCCTCCACTTCCATGAAACCAGAAAGTGCGCATCTGCTGACAGGCTGCCGGGGAAGGGGGCCATGGAACATGTTCCCCCACCAGACAGTGAGTCAGGCTACTACAGTCGGTATTCTTGGTTCCCAAGAGGAACGGGGGCTGCGTCCAATATTTCAGATTCTGCGGGCTCTCCCGCTACCTGAAAATCAATGAATACAGTTCAGTTCTTGACTGTAAAGGTGATTGCTCTCAACCCTACCAAGCGATTGTTTCTGACAATCGATTTAAGGACGCTTACTTTCATACAGAAACATTGCCACAACACAGGGAGATCCTGAGGTTCGCTTTCGGGGGCGAAGCTTACCAGTATCGGGTCCTTCCATTGGTCTAGCTCACCCGCACACACACAAAATGCACGGATTTAGCCCTGGCTCTTACGGGAGTCCCAGGGCATCCAGTGGCTAGTGCTTCGACATCAGCATGTCGTCCTAGCTCATCTCTGTCCTCAGGACTGGGACCCAACGCCACGAAAGCGTGCTCTTTCCTGTGCAGAGGACAACACATTGGGTGCTATATGGGATTCCGTCGTAAGCGGGCACAGCTGTCTCCCGCTCGTATCGAACCCATTCTCAACACCCTCAAGGAGAACAAGCTAGACCAGAAAGTGACCATCACTTTCAGACATCCTAGCTCTCATGGCAGCTGTATCCACGGTGACACCTTTGGACCTTCTGCACATGAGAGCATTCTAAGTTGTGGCTAAGAACCAGGGGATATCACTAGGGCCAATCCCCAATATGGGTTACGCGCCAGGTGCTTCGTACCCTTTCTACGTGGTTCAGACCCCGGTCTCTACTCTGGGTCCCACTCTAAGTTCATCTTGTCGTCGCTGAGGCTAACGACAGATGCTTCCCTCATAGGCTGGGGTGCGGTCTCTGATGACTGTCCAGCCCAAGGGAGCTGGAGAGGCTATCTTCTCGCATGGCACAGCAATTGCCTCGAAATGATGGCTCTATTTCTGGCCCTAAAGCACTTCCTCCAGCAGTTGAGAGGCTGCCATGTCCTAGTGCGGGGGACAACACTATGGCAGTCTCATATATTATCGCCAGGGCGGACTGTGCTCGCGCCGCTAACAGCTAGCGCACCAGGTTCCTGTCCCTCAGAGCGATTTACATTCCAGCATGGATGCGGGAGCAGTAGTACTGTCCAGTCTATCTCTGACACACGGGGAATGGTAACCCCACTCCGAAGTAGTCAGGGAGAGATGTTCATGTAGCAAGGCGGACCTCTTGCCTTCTAAGATATGCTTCGCCTTTTTACTGCTCTTCAGATTTACGTCCACCGCATCAGCTAGTGGCGTAGGTCAGAGCAGCTTCTACATGTTTTGGATGAGAGATGCTATTGCCCTCTCCTATGAGGCGTGTGGGTTCACTTCGCCTCTGGGAATCAGGGCTCTTTCAACCCTGGGGATTGCCTCATCTATTGCATTAGCAAGAGGAATTCCCCTGCAGCAAGTATATGCTAAGCAGGTAAACCCAGTCCACTGCCGAATTGTTTCAGTGCTGGAGTTTCCCTCCTCGGGTCTGTGCCCTAGTACTCTCAGGACGTACGTGACTGCATCCTCTCTCAACTATCTTCAGAAAGCTCCATAAACCCAACAGGCACCCTATTGCTCTTGAAGCCTTCTGTCCTCCGCGCTTACAGCTTCGGAGCAGGAGAGACTTCACTTGTAGCGTCCAGCTTGTGCTCTTCAGATCTACGTCCACCGCATCAGCTAGTGGCGTAGGTCAGAGCAGTTTCTACATGTGCTGGATGAGACATGCTATTGCCCTCTCCTATGAGGCGCGTGGCCTCACTTCGCCTCTAGGAATCAGGGCTCTTTCAGCCAAAGGGATTGCCTCATCTATTGCACTAGCAAGAGGTATTCCCCTGCAGCAAGTGTCTGCTAAGCAGGTAAACCCAGTCCACTGCCGAATTGTTTCAGTGCTGGAGTTTCCGTCCTCGGGCCTATGCCCTAGCACTTTCAGGACGTGCGTAACTGCATCCTCTTTCAACTATCTTCCAAAAGCTAAACTATAAACCCAACAGGCACCCTATTGTTTTTGAAGCCTTCTGTCCTCCGCGCTTACAGCTTCGGAGCAGGAGAGACTTCACTTGCTGTGTCCAGCTTGTGCTCTTCAGATCTACGTCCACCGCATCAGCTAGTGGCGTAGGTCAGAGCAACTTCTTCATGCTCTGGATGAGAGATGCTATTGCCCTCTCCTATGAGGCGCGTGGGCTCACTTCGCCTCTAGGAATCAGGGCTCATTCAACCAGGGGATCGCCTCAGCTATTGGATTAGCAAGAGGTATTCCCCTGCAACAAGTGTGTGCCAAGCAGGTAGACCCAGTCCACTGCCAAAATGTTTCAGTGCTGGAGCTTCTGCAGTAAAAGCTTGTCCTTGGGCTTGTGCCCTAGTACCCTCAGGATTTTCTTAGCTGCATTGTTGAAGCCTTCTGTCCTCCGCCTTTTACAGCTTTGGAGCAGGAGAAACTTCACTTACTATCCAGTATGTGCTTTTCAGATTCACGTCCACCGCATCAGCTAGTGGCGTGAGTCAGAGCGCCACTATACTGGGTGGGAGACGCATATTGCCCTCTCCTATGAGGCGCGTGGGTTCACTTCGCCTCTGGGAAGCAGGGCCCACCCAACCAGGGTATCATCCCAGTCTCACCAGCAGGAGGTATCCCCTGCAGTAATTGTGTGGCGCGAAGGGTTGGTTCCTCCCCGCACACATTTCTTACATTTATAAATCTGGATGTTCATGCTACTCCGGGCTCACTGCCCCCGAGTTAGCTGCCCAGGCATAGCTCTGAGACCTTCTTGGCTTTGTGCGCACACGCTACACAACCTTGGGGTCCAGACACCTGTAGTGCGGCGGCGTTGGTATTCTCGTTCCCATAGCGTTTTCACGCAGCATCGAGTGTAGCCTTGCTAGGGAACGTCTCGGGTTACATTTCTGTAACCCTGTTCCCTGAAAGGCGGGAACGAGATGCTGCGTCGCAATGCCGCACTACCACGTGACCGGACGGCTGTTCAGACAAATTAATCTGAGGTCGTTGCCGGCTCACCTGTTTTTATAACCTCCACCTACATCTAATCAGATGACGTCACCTGTCGAGGTTATATATAGCCAAAAACTTTGGCGTGTTTTCACAGCATGCTTCAACGACCGGCAACGCGACAAACTGGTTCCCATAGCGTTTTCACGCAGCATCTCGTTCCCGCCTTTCAGGGAACAGGGTTACAGAAATGTAACCCGAGACGTTTCCCCGGTCCACACAACACCACTGAAAACAGAGTTTTGGAAAATCATCACCTTGGACGGAGTTTTCCAAAAGCTCAGTTTTCAAAGACCAAAACTGCGTTTGCATGTGGACAAAAGGCAAAAAATGCAGAGAAAAATCTCAGTTTTTAAAAATACTTGTCTACGTGTGGACATGGATTTGGTATGCATGATTATATATATATATATATATATATATATATATATATATATATACTCAGCCAAAAAAGAAACGCACCTTTTTCAGGACTGTGTATTTCAACAATAATGTTGTAAAAATCCAAATAACTTTACAGATCTTCATTGTAAAGGGTTTAAACAATGTTTTCCATGCATGTTCATGTATGCATGAGGACTGCTGATGTGGCTAGGGCAATAAATTGCCATGTCCGCACTGTGAGACGCCTAAGACAGCGGTACAGGGAGACAGGAAGGACAGCTGATCATCCTCACAGTGGAAGACCACGTGTAACAAAACCTGCACAGGATGGGTACATCCGAATATCACACCTGCGTGACAGGTACAGGATGACCACAACAACTGCCCGAGTCACACCAGGAACACACAATCCCTCCATCTCACAGCAAGAACTGACAAATCTGGTCCAGTCCATGAGGAGGAGATGCACTGCAGTACTTCAAGCAGCTGGTGGTCACACCAGATACTGACTGGTATTTTTTTATTTTGAGCCTCCCTTCATTCAGGGACACATTGTGAAAAATTTTTAGTTTATGTCTTATGGTGTTGACTCTTTTAGTGTTCATACAAATATTTACACATTAAGTTTACTGAAAGTAAAAACAGTTGAAAGTCAGAGGACGTTTCTTTTTTTGCTGAGTAAATATATATATATATATATTTTTATCTTTATAATGATGGCATGCTGTGAAATCCCTACTGTAGCATTAGTACCTGTTATTGATGGTTGCAGAGTTTTTAGTGAAAAGACTAAAGCTAAAAATAAGATGATCAGCTTTAATGTAATCATTGATATTTCAGGTTGAACACCACGTATGTAAGCCTGTATTTCTGTATGTTAGCTCTCAGCCTTATTATCTCTAACTAATTAATACAAAGAAATAAAATTTTGGAAGGTTAAGTATCTTATGCCTAGTTCGCGGCGGCACGGTGGTGTAGTGGTTAGCACTGTCGCCTTGCACCTCCAGGGTCCGGGTTCAATTCCCGTCTCTGTGTGCATGGAGTTTGCATGTTCTCCCCGTGCTTGGTGGGTTTCCTCCGGGTACTCCGGTTTCCTCCCACAGTCCAAAGACATGCAGATTAGGCTAATTGGCGTTCCCAAATTGACCATAGTGTGTGAATGAGTGTGTGTGTGCGCTCTGCGATGGATTGGCACGCTGTCCAGGGTGTACCCCGCCTAGTGCCCGAAGTCTCCTGGGATAGGCTCCAGGTCCCCCGCGACCCTGTATAGAAAATGAATGAATGCCTAGTTCGCGTTAGGTTGTACAGTACTTCTTTTTTACATTACTGCTTTAATTAGGATCACAGTTACGGAACATATGAGACAAACTGGTTTAAACTTCCCTGCAAGAACAATAAACATACAATGATCTATCCATACATCTTTGAAGATTAGTTTTTAAATGTTACATATTGGGTTTTTTTTGGAGTAAGCTATAGACACTTGTTACATAACCAGCCTGTCTTTCTCTCTCTTTCCTGAAATTAAAAGTCAGCACATCTGTCATAGATTGCTAAAGAATGACCACCATAATGATCAATTAGATTTGAGAATTCAAGAGCATTATGGCATAATAATTTACAGTATAGTACACAATTATCAACTACCTGCTAATCTTACTTATTTATATACAGTACACCACTCAGCCACAATATTAACACCACCGCCAGGTGAACTGAACTACACTGATCACCACCTACAGTATATGTACGAGTTAACTGGTGACAGGATTATGGGCACCCATAGCTCACTGATGTTTCACTAAAGGCTTGCCCATCCAATTGTATCTCCAAGAAAAAAATTGGATCATGGATCATGCTTTTTTGTTTGTTTGTTTGTTTGTTTGTTTGTTTGTTTGTCTGTCTGTTTCTGCCCATGTGAATATGTTGGGTATATGATGGTCAGAAAATAACTCCAGCAATTACAGAACGCATTGATTCATTTAAATTGCCTGCATCATGACTATCAAACCCCCTTATCAATGGGTCATTAATTCCCAGGGCTAAAATAAATGTGCATCACACTCACTTAATGATATTCAGTCCATTCCTGTTCTCTGTGATTTTCTTCAGCTCAGTCAAACTGTTGAGGCACGATCAAGGAGAGTTACGTTTAAAATTCAAACAAAGGGGTTGTAGGGTTACATGTTTGAAAACTATGCAAACAAAATCCTGTCAAATATGTCCAAAGGGAGCCTAGATTATTCACTGCTATATATATTGCCCATCTATCTGTCAGGGTGTGTGGTTGTTGGAGGGGAAGGGGGGTGCACCTGAGCAATATGATAAGAACAAAGACTTACACTTTTTTATGTTTCTTATTTTTCAATTTTCTACTAAAAGTTACAATCTGCTCTTATGCCGTGCTTGCAACACTTTAAAATAATCACAGGTGATTCTAAAAGAAAACCAGTTGCAGTCAAAAAATGAACTGAGAATGGGATGGAGGTTCACCCTCTACCAGAAGAATAACTGTAAGCATACTGAAAAAGCTCTTAATACATTCTGAGGCATTTAGGTTCAGTGTATTGGTTAAAAGCCAACAATCTAAAAGTCTCAGTAAAAGTGCAGACCTCAGTCCTGTAGCAAGACTTGAAAATTGTTGTTAGTCTACCTTCACTGTTTAATTTGGATTGTTTTGAGCAATTATGCTAAACAAAAAGGTTATAAAAGGCAAATATATCAGGGTTCAGATATACAGAACTAATACAAACATGCGGAAGAGCTTTAACTGCAGTGGTATTGAATAATTATTCAACCAATTTCTACTATTCGTTTATTCACAATAAAAAATATATATGTTTTGTGCCTTCAAATATAAGACAGAGTGTGTAAATCACAATTTATTAATTTTAATGAATTCATCACCTCCAAATGTTCATGAAATACATATGAGAGGCAATTTATCTGCAGGTGTGTCTTCAGAGAACGAGGGAGAAAGAGAGATGTTAGATTCACAGAGAAATAAATCTCTTTTATTAATCTGTCGTAAAGTTTACATGACTCCTCAGCACAAACACCTTATCTGAAATGCAGTTGCTTTTTGCCCTAACACTTCAAATAAAGCAATTCAGCAGTTTATGGATTAAAAGCACCTCTCTGACTGATCGCTAGTTTTAGCATTTTCAGCACAATGGTTAGTGCTACACTGAGCAGTGATACAACGCTAACAAAGCAGAGCACACACAAATCAGTATTCCTAAGCAAACTCTAAGTTTACTAATGGTAATGGAAACACATTCATGTCTACATTCACCACACATTCATCACATTCATAAAACATAAAATGCATGATACATAATCCAACACCCAACCTCCCTAAGGAACATGGAAGCATAATTGTTGTTAAGGGTGTTTTTAATGTTTTCCAATAATATGTAAAGCTTCTTTTACATCTTTTTTGTTCACCTTCTAAACTGGATAGTCTTGGGTAACATTTTACAAAACCTACTAGGCATAACATTGATGTCATTAATCTATTTCACAACCAGTAATATGCACTAGTTATATGCATTTTGCATTTTGTACAATATCTATATAACACACCCTTTTTTTTATTGTACATTTTAGTGATGTAAAATGCAAATGATATAAATCAGGTTGAATCTGTTTAAAATTAATATTATTTAAAATGAAATATCAAATGGCTGCATTTTATAAAAAGAAAGAAACAAAGAAAACATCCTAGCTACCCAATCACTTTCAAACTTGAAAATATCTCTAGTCACTCTCTGCATGTGACATGTGTCTCTCATATTCTTCAAGTCTGGACTATATACAGTACTCAGCATAAATGAGTACACCCCACTACATTTGTCAGAAAACCTTTAGTTTCCTTTCAGAAACAACATTTTCTATGAGATACTATCCTACAAAATATTCCCACAAATGTGGGCCATTGATTGCAAACAAGAATTTTTAATTTGAACACACAAAAAAGTGATTTTCCTAACAAATTCATTCAAGCCCATGTTGCAAAAATTAGTACACCCCAATTACAGTCTTAGGAGAAAATCCACACTTAAGACTACAAAATTCTAATTAACCACAGGCGAGGGTAATGATTCATTTAAGAGGTGTTCAGCAGACAGGTGACTATAAAAGGGCATTACTTAACAAAGAAAAGCCCTTACAATTTCATGCTGTCAGCAATATCTCCACATGGAAGAGAAATGTCACAAAATCTGAGAAAGGAAATAATTTCTTTACACAAAAAAGGTGAGGGCTACAAGAAGATCAGCAAAGCTTTACATATCCATCAAAATACTGTAGCAAAAGTGATCAAAAAATTTAAGAAAGTGCAACCATCTTACAGAGACATTCAGGCCGTCCATGGAAGTTAACATCTCAACAGGAGCGTCTTCTGATGAGAAGGGTTGAAGAAAATCGCCATGCAAGTTCACTGCAGTTAGCTAAAGCAGTAGAAAGCCAAACTGGAGTGATCGTTTCCCGTGACACCAAACGGCGCACACTGCAGAGGAATGGCATGCATGGGTATTGTCCATGAAGGAAGTCTCTCCTAAAGCACATGCACAAAAAAGCATGCCTAGAATTTTCTAGGGCCCATGCTGAAAAAGATGAAGACTTCTGGGACTCTATACTCTGGAGTGATGAGGCAAAGATCACTGTTTTTGAAACTAATGGATTTAAAACTGTATGGTGTCATAAATGTGAGGATTTCAAAGAAAAATGCATGGTGCCTACAGTGAAACATGGTGGTGGCAGTGTCCTTATGTGGGGCTGCATTTGTGCTGCTGGTGTTGGGAAGCTGCATTTCATTGATGGTATCATGAACTCAACAATGTACTGCTCTATACTGAAGGAGAAAATGCTGCCATCACTCTGTGCACTTGGTCGTTGTGCATTTTCCAACACGACAATGATCCAAAACACACTGTTGCATTCCTGAAGAAGAACAAGGTGAAGGTGATTGAATGGCCAAGTATGTTTCCTGATCTGAACCCAATTGAACACTTGTGGGGAATTCTGAAGCGACAAGGTGAGCATCACTCTCCATCCAGCATCCAGGCTCTAAAAGAGGTTATTCTTGAAGAATGGAAAAAGATAGATGTTGCAATATGTCGCCAACTTGTTCATTCCATGCCTAGAAGACTTGGTGCTGTCCTTAAAAATCACGGTGGTCATACAAAATACTAAATGTAGTAGTTTTTGTTGCGGGGTGTATTCATTTTTGCTTCAACCAATTTGAGTAAAACTGAAGATTTAGTGATCTAAGTTATATTATTAACCTTAATTTCATGTTATGGAGTTAAACAAGTGTTTAATAAAACTCAGCCTTGTGAAAATTTTGGAAATTGTTCTTTTGTTCATTGAGCTACTGATTAAATTCATACTTTTTAAAGGGGCTGTACTCATTTATGCTGAGCACTGCACATTAGGGTGGCTACAAAGATAATGTCCAACCCCATCTATATTACCCCAAAATAATTTAGAAAAACAAGACAAAAAATATAACTTTAGGATCATAAAGTGGATCTACGATATATGTTTGATGCAAAAATCAAACATCCTTCAAATAACCACACTCATGGTGATACATACAATGCCCCAGAAAGACAAAGCACATCCCTCTCATATGTGTGAGTGCTTTCTACTGCCTGTGTCAATATGCTTTCTTTTTCTGGTTTATGTACTGTATGCTTTCACTTTCTCTTGTAAGTATGCATTCCCTTTCATGTGTACAAGTGCCCTATTTCTGGGATAAGTTTCATGGCAAAATGCTAAAGCTAATGTGAAAAACACTATGGGACTGAAGCTGAGAAACATCAAACAAGTCGGCCTCAGGACCAGGACCAATCATAGAATCTATGATGAATTATACCATTATTATAATTTTCACTAAATTTGTAAATGAATACACTTACCAGGAAAATATTTAAAATGAAGAAAATCAGGTTTTACTGATCCATGTAATAATAATAAATTTATTACAGTGCTAATGCCTTTGGAGTGTATGTTTGGAGGAAAATGTTGAACCAGGTGCAAATGGCAATCATGATTTCATTTAGTTCATTAAACATTTAGTTCATTAAACATGCTAATGTAAACAGGTAGCTCTATAGAACCAAATTTGCATTTATAAAGAAACTAGTAGGGATTCTATGCTAAGTGCTAGCTGGTAAAGAGAATACTGTACATGCCTACAAGTGAAAAAGACAGCAAATATAAACAAAAAAAAAGAAAGCACATTGCCCTTCTAGGCCACTGAAGAATCATGGTCGTATCAGAATTGTGGAATGGGGCTTATTGTTTTCAGGTGGATTCATGGATAACAACAAGGATGAAGTGAAGCCAAAGCACAGGGTAATGGCATTTACTGTACGCATTTTGTTTTTGAAACAGTGTTTCCCAACCTCTGACTAGCATTAAGACAGCTTCACTAAAATATATTATTAGAATGACCTCTTTACAGCAACCATATCAAAATCAAATAAAAAAGTGTATTCATCTGGGTGGTGTGATGATGGAAAAAAACTGGTCATTCAGTATATTTAGGTAGTCAGCTGATTTCATTTTTGAGCACATTATGTTGCTAAGCCTAGATCTGACCAACTGAAGCGAAAAAGAATGCACTTCACCCCTCCCATCATTCTGGAAAAGGGTATATCTAGACTCATCAGACCACATGACCTTTATCCAATGCTCCATGGTGCATTCTTTATGCTCTATAGCAAATTGAAGCCTCCATTTTAGCCTCACGGATAAGTAGTGTTCTAAAGGACACACATCAGTTTAGTTCCAGTTCCTTGACATTTCTCTTTGTGTTGTGTGTGGAAATGCTTTTAATTTCACTATTTAAATATAGTTGTGAGTTCTACTGTTTGGTTTTTTTAAAAATATATATCTAATTTGATTTCACCAAGCATTTAAGTGATCTGACAATTCTGACCTTTTGACTGGGTCTGACATGGTTGTTTAAGTAATGAGATGCTGCTACAGTAATTGCATCAGTTGGGGTTAAATAACTTATCAGCTAAACCATACTAATCACTGCAGTAATAATTATTCGATGGAAAATATCATTCATTGCTCAAATGACACAGCTGATTTTAGTATTGTTGTTGACAATGTTCCTCCCTTGTTGGACACAATTCATTATCTATTAAGGCTATGACAATGCACCATGGCACAAAGCAAAACTCTTCTCAAACTGGTTTCCTGAACATGACAATGACTTCAGTGTTCTTCAGTGTCCTTCCCAGTCACTGGTTCTAAATTTAATAGAAAACGTTATGTGGTAGAATGGTCACAGCATAAAAGTGCACCGGAAAAATCTGCAGGAATTCAGGAATTGCATAATGCAGTCGTGTTTTTATTTTTATTTTGTTTTGCCATTGATTTTACATCCAGGTGGCATCAGGGTTACACAGTATTTCACTATAGTAAAATAGCTGAAGTGTGAACAAATGTCCCTACTTATGAGCTCATTCATATTGTGATCACCAAAAGATTTGACAGCTTTGAAGTATGATTACAATTCCAATCTTTTGGCAAAATTGATAAAAAAAAAAGAAAAAGAAAAAAAATTGCAGTCCTCTGTTAGACAGCTGAAGAAGAAGGGAAAAAAGCTGGTTCATTTTGCTATATAATCGAAAATCAGGTAATACACCATTACAGGTACTTCTCATAAAAAGATTATAAGAATTGGACTTTGAGAGAAGCCTGAAACCACGTTCTAGCCAGTTTCATTAGTAAACTGCATAACAGTATACACACATTATGTTCTCTAAGATTAAATTGAAATGTGTGATGTTCTCTTGCATCAGACAGTAAAACCATATCCCATCTCACCATATTAATAAAATTTTGGGGATTTTAAGACATCTTGCATAACATTTATCTCCACCAGGAGTAAATAGTAAACTAAATAGTAAATCTCTTACAGTACCACTTCAATATCCACAAACTTGCAGTACAGTTTTAAAATAAGAATTTGGTGAAATGCCTTGTTCTGACTGGTTTATCTTGTTCCTCACCAAAGCAGCTGGTAGTCAATAAAAAAAATAATAAACTGTGATTACACAAATTAAAGGACAGATTTATTTGACATCTGGGGTGGTTAAATACAGAGGAATTGTAATTGACTTTATGTGCCATTTATGAGCATCATGGGCCTCAATACTGAGTAAAACATGTTATCTGATGTGTATATAATAAGCTGTGCTGTATGTGACCTCATGTTGATCTATAGAAAAATATATATTCAGAATTGTCCTAAAAAATTTTGTAATGGTTTTTTAAACAAATTTCCTTCATTAATTATCATACAGTGCTTAAACAAGAGTAAACTGCAGTTAAAAGGGAATAAATATACTGTACAAGACAGTGCACATTCCCTCCATTAGAGTGTGAGGGATGAGGAGTATGTAAAGAAACCTATATTTATACATCTCTTCTGCAGAAAAAATATTCACACTAATGCAATAGTGCATTGGTATGTATCCCTCTCATGTCACACACACACACACACACACACACACACACACACACACACACACACACACACACACACACAGAATTAAGGTTGTAGTAAAGAAAGTCCTTGATCATGCATTTTGTTCAAGATTTGCTGCCCACACATTCACCTTTCATTCTGTGACTGAAAAGTATCCAGGTGTGTGTTTTAGTCTCTTCATAGTCAACTTTCTGTAGCTATGATGAGAGAAAAAAAATGGTACAGTACTTCAAATCACATGTTGCAAGAACCATTTGTTCATATGAACAAAAAACACAACTTTTGTGTAACTTAAATCACGCTGTAATATTTCTTATTGTGAAAAAAGTCCTTATTGCTAGCCAACTCTTTATAAAATTCATACTTGCTGTCTTAAACATGAACAATTAATGTGGGTCACAGAGCTTTTGAAGATCATCCAGCAGTCCATTTTGGTGAAGATCAGACCGTTACAGACTTGTATGCTGATTACAAAGTAGCTCTGGCAGACAACTTTTCTCCTCAGTCTCTCTGTGGAGCGGAAGCACTTTCCCCACAACTGAGATAATGATGGGGGCGACTGAGGTCCTTCACTAGGTTCCCGGCCTTGTCCATCACTTGCTGAAGATTGTGTGCAGGTGAGGAAGCTCTGGGTGGATGATGAGCTCAGCTGATTACACCACCCTCTGCAGAGCTTGTCTGTCCTGTATGGAGCAGTTCCCAATCCAGGTTGTGATGTCTCCTGACAGGATGCTCTCTTTGCTGAGGAGTAAATGTTCCTAAGCACTTTGAATGGCAGTTTAAAGACTTTCAGGCGTCTTAGGTGATAAAGATGCTGCTAGACCTTTTTCACCATGGTGTTGATGTGAAAGTATGCGCAACTTAGCCGGCAGGTTGTTCGCTTCTATGTCTCGCCTCTATGGCAGTTCTATGTTCTATGCTTTGCATACTGAGGCAAATTCCCTGCGAAATTTTTGTTCTAAAGGAGAAATTTCTTAAGGTGAGGTGTTCATATGCTGAGGTACCAGATTTTCTGCACCTAATAGTTATCTAACGCATACCTTAACCTTAATAACCAAGAAATAATTAATAAAAATTAATAATTCCTATAAAGTCCTCAATACCTCTGTGACTTACAAGCTTGCATGCTCTTCCAGTTTAATTTTATCTGTTGTGTCTAAGGCTCATATTTGTATTATATTCACTGCACAATATGGTCATGGCACACAATCATGTTGATTTTTTTTTTTACAACATCAGAAGAATTTATCCATTCCTATCCACACAGGCTACTCAGCTGCTTGTTTAGTTCCCTATCATTTCAAGACTGAACTTCTGGAACTCATTCAAGCCCCATTCAAACTCTGCAGCTGATTCAGAATGCAGCTGCAGCTTCCAGTCTGCAGTTACCTAAAAGCACTTATGATATCCTACATTGACCCACTATGTAAATTGTAAGGGATGTTGACTGTACGAGTGATGAACAGGCACTGAGACCGAGCATGGGAGACGATTACCCACATTCCCACAGCTCGAGAGAGAGAACCATTGGCTTACTGTACTGTAGTTGTGTTCATGTGACACTCGGCAGACAAAGCATATATGTACTACAGTACTGGTAATGTTTTTATTAAAAAGTTTGCTAGTCTTGCTAAACGCTCACATCAAATTAACATGCAATCCAAGGTTCCACTGTGTGTGTACAGTATATTCAGCATATATACTGTGATTATAATTTTTTTGTGCGTTTGCTTTGCATTTTTTTAAGATTTAGTTAAGATACAGCACCATGGTTCCCAAAAATGATATCGTCCACGACAGCCATTTTCAGTTTCATTTTTAAAGTGGACAGTGGCGGGAGGAATCATGAATTAAGGTTAAGAGGGGTTTCATGTCTATTTATTTGATATTTTACATTTGACTATTTTCATCCATCCATCCATCCATTTTCTTCCGCTTATCCGAGGTCGGGTCGCGGGGGCAGCAGCTGCAGCAGGGATGCCCAGACTTCCCTCTCCCTGGCCACTTCTTCCAGCTCTTCCGGGGGGATCCCAAGGCGTTCCCAGGCCAGCGGAGAGACATAGTCCCTCCAGCGTGTCCTGGGTCTTCCCCGGGGTCTCTTTCTGGTGGGGCGTGTCTGGAACACCTCACAAGGGAGGCGTCCAGGGGGCATCCTAAATAGATGCCCAAGCCACCTCATCTGGCTCCTCTCGATGCGGAGGAGCAGCGGCTCTACTCTGAGCCCCTCCCGGATGACTGAGCTTCTCACCCTATCTCTAAGGGAGAGTCCAGACACCCTGCGTAGGAAACTCATTTTGGCCGCTTGTATTCGCGATCTTGTTCTTTCAGTCACTACCCACAGGTCATGACCATAGGTGAGGGTAAGAACGTAGATCGACCGGTAAATTGAGAGCTTTGCCTTTTGGCTCAGCTCCTTCTTCACCACGACGGACCGATACAGAGCACTGCAGACGCTGACCCGATCCGCCTGTCGATCTCCCGTTCCATTTTACCCTCACTCGTGAACAAGACCCCGAGATACTTAAACTCCTCCACTTGGGGCAGGATCTCACTCCCAACCCTGAGAGGGCACTCCACCCTTTTCCGGCTGAGGACCATGGCCTCAGATTTGGAGGTGCTGATTCTCATCCCAGCCGCTTCACACTCGGCTACAAACCTATCCAGTGAGAGCTGTACGTCACAGGGTGATGAGGCCAATGTCATCTGCAAAAAGCAGACCCAATCCTGAGCTCACCAAACTGTACCCCCTCAACGCCCTGGCTGCGCCTAGAAATCCTGTCGATAAAAATTATGAACAGGATCAGTGACAAAGGGCAGCCCTGTCGGAGTCATACTCTCACCGGAAACAGGTCCGACTTACTACCGGCAATGCGGACCAAGCTCCGACACCGGTTGTACAGGGACTGGACAGCCCTTAACAGGGAATCCGATATCCCATACTCCCGGACTACACCCCACAGGACTCCCCGAGGTACAGTACACGGTCGAATGCCTTCTCCAAGTCCACAAAGCACATGTAGACTGGTTGGGCAAACTCCCATGCCCCCTCCAGGACCCTGCTAAGGGTGAAGAGCTGGTCCACTGTTCCGTGACCTGGACGAAAACCACACTGCTCCTCCTGAATCTGAGGTTCGACTATTCGACGGACCCTCCTTTCCAGGACCCCTGAATAGACTTTCCCGGGGAGGCTGAGAAGTGTGATCCCTCTGTAGTTGGAACACACTCTCCGGTCCCCCTTCTTGAAGAGGGGGACCACCACCCCGGTTTGCCAGTCCAGAGGCACTGTCCCCGATGTCCATGCAATATTGCAGAGACGTGTCAACCATGACAGCGTGACAACCATGACCTGAAGTAGGTCTAAAGCAAATTGTTCTCAGGTAATTAATCAACAGTAGTTTCAGGCTTCCTTAAGGTGTGAATTGTGGGCAGGGCTTAGCTACTTATATTGAAGGTGGATCTAGCTCAAACTTTAGTGTGCTTTAGTTTTCTATATTGGATTCTTCTCCACTGGTAAGGTAGGTTTTTAACTTTTGTACTGTTTTTGAAACACAATTGGTTCTTACTGTATACTGTACCTAGTTTTTGCTGTTTGGTAGTGTTGATTACAGTGTGATTGAAGTAGGTCTAAAGCAAATTGTTCTCAGGTAATTAATCAACAGTAGTTTCAGGCTTCCTTAAGGTGTGAATTGTGGGCAGGGCTTAGCTACTTATATTGAAGGTGGATCTAGCTCAAACTTTAGTGTGCTTTAGTTTTCTATATTGGATTCTTCTCCACTGGTAAGGTAGGTTTTTAACTTTTGTACTGTTTTTGAAACACAATTGGTTCTTACTGTATACTGTACCTAGTTTTTGCTGTTTGGTAGTGTTGATTACAGTGTGATTGAAGTAGGTCTAAAGCAAATTGTTCTCAGGTAATTAATCAACAGTAGTTTCAGGCTTCATTAAGGTGTGAATTGTGGGCAGGGCTTAGCTACTTATATTGAAGGTGGATCTAGCTCAAACTTTAGTGTGCTTTAGTTTTCTATATTGGATTCTTCTCCACTGGTAAGGTAGGTTTTTAACTTTTGTACTGTTTTTGAAACACAATTGGTTCTTACTGTATACTGTACCTAGTTTTTGCTGTTTGGTAGTGTTGATTACAGTGTGATTGAAGTAGGTCTAAAGCAAATTGTTCTCAGGTAATTAATCAACAGTAGTTTCAGGCTTCCTTAAGGTGTGAATTGTGGGCAGGGCTTAGCTACTTATATTGAAGGTGTCTATAAGGTGAAGGTGTTAATAAGCATATACTACAACAAAGTTAGTCAGCAATCTAGATAGCAAGTGCAGAGAATTGACTCAAACTCTTGTTCACCAAGTTTTATAGACAATTACTTCAGTCTACAGTAGCATGTGTCTTCAAACTATCTCTGTCAGTGCTCACAGACCAAGATGCTTTTACTCACACAGCAGAGGCAGATCCTCCAGAAACCTCATCTACCCTCCAATTCTGTCTCATTGCCCTGTACTGGTGGTAGGTGGGCTCTGGAACTGCCAATCTGCTGTAAAGAAAGCAGATTTTATCTATGCAATAGCTACCCATTACTCTTTTGACTTTCTGGCACTAACTGAGACCTGGATATCTCCTCAGAACTCTGCTACACCTGCTGCCCTATCCTCTGCCTATGTATTCTCTCACACTCCACGAGAAACTGGTAGAGGTGGTGGTACAGGTCTCCTGTTGTCCAAGAGATGGTCCTTCTCGCCAATCCCCCTGTCTCATCTCAGTTTTTCATCATTTGAATTTCATGCAGTTAAGGTAACCTCTCCAATTAACCTCCACATCTTAGTTATTTACCGTCCTCCTGGCTCTCTAGGAAACTTTCTAGATGAAATGGACATTCTTCTTAGTCTTTTTCCTTCTGTTAACACTCCTCTCACTGTTCTAGGAGATTTCAACCTTCCATCTGACAAACTCCAATCCTCTTTCCTTCTCCCTCTACTTAACTCCTTCTCTTTAACTCTAAACAGCTGCCCTCCCACACACAAGGCAGGGAATTCTCTCGATCTCGTTTTCTGCCGTCCTTGCCCAGTCACGGATGTCACTACTATTCCTCTTCATAAATCTGATCATTACCTGGTATCCTTCACCATAACCCTTCCTATTCTATGTAAACATAATGACCAAAATTTCTCTTTTTCTCGCAGAAACCTTCACTCTGTCTCCCCCGCCTCTGTGTCTTCATGCACCCTATCATCCCTCCCAGACCCAACCTCCTTCTCCTCTCTACCACTAGAGACTGCGACTGAAACTTTCCTCTCCTCTCTCTCCTCATCCATAGATCTCCTTTGCCCGCTGTCATCTAAACCAAGGAAGACGTCTTGTCCTGCTCCTTGGCTATCAGATGTACTACGCAACAACAGGAGAGAATTAAGAACTGCAGAGAGAAGATGGAAGAAATCGCAACTTGATGCAGATCTCATCTCTTACCAGACTCTTCTCTCCAAATTCATGTGCTGTGACTTCTGCCAAAACTACCTTCTTCAGAGACAAGCTGGAAGCCGCTGCACATGATCCTGGCAAACTCCACAACATCTTCTCCTCACTACTCAACCCACCAACTCCTCCTGCCCCTTCCTCTCTGACTGCTGACGATTTTGCCACATTCTACGATGGGAAAATTGCAGCAATCCGCCAGTCCTTCGCTCCCAACCAAACTCCTACAGCAGAACCTCAGGACCTTCCCTTCCCTCCTTTAGCAGAATTCTCCAACTTGTCATCTGATGAGATTCAGCAGATCATCTCGTCATCTAACTCCACCACCTGTTCATTAGACCCAATCCCCTCCACAATGCTCCAGGCAATCTCACAAGACCTCCTTCCCTTCACCACAACCATCATCAACCATTCCATATCATCTGGTCATGTTCCTGCTGCTTTTAAGAAGGCAAGGGTTATTCCCATCCTCAAGAAACCCTGCCTGGACCCATCAGAAGTTAACAACTATCGCCCGGTATCACTTCTCTCTTTTATTTCCAAAATTCTTGAAAGAACTGTTTATAACCAAATGTCTCTTTATCTCTCACAGAACAACCTTAATGATCCCAACCAATCTGGATTCAAAGTGGCACATTCCACAGAGACTGCCCTCCTGTCAGTCACTGAGAAGCTCCATGCTGCTAGATCTGCTAAACTGTCATCTGTTCTCATCCTCCTGGACCTGTCAGCTGCATTTGACACGGTGAACCACAAGATTCTATTATCTATTCTTACAAGCCTTGGAATTTGTGGAACAGCGTGGCAATGGTTTGCTTCTTACCTAGAAGATAGGTCATAAGAGGTAACATGGAGGGGATCTACATCTGCTCCACATAGACTATCTACTGGTGTCCCACAGGGCTCAGTACTTGGTCCTCTTCTGTTCTCCCTCTATACCCAGTCTCTTGGTAAAGTCATATCATCGCATGGATTTTCATACCATTGTTATGCAGATGACACCCAACTTACTCTCTCCTTTCCTCCCTCTGACACTCAGGTTTCCACCCGGATCTCAGCATGTCTGGCAGACATCTCATCCTGCATGACTGTACATCAGCTAAAGCTCAATCTGAGTAAAACTGAACTGTTGTTCATCCCTTGTGACTCATCCCCAGGTCAAGACCTTGTGATATCCCTGGACAACAACCAAATCACTCCTTCAGCCACTGCCCGCAATCTTGGGGTAACCGTGGACAACCATCTGTCATTTTCCCCACACATCGCTAACCTTACTCGCTCTTGTAGATTTCTTCTTTACAATATCAGAAGAATTCGCCCATTTCTTTCTTCACAGGCTACTCAGGTGCTTGTTCAGTCCCTTGTTATTTCAAGACTGGACTACTGCAACTCACTTCTGGCAGGTCTGCCTCTGTCCACGATTCGTCCTCTGCAACTGATCCAGAATGCAGCAGCACGTCTCGTTTTTAACCTCCCCAAGTTCTCCCACACCACCCCACTCCTCCGCTCCCTGCACTGGCTTCCTGTAGCTGCCCGCATCAAATTCAAAAAACGCTGATGCTTGCCTACAAAGCTAAAAATGGCCCTGCACCCACTTACCTCTCTGCTCTAATCACACCACGCACTGCACCACGTTCCCTCCGATCCTCCAGCACTGCTCGCCTCATCCCACCATCTCTCAGGGATCGAGGGCGACATTCATCCAGGCTCTTTTCTGTTCTGGCACCTAGGTGGTGGAACGAACTTCCTCTAGATGTCCGTACAGCAGAGACTTTGACTATCTTTAAACGACGACTCAAGACGCATCTGTTTCTCCAGTACTTGGACTACCCCCCCCCCCAAAAAAAAAAACTCTTCCCAGTTGTGTTCGACTAATGGCACTTAGTTATAAACCTAGTTAACCCAGTGTAAGTATGTATCCAGTGATGTTAACTTTAAAGCACTTTTTTGTAAGTCGCTCTGGATAAGAGCGTCTGCCAAATGCCTAAATGTAAATGACAGCCCTACAACATCCAGAGCCTTGAGGAACTCCGGGCGGATCTCAGCTTTTTGACTACCTCGGCAACCTCGGCCCCAGAGATGAGAGTCCACCTCTATGTCCCTAGACTCTGCTTCCTCATCGGAAGGCATGTTGGTGGAATTAAGGAGGTCTTCGAAGTACTCCCCCCACAGACCCACAACGTCCCGAGTCGAGGTCAGCAGCGCACCATCCCCATTATACAATGTGTTGACCGTGCACTGCTTTCCCCTCCTGAGACGCCGGATGGTGGACCAGAATCTCTTCAAAGCCGTCTGGGAGTCATTTTCCATGGCCTCCCCAAACTCCTCCCATGCCCGGGTTTTTGCCTCAGTAACCACCGAAGCTGGGTTCCGCTTGGCCTGCCGGTACCTATCAGCTGCCTCCGGAGTGCCACCAGCCAAAAAGGCCCGGTAAGACTCCTTCTTCAGCTTGATGGCATCCCTCACCGCCGGTGTCCACCAACGGGTTCTTGGGTTGCCACCGCGACCACCTTACGGCCACAGCTCCGGTTGGCCGCCTTGACAATGGAGGCGCGGAACATAGTCCATTCGGACTCAATGTCCCCCACCTCCCCCAGGACGTGGTTGAAGCTTTGCCGGAGGTGGGAGTTGAAGCTCGTCCTGACAGGGGACTCTGCCAGACGTTCCCAGCAGACCCTCACAATACATTTGGGTCTACCAGGCCTGACCGGCATCCTACCCCGCCAACGGAGCCAACTCACCACCAGGTGGTGATCAGTTGACAACTCCGCCCCTCTCTTCACCCGAGTGTCCAAGACATATGGCCGCAAGTCCTACGACATGACCACAAAGTCGATCATCGAACTGCGGCCTAGCGTGTCCTGGTGCCAGGTGCACATATGGACACCCTTATGCCTGAACATGGTGTTCGTTATGGACAATCCGTGACGAGCACAGAAGTCCAATAACAAAACACCGCTCTGGTTCAGATCAGGGGGGCCGTTCATCCCAATCACGCCCTTCCAGGTCTCACTGTCATTGCCCACGTGAGCATTGAAGTCCCCCAACAGAACGATGGAGTCCCCAGGAGGGACACTCTCTAGCGCCCCCTCTAGAGACCCCAAAAAGGGCGGGTACTCCAAACTGCTGTTCGGCGCATGAGTGCAAACAATAGTAAGGATCCATCCCCCCACCCGAAGGCGGAGGGAGGCCACCCTCTCGTCCACTGCGGTGAACCCCAATGTACAGGCCCCGAGCCGGGGGGGCAAAAAGTATGCCCACACCTGCTCGGCACCTCTCACCGGTGGCAACTCCAGAGTAGAAGAGAGTCCAGCCCCTCTCAAGGAGACTGGTTCCAGAGTCCAAGCTGTGCGTCGAGGTGAGTCCAACTATATCTAGCCGGAACTTCTCAACCTCACGCACTAGCTCAGGCTCCTTCCCCGCCAGAGAGGTGACATTCCATGTCCCTAGAGCCAGCTTCTGCAGCCGAGGATCAGACCGCCAAGGCCCCTGTCTTCGGCCACCGCCCAACTCACACTGCACCCGACCTCATTGGCCCCTCCTACAGGTGGTGAGCCCATGAGATGGGGGACCCACGTTGCCATGGGTGCAGGCCCGATCACCAGGCGCTCGCCATCGGGCCCCACCTCCAGGCCTGGCTCCAGAGGGAGGCCCCGGTGACCCACGTCCGGGCGAGGGAAAACGTTTACCAATGTTTGAAATCATCATAAGAGGTCTTTTGAACCACTCTTTGTCTGTTCCCTCACCTAGGACCAGATTGCCATGGGTGACCCTACCAGGGGCATGAAGCCCCCGACAACATAGCTCCCAGGATCATTGGGACACGCAAACCCCTCCACCATGATAAGGTGATGGTTCAAGGAGGGGGACTATTTTCATGCTTTTTCTAAATATTTTGACTGTTTTTACATACAAAAATATGATTTTAATGTTGGAAATTGGTAATATTGGTAATATTTGTGGATGGCTGGAATGGATTATCTGCATTTACTTTATTTCCTATGGGAAAATGCGTTAAGAACTCACCTCTGGAATGGATTAAATTCATATCCAGAAGTATCGCTGTATAGACAGTAACATTCTCACATCTAACTTCACTTTACCTTTAAAAAGAACCATAGCTGTAGGATTGAGCATTGATATACAGTACAGTACAGTATTTCTCATAAAGTATAGTATGTTGCGTCATAATGTATTATATCATATAATATCATATTGTATTGTATAATATATGTCATTGTGTTCCCTGTATTTGTTTCTGTTTAGTTTTTTTGTGTATTTGACTTTTGTATACTGTACATTTATCATGTGAATTGTGTGTATGCAGATCTGCAACTAAATGGAATCCCATTCAGGATGTTTTTTTCCCTCTCAGCCAGTGTTCCTATGATATAGGAACAAGGACAAAGTGGTTAATGAACTGGATGAAAGATAAATGAGATTGTGGCCTTCCACTCAGCATCATGTAGTCAAAACTGTGGATCTCACATGCAATAAATTTTCAATCGCACACAGTTGTTTAAACAACTCTAGTAGTTACTGGATTGTTATTGTGGTTCAATAGCTGGTATGTGATGTGCAATTATTCAGGGAAAATATGATTAGGGGAAAAATCTGTCAAAGTTATCAAAAGCTATCAAAAGCTGTCAAACTTAAGCATTCACTTAGTTCACTTTTTCTAATTTTAAGAATCAAATTATAACATTTAAATGGTTTTAGCTCAAAACCCAGTGAAGATTAGGAAGTATACAGACTTTTCATGCAAACCTTATTAGGATGTGAGTAGCAAATTAATTATAGCTTCAGAGTGTTCAATAAAAAAAGTAACTGATTACTACAATAATTAACTGCACAGGGAGACACAGTTTGAATTTCATTTAATAGACTTTATTTAAAAGCTTTTTCTTTTGTCAGACTTTCTCTACTACTTTAATGCTATAATGTTAGATAATGTTTCTCTCTCTCTCTCTCTCTTTTCCCCCCTATATTTTCCAGTGCAAAATATTTCCCTCTTTCCTTTAGCCTCATAATCTGTATGTCTCTTTCACTCAATTGCTTCTCTCAGGTCATCTGTCGACCCTTACTCTCTCCCCATCTCTCACTCACCCTCTCTAGATATCAGTGTTGGGGGTAGATAACGCGTTACAAAGTTATGTTTTTATGTAACAAGCAATCAAACGCGTGAGGTCTGCCATTTAAGTATTCAATTATTTTGTTGTTTTTTCAAAAATGAAATCCGTTATTCAGACAATTTAAGTAATCCATGAGAAGGACAGGAGTCATTCCCAACCCGTTATTGTGTGTGTGAAAGTTGTCTTACAAGCCCTGACCCTGATAACACCACCCTCTCTGTTATTCCCACTGTTATACCCCTATCTCACCTACGTACCTGTATGCGATGACCGACACACGGAAAGATGAACACCTAATCACAGCGCCAAAACTCTCGGTGAATCATGATGAACCGTATTTATGGTGAAACCGCGTAGGTGAGATAGGGGTATGACCCTGACCAAGCTTAACCAAGCTGTGAGTGACTTCCAAGGTAAGATATAAAGCATCAGAATGTTGTTATAAAAATAGTCAATGAGAGAGCACTCTGATATGGCTAAATACAATGTAGAGTTACTGTTACTGCCCCCAAGGCTGATTATTTTCCAAGAATAGCATGCTCCAAATGTTTTATTTCTCTTACACCAAAGTAATTGATCATTTGATCTGGCAACCCTTGTACGAGGACGCTGAGACGCTGCTTTTTTCCGAGCTCCGCCATACTCACCAATTTTTAAACTTTTTCGTCCACTTACGAAGAGTGTACTGTACATAAAACGGATAAGTATCTTATAATATATTTACTCGAAACGCGTGTTATATCGTTAAGTTTTAATTGTTTTGCAGCACACCGCTTTTAGCCGGCATTAGCATCGCTAGCCCGTTAGCCCGGCTATCACGTTTGTTTGTAAAGTTTGTTTTCGCTTCTTCACACCGATTATTTTCCGTGTTTAGACACCATGTCGGTTGTGATTCTGCCTCTGAGTGCAGGTGAGGAGACATTGGAGCTGCACTCGGTGGATTTGGAGCTGGAGGCCGTGGAGAAGCTGATCCGTGAGCTACAGGTGAAGCTGGCCCGGCTACAGCAGCAGAAAGCCACGCTGGAATTGTCATGGACCGACGCTCACCTGTCCCAGGTAAATTCTCGGCGTGACACAATCTCTCCTACAACCTCAACCCCGCGTGTTTCTCTGCCCAGGTCCAACACACCAAGGACGCAGCCTGCCCAGTTTTCCTACACCCCGGCGCAGGGATACCACGGACCCTGGATACAGCAGCAGCGGAAGAACAGGGATTAAAGTGAAAAAAAATCTTCTGACTGAACTTTTTTCAGGCCGAGCCATATTCCTTTAACAAACACTTTATTTAAATAGTCGAGACCAATAGCGTTAGGGGAGATTAAACCGCTTTAATATTGCCAGTTTGCATATTTTAAAAGCTATTTGTAATCTTTGAAAAAAAATATATCTTGACAAATAATCAACCATCTACCACATATATTTTCAGTGCATGTTTTTATTTATCTTATAACACCAAACAATGTTTTGTGAAACTCTTAATAATTAACAGAAAAAAGTAATAGCATTTTTATTACCACCATTAAATTCCAAAAAGTGCTTTTTCAGTGCATGTTTTATGTATCTTAAAGAAAACATCTTCGTTTTCAGCTTAGATGACAAATCGGATTTCCAGTAAGCAGCAATGCCATGTGTGCAAGTAGTAGGCATGTGCATTAGACATAGACAATCTTGAAAGTGCACTCTTGTCTTTGACAACTGATTGCATTAAATTAACTAGTGGTTGTGAGACTGTGACCAGTGGCAGTTCTACACTGAAGTGCGCCCTGGGCGAGACTCCCTCCCGGCGTTGGGTTTAACGTCTATAAAGGGCTAATGGCTAATCGCGGCTAACAGCTAATCGCGGCTAACAGCTAATCGCTAAGTCTTCTGATCATCCGGGCTTAGTTCGCGACAGAATGAAGTATAAAGATATATATATATATATATATATATATATATATATATAAAGATATAAGCGGGTATAAACATAGTAAGGGCCCATCTGATTGGTCAAATTTGGACACACAAATGCTTGGCAAATAAAGTATTTATCGCAACTCCTTGCGATATGGTTATCGCGTATGCCATTATCGCGATAACGATATTTTTTCGATATATCGTGCAGCCCTAAATGACATCATATGAGATCTGCTCCCCTATTGCATGATTTCTGCTTATGACAGCAAGGCCAGTGAGCCGTTCCTGAGACATGGTTGACCTCAGGTATGTCTTGATTAACCTGAGTTTGGAAAAGCTCCTCTCTGCTTGAGCTACAGTCACTGGCAATGTAAGTGCAACCCTGAGAGCAGTCCAAAAGTTGGGGTAGATCTCACATAGATCCTTATCGTGCATAAAGGTGATAAGCTCAAAGAGGCTCATGGATTTTGATGGCAGTCATTAGACACTTTATTAATCTAATCTACTCTAAGGGAGGAACAATTAGCTCCTTGGTTAATTTACTGCCTCAAATTATAAGCTTTGTCACGTAACAGTTATAGCAAATGGAAAATGTCTTTTAAACTATCTACACATATGTAAATTAAACTGGCTATTTACAGTATACTGTAAATATATTGTAAATATATTGGCTATAGCCAACATTAACATAATAAACAATGGAAATAAATAACTGTACTTGCTGCAGTCTTGCTGCAAAGCATAATTTTGTGGTTACATTTTGTGGTATTTAATAGAAACCATTAGAATTTCTGTGATGGTTTGTAAATTAGGCTTTTATTGTGTGTGTGTGTGTGTGTGTGTGTGTGTGTTTAGCAAGGTAAGCATAGCAAGCATCATAAGCAAGAAGGCTAACAAACCTAAGAGTTAACGTTATACCACTAATTAACATGATGACATGAATAACTTAATCATACAGAGAGAACATTGTTATATACCTTTATCTTTTATCCGTTTCTCCTCATCTTCTTTTCTTTTGTTTCTAAATTGGGCACCTGACAGCTTTGGCCTTTTTCTCTCCATCGCTGTGTTTACTTTATAATCGACGATTCGACAATCAGCAGATTTCCCCCAACGCTGTCACTCACGACCAGAAGTCAAGACTAAACCAATTCACCTCCACAGCATCATCGCTTTTATCTATTTCTATTTGCCATTTCACACAATTAAATACATGAAAAAAGGGCAAATTACTGGTGTGTGTTTATAATATTTTGATTGAAATGTGCGTTATTTGTAAGAAAGTCAGGTAGACATCATCTAGACCCCTTCATGTCCGCTTCATTTGGGAGAGGTGAACTGTACTCCCCCCCCGCGATCCGCTCTCCTCTCCGCACCCCCCCCCCTCTCCGCTTCTCAGCTTCTGTGCGGCTCATTCAGGGGCGGCGCGAGCGCAGGTATCACAGATAATAGAAAACCGCTTAGCGGCACAGATTTAATTATTTTTTACTCCAGGTTCGTGTGCCGCCCCCCACGTGACATAAAATAAATGCCGCCCTGGGCAGCTGCCCACTTCGCCCTACCCTAAAACCGCCACTGACTGTGAGCGACAGGTCATGCTCCGCTATGAAAGAACATAGGCGCAATTTTACATCGCGCACACGGTCGGCCACAGATGTGTGAATCTCCGTTGTGGTTCTTGTCGCAGCAGACAGGGAGCATGTGTACTGTTAGAGCACGAACCGCAGCATTGTGACGAGCTGCTGACTGATGGCGAGCTCGCACTTTGTTTTGCCATTATTGCCATATTGAAGTTTCCTGTGGCATACTGTGCAGAGACACCTACCTGGATGTTTGATTTTTTTTTAGTCCACGAACTAAAAGGCTTGCCATTCTCCCCAATTTCGCTAAGCCAAGCCCATCTCCATTTATGTTTTTTTACACTTTTATCAATCTCCGAAACATCGGAGCCTTCCTGCATTAAGTGTGTCCATGCTATCTTAAATATAGTTATACCTCAGCCTGACATGTAGTTCTTCAAAACTAAACCAAAACCCGGAGTGGATCCATACCGGAGTGATAACAAAACGCTTAGAGTGGAGAGAGGAACGTGCAGTCGCTCCACTCCAGGCTTTGATCACATCCTCCTCAGCAGGCTGAATACACTGTCTTTCCTTAATTTAACACCCATGTAAGCCTATATACAGTGGTGTGAAAAACTATTTGCCCCCTTCCTGATTTCTTATTCTTTTGCATGTTTGTCACACTTAAATGTTTCTGCTCATCAAAAACCGTTAACTATTAGTCAAAGATAACATAATTGAGCACAAAATGCAGTTTTTAAATGAAGGTTTACGTTATTAAGGGAGAAAAAAAATCCAAATCTACATGGCCCTGTGTGAAAAAGTGATTGCCCCCCTTGTTAAAAAATAACTTAACTGTGGTTTATCACATCTGAGTTCAATTTCTGTAGTCACCCCCAGGCCTGATTACTGCCACACCTGTTTCAATCAAGAAATCACTTAAATAGGAGCTACCTGACACAGAGAAGTAGACCAAAAGCACCTCAAAAGCTAGACATCATGCCAAGATCCAAAGAAATTCAGGAACAAATGAGAACAAAAGTAATTGAGATCTATCAGTCTGGTAAAGGTTATAAAGCCATTTCTAAAGCTTTGGGACTCCAGCGAACCACAGTGAGAGCCATTATCCACAAATGGCAAAAACATGGAACAGTGGTGAACCTTCCCAGGAGTGGCCGGCCGACCAAAATTACCCCAAGAGCGCAGAGACAACTCATCCGAGAGGCCACAAAAGACCCCAGGACAACATCTAAAGAACTGCAGGCCTCACTTGCCTCAGTTAAGGTCAGTGTTCACGACTCCACCATAAGAAAGAGACTGGGCAAAAACGGCCTGCATGGCAGATTTCCAAGGCGCAAACCACTTTTAAGCAAAAAGAACATTAAGGCTCGTCTCAATTTTGCTAAAAAACATCTCAATGATTGCCAAGACTTTTGGGAAAATACCTTGTGGACAGACGAGACAAAAGTTGAACTTTTTGGAAGGTGCGTGTCCCGTTACATCTGGCGTAAAAGTAACACAGCATTTCAGAAAAAGAACATCATACCAACAGTAAAATATGGTGTTGGTAGTGTGATGGTCTGGGGTTGTTTTGCTGCTTCAGGACCTGGAAGGCTTGCTGTGATAGATGGAACCATGAATTCTACTGTCTACCAAAAAATCCTGAAGGAGAATGTCCGGCCATCTGTTCGTCAACTCAAGCTGAAGCGATCTTGGGTGCTGCAGCAGGACAATGACCCAAAACACACCAGCAAATCCACCTCTGAATGGCTGAAGAAAAACAAAATGAAGACTTTGGAGTGGCCTAGTCAAAGTCCTGACCTGAATCCTATTGAGATGTTGTGGCATGACCTTAAAAAGGCGGTTCATGCTAGAAAACCCCCAAATAAAGCTGAATTACAACAATTCTGCAAAGATGAGTGGGCCAAAATTCCTCCAGAGCGCTGTAAAAGACTCGTTGCAAGTTATCGCAAACGCTTGATTGCAGTTATTGCTGCTAAGGGTGGCCCAACCAGTTACTGTATTAGGTTCAGGGGGCAATTACTTTTTCACACAGGGCCATGTAGGTTTGGATTTTTTTTCTCCCTAAATAATAAAACCCCTCATTTAAAAACTGCATTTTGTGTTTACTTGTGTTATCTTTGACTAATAGTTAAATGTGTTTGATGATCAGAAACATTTTGTGTGACAAACATGCAAAAGAATAAGAAATCAGGAGGGGGGCAAATAGTTTTTCACACCACTGTATACACAGCATTAAAATTATGAAAAGTGAATTTTAAACATTACGGACAGGCGGAACAGTGTGATTGATGGAAATCCGTCGTAACGACGGAAAACTTTAATCCCTGGGAAGAAGCACGCCAAGCCCCGGGCGAGGACCTCTCCCCCTCCACCACCACCCGTCTTCGACATCTCGACCCGAAACCGCTTCGCTCCTCTCCGCGAGACGGCACATGACGTCCTGGTCATCGGAGACTCCATCGTCCGGCACATGCGTGCTACCACGGCTAAAGGTAAGGTGCACACACGCTGTTTACCTGGTGCACGTGTTCTTGATGTTGCTGCACAGGTGCCTGCTGCCCTGAAGAAGAACATTGGAGCTGTGGTCCTTCATGCCGGCATGAACGACACCAGGCTGAGGCAGACGGAGATCCTAAAGAAGGACTTCAGGAGCCTGGTCGAGAAGGTCCGCAGCACATCACCCACGACAAGGATCGTCGTATCTGGACCGCTTCCCACATTTCAGCGAGGAATCAAGAAGTTCAGTAGATTATTTGCCTTTAATGAATGGTTACAATCTTGGTGTCAACAACAGAAATTACGCTTTGTTGATAACTGGAATGTTTTCTGGGAGCGTCCTAGACTCTATCACACCGATGGCCTACACCCTAGCAGAGCTGGAGCAGCGGTCCTCTCTGACAACATCTCCAGGACACTACGAACCATCTGACTGGCGGTAAGTCATACTGTAGATTCCAAACATATGAGCCACATCACAACTCACCGTAGTGATAGATGCACACACATACTGTAGCTTGTCCTATAGAAACTGTGTCTGTTCCCCGAATACTGAGAAAAAAGAATAAATTTGTTAAATTTGCCCGAAACAATCTGATAACCATAAAACCAGAAAAAGGCAAAATAAGTAGTCAAAATCCACCTCTAAAGTTTGGACTACTCATCCAACAACAATGATGTACTCACTGTTACTCAGAAAATAAGGCCCAGGTTTAAGTCATTTGAAGTGCTTATCATTAATGTTGCACTAAATGAAATACGTAATAAACCCTTGCTATATTTTACCCTGGCCACCGTGTACAGACCCCCGGGGCCATATGGCGATTTTCTTAAAGAATTTGGACATCTGCTATCAGACCTATTGGTTAACTCTGACAAAGTGTTGATAGTAGGAGATTTTAACATACATGTAGATGATGCTAACGACGCTTTAGCACTCACATTTATGGATTTACTAAATTCCTTCGGGGTGAAACAAAATATAATTGGAGCAACTCACCGCTTTAATCATACGCTAGATTTAATTATATCCCATGGTATAGATGTCTCTAATATAGAGATCATACCTCAAAGTGATGATATCACAGATCATCACCTCCTGACATATACTCTACCCGCAGAACAGATTAGCTGTGTCCCCCCACGTTATCAATCTGTTAGAAATATGAATCCCACTACTAAAGACAGATTCACAAGTAATCTGCCGGATCTGTCCCAATTTCTTATTAGAACCCTAAATGCAGATGATCTAGATGAAGTGACTAGCAGCATGGGCACTATTTTTACCAGTACAGTACATTAGACATTGTTGCTCCCATCAGATAAAAAAAAGTCAGAGATAAAACACTTGCACCGTGGTACAACAGTCATACTCGCGCCCTAAAGAGAGCAACCTGTAACCTCGAGCGAAAATGGAGGAAAACTAAATTAGAAATTTTCGAATTGCGTATAAAGACAGTATGTGCAGCTATAGACAGGCTCTAAAAACTGCTAGGACTGAGCATCTTAGCCAACTGATAGCAAGAAACCAAAACAATCCCAGGTTCTTATTTAGTACAGTGGCTCGCCTAACAAAACCTAAGATTCCCGCAGAGAGTATCCCATCACAGTTTAGAAGTGAAGACTTTATGGACTTCTTTAATGAAAAAATCAATAATATCAGGAAGAAAATAATTGAGGTTCAACCTCTAATAGTATCTCACGATCCAGTTCAGCCTATAGCTTCACATTTAGATTTTCAGTGCTTTACAGGTATAGGACAGGAAGAGCTGTATAAACTTATCACCTCGGCTAAATCAACAACGTGCCTGTTAGACCCAATCCCAACCAGATTTTTAAAAGAAGTGATGCTTACGGTTGGAGAGCCACTTCTAAACATTATTAATTATTCATTACATCTAGGTCACGTCCCTAAACCTTTCAAGTTAGCAGTTATTAAGCCGCTTCTTAAAAAATCTAATTTGGACGCGAATGAAATAACAAATTACAGACCGATTTCAAACCTTCCGTTCATATCAAAAATACTAGAAAAAGTAGTATCAGCTCAAATTTGCACATTCTTGCAGGATAACAACATCCTTGAAGAATTTCAGTCAGGTTTCAGGCCCCATCATAGCACAGAAACTGCACTAGTTAAGATTACAAACGACTTGTTTTTAGCTTCAGACCAAGGCTGCATCTCATTGCTAGTCCTGCTCGATCTTAGTGCTGCATTCGACACTATAGATCATAATATTCTCATAGATCGCTTACAAAATTATATAGGTATTCAGGGACAGGCATTAAAATGGTTTAGATCTTACCTGTCTGATCACTACCATTTTGTAGATCTAAATGGAGAACCGTCTGGTGTAATGCCAGTGAAATATGGGGTCCCACAAGGGTCAGTTTTAGGACCTCTGTTGTTCTCAATATACATGCTTCCCTTGGGTAACATCATTAGAAGACATGGGATTAGTTTCCATTGTTATGCTGATGATACCCAATTATATATCTCAACTAAACCAGACGAAATACCTAAGTTGTCTAGATTAACTGAGTGTGTCCAGGACATAAGAGATTGGATGACCAATAACTTTCTTTTATTAAATTCAGATAAGACAGAGATATTACTTATTGGCCCAAAAACCAGCACACAACAGCTTTCACAATTCAGCCTGCGCTTAGAAGGATGTACTCTTACCACCAGCTCAGCAGTAAAAGACCTGGGTGTAATATTAGACAGTATCTTGTCTTTTGAAAATCACATTTCAAATATCACAAAAACAGCCTTTTTCCATCTTCGAGATATTGCTAAACTTAGGAACATCTTATCCGTATCTGATGCAGAAAAACTAGTTCATGCATTCATGACCTCCAGACTGGACTATTGTAATGCATTACTAGGTGGTTGTCCTGCATCCTCAATAAACAAGCTTTAGTTAATCCAAAATGCAGCTGCCAGGGTTCTCACTAGATCCAGAAAATATGATCATATAACCCCAATATTATCATCCCTGCACTGGCTACCTGTTCAGTTTAGAATAAATTACAAAATAGTATTACTTGCATACAAGGCCTTAAATGGTTTAACTCCCATATACCTAACCAGTCTTCTGATGCGCTACAATCCACCACGCGCCTTAAGATCACAAAGCTCCGGACTTCTGGTAGTTCCCAGAATTTCAAAATCTACAAAAGGGGGTAGGGCTTTTTCATATTTAGCTCCAACGCTTTGGAATGGCCTTCCAGACAGTGTTCGGGGAGCAGACACGGTTTCTCAGTTCAAAAGTAGACTCAAGACGCATCTTTTTAATCTGGCATACACATAACTCATCCCATAATCTCATACACCAGTACACCTATACCGAATGGCAACTACGCTAATTCTCCCTATCTGTTCTGTATTTCTCTACCCATCCCGAGGCATCGGGAGATTGTGCCAGCTTCAGTAGACAAAGGCCGACCCTGCGAGGTTCCTGAGGCATCCAGAGAAGGACCAGCTCCAGCTGGATTCAGCTTTATGATGGTTGGAGCTACACATGCTGCTCCTGTGCTTCCAGTGATCCAGACCTCATCTGCCCTCTGCACCTACTGACTCGTCCCTATGCTGAACTGGTCTTCATGTCAATTTAAATAATTTCTGTCATATTGAATTTTCACCTGCACAACACACAAGATGTTATATCATTTCTATCTGTTATCGCCCAAATGAGGATGGGTTCCCTGTTGAGTCTGGTTCCTCTCAAGGTTTCTTCCTAATTCCATCTCAGGGAGTTTTTCCTTGCCACCGTCGCCGTCACCCTTGGCTTGCTCATCAGAGAAATTTCATTCATTCGTCTCATTATTATTATCTGCACATTTTTCTCACACATCCACACTTCCAATTATTTTCTTTTCTATAATTATTATTATTATTATTATTATTATTATTATTATTATTAGTATATATTTTTTACATTTATTTATTATTATTATTATTTATTTTTTTTTTTTGTTAAATTTCTTAAATTTTTGTGAAGCTGCTTTGAGACAATGACCATTGTTAAAAGCGCTATATAAATAAAATTTAATTGAATTGAATTTTTTTTTATTTATTAAGTATGTTCATTTGGACTTTTGACCTCAATGTCATTCGCAGGTTCTCTCTCTCTCTCTCTCTCTCTCTCTCTCTCTCTCTCACACACACACACACGCACACACGCACACACACACACATACTGTATGTAATATATATACAAATACTTGTTTATATTTAAATGACAAATTCTGCACATAATACACAATTTTCTTTTGGCATATACACAACCATACGCAGTATGATATGCAGTGAAATGCGAATACGACTGTGACCTAAAAATGTAAAGATCTTACTATAATGAATATACAGTACTGTACTGCACTAGAGAATACAGTTAAACTAAAGGTACAATTTGCAGTAAAATCAAAAAGCGGAAAGGTAAATTACTAAATAAAATATAATAAAAAATAAATAAATTATAAAAATATAAAAATATGATGTGCATTTATTACAGCAGCAGTAATGAAACATGGAGTATAAAATTATGTGTGTCAGCAGCAGTGTTATTGTACATATCCTAAAGTGCAAGTTAGTCCTCATTTTATGTGCAAATGAGCAGTGTGCAAATAAGAAATTCGCACCTTATTTGAAATCTCATACATCATAATCCTACTTCAATTTTCTATTCATTCTGGTGCATTCAGACATGAACATTATGCTTATCTGCCATTTTTGTAAAGGAGTTATTTATGCACCAAGTCATTATTTTTACATTTACAAGATGTCAACACTTGCATCTCAAAACTCCAATTCATACATATTTTTAATATTAATATATTTAGAAGTTATGGATTGAAGTCTTTAAATTAAATTACAGGAATATTACATCATATGTCAATGCTGTTGAACTAATAGGTCAGAAGATGTTAATTAATATTCTATTACAGGAGATTTTTACATTTGTGCACAGTAAAATCTCTAGTGTTGATTTCACACTTTCAGAATTTATTTGAGTCCAACTGGACCTCTATAAACTTAGGGGGGGTGTTAATCAACACCTAGGGCCGGGGTGCTCAATAGGCAGACTCCGGTCCGCATCCGAACCCAAATACGGTTAATTCTGGACAAAACAAACATGCTAATTTAATCATAATCCAAATGAGTTCTCAATGAAGTGCGCAACTGTATTTCCGCGCGATATATATTTGTGTCTTCAAGTGATGGGTCGTTCATGAACGATTCATTCATTTTGAACGAATCTTTAACGTGACTCAGAAGAACGAGTCGTCTCCGAGAGTGACTCGTTCATTTTCTACTGGGCGCGCATGCGCAAATAATCGCAAAACCTCTGTAGGTTATGTACTGTACAGGAAACAGAACTGAACGGTTCTCAACGAATCGTCAAGTCCCAAGTTGTTCGTTACTTCCATAGTCGCTATGCGGTGCAGTAGATTCAAAAGAACGAACGACTCATATACAGTAAGAGGTGAGCTACTCATTCTGTTTATTATAATATGTCCTTAATATCCTAATGGTGTGCTCAAAGCTGGCCATTGATATAAGTTAATTTTGGAAACAGCGGGAGTGGACAGAAAAACAGAGTGAGTGGACAGAAAAATATGCATTTGTGCTCCCTGTGGGAAGCAGAAAACCAATGTGCTTAATCTAGCAATTAAAAGTAGTCACCTTCTCACCTTCTGGACAAAAGATGGTTACTGCAGCAGGTGTTCCTGTCCTGCAGAAAATGGCCCTTCAAATTCTCACAATGTTTTCCTCAACGTACTGTTGTGTGTCCTCACACCTTTTATGCCCAAGTTCAAACAACTGGTGGCACAAAGAAGATGTCACTTTTAACACTAAAAGGACTACCATGTCATTTTTGCGTAGTGTTTGAAAATTTTGGTTTTTTTTGTAGTTCTCTATTTGAATTTGGCCTGTCATTTTTCCGGACCTCGGACTGAATAGAAATTTAGTAAGTGGACCTTTCAAATTTATATTTGAGTACCCCTGAACTAGGGTGTTAGTGTAACACCATGGATATTGTGCCAACTACAAGATCACTGTAGTAAAAAAATAAATAAAAAAATAATAATAATCATCATCATCATCATCATCATCAATTAATATATTTGTTGGTAATTATTATGTTATTCGTCAGTTATGTCAATATGTCCTTAAGGCCCTTCATCTACAGTACTTATTTTATTGAAAGTGTAATACATAGTACACATATATTTTTACAGAGCAGATATTTTTCAGATTTTTAAACTCTATCAACAAAGGTTTAGTAAAATATAAACTGATGCTTCATGATATTAGTAACAAATACCTTCTCTGAGAGTTTCCTTTTTATACATTTTACTGCAATAAACCATATTTTCATATGTTTTTAACTGTTAAATTTAAGGTCTTACTCTGTAAAGCTAATTACAGTTTTTCACTGTAAATTCTACGGTTATCCCAAGTTTTGTGAAATACGGTTTTATTCTGTAGCATTTATACGGTATTTTACTGTTAGAATTATGAATTTTTTTTACAGTGTACTCTAGTTTCTTCCCACAGTCCAAAGACAGGCAGATTAGACTAATTGCCGTTCCGAAATTGCATGTAGTGTGTGTGTGTGTGTGTGTGTGTGTGTGTGTGTGTGTGTGTGTGTGTGTGTGTACCCTGCGATGGATTGGCACAGTGTCCAGGGTCTACCCTGCCTCATGTCCTAATTTTCCTGGGATAGGCTCCAGGCCCCCCATGACCCCGTATACACGATTAAGCGGTATAGATGATGAGACATTGAGATCTAAATGTAGCATTTTGCCAAACTGGGAAAATGCAAGGGAAGTTATGATAGGGATACCTACTTTATACAATGAAAAATAATGTAAGGTCATCCAACTATCTCTTCTACTGGACAATCATAAATTAATGTCACAAGTCAAAATCTATCATGTCAGAATGTGTGTCGGGGCCACCATGGCAAAGCTAAATTGCTCCACAGCAACTAATGCATCCTCACTTCATGGCTCAACAGTTCCAGACACCTTCATCTTCCTCTGCGGTACATGTCAAACTAAGATCAAACATCACATCCAGTCCCATGATGTATAGTGTGTGGGAACTGACACTTAAGGTTGCTACAGTGATAAACGATTTTGCTGTGAACATTCACATATATGTAGTACCTGCTAAAACACATGTATTTAATAATATTATATAATAATAATAATAATAAAGCATTAAAAAGGGGTCACCAAAAACCTTTTACACCCTAAAAAATGCTGGGTTAAAAACAACCCAGTCTGGGTTGTTTTTAACCCAGCTGCTGGGTAAATATAGGACTAACTAAATGCTCGGTTAATTGAACCCAGCAAGATGGGTTATTTGTTTAACCCAGCAAGATGGGTTAAATATTCAACCCAAATGCTAGGTCATATTTAACTATAATGCTGGGTTAATTTAACCCAGCAAAATGGGTTATTTGTTTAACCCAAGTAGGCGGCGCGGTGGTGTAGTGGTTAGCACTGTCGCCTTGCACCTCCAGGGTCTGGGTTCGATTCCCCGGCCAGGCTCATTTCCCGTCTCTGTGTGCATGGAGTTTGCATGTTCTCCCCGTGCTTGGTGGGTTTCCTCCGGGTACTCCGGTTTCCTCCCACAGTCAAAAGACATGCAGATTAGGCTAATTGGCGTTCCTAAATTGCCCGTAGTGTGTGTATGTGTGTGTGCCCTGCGATGGATTGGCACCCTGTCCAGGGTATACCCGGCCTAGTGCCCAAAGTCTCCTGGGATAGACTCCAGGTCCCCCGCGACCCTGAACACAGGATTAAGCGGTATAGAAAATGAATGAATTAATGAATGTTTAACCCAACAAGATGGGTTAAATATTCAATCCAAATGCTACGTCATATTTACCTATAATGCTGGGTTAATTCTACCACATAAATTGGTCAAATGTTCTACCCAAATGGGGTTTGTTGGTTCATTTTAACTGGAATGTTGGGTTAATTTTACCTCACAAATAGGTTATTATTATTTTCATGTTTTACAGTGTAAAAAAAAAAAAACACCCATGTCTATTAAACAGTTAAATTACTTTGATATACTGGTCTATTACAAAAAAAACATACATGTATCCAATAAACAACATCCTATTAAATGTTCTTAGAAAAAACATTTATTTTTCAAAAGCACAAGAACAGATAATCAACATCATTACTATACTATTACTGACAAGGGCAGAATGGAGTAATTGCACAAATAGACTGAGGCAGCTTCTACAGAGCAGGATCTCTCTGTGATATTGAGCCCTGGTCTCATTTTAACATACAAACACTGTCTATGACTTTTCAGGTAGGCCTCGCTATTTCATAGCAACATTACAACATTACTGAGAGCAGCGCTGGTCATTATCTCCCAACGTCAGGATGTAGGTGTACGGCCTTGACACTTCAGCCTGCTGGAGGTATTCCACCATGTTGGTTCCAACCTTAGAAAGAAAGAAATGAAAAAGTAAAAATTTTGTTGAATAGCAAAGATTAAACTGAATAAGACTATTAATTTAGTGTGAAATAGGATTGATACTAAAAAATTACAAAGCTGCCCATTAAGATAGGGTATACAGTAGGTAACCTAAAACAAAAACATGCAGACAGCTTCTACCAAAAATAAAACAGCAAAATACGCATGGCTTTTAGGATACAGCTCTTTATGTCAGACTAGTTGATATTGTGGTCTGCATTGATTTTAAGCTAATTACCGAAAAAAAATTCATAGCTGGTGTCATACTGGTACATTATTATCACCAAAATATTAATACTTCCATCTAGTAGTTATCTGTACCGCTGTGGTACTTTTTCCTGTAGTTAGCGCGCTGACTGGTAGTTAATTTAACTTTGGTTAAAGAGAGCTACCTGGCTAGCTTACATGCAATTACTGGTGATACATTTGCATACTTGCCAAAGGGGGAAAGGTGTAAAATATTGTTATAACTCGGGAGAAACGCAGGAGAAATTTGACCGCAGAGTAAATTACTAGCTAGTGAAAAATGGAAGGGTTACCAGGTCTGCATATTTGTGAGAGGGTCAGTGTTTTGTAACACCCCAGCATTTTATTGTCTCAAGCAGTGAGATTAATAAAGTTCTAAAGCGGTTGCTAACGCTAGCAACCTAACTAAATGCCTGCGTCATGCTAGCACTACAGTTAACAGTTTAGCGTTCATTCATCACTTCACCATCTTCGTAACCCTGCAAACATTCTACAGAGAAAGCTAAAAAGCTCAGACATCTTAGCCATTTCTTTCATACACAGGTGGGGTGGCTAGCAGCTATTCTCAGCTAAATTATCATACAGTACCTCAGACCACCCTAGTAAAAAAAAAAAAGTATGCTAAGTATATTAAATCCTAGCATGCCAAAGCATACTTAAATGTACTTGCAGCTAATGACTAGTATACTTGAAGTTTGCTATTTTGGAACAACTAATTTTGTACTAAGTGTATTTAAGTTGTAATTAAACTGTACAAAAGCACAATTTTAAGTGTATTAAGTATACTTTTGTGTGCTAAAGTTGAACAACTTTAAGTATACTTTAGTACACTTAAAGTATATGGCAGTGTGTGTACTAACGTACATACCTGACAGTAATTAATAAAATTTAAGCATATATTTAATGTATTATACTGTAAGTACATTACAGCTATTTTTACTGTATTACAAATACATGATTAATATACTATGAGTATATTCTTAATGCAGCAGTAACTGTTATACTTCTGGACAATTACAAATACTAAAAAAAGTACACTTTGTGGTTAATACAAATATACTTTATTGTATCATACAGTACACACAACCTTCTATAATACTGTATTGCAAATGTATTAACAGTACATTAAGTGTTTAGGATAATTTACAAATGCTAAATGTATTTTCTACACTACAACATGTTTTTGAAACACATTACATCAGTAATTATGAGGCAGATTTTATTCATGAGTTCAACAGATTTCATTTGCACAAGGTTACAAAAAATCACTACTATAGTTTATTTGTGTTCAACAAAAGTCAGGTTGTCTTACAATCACACAAACTAAAATATAAACTGTTGTGTGAACACAGACAGACATTAGTATTAGAATCTACAGGTACAGTATTAGTTTAAACCTGGTGTGTTGGTTCTGTTACACAGAGACTGAAAACAGGCGAGAGTTACGGAGCCATTATACCACAAGTATAGTACATAAGATTTAGTAATAACACAATGGACAATACATTCTATAGCTTAAAGTATGTACAAGTATGTTAAATTTACCATATACCGATGAAAATAAAGTAATAACGATACGAACAAACGCACCCGATGATGCAGCTTCATGCCGTTAATTCAGACTAGAAACGGAGGACTGGGCAGCCAATCAGAGAACGGACAGTCCGAATCTGCCCGCCTCAAGTCTCTGATTGGCTGGTGGGGCGCAGATTCTAGTATCCGGTTGGCTGGGGTTCTAACGCTGCTGCAGTTTCAAGAGTGAGAGAGTGCAAACATTAATTTTCTTGAACGGCAAAAGTGATTTTCAGCGCACAAAAACGAGTTGTGAGATGAGATCGCGCGTGCGTGCAAAAACGAGTCTAAAAGCGCGCGCACGAGAGAGTAGTGCACTAAATATAAGTACATATTAATAAGTGCATTTAAATTTAACAGATAATATAATGAGACTACCGTGTATTAAAAATTGTTTTCTAATGTATACTTTCTGTACATTTGTACAATGATTATTTCGAGCATATTTTTAAAAAAATATACCAAAATATATTGAAAAACAAGTTTAAATAAGTATACTTTGGAAATTAGACCAGCCTTTCACTTAAAGTATATTTTCCAATAATATCTTTTTGGAAAGTGTACTATAATACAATTATTTTGAAGTATATTTAAAGTTTAATTCCAAAATTTGGTAAAATCATGATGTTAGTATACTTTTTATATATTAACTGATGGTACAACTTTTTGTTAGTATATTTGCAGTGTATTATCGAGGATTTCAATGTATTTGTAATACACTAAAGTGCATTTTTTTTCCACTGGGGCAGCCGTGTGTAACCTTAACACGGTAACAGTAATAAATGTTACATATAGTAATAATTTTTCAGTCATATGTGAATTAGGTGAGTGAACATGTGTATACAGACCTTGTATTTAACGTAATTTTCCCTTAAATGCCCGAGGAGGATGAACCGTCATCAGCGGTTTGGGAGCTCAAGAGACACGAAGCTGAGTGACAGCCGCTGAATCCACCGGTGAACTTTGGGGGAGGGGCCAATCAAACTTTAACCCAGCAGCTGGGTTACACACAAACCCAACTCTCTGAAAATAACCCAGAAAAATGACCCAACAGCGGCAACCCAGCGTTTGGGTAGAAAAAACAACCGAGCATTTTTTAGAGTGTATGGATGCTTGAGCTTTTTCTGTGTGTTTATTTAAATTATCAAACAATAGACTAGTTACTGGCGGCACGGTGGTGTAGTGGTTAGCACTGTCGCCTTGCACCTCCAGGATCCGGGTTCGATTCCTGGCCAGGTTCGATTCCCGTCTCTGTGTGCATGGAGTTTGCATGTTCTCCCCGTGCTTGGTGGGTTTCCTCAGGGTACTCCAGTTTCCTCCCATAGTCCAAAGACATGCAGAATAGGCTAATTGGCGTTCCCAAATTGACCATAGTGTGTGAATGAGTGTGTGTGTGTGTGTGTGTGTGTGTGTGTGTGCTCTGCGATGGATTGGCACGCTGTCCAGGGTGTACCCTGCCTCGTGCCCTGAGTCTCCTGGGATAGGCTCCAGGTCCCCGCGACCCTAAATACAGGATAAAGCGATATAGAAGATGAATGAATGAATAGACTAAATACTGTGCTCAGGTTTTAATAAGCAGACATGCTGATTATACAATAAAAGAACCAAACAGGGCCCTTAAAGTTTATAAATACAGAAGATGGGGGAATTTCTACTCTCCAACCTTCAATACATTGCTTACCGTCTAATACATCATCTGTGAATGGAGGTTGAATAGAAATGATCTCAAACTGTGTTAAAAATATTGTCTTCCAAAACACATCATAAAAGTAAAGCTGCCTAAATTGGTTCTTCAGAGCCATGTTTTATTATTTGACTTATTTTCAATTGTAATTGTAATGTTTATTTTGATAATCATTATAATCTACAGTATGTTTAATCATAGTTGTAAGACAGACAGGACACTTGATAATGACTCTCTCCCTCTATCTCTCTCACTAATTCTCTCTCTCTCTCTCTCTCTCTCTCTCTCTAGTATATATATATATATATATAGTTTGCCCACTTACAAAGAAAAAGAAATGAAGGGTCTATCATTTTTATCATTGGTTTTGCTCAAGGGATTGAGACCATAAATCCAGAAAAAGCACATGATACAAATGCTTAATTCATAGTTGCATTTCAATGTGGGAAATAAGTATTTGATCCCTTCCAACCAACAATAATTCTGCCTCTCACAGACTGGTTACTGTATGTGCTCTGGTGGTACACATATTAATTTAAGAAGGTGCTCCTAACAACAATGTGGTACTGTATGTGTACTATATAAAAGCCACCTGTCCTCAAAATCTCTACAGTATATTCCATTCAAACCTCACCACCATCGGCAAGACCAAAGAGCTGTCAACGCAAGTCAGGAACAAGATTTTAGACCTGCACAATGCTGGAATGGGCTACAAGACCATCAGCTAGAAGCTTGGTGAGGAGGAGACAACTGCTGGAGCAATTATTTACAAATGGAAGAAATACAAAGTAACCATTAATGGCCCTATATGCAAGATTGATACCTCACGAAGTAAGAATAATCATGAGAAAAATGAGGGACCAGCCCAGGACTACAAAGGAGGAGCTTGTGTATGAGCTTAAGGCAGTTGTGAGCACAGTCACCAAACAAACCATTGGTAACACAATACGCCTGCATGGATTGAAATCCTTCAGCGCAGCAAGGCTTCCCCTTCTCAAGAAGACACATGTACAAACCCGTGTGAGGTTTTCCAATGAACAGAGAAATATTGGCATAAACTGCTGTGGTCAGATGAGAAGAAAATTTAGCTCTTTGTCATCAACTCGAATTGCTGTTTTCGGAGGAAGAAAAATTATGACTATGACACTAAGAACTACAGTCAAGCACAGCGGTGGAAACATTATGCTTTGGGGCTTTTTCTCTGCTAAAGGTACAGATTGACTTTGCTGCACTGAGGGGCCAATGGATTCAAATTCAAATTTATTTCTAAAGCACTGAATAAAACAACAATGTTGACCATAGTGCTGTACAAACAATAAAACAATAAACAACAAGAGACAGATAAAAGACAAAATATAGCCATATATCTAAAATAGAGTTTAAAAAAAGAAAGAGGTTAAAAAAGAAATACATGACACTAACGCCCTTCACACTTATCCTTGATCGAACGCTATCATAATGGAAGGGATCACAATGGATGAGGCCATGTCATGTAAAATTTTGGATGAGAACCTCCTGAAGATGGGTTGTGGATGGGTCTTCCAGCATGAAAATGACCCCAAACATACTGCCAAGGCAACTAAGGAGTGGCTCAAGAATAAGCACATTAAGGTCATGGAGTGGGCTAGGCAGTCTTCAAACCTTAATCCAATAGAAAATTCATGGAAAGAACTGTAACTTCGAGTTGCTTCCCAAGATGTGTGCAAATCTGGTAAACAACTACAAGAAACGTCTTCCCACTGTGCTTTCCAGCAAGGGTTTTTCTAAGTCATGTTTTGCTTGGGGCCCAAATACTTACAGTATTTCCCTCATTGAAATGCAACTTAATTCATAACATTTGTATCATGTGCTTTTTCTGGATTTTTGGTTGATATTCTGTTTCAATCCTTTACTATAAACCTATAATAAAAAATTAAAAATTATAGACCCTTCATTTCTTTGGGCAAACTTACAATCAAATACTTATTTCCCCCACTTTATATAGTACAGATACTGTTAAAATTAATTTAATTACATCTTTCTTTTGCAAAGTAAGTTATTACAACCAGGAAGTGCTGTTAATCATTTCAAAATGCACAAATGTGATGTATTTCAAATCTTTATCTAGATAAGTGTTAAGTTCAGGACAGAAGATTGATAATCACTGAATAAAATGAGTATGTTGATACTTACTGTATCTGCCCTATAATTTCTACAACATATCTGTGTGATGATCATAAGGAGCTCCTTGTATTTTTTATTTATTTATTTATTTATTACTCTGACAGGTAAATCTGGCTGAAAAACATCTAAGCATCTGACATAAGCGTGATTGCATAGAAGATTGTATAGGGAACCCAACTCTTTCTTAATAATTTTAACTTTACAACATGACAAAGATCCAATCATTTCATTCCATGGAGGCTATTCACCTTCTTGTCCATTTGCTCATTATTCTGAGGTTAGACTACTTCACCTCTGTGCCATTGTCTCCCTTGAAACTGATAAAAATTCAACTGCAAGCCTTGTTTTCAAGCTCCCTAGGTTCCCGAAATCTCATTGCAACCTGCATCAAAGCATGATGAACCCCCACCTAACTGAAGGCACTTGTTGACCCTTATTGTGCACAGCATACCCTGTGAGCAAGAAGTACAGCTTAACTTGATTTTTGCTTTCTGAGATTGAAATTGAAACTGAGACTGAAATCCTATATTTTTTAACAAGCACCTAAACGAGCATTCATTAAAAAATACACTGTTCTGGTGCTATACCAACTATTTATATTATCTCATCTCACCTTTCTGACCCTGACCTACTCATACTAGCCTCATGATATTGCCACAAACTGTTCATTCTAAATAAGGATATCTGATAAACCACTTTTTTGGTTTCCTAATGAACTGCTTGACTGAAGAATATATAACTGGTATCATTGATTCTTCAGTTAATGCCTATAAAAATATTTTGCCTTAGAAATGTTAATAATCTGTAGAAAGCTCTTTGTGGTAGTAAATAATGTTTCAGTGTATTGTGGACAGTTATCAAAAAAAAAAAAAATGCTGCAAGCAATTTATGACCAAATAGTTTGTTAGTGGGTTCCCCAGTGACATAATAAATTGTGAGTTCAATAGAAATGAGCAAAGTACACAAATTTTGTGCTTGAGTAAAAGTAGAGATACCCTAGGTAAAATATACTGTAACTAAGTTCTTCATTTACAAGCCTACTGGAGCAAAAGTACAAAAGAGTTTACCTTCAAATTTATTTAAGAATCAAAATTACCAATGTACAGTAAAAATCTTTCTTTCTCTTTCTCTCTCTCTCTCACACACACACACACACACACACACACACACACACACACACACACACACACACACACACACACACACACACACACACACGTAGTGGAGTACTGTAAAAGTAAAAACCTTCATGAACAAATGTTTATATATCTCAGAGAAAGCACATACTATTTTATATTTACATTTAGGCATTTGGCAGACTATCCTTCAGTCATCCCAGGTATTAGCTGTCATATAATAGCAGTGCTAGCTGGTGGGAAAGAAATGGCAGGTGACCAAATTAAGGAGATGTATTTGGTCACTGTAGCATTTTCTTCTAAGGGCTTTTATTTTTTTAGAGTGTAGGGTTCTTAATAAAAGAAGTTGGGAAACACTATTGACCTTTTGCAAATATGTGACTACAATGACAGTCACAACAGTGGATGGCAAAAGTACGGTTAACTGAGGCTTTGATTTGTCATCATAATTACCTCAGATTGTGTACAAATATATGTAACTCCTCCTGGATTTGCTAGTGATAGAATTAGCTCATTCAGTGCCAACGGTGCTATGGAATATGCTTTTTTTTACACTTTATAAAATGATGTACAGGTAACGTCAACTAATACCAGCATTTCAAGCTTTCTAATTAACTAACAAAGTGAAATTGAATACAAAATATCATAAAATATAAAGCTAATCCATTTATGTAGGGTGTTGAATCCCTTGTACCAGACACCAAGTAGTGCCCTTGATCAGAAAAAAGATATGTTTTCATACTGTATGTGTTCTGCCTTCTGCCAAAACACCTCCAGACATATTACAGACATAGCTCTTATATTTAAATTTACAGCATTTGTTAGATAATTTTGTCCAAGGTGGCTGTTTTGGCTGTTCATAACCAAAATATAAATGCATATTAAATAAATAATCTGCAAATATTATCTGGTGCATTTAACCTTGTGAGGATATTTAACTGTCCTACACAAGTTTTTTTTTCTTAAAATAACTGCAAAAAATATTTGAAAAGGACATCTAAAAAGACTATTTTCCCTTAGTGAGGTTAATATAATATTGCTGTATGTAGCATAGCAAAAGAATAATAAGATGTTTGCATGTATCTATTGATATAAACTACATACAGTGACCAAGGTACTTAGTACATGAATAAATATACTTCAGTCTATGTTTAAAGATTCTAATGTCTCAGATTTCTCAACGTTGTCACTTCACAAGGTCTTTTTTTTTCCTTTGATGAACATCTGCACAAAATTAACTGCCAACATAAATAGGAAATTGAAGTTGTTATTACCTGGAATATAACTAATTTAGGCAGATAGAGAGCACCACTCAGGGCTGAATGTAGGAAGAGATAGCAGTAAATTGACAAACATATATCACTTTTGGTTTTCTTTTCATTTAGAGGGTTCATTTTAAGTTCAAACCAAAACTTTTGTTTGTGCATTTTAACACAGTTGTAAATGTTAAAGCATTATTTCTCTGTATAATCCCTTACTATACTAATGCACTTATTTCAGTGTTTCATAAGTGACTGAATACCATTAAGGCTTTTAAGCTTCACATCTGAAACCATGGCCTCCCAGGAACTCCTTTAATTGGAACAAAGATGGAAATGTTTGAAGCGAGGTCAGGACTGTACAGGGAATGACACATTGCACTTGCTGGATCATCATTCACAGATGTAAGGCCATCTTTAATCCCCATACCCCATATATTTGAAGCCTTCTGTAAATATCATATAATTGATTTTGTGCCTTCACTGACAAGAGGTTCCATCAGAAGTTTGACTTGAATACATGTTGTACATTAATAAAGCACACAATATACCATAGGGTGTCTGTACTGTATATACTGTATCATATAAAATAATTTATTTTTATTTCTTCATTGCTATGCTGTTCAATCTGTATGTTATGTACATTCCTTTTGTATGAAGAGTCAAAGAGTATTTTATTCTGTAATTTTTGAAATTATCATTAAATTTTAAATAAAGCTTGGCCAATAAATCCAATTCTAATTATGTATAAGTCTAGAAGCCAAAACAACATTTCATGCCATAACGATTGTCATGTTTGTTTATAATTATGTTAGAGGAGATTATTCATTCATTCATTTTCTATACCGCTTAATCCTGTGTTCAGGGTCGCGGGGGACCTGGAGCCTATCCCAGGAGACTTCGGGCACTATGCGGGGTACACCCTGGACAGGGTGCCAATCCATCGCAGGGCAAGGAGATTATTTAAATAATTAAATATTTGCATTATTTGACAAATATGGGATTGATTTATTTATTTGGTTCTGGCTTTTGGGTCATATTAAAACATAATATAGTTATATTAATGTTAAAACCTTGTTCTAAACACCTGTCATTTAACTGTTTGTCTTTGGTACATACAGGATTGTAATCCAAAGGCCCAAACCAAACACTTATTATACAAGGCCATTGTCCACTTCACTCTATCATTTGGAGATGAATCAAGGATGTCAGAGTTATCAGCATGACTCTTCAGAACCTTAAGAGACTGGTCATGATTTAGGAAACTGTTACGGAACCAAAAGACAGTTTTATTTCTAAAATCTTTGATCCAAGTCCAGGAACCTCATAAACAAATTAAATCTCTTGATTAGGATTGCAGCCTGGTACTGTATCTTGTGTTTATGTTCAATTAGTTTATAACCTATTTATCATCCGGTAGATTAGGTAGTCTCTACATATTAATTTCTCCCACATACCGACCTAATATTAATTAAGAAAAGACATCTCAATTAACTCCGATTTTATAGGAAGCCAAGCGAGATGAGTGCGTGTCCTTCCCCACATCCTCTCTACTACGAGAAGTTAAGACATGATTTAGCATGAGAGATTTCCATTCAAAGAACTTGTACATAAATTAGCTACAGTAAATAGTAATTAATGCAGGTTTAACATGAACCTATGCTTGTTTTTTTTTTTAACAAAAGACATATGCCTTTTCGAAAGATTTGATAATTACATGATTCCTTAAAGTAGATCTTTTGCCAGTTTTAGTCACACACATACCATTCATTCATGCCAATTTTAGTCACTCACACTTTTCATTCTGGAACGGCATCCTCTAATTTCCAGCCTCAGCTGGAAATATGCTTGGCTCTGACATATACTGTAATGCCTAGAACTAAACCAAAGAATCATGCCATCAGCAGTACTACTGTATTCATGGTGATCATTCTTTTTCTTGTCATTTGTTTTTGTCATTCACAGCACTCCCGGGCTGTAAAAGTGTCATTTATTGTATATTGAATACCTTCATTGATCATCATGTACCTGTTTTAATTTAACACAGACATTTGTCGTCTCACCTTTAGCTGTTAGTAATGAGATTTTTATGTCTTTATCAGTCTCTGTTTTTTTTTTTTTTTTTTTAAACACTTCCTGATCACTTGTTTGACTTACTCCTGGGCTGCTCAGACCACATTCTCATTGAATGTGTTGAAGAAACAGTTTGGTAAATCCGAAACCTACAGAGACTTGTTTGGTGCCTAAAGTCGGCTTCATTAGGTTTGTACATTAGGTTCATTAGGTTTGTAGGGTAATGCATCTAAAATGTATTACCCTACATTTAAAAACAGACATCAATTTTCGGTATGTGTACATGCAACAGAGTCACAATAACATGCGACTAAGCCACAATATCAGTGCCAGCAGCAATTGGCAATGAGACAAGCGGCATTTTCATTGAGATTTTATGCACATTTATTATGACTTACAGTACTAAAACAGCAAGTACAGAAAAAAATACTGAAATTTTCATTAGACTAATCCCACACATGTGGCCTAACACGCCTTCAGTTCCCTACTGATAATTTAATAAACTGCTGTTAATTCCCATTAACTGTTTAAGGCCTATAATTTTATAGATTTAGCATTAGAGGGATTTGAATTTAGTGAAAAAAAAATGTTGAACAGCTCCCACAGAACTGCAAATGACAGGTCACTTCTAGCTTGTTAATTTGAAAGCAGGGTTACTTATTATTTACTCTAGTCTCATAGCTGCACAGCCATCAAAAAAATCTTATTTTAGACACCATATTCAGTATTTTGTTATTTGCATAAGTGCTATTTTAAAAATTTTGTGTGTTTAGAATGTGCTAATCAATGATCTTGTATATGTTAAAACAATAGTACAGTATTACTAGGCAGATTAATCAGCATGGACAGACAATATACAGAGTCTTTCAGAATGAGGAAGAAGAATGTAGGTGTGTGAATTTACACAAAGCCATTACATACTGTATCAACTATTCTGCTAATAGACACAGTGCACTAGGAAATTGCTTAAGGGAGCATTATGATAATACATGTTCCAAATTTTTGTTACAACTAGCTAATGAACATTTATTCACTTCTTCACTTTAGAAGAGCATTTGCTTACATGTAGACCTTGCTAAGTTGGGCACTTGTTTTTATTTTTTACAAAAAGATTTGTCTTAGATGTTTACTATAAAATATCTCTGGGGAGAGTAAAAAATTATCTGCACTCTGGCTGTAGAATTAATTAAGTTTAATTAAGTTTCAGAAAAGAAAAATGCATAATTTTTTTACATAAAAACATTTCAATACACTTTGTCCATCTGTCAAACAAGCTTTCGTATTCCATCATTGAAATGTTTTTAGGCTGAGCTGCAAGCCACGAATGCATCGTTGTCTACGCTTCTTCATCAGAAATGAATCTTCGTCTACAGTATGTACAGTACGGCTGCTTTCAGAGGACCAAACATGTGAAAGTCTAATAGAGCAAGATCGGGACTATACTGTAGATAAGATGCTTTAACACCTCAGAACAAAGTTTTTCTCAATGTTGACAGTGTGGGCAGAAATGTGTGGACATTCATTGTCATGCAAGATCACAATGCCTTTGGATAACAGTGCTCTGTGTTTAAAGTTTAGGCTTAAGCTCTTCAAAAAGTATCTCACTATAACGAGCACTGTTGATTGTTGAATCTTTTCCTAATAATGTTCCAATACTGGCCCTTGGGAATTCCAAAAAAATGAAAGCATAAATCTTTCAGCTTCTGTTGACCACAGTTGCAATTGAACTGAAGTAACACGTTCACGCCTGAACAGCACTAACTGGGGAGACAGTAGCCTTAAACGGAAAGTGCTGGTAAGACAGTGTAGCCAACAGAAGTTTTAATAGAAATGGAATGCGGATAATTTTTGACTCACTCTCGCGCGTGCGCGTGTGTGTGTGTGTGTGTGTGTGTGTGTGTGTGTGCATTGTTACATAAATGTTTTTGTTTATCAGAAAAGAAAGCATCATTATACTTTAGACTGTTTAAGACATTAACTTAGCTTTGGCCCTCCTCTGATCCAAGCACATAAATAAACTGTGTAGTAAATTTTAAATGTCTACATAAAACTATATAGCTTTTACAGCTGTGTATAATATACTGTAGGATGATACACACATCATGTCATTCTTAATGGTGCTTTAAATCTGCATGTGCTTTCATCTGTCAATTGAGAAGAAACAGATAAAGAGGACAAAAGCACAAGCTGGAGTGACATCATTTCTTGTTGGAGTCAGACACGTGTGAGGAAACATGAAGCAAAGAAGGACAGAAGAGCAATACCGGCCTAAAGATAATTATATGAATTACTTACAGACACTCAAACACACACACACACACACACACACACACACACACACACACACACACACACACACACACACACACACACACACACACACAAGCACTTCAATTAGATGGACACAAGTGTTGCCCAGGGGGGAACTTAATGATCACAATGCAGGAAAGCTCAATAGAAATCAGCTTAGAGAAGGACAATAGGCCCTGGGGTCGACCCTGGCACTTCTAAATGGCCCATCTCTCTCTCTCTCTCTCTCTCTCTCTCTCTCTTACACACACACACACACACACACACACACAACACACACACACATCCATATAAACCCATAACACTAGTACCCATTGCGGTCAAATGACCGAGTACTGGTCATTTGACCAAAATGCTTGGGATTCTTCACACTCGATCAAATTCCAGGACCCTCCTTTCATGACTTTTCCTAGATCTGTGAGCTTAATAATCCAGCATGCTTACATTTTCAAAATCGCACCAGTAAAAGCCAGTATAAAGCTATTTTGCTCTCATGCCGCAATTCGGCGTACGGCGTGCCACAACTTGCCGGAAGCAACATACGGCAATTTAAATAAATGTGTTGTGCTTCACTGAATATCCGCCAGATGGCGCATGAAAGGACTCGCTCTAAAAAACAGACCGAGCACAACGAAGAATTGTGTATGATTAGTTAGCCTAAAACAATTGTGTTTCCAATGCTGAAGCAAACATGAATTTTATTTTGCTTTACAATAGATTTTTCATAATGAATGTGTGTATACAGTATGTGCTTCATATTATTTTCATAATGATGAAATGAGATGCCCGAATTTGTGCTTTGAAATTCATAGTTTCATTCAAGTTTCTTATATAGTTTTTGTAATGGGGTTTCTTTGGGTGTTCACCTTGGAGCGCTTCAGAATTGGAAACAATATTGTATTAGGCTAACTTTATTAAAGATTAAACACTTTTGTATTTTTTGTTATACTTCGCCTTTTTGCACACACGCGCTGGCATCTTTAAATTTGAACGGAAAATAATAGTGGGCTGATAGGCAGGTTATTTTTCATATAAGTCAAATAGCTGAATGAAGTTAAATATACACAATAAATTAATAATTGCCTTTGCTTTACTTTTGAGCACTCATGTGTACTTAGCTTTTTCATTGTATATACTACCATATCATATATTTGTGTCTAATACTGTTTTATTCTATTTTATTCATATTTTACAACATTACATGCAGTTTGTAATTTACTTGCAATTGTACTTTTAAAATGTAACCTACGTATCTACAGTATAAGCATATTTAACTACTTCAGCAGTGAATGAGAAATTTGGTCAGTCTTGCTTTTAGATAAAGTTGTTATTTGATATAATTTTATTATTTAATTAATTATCTTATTATAAATATGATTCTTATTCTCTATATTCTTGTCGCATATAGTTCTTCAGAGCAAGCATTGTGTCAGAAGATTCTGCAGAATCTCTTCTCACCTTTCACCTTTTAGGTGTGAATTTATCAAACTGTGTGCGCTGCTGGCAAATAATGTAGGGGGGGATTAAAAAAAAAAAAAAATTTTATATATATATATATATATATATATATATATATATATATATATCCCATGCTCTGGTTCGAGTAAATATATCCTTAGTACAGCTGTGTGGTGTGTCGACTGTTAAATGTACAAGCTCACCAATAACAAGGACGGGCTTCCAGTGAATGGGGATATCCTGGCACAACCCCATTTGGTTCACTACATGTATTGGATAAACTTAAACTTTTGAATTATAGGAAATTAACATTACATTCATTTAATGCAAGCTATATGTAGCTGAATTATGGGGAGTGATTTTGAAATTACATTTGACAGTTTTTGATTCAGGCAATGAATTTGGGGAATGTATGGCATGAAACATTACCTTGACTTGAGTCTACATATTAACGGGCAAAGTTAAAAAGCTTTTGAATCAACTTTGGGAGTAACGAAATTGTTCGTTGCTTGGCAATTTTTGTCTCTAAATCCTATACAAACAAACCTTTTATGGAGTAAAAACATTTTGGAATACACAAACATAAAACACGTTCTGGAGTCTTCAAACACATTTTGCTGACAGTGGAATTGTATAAAAGCAATTTGGGGGGTTGTCAAAGGATTCCAAATGATACAACCCTAATAATATTAGGCCATATTACTTATTTTCTAAAGATTTTCTAAAGTCATATATATTTTATACTATTATAATTAAATATAAAACAGTAAGGGGAAGTTGATGGGATGGGAGTGCCACAGGGGTGCTGGTGGTGGGGGTGCCACACTCCCACTTTAACCGTATGTGTACAGTACATGGACTATACAAGAGAAGATTTTAAGCAAGATAAAAAAGTAAGGAGTAAAATATATGTTTGTTTTAGCATACATAGTCACTTTCAGGTAACAAAAATAATAATAAATACAGCAATACAAATTAAAGTAAATTAACCAAAATAACCTACCCACAAAAAGTCAGAACCTTCAGTACAACTTTTTTTATTGCATCCCAGAATGCAGCTCTAGTCTCAATAATCTGGCAAGCTTTATAAAAATTAATAGTCCACCTCCTATTTACAGTGGTGTGAAAAACTATTTGCCCCCCTCCTGATTTCTTATTCTTTTGCATGTTTGTCACACAAAATGTTTCTGATCATCAAACACATTTAACTATTAGTCAAAGATAACACAAGTAAACACAAAATGCAGGTTTTAAATGAGGGGTTTTATTATTTAGGGAGAAAAAAAATCCAAAACCTACATGGCCCTGTGTGAAAAAGTAATTGCCCCCTGAACTTAATAACTGGTTGGGCCACCCTTAGCAGCAATAACTGCAATCAAGCGTTTGCGATAACTTGTAATGAGTCCTTTACAGCGCTCTGGAGGAATTTTGGCCCACTCATCTTTGCGGAATTGTTGTAATTCAGCTTTATTTGAGGGTTTTCTAGCATGAACCGCCTTTTTAAGGTCATGCCACAACATCTCAATAGGATTCAGGTCAGGACTTTGACTAGGCCACTCCAAAGTCTTCATTTTGTTTTTCTTCAGCCATTCAGAGGTGGATTTGCTGGTGTGTTTTGGGTCATTGTCCTGCTGCAGCACCCAAGATCGCTTCAGCTTGAGTTGACAAACAGATGACCGGACATTCTCCTTCAGGATTTTTTGGTAGACAGTAGAATTCATGGTTCCATCTATCACAGCAAGCCTTCCAGGTCCTGAAGCAGCAAAACAACCCCAGACCATCACACTACCACCACCATATTTTACTGTTGGTATGATGTTCTTTTTCTGAAATGCTGTGTTACTTTTTACGCCAGATGTAACGGGACACGCACCTTCCAAAAAGTTCAACTTTTGTCTCGTCGGTCCACAAGGTATTTTCCCAAAAGTCTTGGCAATCATTGAGATGTTTTTAGCAAAATTGAGACAAGCCTTAATGTTCTTTTTGCTTAAAAGTGGTTTGCACCTTGGAAATCTGCCATGCAGGCCGTTTTTACCCAGTCTCTTTCTTATGGTGGAGTCGTGAACACTGACCTTAATTGAGGCAAGTGAGGCCTGCAGTTCTTTAGATGTTGTCCTGGGATCTTTTGTGGCCTCTTGGATGAGTTGTCTCTGCGCTCTTGGGGTAATTTTGGTCGGCCGGCCACTCCTGGGAAGGTTCACCACTGTTCCATGTTTTTGCCATTTGTGGATAATGGCTCTCACTGTGGTTCGCTGGAGTCCCAAAGCTTTAGAAATGGCTTTATAACCTTTACCAGACTGATAGATCTCAATTACTTTTGTTCTCATTTGTTCCTGAATTTCTTTGGATCTTGGCATGATGTCTAGCTTTTGAGGTGCTTTTGGTCTACTTCTCTGTGTCAGGTAGCTCCTATTTAAGTGATTTCTTGATTGAAGCAGGTGTGGCAGTAATCAGGCCTGGTGGTGACTACAGAAATTGAACTCAGGTGTGATAAACTACAGTTAAGTTATTTTTGAACAAGGGGGGCAATCACTTTTTCACACAGGGCCATGTAGATTTGGAGTTTTTTTCTCCCTTAATAACGTAAACCTTCATTTAAAAACTGCATTTTGTGTTCAATTATGTTATCTTTGACTAATAGTTAACGGCTTTTGATGAGCAGAAACATTTAAGTGTGACAAACATGCAAAAGAATAATAAATCAAGAAGGGGGCAAATAGTTTTTCACACCACTGTATATTGATATGTGTGCATGTGTAGAACACATTAGTAATGTATTTGTATGTGTAATGTGTATACAGTGCTTCTGACTCCTTCGCTCCATAAAAGCATGTGCACAGACAACCACACATGAGAAAACACAGCCAATCACAAACCACTGACTGACATCTGAGTCATCCACAGCCCATGCATTCTTACTCAGCATAGAAGAGCAAATGCAGTTTTGTTCACACAAACACAATAAATGTTCCAAATGAGTTGTTTAGAAAAATCTTGGCACATTCCAAGAAAGAGTCACATAGATAGATTTAACATCTTAAATGAATAAAATATGAATACAACTTAAGAATACAGTACATACAGAATGTTTAATGTGTTTTTAAAATGAGGCATAAACATTGTAGACGTAAACAGCAGACCTGAGTCGAATGCATGCGATTCTCTAAAGCTATGTGACAATTTGTTGAAGAATGGATGCATCAAAATTAATGCACAAATGTAGCTGCTTTATCGCTCATGACCAAATGAAAGTTTACCAGGGATTTTTTTTTGGTAACTGATATTATATAAGATTATATAATTGCCTCCTAATTTAACAAACATTTATGTAGCATAGACACTGAATGATAATGAACTCCCTCTGAGTGTTGAAGGTCAATAGTGCTGCTCTGGCATATGATCATTTAAAAAGCTCTAACCAAATAAACTTTATAGATTTATAAAGGTGCTAATCATGAAAAACAAACCTGACTAAATTTGTTGTAACTGTGAATTAAATGTTCCATTATGCTGAAATTAATGGAGGCTACCTTACAGTATGAACAGACGTGATACGTTGCTTAATTTCAATAAATTTTAAATTACAGTAGATCACTGTTAATGCTACTGTATGTCTCTGTGTTAATAATAATGCATGATTACAAATGAAATTCCATTAACAATAATTAACACAGATGACCCTCAGCATTATGTGCCTCAAAGGAACTGACAGCTGCTATCAGAACTTAGTTTGCAATTTGGGTTATAATTTCATATGTTAAAATACTCAGGTTTTAGTTCAGATCAATAAAGACCTAGGTACTCAGATTACTGCATTTATCTTCTTTGTCTTTCGGCTGTTCCCTTTCAGGGGTCGCCACAGCGAATCATCTGCCTCCATCTAACCCTCCAATTCAAATTCAAATTTTATTTGTCACGTACACAGTCATACACAGTACGATATGCAGTGAAATGCTTATACGACTACCAGTGACCTTAAAAATAAAAGCTTAAACATAAGAAATAAATATGAATAAAATAAATACGTTAGAAAATAAAATTAACTAGTAAAATATACTGTACAAGTAAAATATACTGTAATAAAAGAAATACGATAGTAAATGAAATTAACTAGTAAAATATACTGTACAAAGTAAAATAAAATATACTGTACAAGTAAGAACAAAATATCAATATAATAATATAGAAATATAAAAGAAGAAAATAGAAATTTGTCCAAATCAGAAATGTAGAAAAGACTGGGGTGTGCAAATATGCATAAAAGTGACTTCTTAAAGTGTCTTATTATTAAAGTGATTTGTGCAGTGGTCCATAAATGAAAATATAAATATATAGTGCAAAAGTGTGCATGAATGTGTCCATAGTGGCCATGAATGCCCAGTCAGTGTTGGATGTAAAAAATGTTAGTCCTGTATTGTGTTGTGGTTGAGAGACCTTATGGCCTGCGGGAAGAAGCTCCTCCTCAGTCTCTCTGTATTGGCCTCCAGGGAGCGAAATCGCTTCCCAGACCGCAAAAGAGAGAACAGTCCATTCTACCCTATTCTACCCTATCCTCTACATCCTCTTCTCTGACCCCAATTAACTTCATGTCCTTTCTCACTGCATCCATAAATCTCCTCTTTGGTCTTCCTCTATACCTCCTGCCTGGCAGTTCCAACCTTGGCATCCTTCTACCAATATATTCACCATCTCTGCTCTGAACATGTCCAAACCACCTCAATCTGGCCTCTCGGACTTTATCTCCAAAACATCTCACATGGGTTGTCCCTCTGATGAACTCATTCTTGATCCTATCCATCCTTGTCACTCCCAAGGAGAACCTCAACATCTTCAGCTCTGCTACCTCCAACTCTGCCTCCTGTCTTTTCTTCCTGTCTCTAAGCCGTAGAGCATCGCTGGTCTCACCACTGTCCTGTACACCTTTCCTTTCATTCTCGCTGATACTCTTTTATCGCACAACACACCTGAAACTTTTCTCCACCCATTCCAACCTGCCTGTACCCGCCTCTTCACCTCCTTTCCACACTCTCCGTTGTTCTGGACCGTTGACTCTAAGTACATAAAGTCCTGCACCTTCTTTACCTCTGCCTCACCATTCCTCTTGGGTTCCTCTCTTTCACACACATGTATTACGTCTTGCGGCGGCTAACCTTCATTCCTCTGCTTTCCAGAGCATCCTTCCACCTCTCCAAGTTTTCTTCCACCTGTTCCCTGCTCTCACTACAAAGCACAATGTCATCTGCAAACATCATAGTCCATGGAGATTCCTGTCTAACCTCATCTTTCATCCTGTCCATCACCAGAGCAAACAAAAAGGGGCTTAGAGCCGATCCTTGATGCAGACCCACCTCCACCTTGAACTATTCTGTCACACCTACTGTACAGCACATCTCACCACTGTCTTACAACTCTCATACATGTCCTGCACCACTCTAACATACTTCTCTGCCACTCCAGACTTCCTCATACAACACCACAGCTCCTCTCTCGGTACTCTGTCGTACGCCTTCTCTAAATCTACAAAGACACAATGCAACTCTTTATTACCTTCTCTGTACTTATCCACCAGCATCATCAAAGCAAATACTGCATCTGATGTACTCTTTCTAGGCATGAAACCATATTGCTGCTCACAAATGCTCACCTCAGATTACTGCATTTATAACCACTTAATATAAGATCAAGATTTCAAGATTTCAAGATTCTTTATTTGTCACATGCATAGTTATACAAGTACAACACGCAGTGAAATGTATCCTGAACCGCTCCTACTTTGTGCAAATAACAAGAAACAAAAGAAATAATCTATAAATAGAAATAGAAAAAAAAAAAAGGTAAAAACCAACAAATAAGCACATACAGTATTAATACTTAATTGACACTTTCATAATGATGAGTTGATGAATGTTTAGTTGATAATAAATAATGTTTAGTTTACAATGAAGCATATACATTCTGAATGAACCAAGTCAGGATCCTGAATAGCCGTTGATAATAGTATTAGTCATTAAAAACTATTAAAATCTTGTTAATTCACTTTTTTAATTACCATGCCTTGTAGGATTAATAAAATTGGTCACATAAGGATTTGTTAGGGATCAAGGCACAGTAGTTTAACCCAAATTATTAGGGGTAATATTATATAAATTAAGGCAATCTTTGTATTTTGTTTTTGAACACCCCTAATTTGAAACTAAATTCCAAAGCAGAATATAATATGAATAGAAAATTATTGATTTTGACATGATACTGCGTGCTTCAGTGGATACATTTTGTGCAGATTTTACAACATTTGATTTTGATCATGTACAGTAAGTGACCTTGTCTTGGAGTTGAGAACTGTTCTTTCCTAGAGTTTGGTTTTACACAGCAACATACTGTACTGTTGGCTTCTGTTGGCTTCCACAGCAACATACTGTTTCATTGTACTCTACTACATTGTAAACATTTGGGAAAATTTGTGCAGTGAAGTTGGATTAGTCATAAATGAGAATTCTAAAGAATGTCTATGGCTGCATTTGTACTGTACTTTAGAGTGCCTGCTCCTTATGCAAGGAATGTTAATTAAGGGAACTTCCCTCGACAAAATTTCTCAATCTGGAACAGTGCAGACATCACTTCCTTTGTGCGTTACCCTTGTAACATTAGCACCTCAGATACCTATTGCTGCTATTGTGGAAATTTCACACTACACAAATTAAATATCACTATTAAAATGTGTATAACTTGCAAATAAATTATTTGATTAATTTATACATACAGAGAAATTATTATTGTGCATTTTTACAGATTACTTGTCTCTGAACAAATTTGCTCCCTGTGGTTTGGAATCATACTCATTGCTGAGGGAACAACTTGCCAGTCGGAATGCAGCTTTTGAATCTCCATCTAAAAATTAGTTCATCCTTTCAGAGAGCTCAGTTTAAGCAACTAGCCTATTTTAAGTGAAAAATTTGAAAGCAAGTTCAAATGCAAGTTAAACCTTCTGTTTGGTTAAAATTAATATTCAGTGAGAGATTACTCACTGGTGGGGGTGGTTGAAGGGATGTGCTGGTTTAGTGATCAAGCCTTAGACCAACAAGTCAACCAGTGTACAAAGCTTAGTGCATCACTAAGCTGCCATGGGTAGCTCCTTTATATTATATATTACTGGGAAGTTACAGTATATTGTAAACACTGCTAAATTTAGAGCCTTTTTGAAGAGTTTGCTATAAATTTAATTGTTATTTGGTTAGTGTACTGACTGATTCATCATTATGAAATCATCATAAAGAATTCATTAACTAATTCATATATACTTGTCTTAAATTTTATAGTGAAATCATAGCTAAATTATTAAGCATTAAAAAAAGATATCAGAAAATGTTAAACTGGATAAACTGATTTTACTTATATTGAGCATTTATACAGTAGCAATTGGGTTTAAACAGACGCTGTCAGAGTGACACAAGACTGATTGCCATATGGACTAATGACGAAGTAGGTATTGCAGTAATGCATTAACACAAACAAGCATTGTCGGTTACGTTAATGCCACGTGTTATCACGTTTTGTTATTTATTATAAGCAAAAGGTCCAAGATCTTATACCCAATGGTTCAGTTTAGTTTTTTTTTTTTTTTTTGGAAAACGGTCAACTTAAGCGCACAGTTGTTTGCAGGACTAGTCTTCATCGAAATGTATTACGGCATTTCACCGACAAATTAAATGCCAAAAAAAAACGGACCAGTAATATTTCTGTTAACATACAAAAATATAACATCTTAAAGCGCATCTCATGTGGGCGTAAAGGAATCGGTGATAGGAAGGAAAGGCGCACGGTGCTCAGGTGCAATTAGGATACATACTGTAGGACAAATATGAGACTGGGGAAGATATCCTTTTGACTTTTCAGGGGCGGAGTTACGTTAATCTGGCCAGCACGTGGACGGTGCGCGGCGGGCGAGGCGTGCGGAGTGAGTGAGTGTGTGTGTGTGTGTGTGTGAGTGTGGCGGCACAGGAAAGAGAGCGAGAGAGAGAGAGAGAGAGCGCGCGCGCGAGGACGCTGTGGAGGAGAGTCGTTGGATTGCAAGCAGTGAGCGTGGAGCACAGTGTCCGCTGGTGACAGTCATACTCATCCACACAAAACCCTTGTCCATAAACAACAATAATCATAATAATAATACAGAATCAATTCGTGTAAGAAATTCTACGGGTTAAGAAAAAGCGAAGACAGGACCGAGATGAAAGTGACGGACAGACAGAAGAGGAGGAACGCGGGGAAAACGGACACCGCGCGAACAAGACGGGACGTCGGACATACAGCGGCGCGCTGCTTTTACGCTTAAAAAGACATCCACTAAGGATTTGCGAACAAATAAAGCAAACACACACACAAAACACAGTTCTGCCTCAAAATGGATAACTTGAGTTTTTTCAGCGGGATTGACTCCTCCAATTTCACTGGGAATTTTACCAGCCGATACACTCTGGCCACTGTCGTAGGACTCGCCTGTTTGGTAAGCTTCATCATTTTGTTTATTATAGTTGGAAATGTACTGGTGGTAATCGCGGTTCTGACGAGCAGAGCGCTCAAGCCACCTCAGAATCTTTTCCTGGTGTCTTTGGCTACTGCAGACATCCTGGTGGCCACCCTCATTATGCCTTTCTCTTTGGCGAATGAACTAATGGGTTATTGGTTCTTTGGTCAAGTTTGGTGTGACATCTATCTTGCACTGGATGTCCTCTTCTGCACATCCTCCATTGTTCACCTGTGTGCCATCAGCCTAGACAGGTACTGGTCAGTAACACAGGCAGTGGAATACAACCTGAAACGCACGCCACGGCGAGTGAAAGCAATGATTGTTGTGGTGTGGCTGATCTCGGCTGTGATCTCTTTCCCTCCTCTCATCTCCATGGACCGGAGCAGTGAAGGTGGTGAGCGTGAGCCACAGTGTCAGTTGAATGACCACACATGGTACATCCTGTACTCCAGTATTGGCTCCTTCTTTGCACCATGTCTCATCATGATCCTTGTCTATGTGCGCATCTACCAGGTGGCCAAAACGCGCACTCGGAGCATGTCAGAGAAGAGGCATGAGACCGAGGAGGCACCACGCCTTGAAAACAGCCTTAGCCGAGACGACTCAGGCCGGCAGAATGGTCACTGTGCAACCCCACCTCAGCCTGTTAATAAAAAACCTCAAGAGGATGAACCTGATGCCGAACTGGACGACAGCAGCTCCTCAGATGAAAAGGCCAAGCGGCCACGCCGTGAGTCAGCAGCAGGCCGGAGAGAACGCCGGACCAGCCGCAAGAACAGCTCCAGCTCCAAGCACTCAAGCCGCAAGTCCCGTGCAAGCAGCAAGTCGCTAGATCTGTTTTCCTCCCGCAGGAAAAGAAGGAGCACAATGTCCAGAAAGAAGATCTCACAAGCCCGTGAGAAGCGCTTTACATTTGTCCTGGCGGTGGTCATGGGTGTATTTGTGGTCTGCTGGTTTCCATTTTTCTTCAGCTACAGTCTGTATGGCATCTGCCGGAAGCCTTGTGAGATCCCTGACCTTCTCTTCAAGTTCTTCTTCTGGATTGGCTACTGCAACAGCTCCCTCAACCCTGTTATCTATACAATCTTTAACCAGGACTTCCGTAGAGCCTTTCAGAAAATCCTGTGCAAGTCCTTTAAGAGATCTTTTTAGAAGATCATGATGGTTGGGTGGTCTTAATGGCACAAACACCAGTTTCACCTGATGGAAAAGCCATGGATGTTTACAAGATTTTACTCAAGCTGTATTCAAACATCAACTGTCCCACTGCATCAATGCCTTGACAATCTTCTTAGATTTTAAACACTGAGCTCTGTCAGGATGGCGGCTGTGGTCTGTCAATTCATACAGTAGCAAGATTCTTCAAAAACCATTCACCTAAATGCAGCAACACTGTATTGTGCTTGCAGAAACAGACTTGTCTTAATTACAGCCACAGGCACTTGTGCGTTACCAAGAGACATATTTATGATCAGTTTGCACATATGGCTTTCCTCTTTGGGACTAGAGGGCTATGTAACATGAAAGGTCATTTCCTTTTAAATGGACAGATGTATTATAAAACAGGGGAAATGAAAAAAAAAAGTATATTGTTTTTTTTTTCAGCAGACAAAATTGGACATCGATTAGTTAAGGAATAGAGAGGTTCAGGTCCTACAGTGGGACATCACTGAAAGATAGATAGGTTGTCTGTTCTCCAGCTGTTGCAAGGCACCTCTGGAGAAAACAAACCCCAACAGGGCTTTAAACTGTGTGCTGTTACCTTAAACTGTCTGCCAACTCATGTGCTTTTAATAAACACTGGATTGCTGCTGAAGCTCTGTACGATATAATTCCATTACTTAAACCCATACTGAACACATATTCGCACCATTAAAACAAAGCTGTTTATGATTATATATAAGTATTTATAAGATTACTATTCTTCATAATTTGTTTATGCATTTCTGAACAACTGATGCTGTTCTGTGCCCATGTTTGTTGGCTGTATTATATTGTACTATGGCACTGTATATGATGACACTGTATTACAGTATATACATCACAAAGGGAAAAGCCTTTTTTTTTTGTATGCTTTAATTGTTTTGCCTAACCTGGGGTGTTGGGCTATGTATTTTTTCCCCTGGCTTTACCTTCTTGTGATATATTTGAATCGGCCAAACTGGTCACTACAAGCACATTTGATGAATGAATGAATTAAATAAATAAATTATACTTCTACTTATCGCTATAAACAGTGTATTATCGTTGTGTGTATGTGGTTATTTTCTGACAATTTCTGACAAATTTGTGCTAAACAATGTATTGTTTGTTAATTGGTATCACAAAACTGTCATAGTGTGTATGTGTATGCTGACTCTTAAATCTCTCAGATACAAATTGTTAAAATTAACAGAGACAGTGAAACATCATTCATCTAAAGTAGAACTTTAGCACAGGTCATGATTGTGGTGGATAGTGTTTGCAAGAAGTTTATACTGTATATACAGTCCAACTCAGGACACCCATTCACATATTGGGGCAATTTGCCATATACTGTAGCTAATCCACCTACCTGCGTGTTTAAAAATGTGAAACTAGTGAACCTGCAGGAAACCCACAAGGACGTGCACAGATACAGTACTCAACACCAGTATTATCCAACATTTAGGATCACACCAGCAACCAATGACTTAGAGGCAGCAACTACCTGCAGCACCCCTGTGTTTCCCATGGGTTAATCATTTAGTTTAAATGTATTACCACATCTGCAACGGATTGGCACCCTGTCCAGGGTGTACCCCACCTGAGGCACCTAAGCCTCCTGGGATGGGCTCCAGTACCCCTGCCACCCTGGATACAGGATAAAGCGGTATGGGTGATGAGTGAGAGATGAGTGAGTGTATTACAAGATTTATCACAGTATAATATATCCATATAGTGCAGCATTATTGCCCTTATTTAAATACATATGCATAAAAAATACTTTATACACTGTCAAATCAAAAACTGACATGATTGCAACAGTTTTTAATGCAAGACATATGTCCATGATACACTGCCCTCAATGGAAAATCAGCTGAGAGGATAAAGGAAAGAATATTTACCTGATTATCTTGTTCAATACATCAGAAAGATTATCATAGCATTTTTATTTTTCGAAAAATATGGAAAATAATGCACTCATGACAATGTCAGAGAGCCAAAATGAGGAAAATACTTCTGATATTCTCATTTCTGTATCTTCTAAACTGTATTCTGTATGAGTTCAAAGGCATTAACAGTCACATTAGAATTTCTACATTTCCATTTTCCTGCTGTTTTTTTGTTATGGCTCTAAAGCAATTATCATATGACTAATTTATGACAAAGTAACTGTTTGAGCCTTACTGTAAACTAAGTAGGGATAATATGAACAATTGTGATATAGGGTGATTTGTGTACACCGCCTTGTGTCCTGAGTTCCTTAGGATAGGCTCCTTCAAAAATCCTACAAAAGATACGTATTATAGATTATGAAATGGTTGGATAAATGCGTGGATTGATTAAAAAAACACTGACACTTAAAGGATTAATAAATTAAGGGATAATTGTATAGAAATGGCCATGATATTTGAAGAAAAATAAGTACTGATTTTATTATTTCTTTTTCTCTCTTCTTTTTTTGTCGAAGTTGGCAGGTTTCATTATCTTATGGGTAAGAAATGTTTATGTATTTGAATTAATAAAAACATTGATCCATTTTTAATAGTTTTCTTAATGTCTTTTGGTAGAAAATTATTAAAGGCATTTCTCAAATCAATGTCAGGACCGATGTCAATGATTAATTCGGTCTCACACAGTGGTAAAGCAAAACATTTCATTACATTTTATTTAGCCAAGGGTTTTATAAGAGTCATTTAATACCCTGACTGCATTTATCAGTGCAATCTTCTTTTTGCATTTACTGTTGTAATTTAATTACCTAAGTCACTTTGAATGGGGCAAAAAACATAAATAAAATATCTGCTTACTTTTCATGCCATTGGGATATATTTTAAAGAGACTGCAAAAGAAACAGATAAAAAAAACAAGCCCTGCTTGTATTTTTATTCATCCCTAGTGATTCTGTCATATACACATGCACTGTCATAGGCAAAAACATAGCAGGTGAAAAGGTCATGTGAAGGGCACTGTTTACTCATCCTTTGATAAGAGCATGATGTGTTGAATAATAGATCTGCTGAAAGATCTTCCCAGAGTCTTAACCAGCAAAATTAATTAATAATATAAATATATTTACTAATATCTGTAGAATTATTTATGAGCCAGCCCTAATAATGTACTGTTTTCTTTTAATTTATATAAAATCTTACTTGCTACTTATTGTCTAAGAGAAAGGGAAAATATTCATAAAAAAATATATAGCAAGACACACATTTGCCTGGATATACTGTATGCTGTCAATGCATCCACAGCCGTGACCTGAAAATGAACCCTCGTTATAGTCTCAATCTTCACAGCATGTAGTGGATGTTTCAGATTTGACGTCTGCGAGAGAAAACAAAAGTAATTAATTTAAGACAACTTGGATCACAAGCTTCTAACATCCTCAACCACGTTTATGTTTGTCTCTGGGGAACTCTAAATCTTTCAAAACAGAAAGCTTGACTTTGTAAAACAAAGTTGTGTCACCCTGTAAATAGAGATTTACTATAAATAGAGATTTACTTAAACCTGTAAAAAGTGTACTAAAGTCTCTCTTAAATGAGAAGCAAGTATCTTGGTGATGGCTTGTTGTGATATAAGGTGGGAGGCTTAAATCTAATATCTACCAGTAGCTTGACAGCCATTAGGGGTGAGCAATGTGTTATATCAGGAGGACTCATGATGGCATATTAAGAATGATGTGGGGCAAATGATTACATACACACACACACACGCACACACAAATTGAAAGGATTAGACAAGCGTTACTCTTGTATTCCTCTACAGGTTTTGTCATCTGCCTTTTTGTGCAATTTTTACATTGTGTGGAAGATATACAGTCTATTTGCTTTTACTTTCTTCCACAAAGTCATTTTAAGAAAAAACAAAAAATTTAATATATGTCTCTACATGCACCTTCCCAGTAAAAGTTAATGATGTGCTATGGATATATCAGAAAAGTGGCCTGAAAAATATCAGCTAATATGTATAACACAAACCTAGATGATGTTTCACTGATTCCACAAAATGCCGGGTTGTTTTATCTTTGAACTTCAGGGAGGCTTAGCACATTCATTCCAGCAACCCCTAACCTTTCTTTAATCCTTATAAACTGAGCCTCATTTAACAAAGATTAAAGATCATTATTATTGCCTCAAACACTCCATTAAACTGTTAAAATGTAATTAACCCCACTGCATGCCTAGCCTTCGCCTTAGTTATCAGGGTTTTGTCATTTCCACATCATCATTATGATATTACATCATTCTTCACTGAGGAACAAAGTGTAAACAAGCATTCAGAATGCAATCAAGACTCACTTTGGACTCACTTGTGTGATCTTATCAATCGCAAAGAAAACAAGAGCAGACATGTGATGTCATCAGGAATCGGGAATGACTCAGATGATGAACTTGAGCCTGCTGATCTACCCCCCCCCCCCCATAGAATTGCCATAGAGAAGAGACTCAAAGCATCCATCTGTCTAGGATTTGTCTTTAAGTGGTATCAGTCAAAAGAGTTCATCTTTGATCTCTGAACAAATATAACACATTAGTCAGTCGATGTGTTTTCATAAATTCGAATTACTCATCTGTGTAGTGTGATACGTGTTTATGTTTATTAGATAGGGCAGAATGCAGGAACAGTATTGAATTAGATAATAGAAACTAAATTAAAAATCACTGCCTAACTGACCTTTCTCTTGGACTGGAAAATGAAATGTGGCCCTTTTTATTTCCAGACTATTTATTTCCAGACTTTGATGTGAAGTGTTTATTTTGCTTCTGACTGACCATCTTTGCAATAGAAGATGAGTGGCATTTATTTATTTATTTATTTTTTTTTTTTTGACATACTCATTTGGAATACATATTCAAGTGAATGTGCTCTTTATTAAAGGTTTGCATTTAATTTAAACTAGAAAAGGATATTAAATTATACATGTACAAGATTATTTGACAAGATATTCTTTGAAATTACTATTTTTAAATTGTGAGCATAGTACATCTCATCCATGTCTTTATAAAGGGCACACAAACAGATAAAACATTGTTTCAAATGGCCTTCTTTAAAACATTTGCAGTATTCAAATATTTTACTGCGGCTAACACTCTCATTAACATACAGTAAATATCGTTTGGTTTTGCACCTTCATTCAAAAGACATTTCATCACAAGGTGGAATGAGTAATAAAATTTTGACTTAAGTAAAAGTACTTTTACTTTAGTGAACTTTTACTGAAGTACAAGTAAGGTTACCCTTATAAAAATCTACTCAAGTAAAAGTAAAAAAGTAGCTCATTAAAAATTTTCTCAGAATAAAAGTTACGGAGTTACTTTTTTTTTAACAGCGGGGCTGGGATGGGAGATGGAGCACCTTTGCATAATAAATCTGTGCTTGAAATCAAAGTTGTCGCTTAAATATGACCAGGGGTTTGCTTCATAAGAATTTGTTGGCATTTCAGTTTCAGCTGTCTGCATCACTGGCATCTGTTTTGTCCATCTCCATCGTTCTTGTTAATTTAGCGCATATGTTTTCCACGCCCATCAATCAATCAGTGCAGTGGTTTCCGGGGTGCAATTTTTTTCCTTCTCTGTTGTATTATTTTTCTTTTTCATTCATTAAATTTTTACTCCGTAGCGAATATGATTTAAAATGTAGTGAAGTACAATATTTTAAACAAAACATACTTAAATAAAAGTAAAATTACAGATTTTAAAAACTACTTTAAAAAGTAGAAGTACACAAAAAAATCTACTCAATTACAGTAATTTACCTGGTACAGTGATAGGGCTGACATAAAAAGGGCTCTGTGAGTCAAGACTACACCCACTTCCCCAGATACAAAAATATTGAACATTAAATGAATACAGAACCAGCATCAATGTATTACACGCCACAATACAGGATAGTTTTATGCAATCAAGCCAGTATCTGGAGAGATTTCCTAAAATCCTGTGCTCAGAGCATTTTAGCCATTATTTGTTTAGCTGTTTTTTAATAAACATAGTGCAGTATAAAGTGGGTTATTAAATTTTATTAGCACAAAAAAGGCAATATAATTCAACATAACTGAATTTTAGTTAATTGTTAAAGTTCCCCAAACACGACTGAGTAAAAAATTTGAAACTGGGTCACATAGGCAAAGAAATAGCACAAATACACACAGTCACATGTACTTCTATAGTTGTTTTCAGTTGCTCCTATGATAAAAAAATATATATATTATATTAGCTCATTTTGTGAGTTCTACATTTTTGCAACTTCTTTACCAGATTGTGTTAGTGTTAAAATTTACCATTTATAAAATTAATGATAACTTTTATTCTACCTGACATATCCGAAACCCAACTATTCAGCCTCCCTATTAACACGCACCAGAAATATGCATAGAAATGACCTATGCTGAGTTTCCGGCACGTATCTGTGCAAGGGATAAAAAAAAAATTAGATACTGTATGCTGCAAGATTATAGATTTTATATATACAGTATATGAGCACAAGATTCTGCCAATGTGCTGACTCTCCTCATGACTCCCTTCACTATTTTTTTTTCCCTTGGCGAATGTGAACTACAATGACAACTAGCTTGAGTCCCAAATCCATCTCTGTACTGAGAAATGCTAAATTAATGATTAAACTAATCCAGTGCATCACACTTCATGCTGAATTTATTGAATCAAAATATACAAAGTATTTAACCAGAATTGATGAATACATACATGCACATCTCTTTCACACTATTTTATCTTTTAAAAAATCTGAATTAAAATACAATAAATGTCCTCATGTTTCAGTGATGGCCATTTTAAAGGATTTCTTTTTCTGAAATCATACAAATATCAAATTAAAGAGCACAGACTGTATAATAATGTGTTTGAATTTTGTTCCAAGCTTGTTTGTGTGTGCAGCTCAGAGTTACAGCAAGGTTTGTTTGTAGTTGTTAGTTCATTGTCTGTGTAAGAGTAGCTGTATGTCCCTTTTTTGCCTTATTTCATCTTTTCTTTTATCTGTCGAACAGAAACATCCCTCCACCCAACACAGTCTATTTTTCTTTTCACAATATGTCAAGAAATGTCCTTCACGTACATTCCTGGTATTAAATTTTTCACAGCATTTTCAGGGCCATTCCACTTTCTTTTACACCAAAGCACCTCTACTGTATCTCATCTCTCTCTTTCTCACACTTATATATTACTGTATATTTGTATATAATGATTATACATCTGGTTTCCTCTCACAGTCCAAAGACATGCAGATTAGGCTAATTGGCATTCCCAAATTGCCTGTATTGTGTGTCTGTGTGCTTATGTGCCCTGCAATGGACTTGTCCAGGGTATACCCCGCCTTTTCGGTGGAAGCCTCCATCATGAATCATTAATCATTATATAATTTTCTTTCATGAACACCATCCCAGGAAATCAAGACCAAACCTTACCTCTGCTGCAGAGATGAAATTATATTCTTTAACATTTGGGTTGTCTTATGTTTATCTTTCTCTTTCTATTCATCTCTCAATTTAGCCACAGTTCTTTAGCAACGGTTTCAGGTCATACAGTAAATCACTGATTTACACTACTCTTGTTTATAAAATGCCTTCACTAAAAACATAAATAGATAAATATATCCTTAAAGCATAAGGCATAAGAATTTAAAGATTATAGTACAGAAATAAAGGAGCATTTATTAAGAGGTGGAGGGATGAATAGGAGGAAACTAAAGAATCAGTTTGGACCTTTCTAGAACATAATTGTTCTTTACTAGATACTGTAAAAAAGAACAAAATTACTTCCTGAGACATATGACTATTATCACAGTGGAACACTACACTAAAGCTAGGCATTTGGGAATCAATTGTTTTTAACCATCCCTTTTGTCACCAAATGTTATTGTGATGCGCGTGCGCGCACACACACACACACACACACACACACACACACACACACACACACACACACACACACACACACACACACACACACAATTCACTTTATCAAATGGACTAGAGCCAGTAGACTCATGGTGAGAAAGAAAGATGTAAAATGAACACACTGACACTGCCTTGATTCCAACCCATGCAAAAGCAGTATCTCAGTGGCAAACTACAGTACATCTGAAGAGGTCTTGGGTCAACAAAAGACAGCAAATTTTGGCAGCATGTTGTAATACTGACCTTCTCCTTGGAAACCATGGGAGAGACAAATAAAGAGAAAAGAAGCAGAAAGCACAAAAATCATAAAAACTGAGTAATATTTACTTCTGTAATACAAACACATCTAAAATATATAAATATACAATAAAGATTTGACAAAGAAAAATGTATTTTACTCCTCTTCACAGAAGGTTATTTGCTACTATAATCTGGTAACTTATGTAGCAAATGATTAGTTTAACAGATCATACTCACAGGCAGTCGATGTAAGTGAGAAATGCTGTCTCTCTCACTTTCTATTCCTCTCTCTCACCACATTAAGCATGTTACAGCCAGTTTTCTGGCACCGATCCTCTCCCTCTGTTAATTTCTCCATCTCATTAGTCAGCAACAGGACACACTTCCAGGGAGTCGTGCATCGTTGGGTCACACATTTTACAATGTTAGGGCTTTACAAGAGGCCGCTTAGGGCCTCCAGCAGGGAATTACAGTACCATCAGTGGCTGTGTAGGACAACATAGTAATGAATGTAATTGACATTAAACATGCCTTTTGTAATTGTAAAATGGTTAATATAGATGTTTCCATTAGCTCAAGAAAATAATTAATGAATTTTTTACTCTTTGCGTATATACTCAACAAAAAAAGAAACTCAGTCCTCTGACTTTCAACTGTTTTTACTTTCAGTAAACTTAATGTGTAAATATTTGTATGAACACTAAAAGAGTCACACCATAAGACATAAACTAAAAATGTTTCACAATGTGTCCCTGAATGAAGGGAGGCTCAAAATCAAAAGTACCAGTCAGTATCTGGTGTGGCCACCAGCTGCTTGAAGTACTGCAGTGCATCTCCTCCTCATGAACTGGACCAGATTTGTCAGTTCTTGCTGTGAGATGGAGGGATTGTGTGTTCCTGGTGTGACTCGGGCAGTTGTTGTAACCATCCTGTACCTGTCACACAGGTGTGATATTCGGATACCGATCCTGTGCAGGTGTTGTTACACGTGGTCTTCCACTGCGAGAATGATCAGCTGTCCTTCCTGTCTCCCTGTAGCGCTGTTTTAGGTGTCTCACAGTGCGGACATGGCAATTTATTGCCCTAGCCATCAACACACATCAGCAGTCCTCATGCCTCCCTGCAGCATGCCTAATGCACGTTCACGCAGATGAGCAGGGACCCTGGGCATCTTTCTTTGGGTGTTTTTCACAGTCGGTAGACAAGTCTCTTTAGTGTCCTGCGTTTTTAGAACTGTGACCTTAAATGCCTACTTTCTGTAAGCTGTTAAGGTATTAACGACCATTCCACAGGTGCATTAATTGATTATGGTTAATTGAACATGCATGGAAAACATTGTTTAAACCCTTTACAATGAAGATCTGTAAAGTTATTTGGATTTTTACAACATTATTATTGAAATACACAGTCCTGAAAAAGGGACGTTTCTTTTTTTGCTTAGTATATTTTACAATAATATAATAAAAAAAACAATAGCACTATGAAGTGACTTCTACTAAAGTGATAGAAAGGACAGTGTGGAAAAGAAAGGATTTGCTCATGATCCAGACCACATAAACTCATTGCTCAAGCAGGGTGAAAGAAGTGTTATAGCTTGGACTTGCACAGACTCACTAATCTTTATTGATGTAACTTAAGCAGTATGAATTTAGAAGTCAACTGATATGCATTGAAATATTAAGTGTTATTCGCTTTATTAACTTTAAGACTATTTGTGCCAGGTAACTGGAACAATAAAAAATGTAAATAAAAATGCTTCCATTAACTAATGTTCTTGCTTACTCAATGCCGTCTTTTGCTATTGTAGCATGGTTAAATTAGCCTAGCCATTATTAGTCACATATACATTACTGCACAGTAAAATTCTTACTTTGTATATTCCAGTTTGGGGACTGGAGTCAGAGCACTGGGGCAGCCATAAGAAGGCAACCTTGGACGGGGCAGGGTCCCTGAAAAACATAAAAGTGACCCAGTAACCCAGAGCCTACCACATGGTTGTGTTTGAGCATGATGTGTGTTTACAGATGCTTTTCTGCTCACCACAGTTATAAAGAGTACCCATTAGCATTTACTGGTGAAGCTCATGCCAGTCCCAAACAGTCTGTAAACTCTCCTCTTTCCTCTTATATGAAACTTCCAGGAGATCAGCAGTTTTTGAATTACATATCTCAGCAACAACCATGCCATGTCATGAGTCTTTTTTTTTCTTCTCAATTATGTGGTTTGGTGTAACCATTAACCGAAGCTAAGGGCATATACTTATGTGATTATATGCATATACGATATACAAAATTGTACTAACAAATAGCTCAAACCAAATATACTGTAGACTAGAGGAACTTGTGAGACACAGCATATATTTTATATTTCATAGAATCAATAATGCGGAATAATAAGGAGGCATAGTGGTGTCGCCTTGCACCACCAGGGTCCGGGTTTGATTTCCATCCAGGTTTGATTCCCGTCTCTGTGTGCATGAGGTTTGCATGTTCTCCCCATGCTTTGTGGGTTTCCTCCAGGTACTCTGGTTTCATCCCACAGTCCAAAGACATGTACTGTAAGGTAGGTTAATTGGCATTCCCAAATTGCCCGTAGTGTGTAAATGAGTGTATGAGTGTGCCCTGCGATGGATTGGCACCCTGGACAGGGTCTACCCTGCCTCATGCCCTAAGTCTCCTGGGATAGGCTCCAGGCCCCCCGGAGTCCATGAATGCAGGATTAAGCGATATAGATGATGAATAAATCCTGTGGAACCAATAAGGAAGTTATACTGTATATAATTATATGTAACATTGTTCATTCATCTGAAATGTATTAATAAAAATGAACAGACCCGCTCTGATCAAATGATTTTTCATTATGTTTTTACACAAAAATACATAAAATTAAAAGAGGAGGTACTAATTTTAGAAAATGACTGTACTGTACTTATTAATGCTTCCAAATAAATTTTGTAACAAGATTGCTTCTGAATGAGTGAGAATAAAAGATTTAAAAAAAAACAGATAAAATACTGGAGTCTATATAAAGCTGTGACTTCTCACATGAATGAACACTCTCGAAGATGAGGAAAATGCATTGTTATAAATTGGTCTACAGGCTGTGTCTTCCTACAGTAGCACTAAATTCTGTACGTGAAGTCCATACATGAAATAATTCGCACCTAATTACTTTTAGTTGTACATGCAGAGTAATTCTTTAAATAGGACTGTATGTCCTACAGTACATTTCATTCGGTCTCATCAATGTGTGGGCTTCAGGGCATAAAACTACAGTATGAGCTACAAGCAAGAAATAGTTAAATGAAATGGCCAGTGTTGCAATACCAAATGAAAACTTCCATTTAGAGACAAAATATTCATTCATAAATATATACTATGTAGATCTTTCTGAATAACTTTTTTCTCCCTCATTTACTTTACATGAAACTGCATTCAATAACAAGCAGCTTTTGAGACTGCTGTTGAGTGTACTTTGACACAGGCTTTGACATAGGGTGCATTAAGGGTATAAAGAGAGCACTTTTGAGTATAATAGTGTCAAATAGGGCATTTGCAAATAAAGATTGTAAGTGAGACATTTTTGGACAATGTAGATGAGGAATATTGGAACAGTAGAATGGTATCCATAGGGGTAAAACTAATGCTCGAGAAACAATTTAATTCTTCTTTACAACATTGTTTAGGCTCACGGAGATTTTTGGGGATTCGCATATACACAAATATTTTAAGATCCTGCCACAGCATTTCAACTGAGTTGAGGTCTGGACCATTCTAAAAAGTGCTATAACATCCACTCCTGGGAAGACTGGCAACTGTATTGAATGTTTCCACTTGTGAATAATCAACGTAAAATGTTAATCACTATAGAATCACTATTGCTCTAATCACACCACGCACTGCACCACGTTCCCTCCGATCCTCCAGCACTGCTCGCCTCATCCCACCATCTCTCAGGGATCGAGGGCGGCATTGATCCAGACTCTTTTCCGTTCTGGCACCTAGGTGGTGGAATGAACTTCCTCTAGATATCCGCACAGCAGAGACTTTGACTATCTTTAAACGACAACTCAAGATGTATCTGTTTCTCCAGTACTTGGACTAATCCTAAACTTGGACTAAACTAAAAACCTCTTCCAAGTTGTGTTTGACTAATGGCCCTTACTGTAGTTGTTAACCTAGTTAACCCAGTGTAAGTAGGTATGCAGTGATGTAAACTTTAAAGCACTCTTTGTAAGTCGCTCTGGATAAGAGCGTCTGCCAAATGCCTAAATGTAACGGTGAACTCCAAGTTGTTTGGAAATGGTTTTATACCCCCTCCCCAGATTGATGCACAGCAACAATTACTTTTCTAAGACCCAAAACACACCTGAATAATACAAACCAGCAAACCAAAACCACTGCTTCTGCTCTGCTGATGATCAGTTAATTAGGGGCGAATCATTAGCAGCACCCGGCCCCAACTTACCCTCTTAAATCCTGTGGAACCAGTAAGGATTGCTTCTTGTTACAAAATTTATTTAGAAGCATTAATAATAATTATAACAATAAATATTATTATTATTATTATTATTATTGAAATATGTTGTTATTGCCACATCAAACCTTGTGTGTGTGTTTTTTTTTATTTATTCATGTACTTATTTTAAGTACATGCCATACCCAGTATTACTGAGAACACTGTTTGTCTTCTATGATTTTGACTTGGAAAACGAGCAAGTCTTGGTTTACAAGTACCGAGTATCATGTATCACACATGCGCTTCATGTTTTGACGCCGAGTATCACGTGATCACAACTGAGCCAATGGTTTTTCTCCCTCTTGTGCTGCGGAATTATGGGTAATCATCTCCCCTGCTGGGTCTTAGTGCTCGTCCCTTACTGATATAATCAACATCTGTGTGTGTGTGTGTTTCTTTCTCTTATGCTGTGGAGTGTGTGAGTTATGTGTGTACGTGTGCGCGTAATTTGACACCACAACAACAAGCAGACCTCCTTGAGTGGTTCCCTGAAATTCTTAGCGTGTGTATTCTTATTCTATGTGTGAGAGTTCTGCGGGTGATAGCTTGCAGGGGGCTTTCCGTCTAGAGCTCACAAGAGAAGAATTACTTTTATATAGGGCTATTTTAGCAACAAACTTTTCAGTCCATGCAATTAATCATGCGAATACTACAAGCATACAGAAGACATTGTGGTTAAAGGATGGTGTACAACATAATTATAAAAAAACAACATTGTTATTGGGGTGAAATACAAACCAATTGCATAAGAGTTTAACTCGTTTTCTCTGTATTTTAGGTAGTTAGCTAGGTCACTTCAAATCTTAAATAACAAGGGAACCTGTATGAGAGGCTTTGGCAAGTTGATAAGATCCGTTGCATAGGTAACGGTCAATCACTAAACAATGCACTAAACAATCTGCACTTTCATAATGACCCTCCAGTCATTTCTGTAAAACTGGACTGCTTGAACTGGGGGAATTGTTTTGTTCTTGTGCTTCCCACATGGGATGTAGCACGGTAAATGCAGATTTTTCATCAAAACATGTAGTGAGTAAACATGTCAAATTTAAATACTCAAGTAAAATAAAGATACATTTTGTAGTTCTATTTTGTTACTTGCCACCTCTGGGTATAAATCATTATAATCCATTATTACTATTATCATGGGTGGACAGGTGAATGCTAATCATAGGGTGATCTGGACAAATTTCTTCTTCTGAAATTACTTTTCCAGCTTCTTGACATATTATAGACTCAAGAGTTAAGAAAACATATCCAGCACATACGGTAGGTAGTCGAGGGGGATGCCTATTAACGCTATGTTTACTGCCGCGGCAAAACAACAGCGGCGAACATAAGCCAGTCGAGTTTTATGTCATTCATGAAATGACCGGCAGGTGGTGCAGTTTTCAAATATAATTAGAGCTTTAGTCATAAAAAGTCATATGTTGTATCGAAGAAATACTACAGTAATGGTAATTTCCACATCCGAATACTTTATACATACAACAAACATAAAAAATCAGAACCAGAGCTATTGACATTTAATGTACAATAATGAGGTGTAAAAAATATTGGTTTAGACAGACGATCAAGTTCACTAGCTAACAATTTTATTTTTGTACAAAGAATTAACTGTTATATAGCCTCTGTTTTTATCGGTTTATTGTTATTATTTTAAAAAAATTACATTTAAAGACATCAAACTCCAAATTTAGACTGGAAAAATAGACTTTCAGAATAGAGTATTAGAATAACTCAAAAAATAAACTCTAAAAACACATAGAGACACCACATTTTCCCACCTTTCAATCTCTTAGTTTTAAATTCATACAATTCCATGTACAGTGGGGATAACACTAGTAAAAATACTTTATAAATATATTCTAAATATATTCTAAATACTTGGATTGTGAGCATACTGTAATTCATTCTGGAAGCGTGCTTGTATATCAAAGCAAATTTCCCCATAAGAAGTAATCGAAACTCTAATGATTTGTTCCACAGCCCATAAATATTCATATATAAATAATATTCACAAAATATGACTTAATGAAATAAATTAACCTGTACTTTCCTTTTGAAAAGAATCATGGCTGCAGTAAGATGGGAGGTTTAACTGCATATTCAATTCTAACTTTAAAAAATAATTTTAAAACACTCATTACAAATTGAATTATTGACCACAGTTTGAGTGACAGATATTTGAAATATCTACATGGACGTCAATAATTTCTAGTAGTTGGTAGTTTGTGCAAAAACTTGATTGGTTTTAGTTCAAATCCATCTGCATGACATCTGAATAGAAGAATTATAATAGAAGAGATTAGGCACCAGACAAATTATACCTTTTTTTCAAATCAGTTTATGTGGTCAGTATCACAATTTTGATTACATTTCAATACAGACCTACAAATAGTAGTAAATATTGAATATTCATTCATTCATTCATTCATCTTCTATACCGCTTTATCCTGTATTTAGGGTCGCGGGGACCTGGAGCCTATCCCGGGAGACTCAGGGCACGAGGCAGGGTACACCCTGGACAGCGTGCCAATCCATCGCAGAGCACACACACACACTATGGTCAATTTGGGAACGCCAATTAGCCTAATCTGCATGTCTTTGGACTGTGGGAGGAAACCAGAGTACCCGGAGGAAACCCACCAAGCACGGGGAGAACATGCAAACTCCATGCACACAGAGACGGGAATCGAGCCTGGCCGGGAATCGAACCCGGACCCTGGAAGTGCAAGGCGACAGTGCTAACCACTACACCACCGTGCCGCCCTATATTGAATATTACATATTTTTATTACCCCTCCTTGAACCATCACCTTATCGTGGTGGAGGGGTTTGCGTGTCCCAATGATCCTGGGAGCTATGTTGTCGGGGGCTTCATGCCCCTGGTAGGGTCACCCATGGCAATCTGGTCCTAGGTGAGGGAACAGACAAAGAGTGGTTCAAAAGACCTCTATGATGAATTCAAACTTTGGTAAACGTTTTCCCTCGCCCGGAAGTGGGTCACCGGGGCCTCCCTCTGGAGCCAGGCCTGGAGGTGGGGCCCGATGGCGAGCACCTGGTGGTCGGGCCTGCACCCATGGGGTGCACAGCCCGAAGAGGCAACGTGGGTCCCCCTTCCCATGGGCTCACCACCTGTAGGAGGGGCCAAAGAGGTCGGGTGCAGTGTGAGTTGGGTGGTGGCCGAAGACAGGGGCCTTGGCGGCCTGATCCTCGGCTGCAGAAGCTGGCTCTAGGGACGTGGAATGTCACCTCTCTGGCGGGGAAGGAGCCTGAGCTACTGGACGTGAGGTTGAGAAGTTCCGGCTAGATATAGTTGGACTCACCTCGACGCACAGCTTGGACTCTGGAACCAGTCTCCTTGAGAGGGGCTGGACTCTCTTCTACTCTGGAGTTGCCCCCGGTGAGAGGCGCCGAGCAGGTGTGGGCATACTTATTGCCCCCCGGCTCGGGGCCTGTACATTGGGGTTCACCGCAGTGGACGAGAGGGTGGCCTCCCTCCGCCTTCGGGTGGGGGGACGAATCCTTACTGTTGTTTGCACTTATGCGCCGAACAGCAGTTTGGAGTACCCGCCCTTTTTGGGGTCTCTAGAGGGGGCGCTAGAGGGCGTCCCTCCTGGGGACTCCATCGTTCTGTTGGGGGACTTCAATGCGCACGTGGGCAATGACAGTGAGACCTGGAAGGGCGTGATTGGGATGAATGGCCCCCCCGATCTGAACCAGAGCGGTGTTTTGTTATTGGACTTCTGTGCTCGTCACGGATTGTCCATAACGAACACCATGTTCAGGCATAAGGGTGTCCATATGTGCACCTGGCACCAGGACACCCTAGGCCGCAGTTCGATGATCGACTTTGTGGTCGTGTCATCGGACTTGCGGCCACATGTCTTGGACACTCGGGTGAAGAGAGGGGCGGAGTTGTCAACTGATCACCACCTGGTGATGAGTTGGCTCCGTTGGCAGGGTAGGATGCTGGTCAGGCCTGGTAGACCCAAACGTATTGTGAGGGTCTGCTGGGAACGTCTGGCAGAGTCCCCTGTCAGGACGAGCTTCAACTCCCACCTCCGGCAAAGCTTCAACCACGTCCTGGGGGAGGTGGAGGACATTGAGTCCGAATGGACTGTGCCGAATGGCAACCCAAGAACCCATTGGTGGACACCGGCGGTGAGGGATGCCATCAAGCTGAAGAAGGAGTCTTACCAGGCCTTTTTGGCTGGTGGCACTCCGGAGGCAGCTGATAGGTACCGGCAGGCCAAGCGGAACGCGGCTTCGGTGGTTACTGAGGCAAAAACCCGGGCGTGGGAGGAGTTTGGGGAGGCCATGGAGAATGACTTCCAGACGGTTTCGAAGAGATTCTGGTCCACCATCCGGCGTCTCAGGAGGGGAAAGCAGTGCACGGTCAACACAGTGTATAGTGGGGATGGTGCGCTGCTGACCTCGACTCGGGACGTTGTGGGTCAGTGGGGGGAGTACTTCGAAGACCTCCTTAATTCCACCAACATGCCTTCCGATGAGGAAGTAGAGTCTGGGGACGTAGAGGTGGACTCTTTCATCTCTGGGGCCGAGGTCACCGAGGTAGTCAAAAAGCTCCATGGTGGCGGGGCCCCGGGGGTGGATGAGATCCGCCCTGAGTTCCTCAAGGCTCTGGATGTTGTAGGGCTGTCATGGTTGACACGTCTCTGCAACATTGCATGGACATCGGGGACAGTGCCTCTGGACTGGCAAACCGGGGTGGTGGTCCCCCTCTTCAAGAAGGGGGGGCCGGAGAGTGTGTTCCAACTACAGAGGGATCACACTTCTCAGCCTCCCTGGGAAAGTCTATTCAGGGGTCCTGGAAAGGAGGGTCCGTCGGATAGTCGAACCTCGGATTCAGGAGGAGCAGTGTGGTTTTCGTCCGGGTCGCGGAACAGTGGACCAGCTCTTCACCCTTAGCAGGGTCCTGGAGGGGGCATGGGAGTTTGCCCAACCAGTCTACATGTGCTTTGTGGACTTGGAGAAGGCATTCGACCGTGTCCCTCGGGGAGTCCTGTGGGTGGTACTCCGGGAGTATGGGATATCGGATTCCCTGTTAAGGGCTGTCCGGTCCCTGTACAACCGGTGTCGGAGCTTGGTCCGCATTGCCGCTAGTAAGTCGGACCTGTTTCCGGTGAGAGTAGGACTCCGACAGGGCTGCCCTTTGTCACCGATCCTGTTCATAATTTTTATGGACAGGATTTCTAGGCGCAGCCAGGGCGTTGAGGGGGTACAGTTTGGTGGGCTCAGGATTGGGTCACTGCTTTTTGCAGATGACGTTGTTCTGTTGGCCTCATCACCCTGTGACCTACAGCTCTCACTGGATAGGTTCGCAGCCGAGTGTGAAGCGGCTGGGATGAGAATCAGCACCTCCAAATCTGAGGCCATGGTCCTCAGCCGGAAAAGAGTGGAGTGCCCTCTCAGGGTTGGGAGTGAGATCCTGCCCCAAGTGGAGGAGTTTAAGTATCTCGGGGTCTTGTTCACGAGTGAGGGTAAAATGGAGTGGGAGATTGACAGGCGGATCGGTTCAGCGTCTGCAGTGATGCGGGCTCTGTATCGGTCCGTCATGGTGAAGAAGGAGCTGAGCCAAAAGGCAAAGCTCTCAATTTACCGGTCGATCTACGTTCCTACCCTCACCTATGGTCATGAGCTGTGGGTAGTGACCGAAAGATCAAGATCGCGAATACAAGCGGCCGAAATGGGTTTCCTCCGCAGGGTGTCTGGGCTCTCCCTTAGAGATAGGGTGAGAAGCTCAGTCATCCGGGAGGGTCTCAGAGTAGAGCCGCTGCTCCTCCGCATCGAGAGGAGCCAGATGAGGTGGCTTGGGCATCTATTTAGGATGCCCCCTGGACGCCTCCCTTGTGAGGTGTTCCGGACACGTCCCACCGGAAAGAGACCCCGGGGAAGACCCAGGACACGCTGGAGGGACTATGTCTCTCGGCTGGCCTGGGAACGCCTTGGGATCGCCCCGGAAGAGCTGGAAGAAGTGGCCGGGGAGAGGGAAGTCTGGGCATCCCTGCTGAAGCTGCTGCCCCCGCGACCCGACCTCGGATAAGCGGAAGAAGTTGGATGGATGGATGGATATTTTTATTATTGAACAATCATTTTTGCTGTTTAAAACATTTTAAAATACTAAAACCTTCAAATACAAAATCCCAGGGATTCAAAGTGGTGACTCTACTGTATGTCCATAGTAGCAATGCAAAAAAGGGTACACACATCCAAAATGCAATTAAATCATGTGTTGGATGTACTTCAAATGACTGAAACAGTATTTGCAAATCCTGTGTTGAGGGCACACTCATGCTTAAAAATAAAGGCAAAAAAACAACAACATGCACCTCTATTTTGCAGTTTATCCATACACCCACATGGCTACACACAGAATTTCAAGATTAAAAAACAAGTCTACAATCTGAAACAGAAGGCAAAATCAACCCAAACACGTTTGAAAATGTAATTTTTAAAAACTGTTTTGAGGAAAGTGTGACATCTGGCACAATCAAAATGTCAGAAAGAATTGGCAAAGATTTCCTATACAATTTGTCATTGTTTGGACAAGATGACAGGAGAATGTATGGTGGGTGGGCTACAGGGACCGACTATAACAATTGAGAGGACCATGTAGCTGCGTAGCAGATGGTTATAAATTCAAAGAATAGGCATAGATGTAGAAAATATTCATAGCATATTTTGAAATAAATAAGCAAACATGCAAACTGATTTCTTTTACCATTGTCTTAAATAAGGACGGAAACACTACAGGGAATGCTGTTACAGAAAAATGCAATTGAGCAATTATCTTATGACAAGAAGCAACATTAAGGTACTACTTACATTTAGAAATGTTACTTTTTCTAAAACAGTATTTTATTCCTTTGACATAAAAGAAAAAAAGCATGCCATACCTACAGTATATCTGTATTATACTGGGCATAACAATAAAATGTACAACTATACTGAAAAAATTGCAATTCTCTTGCTTGCATAATTTACTTGCAAAGTATAAAAATGTATAACTTTTTATTTTAATACTGACATGAAAAGAATGATCAAACAATTTGTCTGCCCAAAGAGAAACACAATATTAATATTACTCAATATTAAAATGTTTAAATGATATGACAGACTATATTTAATGATGGAAACTTAAAAGCACGTTTTGTAAATTGTTCTGGATAAGGGCATCTGCCAAATGCCAAAATGTAACGGTGAATATAAACAGAAAAACACAACTTTTTTGCATAGACTTAAATTTTACTGTTACATCACAGCTTTCAGTTTACTCAGGATTAAAAAAGCAAGCAAAATATCGTAATATATAAAAACCTAGCTTGTGTGTGTGTGTGTGTGTGTGTGTGTGTGTGTGTGTGTGTGTGTGTGTGTGTGTGGTGGTGGTGGTGGTGTGTGTCTGTTTGATATCCATAGGCATAAAAAAACAACAACATCTGGTTAACTGTTTCAATATCCCTGTGTGTCCTTGTCCTTTCACCCCACAAAGATAAATTCCTCTTGGACATTTTAATACAGTGGTGTGAAAAACTATTTGCCCCCCCCTCCTGATTTCTTATTCTTTGCATGTTTGCCACACAAAATGTTTCTGATCATCAAACACATTTAACTATTAGTCAAAGATAACACAAGTAAACACAAAATGCAGTTTTTAAATGAGGGGTTTTATTGTTTAGAGAGAAAAAAAATCCAAACCTACATGGCCCTGTGTAAAAAAGTAATTGCCCCCTGAACCTAATAACTGGTTGGGCCACCCTTAGCAGCAATAACTGCAATCAAGTGTTTGCGATAACTTGCACCAAGTCTTTTACAGCGCTCTGGAGGAATTTTGGCCCACTCATCTTTTCAGAATTGTTGTAATTCAGCTTTATTTGAGGGTTTTCTAGCATGAACTGCCTTTTTAAGGTCATGCCACAACATCTCAATAGGATTCAGGTCAGGACTTTAACTAGGCCACTCCAAAGTCTTCATTTTGTTTTTCTTCAGCCATTCAGAGGTGGATTTGCTGGTGTGTTTTGGATCATTGTCCTGCTGCAGCACCCAAGATCGCTTCAGCTTGAGTTGATGAACAGATTCTCCTTCAGGATTTTTTGATAGACAGTAGAATTCATGGTTCCATCTATCACAGCAAGCCTTCCAGGTCCTGAAGCAGCAAAACAACCCCAGACCATCACACTACCACCACCATATTTTACTGTTGGTATGATGTTCTTTTTCTGAAATGCTGTGTCACTTTTACACCAGATGTAACGGGACACGCACCTTCCAAAAAGTTAAACTTTTGTCTCGTCGGTCCACAAGGTATTTTCCCAAAACTCTTGGCAATCATTGAGATGTTTTTTAGCAAAATTGAGACGAGCCTTAATGTTCTTTTTGCTTAAAAGTGGTTTGCGCCTTGGAAATCTGCCATGCAGACCATTTTTGCCCAGTCTCTTTCTTATGGTGGAGTCATGAACACTGACCTAATTTAGGCATGTGAGGCCTGCAGTTCTTTAGATGTTGTCTGTTGCCTCTCGGATGAGTTGTCTCTGCGCTCTTGGGGTAATTTTGGTCGGCTGGCCACTCCTGGGAAGGTTCACCACTGTTCCATGTTTTTGCCATTTGTGGATAATGGCTCTCACTGTGGTTCGCTGGAGTCCCAAAGCTTTAGAAATGGCTTTATAACCTTTACCAGGCTGATAGATCTCAATTACTTTTGTTCTCATTTGTTCCTGAATTTTTTTGGATCTTGGCATGATGTCTAGCTTTTGAGGTGCTTTTGGTCTACTTCTCTGTGTCAGGTAGCTCCTATTTAAGTGATTTCTTGATTGAAACAGGTGTGGCAGTAATCAGGCCTGGGGGTGACTACAGAAATTGAACTCAAGTATGATAAACCACAGTTAAGTTATTTTTTAACAAGGGGGGCAATCACTTTTTCACACAGGGCCATGTAGATTTGGAGTTTTTTTTCTCCCTTAATAACGTAAACCTTCATTTAAAAACTGCATTTTGTGTTCAATTATGTTATCTTTGACTAATAGTTAACGGTTTTTGATGAGCAGAAACATTTAAGTGTGACAAACATGCAAAAGAATAAGAAATCAGGAAGGGGGCAAATAGTTTTTCAAACCACTGTATTTATGACAGAATATTACATTTTTATTTGCTGCTGGCACTTCTACTAGCACACTAAACTCAGGTACAGCCATTTAAAAAAGCCTGGCTTGAATTGCTAATACATGCATGAAGGTTAATATCATTATGCATCAAAGAACCTTGACAACATGATGCACATCATTCACCATCACACAAAAGCTGGATGGAGCACAAAACATGTTTATTTGTTTGCTTTCTTTTGGGCACTTTCTCATGGTGATGATAAAGTCTACTTTCCTGTGTTCTCAGTCTTACTACAGCTGGTTGAATGAAAGCAAAACCACAATCAATTAATTCTTGGTGATGGGAGGATAACAGATTGATTCTGTTTTTTTTCCTTAATTGTCTTCTTTTTTGTGAAATTCACCTTGGACCCATTTGTGACCTCAGAAATGTCATGATGTGTTCTCTACCAAGTGAATACGGCCTCTGTCAGAAGGATGCCAAGTGCCATCAAGAACTTCTACAGTATTTTATACAATAATGTGTCCTTGTGGAATCTGAGAAAAAAAAGCAGCATGGGTGTTAAAACTTTTACTCATTCCAGATAAATTTGTTTCTGTCTTAGTGGCAATATCCTGCCCTGATAATTAGCATGTTGTTAACTGGGCTATAATAATATAGCTTCCTCTGCAGTCAGAGAGAGAGTTCAAGGGCAATGTTCCAAATTACAAAATCCCACACAGCTTCGATTAACCCCCAGGGCATGCATCCGGCTCCACTGATAGAACAGCAATCTCCAGTCTAAAATTTACGTACTAAAATGTAGATTAATTACATTTGAGAAACTGTTGCATGGAAAAATTAACTTATCTGAGGTAGATGTACATCATTAGGAAGAAAGAAAATCCCCTTTAAAAAATGTAATGTTGCATGAAATTTGTTTACTGTAAGGTGATACAGAATTTCCCTGCACATATCTGGAAAGAAATTCAATGAATGATCACAGATATATCTGTAAACAATATGTCTTAGCGAGGGTGAGTTAATGTTTTTTTTTTTTTCTGAGTGCACACTACTACGTTTAGTTGATGGAAATACATTCAAAGAAAATTTTAACTTTTTTTCTCTAGACTATAACAGTACAAAAGACCAGGTGAGGCAAAGCAGAGCTAGCTTCTTCCTTTCAAAACTACAAAGAAACACACACACACACACACACACACACACACACACACTCTCTCTCTCTTTCAGAAACACACACAAATCACACACACTGCTATGTCTACACCATAGTCCAAACTTATCCTAAACCTCAATATCCAAAAGCAAATAAATGGGCTCATTAAGGTGATTGTGATGACATTTGAAAATGAGAATATTTTGCAAATGGTAATAAATCTCTCTCTCTCTTACACACACACACACACACACGCACACACACACAGAGCTCTTGAGAACAGAATACAAGTGCTGTCTTAGAAAAGCCGACTTATTTAAAGGTGCTTCTAAATTATTAACGTAGGACGAGCCACTGACAAAAGGTGTGTGTTCATGAGCTGAAACAAACATTCACCTCCAATTTGTACAATAATACCTAAATATCTTACCAGAGGACTTATGCTTATGCTAAGAATAGAGCCGCAGTAGTTTCCACCTCTGCCCATCTCAATTTATATATACAGTACTGTATATACACATTTATAAAAACAACAACACAAAAACATTAACATGTGCACTGCCAGTGAAACTTTATCTTTAAGTAATTAATTAGTGAGACTTTCACAGTAACAATAATTGCATTAGCTGAGCATTTCCAACAGTCTTGGCACCATAAAGATTTCCCAAGTACACTTAAACACCTGCTTGTTCCCTAAAGCAATGATCAACTTCACACTGTCATAAATATGTAGGTTCAAGATCAGTGCCTTCAGGAAAGAGAGAGCTTGTCCTTTATGTTTTATAATGCACTTCTATGATGCAGTTTTGATTACGTATGTTGATATGAGGTGTTATCAAATACATTTTCTAATATAACTAGCTGAAAACATCTTAATAGATGTGGTATTGAGAATAAATGCTATGTTGCTGGTTTGACATTGAGTGTCAGAAAGAGACAGAACACTGACACACATAAAGTAAGTAAAACAGAATGTATTTAAATGCTTTGTTCTTGTGGAAGAGAACTCTATCTTATGGTTAAGGGCTAGGTGTCAGCGTCTCAACAGCCTCATGGTAAGTGGACGGCAGTGGTGTGGTGTCACTGCAAACATTGATTAATGTGTGATCAACCTCTTCTAACCTCTTACCTTTAATTCTTCCTGCATCCTCCAGTGAGAGGGAGCAGCTGCAGCAATCATTTTCCTCCAGCCATGGCATATTACGACTTGCTAGTTCTCTGTCATGTTTCCCCCAGCTGTCCAAAACGGAGGTGCTGAGCTGGTCTGCCCACAAACACTGAGCCTAGTTTAGAGAGATGCAGTCTGTCAGCTGGATTGGTCATTATTACAATCCCTCTTAGCACTGAGCCAGTCATTGAGGTCAATTGCTACAGAGTCTGTAGTGTTAAGACAGAACATCAACGATGAAATCCCATGCTGTACACCTGAATTGAGAGGACATGATGTGACAGAAACCAATGAGTGATGCATATGTTTATCTTTTGGCAACTGTCCAAAAAGAATCATGGTCAGTGATGAGTCTCCTGGGGAGGTGGTATTTAAGTGTCTTGGAGAATCTTTGATGATGCGATCTCTCAGCATTTTTGTTACTTCCTATTCATTACCCTGACCTTGGGGACATCATTTGAATGCTGCTCGATGACCACTCCAAGGGTTCAATTCAATTCAATTTTCAATTCAATTTTATTTATATAGTGCTTTTAACAATGGTCATTGTCACAGTTTTGCAGAATCAAATAGAAATAAATTTGAAAATATGAGGAAATATGTATAAATTATAATTGTCGGTTTGTCCCTGAGGGGTGAGGGTGATGGTGGGAAGGAAAATCTCCCTGAGGAGAAGAAACCAGACTTAACAGGGAACCCATACCTAGTCACCACATGCATCCCAAACAAACCATATGAGGCCATCCTCAGCAGAGACCCAGAGGCCTTCATGCATTGAGAACTCCAACTAGAAGTGGGGCACCTGGATGTGTCAGATAGATCCAGATAGGTCTGGAGGGAAGTATGTGTGCCATGTGTACTGTAGCTCAACAGAGAGACAGAGAGAGAGAGAGAGAGAGAGAGAGAGAGAGAGAGAGAGCAGGTGTGCTATAAATCACATAATGTCAGTGTATATTTTGTGGAGAGTGCAAGCAGGGACTGCGGGAGGACTAAATTTGACAGCATAACTAAAATCGAGCAGAAGAATGAAACACAGACATAAAGGCTGCCTTGGAAGTAAAGCAAAGCCAACCAGTCAAAACCTAAGAGGTACATGATAGTAGAGAAGGCCAGCATTCAAACATATTAGTTCACTTAAACTCCATGTCCATGAGTCCCCAAGATCTGAACCTTTATCTATGACAAATCTATTCACAAAAATCTTGGCTAAATAATAAGTATTCAGCCTAGACTTAAACACTGCGACTGTTCATGAGTCTTAAACATTAATTGGCAGGTTATTGGATAACCTTAGGGTTTTGCAGAAAAAAGCTGTGCCCCTCTTTAAACGCAAGACCATGTATTACTTTGAAACAGAAACTCCATCAAGAGTTACTGTGTGATCAGAAAGCTTAGTTGTAGCTTAATGTGGTCTTAGTACCAGTACTTCTGTGTTCTGTGTTGCTTATTAAGTTAATAAGCATCCAGTGTCTAATGAACTATAACAGATGAACAATAATATTGGTCATGGTCATGATGGCTGCACGCATGAACAGTACGCAGTGGCTCGGTGCTCTCCACTCCAGTGTTTTGTTTTGTTATGTATGTTTGAGTTGTTATTTGTTTGCTGCACATGCAGCTGATTTTCTCATCTCTCACAAAATGCCTGTACCTGTGATAAAGCTATGACCCCAGGCACCATGGACCATGTACTCCAGTCACACAGACACCATGGATGATCATCTCAGAAGAGGAGGCGAAGGCAGCGTATGGACAGAAGGCAAAAACGGGGCCGTCGGACCACCATGCTGGTTAGGCTGTGTAAGTACAAGCCTCAGCTTTCCAGCATTTTTCTTGCCAATGTAAAATCCGTGGCCAAAAAAATGTATGAGCTAAAGCTACAAGTTGGAACTCAAAGGCTCATCAAGAACTGTTGCATTCTGACTTTTGTCAAGAGCTGGCTTCAGCCATCAATAATTGATGAGTTAGCTGGCTACACCCTGCACAGACATGACAGAAGCAGGGACTCAGGTAACAGTAAAGGACTGGGATTATGTATATACAGTGGTGTGAAAAACTATTTGCCCCCTTCCTGATTTCTTATTCTTTTGCATGTTTGTCACACTTAAATGTTTCTGCTCATCAAAAACCGTTAACTATTAGTCAAAGATAACATAATTGAACACAAAATGCAGTTTTTAAATGAAGGTTTACGTTATTAAGGGAGAAAAAAAAACTCCAAATCTACATGGCCCTGTGTGAAAAAGTGATTGCCCCCCTTGTTAAAAAATAACTTAACTGTGGTTTATCACACTTGAGTTCAATTTCTGTAGTCACCCCCAGGCCTGATTACTGCCACACCTGTTTCAATCAAGAAATCACTTAAATAGGAGCTACCTGACACAGAGAAGTAGACCAAAAGCACCTCAAAAGCTAGACATCATGCCAAGATCCAAAGAAATTCAGGAACAAATGAGAACAAAAGTAATTGAGATCTATCAGCCTGGTAAAGGTTATAAAGCCATTTCTAAAGCTTTGGGACTCCAGCGAACCACAGTGAGAGCCATTATCCACAAATGGCAAAAACATGGAACAGTGGTGAACCTTCCCAGGAGTGGCCAGCCGACCAAAATTACCCCAAGAGCGCAGAGACAACTCATCCGAGAGGCCACAAAAGACCCCAGGACAACATCTAAAGAACTGCAGGCCTCACATGCCTAAATTAGGTCAGTGTTCATGACTCCACCATAAGAAAGAGACTGGGCAAAAACGGCCTGCATGGCAGATTTCCAAGGCGCAAACCACTTTTAAGCAAAAAGAACATTAAGGCTCGTCTCAATTTTGCTAAAAAAACATCTCAATGATTGCCAAGACTTTTGGGAAAATACCTTGTGGACCGACGAGACAAAAGTTTAACTTTTTGGAAGGTGCGTGTCCCGTTACATCTGGCGTAAAAGTAACACAGCATTTCAGAAAAAGAACATCATACCAACAGTAAAATATGGTGGTGGTAGTGTGATGGTCTGGGGTTGTTTGGCTGCTTCAGGACCTGGAAGGCTTGCTGTGATAGATGGAACCATGAATTCTACTGTCTACCAAAAAATCCTGAAGGAGAATGTCCGGCCATCTGTTCGTCAACTCAAGCTGAAGCGATCTTGGGTGCTGCAGCAGGACAATGATCCAAAACACACCAGCAAATCCACCTCTGAATGGCTGAAGAAAAACAAAATGAAGAGTTTGGAGTGGCCTAGTCAAAGTCCTGACCTGAATCCTATTGAGATGTTGTGGCATAACCTTAAAAAGGCGGTTCATGCTAGAAAACCCTCAAATAAAGCTGAATTACAACAATTCTGCAAAGATGAGTGGGCCAAAATTCCTCCAGAGCGCTGTAAAAGACTCGTTGCAAGTTATCGCAAACGCAAAATTGCTGCTAAGGGTGGCCCAACCAGTTATTAGGTTCAGGGGGCAATTACTTTTTCACACAGGGCCAGGTAGGTTTGGATTTTTTTTCTCCCTAAATAATAAAACCCCTCATTTAAAAACTGCATTTTGTGTTTACTTGTGTTATCTTTGACTAATAGTTAAATGTGTTTGATGATCAGAAACATTTTGTGTGACAAACATGCAAAAGAATAAGAAATCAGGAGGGGGGGCAAATAGTTTTTCACACCACTGTATGTGAACAATAGCTGGTGCACTAACACAAAGTCTATAGAAAGGCACTGCTCCTCGGACTCTGAGTTTGTGACACTAAATGTAGACCCTTTTACCTCCCAAGAGAGTTTACTGTGACTATATGTTAACTGCTTTCCATATTTAATCACACTGGCTTAAAAAATGTGCTTCCTAAATTATATCAGCATGTGAAATATCCCACTAGAGGAGTTCAAATGTTGGACAAGATGTATTCCAACATCAAAAAATACTACAGGGCTATCCAGCTACAACACGTTGGGCCAGTCTGACCATATGTGCCTGCTCCTAGCACCAGCATTCATCCTTCTAAAAAACAGCTCCTGATCACCAGGAGAACAGAACTGTTAAAACTTAGCCAGAATGGGCCTATCAACAGCTGCAGAACTGTTTTAAAAGAACAAACTGGGAGATTTTTGACCACCCAAACCTAGAGGAGTATACAGCACCTGTTTGACCCATAATAAATACTGCATAGACAGTGTCACTGTGAATAAAAGCATTCAGGTTTATCCTACTCAGAAACCCTGACACCAGTGGTGTATGGCTCCTGGTGCAGGAGAGGAGCATCATATTAGGTCTGGTGATGTGACACTGATGCGACCAGAGCCCACCTGAAGTGGGCCAAGTTGAAATACAAGAGGAAGACAGAGGACCATTTCAGCAGCAACAAAATGCGGCAAGGGTGGAAGGGAATCCAACATATAACAAACTACAGTATAGACCTAACCTCATGATCACCAACAGGGACCCCGCATTAGTGGAGGAGCTTAATCACTTCTTCGACCACTTAAAGGTGGAGCCACCAGAGGGAACTGTATTACAATTATCAGTCCAGGATGGTCCCTCCATCACTGTGTAGCGAATAACAGGGCTCCCACAGAGATAGCAATCAAGGGATCACACTCCAGAGATCCTCTCCCAGCAGGAATGGTTGCCATCCCGATAATCTTATCTGGTCCGCGATCATGAAGAAACGTCTGTGAGACGAAGCTGCTGGAAACCTCACAAGGCATAAGATCAGATGCTTTGAAGTAGACCCCAAAACCAAGGGTGTAAATCGGCGATCCGGTAAACAAAGCAGACAGTTCCCTTTCAAAAGGCTTCACTCGATGCTGCGTGAAAACGCTATGGGAACATCTTGTCATGTTGCCGGCTGTGAAGCATGTGTGTATAAACACGCCAAATTTTGGCCTATATAACCTCGGTCAGGTGACGTCATCTGATTAGATGCACCGTGCAGGTTATAAATAGTGGTGAGCCAGAGGCATTCCTCAGATCATTTGTCTTCACCTCGCTGTGTTTAGCGTGTTTGTGTTTAAAACCAAAATAAGAAGTGTTTAACTCACCGATCTTCTTCTTTGTCTTTCGGCTGTTCCCTTTCAGGGGTCGCCACAGCGAATCATCTGCCTCCATCTAACCTTATCCTCTGCATCCTCTTCTCTCACACCAACTAACTTCATGTCCTCTCTCACTGCATCCATAAATCTCCTCTTTGGTCGTCCTCTAGACCTCCTGCCTGGCAGTTCCAACCTCAGCATCCTTCTACCGATATATTCACAATCTCTCCTCTGAACATGTCCAAACCACCTCAATCTGGCCTCTCTGACTTTATCTCCAAAACATCTCACATGGGTTGTCCCTCTGATGAACTGATTCTTGATCCTATCCATCCTTGTCACTCCCAAAGAGAACCTCAACATCTTCAGCTCTGCTACCTCTAGCTCTGCCTCCTGTCTTTTCTTCAGTGCCACTGTCTCTAAGCCGTAGAGCATTGCTGGTCTCACCACTGTCCTGTACACCTTTCCTTTCATTCGTGCTGATGCTCTTTTATTGCACAACACACCTGACACTTTTCTCCACCCATTCCAAACTGCCTGTACTCGTCTCTTCACCTCACCGATATCGGAGTTTTAAAATGAGATGTCCTTCCGTGGGTTATATCCATATCGGAGGGCGATCTCTACACTTTACTGCTTCGATTAAAATGCTCGCGCGCCTTGCATTCCTGGAGAAGCTTCGAGCCGCGGCGCATTTTGGTGCTTAAAACTCACTTCCTCGTTGGATCGGGAAATCCCTTTGTCCGCTCTCAAGTGCGCCCTGGGCTTCCTGTGAATGGGTAAGGATAAATATCCTATCTTGCTTAAACCTAGGAGATGGAAAATACTCTCTGAGCATTTAAAAAAAAAAAAAAAGGCATTTTCTGTCGGGTGGTCGGGGGGGTGGGCGGAGCCTCAACGACGCTCCCCCCCCCTTTAGCTTTCTCCATATGAGTTAACCCTTTCATGGAGTAAGCTGTATTAATCCTGTGTTTTCCTGCCATTGACTTATTTATTGTTTAAATATAGTTGATGTGGAAGCGCGGAGTTATATGATGTCGCCCAGATAGAAGAGACTCAGATCTCTCTCCTGGGACATCATCCTTCCTGAAAAGCTAATACTTCCTGAAAAGCTGTGTAGACTTTCATCTTCCCTGGAGAGAAAAGCTTTTCTGGCAGATAGGGCGTATTGGAATTAGGCCGGGCCACAGACTTGTCTCTACGTGCAACAAAAGCAGACGGCTCGTGCTATCGGCCGTTTTATGACTGCGATGAGCTTCGCGTGGAGGCACTTGTGGTTAAATCTCAGGCGCTTCAAGGATAAGAATCATGCATTCCTCCTGGTTGCCCCTATCTTGCCTTCCGGCCTGTTTGGCGATATCGTTAACTCGTTCGCCACTAGGTTCATGAGGCGAAGTTATATAACAAGCCTTCGGGAATTCCTTCACTGCCGTGCTCAAGAGTCGGGACTGTCGGCCACACAGTCTCGACCGGGTCTGACTCTTGCGAGGTGTGGAACACAAGGAGTGTGTTTTTGAGCATGCCATCCCTTTGGGGTGCGATGCGCCTCACTATCAGCCTCAAAAAGGTCAGACTGGCATTTTGTCTTCTTCACAAAGAAGCCCTGAGGTTCATTCAGGATGCCGAACATCTAACATCTTTGCCCCTTTCTGAGAAATTGGCAGCGTGGAAGCTACTGCCAACTATACCTCCTTGGGTACTAAGGACTGTAGAGAAGCTACAGGAGTCAGTTCTCACATCACCTTAAGCGTTTCAAAATAGCGTGGTCTCCACTTCCATGAAACCAGAAAGTGCACATCTCCTGACAGAAGTTGCTGGGGAATGGGGCCATGGAACATGTTCCCCTACCAGACAGCGAGTAAGGCTACTACAGTCAGTATTCCTTGGTTTCCAGAGGAACGGGGGGCTGCGTCCAAATTTTTAGATTTCGCGGTCTGTACCGCTATCTAAAATAAATAATACAGTTTCAAAATGTAGACTGGTAAAGTGATTGCTCTCAAATCCTACCGAGCGATTGATTTGTGACAATCGATTGAAGGATGCTTACTTTCATATAGACATATTGCCACAACACAGGGAAGACCTGAGGTTCGCTTACCAGTATCGGGTCCTTCCATTTGGTCTAGCTCTCTCACCCGCACATATTAAAATGTATGGATGTAGTTCTGGCTCTTACAACTACCAGGGCATCCATATTCGAATTACATAGACGACTGGCTGGCCCAGTCTCATTAGCTAGCGCTTCGACATTAGTATGTCGCCCTAGCTCATCTTTGTTTCTGAGGATTGAGACCCAACCCAAGCGTGCTCTTTCCTGTTCTGAGGATTTGGGTGTCACATGAGATTCGATCGTAAGTGAGCACGGCTGTCTCCCGCTCGTGTCGAATCCATTATCAACACCCTCAAGGAAATCAAGCTAGACCAAGAAAGCGACCATCACTTTCAGAGATCTTAGTGCCCATGCCAGCTCTATCAGTGACACCTTGGGCCTTCTGCACATGAGAGCATTTCAGTTGTGGCTAAGACAGGGGATTTCACTCTAGGGCCGATCCCCTACAAGGGTTACGCACCAGGTGCTTCGTACCCCTCCTATGTGGTTCAAGACCGCGGTTCTGACTCTGGGTCCCACTCTAAGTTCATCTTGTCGTCGCAGATGCTAACGTCAGATGCTTCCCTCACGGGCGGGGGTACGGTCTTAGATGACCGTCCAACCCTTGGGAACTGGAGAGGCCTTCTTCTCGCACGGCACATCAATTGCCTCGAAATGATGGCTCTATTTCTGGCCCTAAAGCACTTCCTCCAGCAGTTGAGAGTGCCATGTCCCATTGCGGGTGGACAACACTATGGCAAGTCTCATATATTAATCGCCAGGGCGGACTGTGCTCGCGCCGCTAAATAGCTACAGTAGCTCACCAGGTTCCTGTCCCTCAGCGCGATTTACATTCCACGGCATATGAATGTGAGAGCAGTTGTACTGTACAGTCAATCTCTGACACACGGGGAATGGAAACCCTACCCCGAAGTAGTCAGTCAATCTGGGAGAGATTTCATGTAGCAGAGGTGGACCTCTTTGCCTCGCAAGATCAGCAAATGTCCCCTTTGCTACTCTCTAACTCTGGATCTAGTATCCTTCTTCAAGAGCTTATGCCCTCAAATGGAATGTATTTAAAGGGTGACATTGGGTGAGAGAAACTTCACTTACTGTCCAGTACGTGCTCTTCAGGTTTACGTCCACCGCATGAGCCAGTGGCGCAAGTCAGAGCGCCACTATACTTGGTGAGAGATGCTATTGCCCTCTCCTATGAGGCACGTGGGCTTACTTCGCCTCTAGGAATCAGGGCTCATTCAACCAGGGGGATCGCCTCATCTATTGCACTAGCAAGAGGTATTCCCCTGCAGCAAGTGCGTGAGAAGCAGGTAGACCCTGTCCACTGCCGAATTGTTTCAGTGCCGGAGTCTCTGCAGGAAATTTGTGCTCAGGCTTGTGCCCTAGTACTTTCAGGACGCACGTAACTGCATCCTCACTGAGCTATCGTCCTAAGTCCAAAAAAAAAAAAAAAAAAACGCTATTGTTTGAAGCCTTCTGTCCTCCGCCTTTACAGCTTCGGAGCAAGAGAGACTTCACTTACTGTGTCCAGCACATGTTCTTCAGATTTACGTCCACCACATCAACCAGTGGCGTAAGTCAGAGCAGTTTCTACATGTTTGGGACCGCAAGCGGCAGTGCGACCGCCACTACACTGGATGAGAGATGCTATTGCCCTCTCCTATGAGGCGCATGGGCTCACTTCACCTCTAGGAATCAGGGCCCATTGGACCAGAGGGGTCACCTCATCTATTGCTCTTGCAAGAGTTACTCCCCTGCAGCAATTGTGCGATGTGGAAGGTTGGTCCTCCCGCACACATTCGTTACATTATAATCTGGATGTTTATGCTACTCCGGGCTCACGGAAAGCCCCGAGTTAGCTGCCCAGGCATAGTTCTAAGACCTTCTCGGCCTTGTGCGCACACGCTACACAACCTTGGGGTCCAGACAATTACAGTGCGGCAGCGTTGGTATTCTCGTTCCCATAGCGTTTTCACGCAGCATCGAGTGAAGCCTTTTGAAAGGGAACGTCTCAGGTTACTTTGCTGAACCCTGAAAAGGCGGGAACGAGATGCTGCGTCCCAATGCCGCACTGCCACGTGACCGGACTTCCGTTCAGACAAATCAATCTGAGGAATGCCTCTGGCTCACCACTATTTATAACCTGCACGGTGCGTCTAATCAGATGACATCATCTGACCGAGGTTATACAGATGTCGCCATTAAGACTGCGTGTGTTTTCCGGCGATATATTTAGCGCGCGGCGTGCCGCGACTTGCTGGACGCAACATTCGGGAATTTAAAATAAATATGTTGTGCTTCACTGAATATCCGCCAGATGGCGCATGGAAGATTCATACAGATTCATACTTCAAATCATGACAGATTCAAATCATGACGTCACTCGCTACCTAATGCTGAGAAAGCGAACGAGGATTTTAACAGTTTTTCTCTCGTTTTAAAGTGTTTTTACAAACTTTTTGAATTAAACAAATAACCTATGCAAAATAATCGAGTGTCTTTTTGCTTTTTTTGTATATTTGAAGATAATTCAGACGTTTTATGCCGCTGCAAAAGGCTGGTTTGCTGGACAATTACTGACATCGCGACTACTTTTATTACACGTGTCATGACCCGCCAAGCAACAGCCCTGCCATGAATCACCTGCACACTCCAGTTCCATGATCCACCCCATTGCTTTCTTTCCACCGCCTCGTTCCCCACTCTGCACACCTGTACTAAATCTATAATCACCTCTCCCCCCTACTTAACTCGCACTCAAACCACACTTCCTCGCCAGATTATTGTGCACTCACCATGTCCAATATTCCAGCGTTCCGTCTCGTCTTGTCTTCTCGTTTCCGACCTCGCTTCGTTTCAATGACCACGTCTTCGCCTCACGTCACGGATCATTCGCCATCTCGGATCTTATCGGTACTGACCTTTGGAACTGTTTCTCGACCACGAGCCTGGATCATGGACCTTCCCCCTACTCTCCGGCTTCGACCTCTGCCTGTTTCTCGACCACGAGTAATCCCCATGCATCTGCGTCATCTACGAGCCTGCCCGTGCTCAAGGTACACACGCCGCCTCTCTACACGGAGCTCATTCACTTCGCGCCGACGCTCCGCTTCCGCATTCCAAGCAAGCTCAAGTCACACACGCCGGCTCTCTACACGGAGCTCATTCACTTAGCGCCGACGCTCCGCTTCCGCATTCCAAGCAAGCTCAAGTCACACACGTCAGCACAAGCAGGTGTCCAATCTAACGGTCACGTCTGCCTTGTCCACGGATTTAAGCCTGTCTTGCCATAATAAGTCTAAAAGCACCACTTCTTGCTCCTCATCTGCACTTGGGTCTACCACGGCAGCCAGGAACCGTGACAACACGTACATTAGCTGTGTGGTGATAGATGTGATACTAATTTATTCTAAATATATTTAAGGTTATACTTTGTAATTTATTATAGCATGTAACTCAAGGGTAGAGTGTATACTCGTGATAACCAGGATAGTCTTTTTTTTAACCCACTCAAACATCCAGTTCTATTAAACCCCTTGGTTACATATCAAACACACAGGTACAGCAATTATAGAACACCACACTCATGGTTACTCATTTTATTCACATCTATCTATCTCTCTATCTATCCATCTATCTATCTATCTCTCTCTCTCTCTCTCTCAGCACCCGCATATGAAGGGGAAACATGATATCCTGAAAACCATGATATACTGTATGGATATCCATGATAAAACAGACATTCATAATTGGCACAGCACATGTTATAATAGCACTTTTACATTAAATAATGTATCTGAATTGGTTCTTTTACTTAAATTTCACAAAGTATGGAAACTTGAAGTTTATTACAAATGTTAACTTGGTGAATTGATTTCCAGGAGTCTCTTGTTAAAAATAGTGTTTTTTATTCCTGTGTGTATGTTTGATTAATCTTCATAACTTTAAAGGTGTAATCAGCATGTACAAACCCCTTTTATTAGATAAAAGAAAGAATGAGTGGTTAAGATATTTAATGTTTGATGTCAATCTAATGTTGGCTTTATTCAAAGAACGTTGGTGAACATGGGAAATTGGCAGCATGAACAGAGCTCATGCAAAATTACTTAATAAAAAGTATTAAAAACTCCAACCGGATGGGCCCCACGTGATAGTCGAAACACCGGGCTAATGTATGCACAAAAGGAGGAACCACGTGAGGCGTGGCTAAACCCCGCAACCATGTCTGATTGGTCCAATCACCTGTGGGACGGACTCACCCCGAAGGGACAAAAACCCTAAGGAGTAAGAGTTCAAAGAAGGAGAAGAAAGTTAACCTCACGACTGCAACCTACAACATCTTCCAAGCAGCTCGGGCTTCCACCCTTGCGGCGCTACGCCGCCGCTGCTGCTGGTGTCATCCGCTCTTCAAAACCTCTCAACAAGACTTCGTGCCAGAATTCCAAAGTCCTGCAACAATGAAACCCGCAGGAGAAGTTCCAGAGCTCAGCCATCGTTAACCAGGCAACCAACGCCTCACCAAAGTGCTTTCCCGACAGACGTCATCTCTACAACAGCTCACCAACCAATCAGCAATGCCATGATTCCCTTCACTGGAGGCGAACCAACGGGTGAGAACGAAACGCAAGTAAACAAACAAAGCTGCATACCTTGCTGAAGTTGGTGCTCGTTTCCTAACTAAACCGTAATATTAAACCCAAGACTCTGCTCTTGTGACTTTCGTTGATCTAGTAAACTGTACTAGAATAACTTCACTCATTTTTCACTTTCCAAACTGTTTGTGTATGTGTTTGTGTGTGTGTGTGCGTTTAAGTAGCGTAGTTTGATGTATCGTAGATTAATAAAATAAATTCTCGTTTCTTTATAAAGAACTGTTGTCTTGGTCATGTATTTTAAAGTCTAAACATTTGGCCAGATCTTGTTACCTTGCTCATAATTGCTAAACACTAGATTTTGTGTTATCATCGTTGGCTGCGTGATAAGCAGAAATGGTAAGATTCACTAAATTGTGCTAAACGCTGGACAGGTAGTCGATAAAGTGTACATCATAAATTTTATTTCAGTTAATCAAATTAACCCGAATAGTTAAAGGTTCAATACAACTCTGACTCTGAGCTAAACATTACATATTAATGGTGACGGCTGCGTTGAGCATTGGGTCCACATTAAAATGTCTACATTTATTGATGAACAATGCAACCGTCATTCGTTGTCTTTATTATGTAAACCCTACAATGGTGAAGAATGCGTTGGCATTGTGTCTACATTTATTGGTGGACTGTTTGTGGATTTTCCCAGAAGTGAGTTCGTATTCCAAAACACTCTTAAACCAAATCGAAGAATTCTCATAAGAAATAATGGAAATTCTAATTATTCATTCCACAGCCCAAAAAAATAAATACATAAAAATAATTAACACAAAATTTTAACTAGAAATAAAACAAATTAACCTGCACTTTACCTTATAAACGACACAGATAAATGTTTCCGTTTGTGCACGCAAGCGCTGTGTATGTGTGTGAAGCTAAAGTAAGGAGCCCCTCGCCCTCTCCCCCTCCTCGTCTTACAGAGTTACCCTTCCTCCACTCTTTTCACACACACACGCGCACAACGGAAACGCTGTTTTATCAGAAAAATAAACAAATCTCTCTAGTGACACTTGATTGAGCAACACACAAACAGAATCACTGCTGTGAAGTAAAAAAAAAAAAAAAATTAATCAGCACTTTATCTTTGAAAAGAATCACGATGGAGCATTTTTTCTGTGTAGAGCAGAGAGAGTTTGTGTGTGTGTGTCTGTGATGAGGCCAGCGATGCTCTATGGCATCAGTGGCACTGAAGAAAAGATAGGAAGCAGAGTTGGGGGTAGCAGAGCTGAAAATGTTGAGGTTCTCCTTGGGAGTGACAAGGTTGGATAGGATCAAGAATGAGTTCATCAGAGGGACAACCCATGTGAGTTGTTTTGGAGATAAAGTCAGAGAGGCCAGATTGAGGTGGTTTGGACATGTTCAGAGGAGAGATGGTGAATATATTGGTAGAAGGATGCTGAGGGTGGAACTGCCAGGCAGGAGGTCTAGAGGAAGACCAAAGAGGAGATTTATGGATGCAGTGAGAGAGGACATGAAGTTTGTTGGTGTGAGAGAAGAGGATGAAGAGGATAGGGTTAGATGGAGGCAGATGATTCGCTGTGGCGACCCCTGAAAGCGAGCAGCCGAAAGACAAAGAAGAAGTCTGTGTGTCTGTTAAGGCGAAAGTAGGAGGGTTCTGTGTGTGTGTGTGTGTGTGCATGTGGCACAGTGTCCAATGACGCGCAGAGCAGGCTAAGCCTTGAGCAGAGAGAGAACATGGATTTTTAACCTCTCTAATGAGACTTGATTTGCTTTAAATGCGTGGTCACAGTGTTATAGTAAACGGTACACGCAGTGCTTGTAGACACTCTGCTCTTTGATTGATCGGCAAGTGCAAGCAATATGGCACTGACATTATTGTGCACACTCAACCACAGTACAAATGGTCTGGAGACTACGTTAAAAAGATGATACTCGTTACTCGTAAACCAAGACTTGCCTCGTCTTGCAGAACACTCACAAACCGTCTTACTCACAATGTATTTGGATACAACGTCATTGCAGGTTTGGCCATATACTTTTGTCTATTAAGTCTATTTACATTTATATCTTACAAGCAAGTGGAAGATGACAGAAGCAAGGAAAACTCCACGAGACAACATGAGGAAGAAAGCTTGAAAGGAACCAGACTCAAAAGGAAACTATCCTCTTCTGAGAGACAGCAGAATATACACTTCTATAAGTCAAGATGCAATGGGTTAATTGAAAAGATGCCCAGTGTCAGCATTATTGACTATTATTAGAGGAGCATTTAATAGGTAAAAGTTCATACTACTCAGTTGAAATTATCCATTAAAGGAAGGGTGAGTCTTGACCATTAAGTGTCTTTGTGAGGCATAATATTTATCCATGTGGAATTAGACATAGCAACAGAGATTCAGCATCAGAAGCAACAGTTTCACGCAGAAAAATAATCATGGTGGATTACACAGGATACAGAAGTGTCAAGATAAGGGGCTGACATTACATCAGGCAGCAAGAGTATATATAGCTTGGTTTGAGGAATGTTTTTATACCACATTGGGTCTGCTAATCCATTTCCTGATGATCTCCCACAGGTATAATTAAAAGAGAAAGGAACGAATCTGTATGATCTGGTGGATTTGGGTCATCTCTGTGCAGGAGATGCCTCTTGTGTGCATCTGTGTGTAAGCAAGCACTAATGATGCAGTGTGCACATCTATTTGCTCTGTTACAGGTATGTGTCAGATTCCTCATGGAATAAAGTAGTACACTTATTTTCCCTATTTTCATAGTAATGTAATTCAATAAAACGGTGGATGGTACATTCATTCATTCATTCATTCATTCATCTTCTATACCGCTTTATCCTGTATTAGGGTCGCGGGGACCTGGAGCCTATCCCAGGACACTCTGGGCACAAGGCAGGGTACACCCTGGACAGCGTGCCAATCCATCACAGAGCACACACTATGGTCAATTTTTGAACGCCAATTAGCCTAATCTGCATGTCTTTGGACTGTGGCAGGAAACCGGAGTACCCGGAGGAAACCCACCAAGCACGGGGAGAACATGCAAACTCCATGCACACGGAGACGGGAATCGAGCCTGGCTGGGAATCGAACCCGGACCCTGGAGGTGCAAGGCGACAGTGCTAACCACTACACCACTACGCCGCTGTGGATGATACAATTTATTTAAATTTTATTGTACTGTGAATAATCATTTGTTTGTCCATATACAAGAAATACAAAGAAGGGGAAGGACATCCTTGCACTGTGGTTGATGATATGACACATTATTAGGTCATTTAATAAGACTGACATTTTAAGATTGCTACTTATAGAAAGTATAGAAAGTATGCAATAAACAATAGAGTACCATAGAAAGTATGCAATAAACTGTTTTGTTCTTCATTTAAATGTAATACTGTAGCTAAAGTGGGGCCTCATCCAAACAAAGTGCAGGTATTTTAATAAAATTTAAATATCAAATAGCACCTAAATAGTCTATAGCAGCATTATTTATGGCTATTGTCAGAAAAGGTTAGCAATTGAGTTTCTTTGAGCAATAGAAATTTAGTGTTTGTAATAAAATGTTTGATGTAAAGACCAATGAAACTGGTTTAATATATATGTACATAAGAGCCATATCATACTTGTTATGAATTTGTTATTGTGTTTGTTTTATTTTATTTGTTGTTATTTCATTTATTCTACCTTGTTCTATTTATTAGTAAAGCATTAAGCATTAAGTTTGTTACATAAGATTTAAATTTCTAAGTTATGCATCCATTTTGACAATCGTAAGTTGGTCTGTGATGTCATTCCACTATTACATGCATTTGTATGACTGTCGTATGATAGAGAGTTCAGTTTAGATGCGGAAGGCTACGGAAACACAAGCTTTTGACCGTAAGCTCGTGAGCTCCCGGTAAGCTAAGAATGTAAGATACAGCAACTAGGTTGTTGTAACCGTAAGCTCCCGTAAGTAGATATATACAGCAAGAGTGTTGTTATACACGTACGCTAAGACTGTAATTTGTAAGATACAGCAAACAGGTTGTTGTAAAAGTCAGAGATTTGCAAGGTGCAGCAACTGGTGTCTGTAATCACAGTGGATTTACTCAAGACGACTGTATGTGAAGTGTTGATTCTTTGATGCTGACAAAATAAACTACAAGAGACAAAGAGATCGGACTTCTGTCGTGTGAGTGAAACTTTAAGACAAAGCTACGCGTCAAAACTGGTGAAATAATATGACCGCATCTACAATATATTTATACTAAAGGACAACAAAATTAGTTTTTTAAACAAACTGGATTATAGATGGATTTTTGCAACTCCAATTTGCCTGTGCAAATGTAAGTATGATGTCCTTTGACTGACTGGCATCCTACCTGTGGTTTATTCCCTTCTAACACCCGGTGTTCCTGCAATAAGCTTTAGTTCTACACCGACGCTGCATGGGATAAAGTGGTGAATGAATAAACTAAAAACACTGAAAAATTACTGAATGCACAAATGAAGAACAGTTCTTGTCTCCACAATCCAGCTGTTCAGCTACAACCATGTTTACAGTACATGCTCAGTATCTAAGCAACAGTTATTACATTAATAATTTTCTTGAAAAAAATTGCATTATTAATTTTGTAACATATTTTATTGACAAAGTTATGCAGACAACAGGCATAATCTACATCAGAATACATTTTGAAGTTTTATAACCATTGTAATCTTTTAAATCAATCCTTTAAATCCCCTTAAAGCCTACCTACTGAGGATTGGAGTCTTGTACATCTGTTTTCTTTAGGTTGGTTTCCTTACCAAATAATTTGTACAAAAATGCAACAATATTGACTTTCAATCTCTCTATGGACTAAGTTAATAAATGTGTCCAATATACTACACTGTGAATGTGGTTGGTTTACCAGCATTGCTGATATGATGCAGGATAAAAGAGATTCTGAATGTGATGCAAAACCTGTGCGGCAAACAGGATGTTGTTTGAAATACATTACTTTATTATATAGTTGCCATTTGCATATAATACAAATTGTCACGGAGAAGCTGAACAGGAGAGAACCCAATAGCAGGCAAACAGTGAAGTTTAGAGCTTTATTGAGAACACAAGGGTCTGAGAAAGGCAAATGCAGCAGTAGCAGAGGAGAGAAGCAGTGTGTGTGTGTGCGCTTAGTGACTGGAATGAGAGATTGGGGAAACCTCCAGTGATGAGAGAGGAGGCGGGGCTATTACATGAGGGAATCTCCACAAACCCGGAAGTTAAACACTGGGAATCGTCTCCGGTTAGGTGAGCGTTTCTCGGTATTGAGCCGCGTAGCGCGCCGTGGATGAACAGTGGAATGCAGCAGCTTGATTTCAACGGTGGAAACAGAGGTCGGCTAGCAACGCGTGCAATGTCCGCGATGTCCGCAAACAAGGATTCGCTCAAACGCGGACGTGCTCCTCTCACGGGATAAAAGCTGGCTTGTGGAGAAGTATGCGGAGAGGAATCATCTTGCCAGGTGAGGTTCAGTATCCAGTAATCCAGCAGCGAGGGTGAACAATCCAAATCGTGAGTACTATAACAAAATCCAGGGACCATGCAGTGTCGTAAACATTAATCAGTCCAATAATAGCCGAGGTACCAGAGGGCGAAGACGAGAGAAAAATCCAGGGAACAGGCAGGGTCGATAAAGGGCTAGAGTAAACAGAAAAAACACTTTGCAGACAAGACGCGAGGCACACGAGTGAGACACTGCAGCGCCGAGTGGTTCTTTCAGTGTGCTTTATCTAAGAGATAATAACAGATAGGTTTCAGGTGTGTCTGAGCGAGAGGTGAGCACGTAAAGAGAAAAATCCAGAGTGAAATTTAGGATCTGGAGGTGCTGGGTTGAGCTAGGTGGCTCGTGACAGTACCCCCCCCCCCTACGGACGCCACCTGGCATTCTAGCCGGTGCATTAGAATGTTGGCGGTGGAAGTCATCAATGAGTGATGGATCCAGGATTAACCTATATGGAATCCAGCTTCTCTCCTCTGGGCCATAGCCCTCCCAATCCACCTCTGCCTCATTGTCGGGCCTTCAGTAGTCTACGTACTGTGAACGCCTCACCGCCATCGATGATTTTGGGAGGAGGAGCTAGGTGGGCGGGTGTATTCAGTGGGCAAGAGACCAGAGGCTTGATCTGGGAGATATGAAAGGCGTGGTTTATCCGGCGCATCGTGGAATGTAGACGAAGTCTGACAGTGCAGGGATTAATGACTCTAATGATGGTAAACGGGCCAAGGAACTTGGGGGATAGTTTGCGAGAGGTGGTCTTGAGGGGGATATTCTGAGCGGACAGCATGACCCTTTGGCCCAATCAATACACATCGACGAACAAAAGCTTGGGCAGAAGGGACAGAGACTTCCTCCTCCTGAGAGGGAAATAGGGGAGGCTAGTATCCCAGACAGCACTGGAAAGGTGAGAGGACAGTGGCCGATTTAGACAAGGAGTTGTGGGCATATTCGATACACAGGAGCATCCTATTCCAAGAATGGGGTTCCTTTGAAGTCATAGAACGTAGGGCTGTTTCAAGGTCCTGGTTGGCCCGTTTGGTCTGGCCGTTGGTCTGTGGGTGATATCCAGACGATAGGCTTGGCATGGCACCGATTAGCTTACAATAGGCCGACCAGAACTGTGCGGCAAATTTTGGTCCACGGTCTGATACGATGTCCGTCGGGAGTCCATGAAGCCAGAAAACATGATTGATTAACAACTCCGCCGTCTCCTTGGCAGTGGGGAGATTGGGCAGGGGAACGAAGTGAATAGCCTTAGAAAAATTATCCACTACAGTGAGGAAGCAGGTGTGACCATCTGAATCAGGGAACCCAGTGACAAAGTCGAGGGCTATGTGGGACCAGGGTCTATGCGGGATAGGAAGAGGTCTGAGATGGCCGGCGGGACACTTGTTGCTGGTCTTAATTGTGGTAACATACATCACAGGCGTTCACAAAGCGGCGGATGTCGTCCCTTATGGTGGGCCACCAGAAGCATTGTTGGACCAGAGCTCCTGGGTGGCAGGATAGAGTTTGTCCCTGGGTGTTCCTGGAGGACTGGGTTCTTGATGGAGTGCGGTCCTAACTCAGGACTCAATGTCCAGAAGTGCTACCCCTACGAGGCATTGAGAGGGCAAGATGGTGGCCTTAGAAGCTTGATCCTGGAGTGGAGAGAAGTGATGGGAGAGTGCGTCAGGCTTGGTGTTCTTAGAGAACGGGCGATAGGACAGGGAGAAATTAAAGCGGGAAAAGAACAGGGACCCCCGTGCCTGACGAGAGTAGAGGCATTTGGCCGTCCTGAGGTATTCCAGGTTTTTGTGGTTCATCCAGACCAGGAATGGTATCTCAGATCCCTCAAGCCAATGTCTCCACTCTTTTAGTGCGAGTTTTACAGCCTGTAGCTCATGATCACCTATATTGTAGTTCTTCTCTGTGGGAGAGAGTCGATGAGAGAAAAAACAACATGGGTGCAGCTTGTTGTCCTTGGGTGACCTATGTGATAGTACCGCTCCAACTGCTGAATCTGACACGTCCATCTCAACGACAAATTGTAGAGACGGATCGGCAGGGTCCATCTGGATCTTAGATGGGGCGACGATGAAACCCAGAAGAGAGACCGTGCTACAGTGAAACTGTAAAAACAGTGAAAGAGCTGGTTTTCGAGAAACCTCTGAAGGACCTGGCGAGAATGGAGTTTATGGTCTTCTAAGGAATAGGAAAAGATGAGAATATCATCCAGGTAAACAAAGGCAAAGACATTGATGAAATCCCAGAGCACGTCGTTGACCCGGGCCTGGAAAACTGCCGGGGCATTATCCAGTCTGAAAGGCATGACCAGATACTCATAGTGGCTGGACGACGTATTGAAGGCAGTATTCCACTCATCCTCCCTGATTCTAACCAGGTGGTAGGCACTTCGGAGATCCAGCTTGGTGAAGACTTGGGCCCCCTGTAGGAGATCGAAGGCTGTAGACATCAAAGGCAAGGGGTAGTGGTTCTTGATTGTGATATCGTTAAGCCCTTTATAATCCATACAAGGACGCAGGGACCCGTCCTTCTTAGCCACAAAAAAGAAGCCCGCCCCAGCGGGTGATGATGATGGTCTGATTAAGGCAAAATAAGTAGTCAAAATCCACCTCTAAAGTTTGGACTACTCAACATTAGATCCCTTGCGCCTAAAGCACTTATTGTTAATGAAATTATCTCAGATTATTGCCTTGACGCACTCTGTCTCACCGAAACCTGGCTTAAACCAAATGAATATTTTGGTCTGAATGAGTCTACTCCGTCAGGATATTTCTATAAGCACGAGCCCCGTCTAATTGGTTGCGGTGGTGGTGTCACCACTATCTACAATGATGTACTCACTGTTACCCAGAAAATAAGGCCCAGGTTTAATTCATTTGAAGTGCTTATCATTAATGTTGCACTAAATGAAATACGTAATAAACCCTTGCTATATTTTACCCTGGCCACCGTGTACAGACCCCCGGGGCCATATGGCGATTTTCTTAAAGAATTTGGACATCTGCTATCAGACCTATTGGTTAACTCTGACAAAGTGTTGATAGTAGGAGACTTTAACATTCATGTAGATGATGCTAACGACGCTTTAGCACTCACATTTATGGATTTACTAAATTCCTTTGGGGTTAAGCAAAATATAATTCGAGCAACTCACCGCTTTAATCATACGCTAGATTTAATTATATCCCATGGTATAGATGTCTCTAATATAGAGATCATACCTCAAAGTGATGATATCACAGATCATCACCTCCTGACATATACTCTACCCGTAGAACAGATTAGCTGTGTCTCCCCACGTTATCAATCTGTTAGAAATATGAATCCCACTACTAAAGACAGATTCACAAGTAATCTGCCGGATCTGTCCCAATTTCTTATTAGACCCCTAAATGCAGATGATCTAGATGAAGTGACTAGCAGCATGGGCACTATTCTTACCAGTACATTAGACACTGTTGCTCCCATCAGATTAAAAAAAGTCAGAGATAAAACATTTGCACCGTGGTACAACAGTCATACTCGCGCCCTAAAGAGAGCAACCCGTAACCTCGAGCGAAAATGGAGGAAAACTAAATTAGAAGTTTTTCGAATTGCGTATAAAGACAGTATGTGCAACTATTGACAGGCTCTAATAACTGCTAGGACTGAGCATCTTAGCCAACTGATAGCAAGAAACCAAAACAATCCCAGGTTCTTATTTAGTACAGTGGCTCGCCTAACAGAACCTAAGATGCCTGCAGAGAGTATCCCATCACAGTTTAGAAGTGAAGACTTTATGGACTTCTTTAATGAAAAAATCAATAATATCAGGAAGAAAATAATGGAGGTTCAGCCTCTAATAGTATCTCACGATCCAGTTCAGCCTATACAGTGGGAGCCACGTCAAACAGCCGCCTGGAGCATGACTGCTCCGTGGCAGTTCCATGAAGGCTTCGTGCATGGAATGTGATCCCCCGCGATGACGCAGTTAACGATGCCCCGCCCCATAAACGCCCCCATGCGCTTTCTAAAAAGATGGTTGCAATGCCGTATAATTCCGCCAGATGGAGCATTGACTGGCACAGTTAACTGCAGTGTCCAGGAAGCCCAATACCGTATCTTTAATATACAGACAGTTCTTGTATTGTCAACATAGTTTCATAAATAGATGAAAAAACAACAACAAACCGATTAATAAAACAGATTTGTTAAATCACTCAATACATAACCCATGATGATTATGCTATTTATTATTTAATAATGAATTAATAAAATTAGTTAGTGAAATATTTTTAAGACATCCTGAAATGATCCTTAAAGACACGGTAACGGCTGTAATTTGTCTATACCGATCATTGTAGGTACGGAATAAAAACGCAGGCTACGTACAGTATTTTATATTACTGTGTATTTTACCCCGGTCCATTTAATATACTGATAGATAATATTTTGCTGCAAAGTAAAGCTCAAACGTCTGCTTGGGTTTGTTTTCGTTATATTTTTGATGATGTTTTCGCTGATTTTTTCACTGATAGTCTACAAGTGGCATAAGAGGCAATTAATGGCGCATGCAACCTGGAACAAATATCTGCCCATATGGATCAGTATTTCTTTAGTCATTTAATCATGCATAATGCTCCCCCGTCAAAAGATCTGATGGGGCATTAATCACTTATCACAACTGTGAATGGATGCGGCAGCAGACACATTAAATCCCCATAAACACTTGGAGACAATAGTAAAAAAAAGTTCCAGAGGGTTAGCGCCTGTTATACTAATGTATTTTTACTGATTTTTTTTTTTTTTTACTGCTTATATTTCGTTGGGTTTTACGCAATTTCATGTGTGTGTGTGTGTGTGTGTGTGTGCGTGCGCGCACGAGAGAGAGGATAATCTGACAAGACCAACTTCCGTGTGGCTCCAGTGGCGCAATCGGTTAGCGCGTGATACTTATAAAGCGGTCCAGGTGAAGCAGTACCGAGTTCGAGCCTCACCCAAAGCACCCAAAGCATTTTACTGCATATCGCGCTGTGTATGTGACAAATCAAATTTGAATTTGAAAGTAAAGCTTAAAATGTAACGTCTGCTTTGGTTTGTTTTCGTTATATTTTTGATGTTTTCGCTGAAAGTCAAATTGGCATAACAAATTGATTAATGGCGCATAATATCTGGAACAAATATCTGTCCATACGGATCAGTGTGTCTTTAGTCATTTAACCAGCATAATGTCCCACATTAAAGATCTGATGGGGCATCAATCACTTATCACAACGGTGTATAGATGCAGCAGCAGAGACAGATTTAATCCCCATAAACACTCACACTTGAAAACAAAACTAACAGAAGTAAACAGTTCTAGAGTGTTAGTGCCTGTTATCACAGGACAGGAATCACCTACAGGATACTACTGTATTTTACTGCTCATATTTTTACCCTAGTTTCATTTGGTTTTACGCGATTTCATGTATTATTTGTGTGTGTCTGTGTGTGTACAGTGTGTCTGTGTGTGTGTGTGTGTGTGTGTGTGAGTGCGAGAGAGGGCTTTCATGCTGATTTATCCAAGGTTACTAAAACCTGGCTTACTACCTATAAAAAATATTTCAATTTAACTCATGGGTCTCAATCACAGATGACACGACAAATTATATACTCTGAAACGTTCATTTGAACATTTAAAAATATATACAAAAACACGAATACTAATGTTATCATGGTGTAAATTATTAACATTAGGTTAGGTCCTGCCCTTAATTAATTCATATTATAATTACTTTTACATAGTATAGTTACTGGACTGACATGACCAAAACTAGCTATTTCATTTAGCCTTTCTAAAATCAACCCATATATCATTTATAATCAGAAAACATAAAACATATTATGATCTGTTCAATAGCCCATCTGTTTTAATTTAGTTTGTATTTTTTATTATTCATAAGACAACCTTTCAGTTTTATAAATATTTTAGTTATAGTGTGTTAAGTCTTACTTTAGGTTAAACGTTTTTGAGAATTTTACCATCCAGCTTAGATAAATGTTATGTCATTGATTGATAAAATCTGGATTAAGGATATTTTATTATATAATTATATATATATATATATATATATATATTTTTTTTTTTTTTTTTAGTTTCCCCCTGAGGGATTGCCACCTTATTGTGGTCAGGGGGTTTGCGTGCCTCAACACAATTCAGCAAATACAATACTGTTACTATACAGTAAGGCCAGGTAAAAACAGTGCTCGAACATGATGCCCCCCTCCCCCCACCCCGTGTTGTCTGGTCTAGAACGGCGCTGCCTCTGACCGTCTTTTGTCTTGTAAATGAGTATTCTCACTCACCTTCCAATCCCCCCAGCGCACACACTCTGTTTGTACTGTAAACTGTACTGTAACTGTGTTTGCTAGGGCACTTGGTTATACACAGTACTTTAATGTATGGAACACTTACTTAACTTACTGGTTTGGTTTAAATATCGCTTATTACCTTATTCAGCAAAATAAATTCATTATTAACGTATTGAAGTATTTTAGTTAAGGACAAAAACTGTGCTTGTGTTTAGAACTGCTGAACAGCCGAAAACACACACACACACCCATCCCCCCGCCAAAAACACACACACACACACACAGAGCAATTAACACCATGTCATACTCAGGAGTGGAAGATGAGAAACCTCAATGGAGAATACCAAGTTTGTCGTTGCTCTTTTGGAGTTCTTAAAACCCAAAACATTTATTTATACTGAGAAAAAATTATTATGGGTCACAATCACAAACACATATAATCAAGTGTTTAACTGGTTTCATTTGTTTCTATGATCAATAATTATTATTATTATTATTATTTTCAGCCCAACTCTTTGACTATTTAAAACAAAGTTGTGTCCCATTTTTTGCCCATTGAAGTTGTTGGTTCAACTAAACAATTTTTAAATACCCAAACAATCCCCCAAAATTAAAACACGCAAAACATGACTTTAACAATTCAATTTATTCTTCCAAAACTAGTCAAAGTTAAAACAGTAATTTATATAAAACAGATGAATACATGTTGTCTTTTTGCTTAAAGTTCATTAAACTACCCGGATACACCAGCTGCTTATAAGTCTCTATCTATAGTCCTTTTACATTAAAATATTAATTTTTCAAATATCAAAACTATTAAACATGGAACAGTTGAAGTCTTTGTTTCCCCCAAAGTACTGTATCAGACATTTTGCAGTTCTATGTTCAGAATATACAGTAGACCTGATCAAACATCATTCTAAAGCTGTCGGACTGTGACGTCATCCCTCCTACAGCTCCCTCAACAGCTTGTTCAGGCTCCTCCAGTCCTGTAGCTCCAAAAGTCCAGCCGTCAGCCGTCTGACCCCCCCAATCCTCCACAGCGGAGCTCTGCTTAAAGACAACAGGAGAATTTAGTCAAAACAAAGATAAATAAACTTCACAGAACATATAGTTCTAATAAAAATAATATATATTAATAAACCTATTTACCACAGAGTGTGTAAAACACTGCTTTGGGGATTCTGTAATGTAAATAATCTGCCTGTGCTAATGTTAACCAGTGAACAGTGTTAGTGTTAACCAGTGAACAGTGTTAGTGTTAACCAGTGAACAGTGTTAGTGTTAACCAGTGAACAGTGTTAGTGTTAACCAGTGAACAGTGTTAGTGTTAACCAGTGAACAGTGTTAGTGTTAACCAGTGACTGTCTGTATTATCGTCTGCATTAAATTAACCCAGACTTTACTTAATGCGCTTCTCATACAAATAAGTTAAGCGATATAACACTCGTATATGAGCATTAGTTCATCTCTGAAGCCAAACTATAACTTACTGAAGCCCCTCACACACACACACACACACACACACACACCTCCTCCTCCTCCTCCTCCTAACTGATAAACACTTCTGTGTTGTTATTCAGCTCTTTAACTAAGCGCTCGCGCTACCGCGGAAAGTGTATAAAATATAAACCGGGTTATGAGCGTTACTAGCTCCTGTACAGCTCCCCTCAGTCTGTGTACCTCATCAACTGCATCACATTATATTACAGTCACAGAAATAACCTGCAGATTAACTCTTAACCAGAGAATAAATAAGCGCTGAATTTATCCAGACAACACGCGGTGAGATTCTCTCAGTATTTACAGAGAACACAAACACTCTTCATCGGGTAGTGCAGCTCTTGTAATAGGGACATTAATAGTATTGTCGAAGCTTGAGCATGTTTTTGAGTTAAAGTGGAGTGACATTGTGAGTGTGTGACACTGACAGTAAGCTGTAATATTAACTCCAGACTTGGTAAACAGAACATTAAGTTCTCTAAAGTCACATCTGACCGCTGCTGGTGCTGCCAGTGATATTTCAAACGGCCAATAAAAAAACTAAACTGGGAAATAAACTGTAAACTACCACGAACACATTTTATAAAATAAAACATCACTTACCACGAATAGTCCGTTAAGCCGCCATCTTCATCTCTGTAGTTTGGCAGCGTCAGTTCGGCGGGGGTGGAGGCGGGTTGTTAAAATCACGTGATTGCAACTCAGCGCAGCTGGCTTGTTTTAATGTGTTCTTGAGAACGAAGCGCCATCTAGTGGTGGCACCAGGTAAATGAATAAATAGGGCTTGAATGGGCGTGTTTACTGTGAAATCTTGACACGCCTTTCGTCCAGAAAAGGGAGGGGGGACTACGGCGTGCAAAGGCCATTCACACGCCATTCACACTTCAGCCACACTGTCGCGGCTATTTGGTGTGGCTCCCACTGTAGCTTCACATTTAGATTTTCAGTGCTTTACAGGTATAGGACAGGAAGAGCTGTATAAACTCATCACCTCGGCTAAATCAACAACGTGCCTGTTAGACCCAATCCCAACCAGATTTTTAAAAGAAGTGATGCTTACGGTTGGAGAACCACTTCTAAACATTATTAATTCTTCATTACATCTAGGTCACGTCGCTAAACCTTTCAAGTTAGCAGTTATTAAGCCGCTTCTTAAAAAATCTAATTTGGACGTGAATGAAATAACAAATTACAGACCGATTTCAAACCTTCCGTTCATGTCAAAAATACTAGAAAAAGTAGTATCAGCTCAAATTTGCACATTCTTGCAGGATAACAACATCCTTGAAGAATTTCAGTCAGGTTTCAGGCCCCATCATAGCACAGAAACTGCACTAGTTAAGATTACAAACGACTTGTTTTTAGCTTCAGACCAAGGCTGCATCTCATTGCTAGTCCTGCTCGATCTTAGTGCTGCATTCGACACTATAGATCATAATATTCTCATAGATCGCTTACAAAATTATATAGGTATTCAGGGACAGGCATTAAAATGGCTTAGATCTTACCTGTCTGATCGCTACCATTTTGTAGATCTAAATGGAGAACCGTCTGGTGTAATGCCAGTGAAATATGGGGTCCCACAAGGGTCAGTTTTAGGACCTCTGTTGTTCTCAATATACATGCTTCCCTTGGGTAACATCATAAGAAGACATGGGATTAGTTTCCATTGTTATGCTGATGATACCCAATTATATATCTCAACTAAACCAGACGAAATACCTAAGTTGTCTAGATTAACTGAGTGTGTCCAGGACATAAAAGATTGGATGACCAATAACTTTCTTTTATTAAATTCAGATAAGACAGAGATATTACTTATTGGCCCAAAAACCAGCACACAACAGCTTTCACAATTCAGCCTGCGCTTAGAAGGATGTACTGTTACTACCAGCTCAGCAGTAAAAGACCTGGGCGTAATATTAGACAGTAACTTGTCTTTTGAAAATCACATTTCAAATATCACAAAAACAGCCTTTTTCCATCTTCGAAATATTGCTAAACTTAGGAACATCTTATCCTTATCTGATGCAGAAAAGCTAGTTCATGCATTCATGACCTCCAGACTGGACTATTGTAATGCATTACTAGGTGGTTGTCCTGCATCCTCAATAAACAAGCTTCAGTTAATCCAAAATGCAGCTGCCAGGGTTCTCACTAGATCCAGAAAATATGATCATATAACCCCAATATTATCATCCCTGCACTGGCTACCTGTTCAGTTTAGAATAAATTACAAAATAGTATTACTTACATACAAGGCCTTAAATGGTTTAGCTCCCACATACCTAACCAGTCTTCTGATACGCTACAATCCACCACGCGCCTTAAGATCACAAAGCTCCGGACTTCTGGTAGTTCCCAGAATTTCAAAATCTACAAAAGGGGGTAGGGCTTTTTCATATTTAGCTCCAAAGCTTTGGAATAGCCTTCCAGACAGTGTTCGGGGAGCAGACACGGTTTCTCAGTTCAAAAGTAGACTCAAGACGCTTCTTTTTAATCTGGCATACACATAACTCATCCCATAATCTCATACTCCAGTACACCTATACCGAATGGCAACTACGCTAATTCTCCCCATCTGTTCTGTATTTCTCTACCCATCCCGAGGCATCGGGAGATTTTGCCAGCTTCAGTAGACAAAGGCCGACCCTGCGAGGTTCCTGAGGCATCCAGAGAAGGACCAGCTCCAGCTGGATTCAGCTTTATGATGGTTGGAGCTACACATGCTGCTCCTGTGCTTCCAGTGATCCAGACCTCATCTGCCCTCTGCACCTACTGACTCGTCCCTATGCTGAACTGGTCTTCATGTCAATTTAAATTGACCTGCAGGTGAACCTGAATTTTCACCTGCACAACACACAAGATGTTATATCATTTCTATCTGTTATCGCCCAAATGAGGATGGGTTCCCTGTTGAGTCTGGTTCCTCTCAAGGTTTCTTCCTAATGCCATCTCAGGGAGTTTTTCCTTGCCACTGTCGCCGCCACCCTTGGCTTGCTCATCAGAGAAATTTCATTCATTCGTCTCATTATTATTATCTGCACATTTTTCTCACACATCCACACTTCCAATTATTTTCTTTTCTATAATTATTATTATTATTTTATTTTATTTTTTTGTTAAATTTCTTTAATTTTTGTGAAGCTGCTTTGAGACAATGACCATTGTTAAAAGCGCTATATAAATAAAATTGAATTGAATTGAATTGCTTATTCCAGCAGCCAGGGATTCCGAGATGTAATTGTCCATGGCCTCCCTTTCATGTTGGGAGAGTGAGTACAGACGCCCCTTTGGACGAGTCGTGCCAGGAAGCTAGGTGGCTCATAACACAAATTTTTTATAAAATGGGTAACTTTCAGCAAGGTCACACAGAAAAGCAGATCAATAATAGGGCATGTTTAAAATAAGTTTCAGTCAGTTGACAACTAACTTGCTAAAAAGAATTTTCTTTTTATTTAATCAACTTCATTCAATTAATTCAACAATCAAATTCCACTTAATTTAATTTAACTTAATTAAATCAGCATTTAAAATATATTTCTCTTTACCCGGCAACAGAAAATAATACGTTTGTGCAAGTTGGGGACATGTTTTTCTGAAAATTGTCAGTCCAACTTTATAATACATGAATAATTTACTTATTAACTTAAAAATTGTTACATTATTTTTCAAGTATAACCAGCATTTTGGACACATAATTTTGGAGTGTAGGGCAATTATGTTACCATTGCAGTGTAATTAAAGAAAAAAAAAATTCACGGAAACCTCTTTTTAACATTTGACTTCTTTATTAGTGCGTGTAGTGATGTGTGTTTTACTCTCAGCTGTGTGCTTGGGGAAGATGATGGGGAAGATGTGTTGCATTGCTGTATGTAGTCATGTGTAGCAAAGCTAATCAGTTTTCAGAAATTAAGCACAGACATAGCAGGCACAGTAATATTGATGTAGGAATGCTTACTTTTTTTGTGAATGCACATTTATAGTGCCTTGCTGATTTAATGGTTATTTAAATAGATTTTTGTAAGACAATGTAAAGTTATTTTTGGTGAATTAGAAGAAAATTTCACAGAATTAATAGTTCAGGCATAGAAAACCATCAGCAATAGAAAAACAAGAAATAGAAAAAGAAAAAAAGCAAAGTAGGTCTGGTTTATACAGAAATGCTACAGGTAATAATAGTTTGGGAGTCGAAAGAGTCAGCTCCTTTTAGTGAGATCGAGCAAAGAATCTGACTCATTTAAAAGACCTGGAATTCCTATCATTAGAGCAATTGTCATGTTTCCTAGGTAAAGTCAACGGACGCAGAATGCAGGGAACTCGTGAACACTTTTATTGTTCTTTTTGTAGCGTTTTCAGCAGGGAAATCACATCAAAAACGTATAAATGAAAACCAAACGAAATACTCCTCCAATGAGGTTTTCCTCGGGCTGGATCTGCAGAGAAATGTAACAAATATGGGAGATTAATCACAACAGAGATTTCGCAGCCTTATGAGGTTCTTGCTGAACGCTGGCGCCGTGGCCTTGACCTCTAGTGAGTGATGCCTATCCAGACAGGCTTCTAAGTTGGACCTGCAGACCCAGTTCAGTCCTGGAGAGAAGACACGGACATACAGAGGAGTAAGACGCTAAGACAAAAACAAACCTAGTGATAACGGTGGACGGACAGGGTGCTACGGGTTCGGCTGGCTTAAATATACACACAGGGGAGAGACACAGGTGAACGTGATTGGTGATTGGGGTACATACCATCGTAGACACACTAGGGGGAGACAAAGTCACGGCTCAGTAGTCCGGAGACCCAGATCTTATTCTCCCGGGCCGTGATGGTACCGATGTTACAGCAATATACTTGTAATGGTTGTTTATGTAACAACCATTTATCTTGTTTTGTTTGAATTACAGTTAGAACTGCACATATAACTGCACATATTGCTATTGCACATATAACTGGTGCAATATATTTTCTTTTTGCCCCTCACATGTGCAATATTTGTATATAGAATTCTGTTTAGTGTGCATAAAATATTTAACTTTTTATTATTATAATTTTTTTACTCTTTTCCTTTCCTCCTGTAAATGACTGTAAGCAACTGTAACAAAGTATAAGCAATTTCCCTCTGGGATTAATAAAGTTCTTTGAATCTTTAATCTTGAACCCTCAGCATCATCCTCATTTTCAGAATTAATAATTCAGACACAGAAAAACATCATCAATAGAAAACCAAGAAATAATTGCAACCCCCCTCCCCCTTTTTTTGGAATGGTTGTTTACATAGCAACCTCAGCAGCATCCTTATTTCCCCACTCATTTGTTCTCAATTACCCAGCAGTCAGCAACACCAGCATAATCTCTGAACTGATCATTTGTTGTCATCTGAACCTGTTTCTCACTGGTTCATGCCTTAAGTTATATGTGTTTTGTAACCTTGAATGATTTCTTCCTCTGAAACCTGTCAGGTGCAGAGACTGGAGTGAAAATGAGAACTACACATGAGAGCCAAAAGTCCTTCACAAAGCCTGGAGACCTATTCCTCAAGACTACAGTACATTAAAAAATGCAAGCAAGTCTGGCTCTTTGAAAACAAAATATGAAGAAATTAGGGATTGCTCAAAACTTTTGAATAGTACTGTATGTATATTGCGTTAAAATCCTTTTCTGCAAAATCTTTATATTAGGCTAGGTTTTAACTAGTGTAAGTAACCATTCATGAATCTTATGCAGTACAATTCATTTCTGGCACTTCACACAGAGAAGACATGAATTAAGCTATTTGAGTTGAGAATGACATGATCTGAATTTTTATATCCACAAACATAGCTTCTGATCTGTTTCCATAGTAACTGTAAGGCTTTTTTTTTTTTTTTTTGATGAAAAGTGGGAAATAAGACGATGGCCAGTTTGAGTTATATTCCTAAAATCAGAAAGGGGTTTGATGAACATGTGATCATCAGGAAACAATTAATAATAATAATAATAATAATAATAATAATAATCCATTCACAGGAATCTCTGTAATCCAACTAGGGACCATGGAGGCCAGTCATGACCATTGTATTTGTTCTCATTTGTACAACCATTATAGGAACACCACAGGCAATCTGGAAAGGTCAATTAGCCTAATATGCCTGTTTTTGGACTGTGGGAGGAAACCAGAGAACTCAGATGAAACCCACCAAGCATGAGGAAAATTCATGCACCCAAACTAATGCAAGAATCCAACCCAGGACCTAGAGGTGCAAGGCGAGAGTGCTAACCACTACCACCCCTTTCTCACTGTGGTTTGACTCCCAGTCCACAAAAGAGCACACAAAACAAGTAAAGAAAAAAAAAAAGCAGCCCATGCATGATTATCCTAATGCAAAGGGATGCAGAAATACAAACACAGAGACAGTCAATCAACAGGGGATAATAATAATAATAATAATAATAATAATAATAATAAAGAATTTCACAATGGATGTGGACAAATAAGAAATAGTGGTCACTGTAGACGATTTTTAAAAGATTCGGCAGCTCCATATCAATTGCAAAGAGTATTTTAAATGGCACGAGCAGTTACAGTACAGGTACTCCACAGGTAAGTTAGGATAAAAGGACTGCAGGATATACTTATACATTGTGGATACAACGCCCTTGTTTTGTCTTTGTGAAGTGATACATTTTTAAAGGAGGTGAATGGGTAAAGGTTGTTATGAAGAAACACCATATGCTTTGATGGCAGATCTAATCTGTAAATAAAAAAGAAGGAGGAACTTGGTAGGTTGAATAAGCTTCTAAGGTCGTGAAAAGAGCTTAGTGCATTTTCATTGTAAATGTTTTTTTAAGTAACAGATAGCACCATTATGGTGCCTTATTGGTTAGCACTGTCGACTTGTGGTTTCAATTCGCCCAGGCTATGTGTTCAATTCACCTTGCACCTCAGGTCTGTGTCCATGGGGATTGCATGTTCTCCCATGCTTGGTAGGTTTCCACCAGGTACTTCAGTTTAATCCCACAGTCCAAAGACATACTGATTGGCCTTCCAAATTGCCCATAGTGTGTAAATGAGCAAGTGAGTGTGTGTATGTGTACCCTAAGATGGATTGGCACCCTGTCCAGGGTTTACCCCACCTCGTGATATGCTCCAGGTCCCTGGATACAGGAAATTCGGTATAGACAATGAGTGAGCGTGTGATTATGGTCATTATGCCACCATTATGCCAAAATGTAGGGGATATAGACCACCCTCCTATCAATAATTCTTTGTTGTTGAATAAAGGGGAAAGTGTGTTCCATTTTTTAAGATGCCTTGCATTCTAATTCAACTAAATGGCATGTCCGAATAACATTTCAGATTATGGGGCCAAAGTTTACTAGACTTTTTATTTATGAGAGATATTGGAAAAAAAGGAGATCTTCCAAACTCCATGACCATACCATACTTCCTTCTAGGTCATGCCAATTTCCTAATAAACTCAGAGATGTCATTATGAACTGTCTTCCAATATTTGACAGGTGGGCAAAAGGGAACCATGAAACTAACAAAATTTATTCTAGGCATAATATTAATTTTAACATGAGGCATAAAGAGAGGCCAGCAAGATGGTTTATCCACTTCACATTTAACAATTTTGTATTGAAAGTGCTGAACAACAGAGATGTCAAAAAGAAAGGCCAGCATTCTTATTGTTTTTTTTTTTTATGGTGTAAGAACAGATTTGGACCAATTGATTCTAAATGCAGAGAAAGAATCGAACACCTCACAAATTGACAGCAAATTGGATATTGACTGAGTCTGATTTTTCATGAAAATGAAGACAGTGAATGAAACAGAAAACAATTGGCAGTTGGTACCTGGGCAGTGCTACAATGGCATGTTTACTTTTACTTTTACTTGATTAGCACAATTGCATTTTGTATCGCATGGCCTATGGAACTCCAAAGTGTTCAAAATTAAATAAATAAATAGGACATTATGAAATAAATAACTCTATGAATAAATAAGACACATATATGTAATATGAGAGTGAAATAATGGAACATATTTTGAAAAAAAAACGCGTATTATTGTGAAATATATTTACTTATTATTATGAAATAATATTTCATGGTCATTATTTTTCCCAATAACAGAGATTATTGCAGAGGAATTTTATTAAATTCCTGCTGTTTTTATTTTTAAAATGTCATTTTTTCAAAGTCAGTTTTTATTTAAAAATCCCGTTTTTCACGATGGCCTATTTATTTCATAATGCGATTTTTCAGCAGAATGAGTCGTTCTGTCAATCAGCGCCAGTGGGTTGGACCTGCTCGCCTATTGGCTGATCCTTTAACATCGATTAGTTTCCCTGGATACCTGCTCCGCGGACCGCTGCTATAGCTAGCAATAACGTGCTAGGCAGTGGCGGACTGGCCGTCTGGAGCACCGGGCGTTTTCCCGGTGGGCTGCTGGTCAGTGTGGCCGGCCCAGTCAGTACGTAAATTTATTTAAAAAATTACGGAAACTACAGTATAATATTGCATCTCTTCTTTTACGCAGATAGATGAGTGCCTTAATCGTATGGGCGCCGCCGATAAAAAGTGCGTGTGTTTTTTACTATGTAGTATATCACATTATGTATGTACAGTATGCTGCGCGTGTCCACTGAGAACAGAGCAGGAGCTCAGCTGTGCTGCTCCCCCCGAAACGCTCTATTGTTTTACCCTTTTCTTTACTTTTACTGTATGTTTTGTATTATAATTTTGTGACGCTGAAAAGGTTTTGTGCTGAACGCTATTGTTGGCTCTGAGATCTTTTTCCTCGGCTATCAGGCCCAAAGCGGCACAGTTAGTGTGCATGTGAATGTATTGTAATCCTATTCCATATGTGTTCTGAAACCACGCCCCCTTTCACCTTTAATTTACAGAGGGAGAGAGATGGGTCCTTTCTCGATACAGCAAATAATGAATAATTACCATGGATGTAAATTGAAAAACCAGGTAAAATGAACCAGGTGTTGGTTAATTTTTCACTGGAATGTTGGGTTAATTCTACCTCACAAATAGGTTATTATTTTCATGTACTCACAGAGGCAGAATGGAGTAATTGCACAAATAGGCTGAGGCAGCTTCTACAAAGCAGGATCTCTCTGTGACTTCAGATATCTTTTCTGCAGAACAAAACTATCCAGCCCTGGTCTCATTTTAACATACAAACACTGTCTATGACTTTCATAGCAACATGACAAAAAGTCCTATACAGGAGCTGTAAGGGTTAACCCCTAGAGGGCGCCAAACGCCCGTTTACTTTTTGTTTTGTAGTGTGTGTTGTGTTAGTTTGTACTTCAGTTCCCAGTCTGCACCTCGGTCAGGTGACGTAGAAGCTCACCTGAACCGAGGGAAGCTAATTATGTTTAGTTATGTTTCCTTTAGTATAAATAGCCTGACTGAACTTCAGTCAGGCGTCTAGCTTTTGTTGTTGTTATAGTTTAGATTTGTGTTTGTGTTATGGTCTTTGATTTAAATAAAAGACTTTACTGAACCGTCAGCTCGCCTCTGCGTTCATGCCGCGCTCACACAGACACCGGAAGAATCGTGACAGAAAGCTAGACCGTTTAAGCGGCATGGCGGAGGACCCCCTCCTAGGGAATTTTTTGGGGGGGAGGTCATCGTATCCAACGAGCTGGCGGAACTGCTGGAGGACAGCGAGGAGCACGGCGAGATGGAGGTTTGGCAAGGCTGGGGAAGCTGTGGGCTCATCGAGCCGGCGGACTCACGGGAGGACAGCGTGACACACAGAGAGAGAATGGCGAGGCAAAGCTGGGAAGGCTGCGGGCTCGTCATCCGGCGCACACCGTCGAGAGGTGTAGCGGCCAGGGGAGAGATGGAAGGATTCTACAGGCAGTGGGCAGAGCTCAACCAGGAGCGCATTCGTGACCTGCGGGAGCAGGTGCTGCAGCTCCAACAGCAGCTCGTCCAGGTTCGGGAGAACCAGGCTGTAGTCCCGGATGTGATCCCTCTCTCGAATCTGGACGACGCGCTCCCCCTCCTGCCACTGCCTGAACTCGTCGTGGAGGAAGACACGCATGGGCGATGCAGCATGGACGACGCGCTTCCTCCGCCTCCGCCGCCAGTGCTGAACGTGGAGGATTATGCGCCGCTACAACACGGCGACGACGACACGTTTCCTCCACCTCCCGCACCAGTGCTCGTTGCGGAGGATTACCAGCAGTGGCTGGGCAGCGTGGCGGACGCATTTCCTCCACCCCCTCCACCACAGCTCAGTGAGGAGGACTACGCGCCGCTGCTGCACGGCGACGAGGAGGTCGCTTCCTCAATGCAGCCGGCGTACGACCTGGAGAGCATCATCCTTCCACCTCCCCCAGGTTTCGAGGACAGCGCACCAGCTCGTCTGCAGCCGCTGAGCCTCGCACCAACGCTGCAGTCGTCGAGCCCAGTGCCAGCTCCGCCGCCGTCGGGCTCAGTGCCAGCTCCGCCGCCGTCGGGCTCAGTGCCGGCTCCGCCGCCGTCGGGCTCAGTGCCAGCTCCGCCGCCGTCAGGCTCAGTGCCAGCTCCGTCGCCGTCGAGCTCAGTGCCAGCTCCACCGCCGAGCTCCGAGTCAGCTCCACCGCGCCATCGAGCTCCGAGTCACGTCTCCAGCTCTGCAGCCGCCGAGCACGTCTCCAGCTCTGCAGCCGCCGAGCACGTCTCCAGCTCTGCAGCCGCTGAGCACGTCTCCAGCTCTGCAGCCGCCGAGCACGTCTCCAGCTCTGCAGCCGCCGAGCACGTCTGCAGCTCCGTCACCCAGCCTCCAGAGCGAAAAGGAGAAGGTAGAACAGTGGGGTGGGTGTCCTGGGCTTCCGGTGATGCTCCGGAGGGGGGATTCTGTAAGGGTTAACCTCTAGAGGGTGCCAAACGCCCATTTACTTTTTGTTTTGTAGTTTGTGTTGTGTTAGTTTGTACTTCAGTTCCCAGTCTGCACCTCGGTCAGCTGACGTAGAAGCTCACCTGAACCGAGGGAAGCCAATTATGTTTAGTTATGTTTCCTTTAGTATAAATAGCCTGACTGAACTTCAGTCAGGCGTCTAGCTTTTGTTGTGTTTGTGTTATGGTCTTTGATTTAAATCAGCTCGCCTCTTTTTATCTTTTTATCTCTTTTTATTTAAATCATGCCGCGCTCACACAGACACCGGAAGAATCGTGACAGGAGCACACTGCTTTGGATAGTTAATGTCAAAAATATAAAATGCCTTGAAGCACACATCAACTGCCCCAAGTAGTGTGCATTGAACCAGAGCCTGTCGCACCAGAATGACGAATGCCTGAGAGCAGCGCTGGTCATTATCTCCTAAACGTCAGGATGTAGGGGTACGGCCTCGACACTTCAGCCTGCTGGAGGTATTACACCATGTTGGTTACAACCTTAGAAAGAAAGAAATGAAAGAAAGTAAACATTTTGTTGAATAGCAAAGATTAAACTAAATAAGACAATCAATTTAGTGTGTAATAGGATTGATACTAAATAAAAAATGACAAAGCTGTCCATTAAAATAGGATATAGGTAACCTGAAACAAAAACATGGAGACAGCTACTACCAAAAATAAAACAGTAGAATAAGCATGGCTTTTAGGATGAATATGATTATTTTTGTTTATGTCAGCCTAGTTGATCTTGTGGTCTGCGTTGATTTTTTTAGCTAATTATCGAGGAAATGTCATAGCTAGTGTCATACTGGCACATTACAAATCACCCTAATAGTAATACTTCCATCTAGTAGTTATCTGTACAACTTTGGTACTTTTCCTGTAGTTGGCGCGCTGACTGATAGTTAATTTAGCCTGAGTCACAAACAACTTTGGTTAAAGAGGGCGACCTGGTTAGCTTACATGCAATTACTGATGATTATATTTGCAATGGGGGAAAGGTGTAAAATATTGTTATAACTTGGGAGAATTTTGACCGTGAAGTAAATTACTAGCTAGTGAAAAACGGGAGGGTTAGCAGGTCTGCATATTTGTGAGAAGATCAGTGTTTTGTAACACCCCAGCATTTTATTGTCTCAAGCAGTGAGATAAATAAAGTTCTAAAGTGGTTGCTAACGCTAGCAACCTAACTAAATGCCTGTGTCATGCTAGCACTACAGTTGACAGTTTAGCATTCATTCATCACTTCACCATCTTCGTAACCCTGCAAACATTCTACAGAGAAAGCTAAAAAGCTCAGACATCTTAGCCGTTTCTTTCATACACATGTGGGGTATTTTGGCTAACTAGCAGCTATTCTCAGCTAAATTATCATCCAGTACATCAGACCAGCCGGAAAGTTTGTGTGTAACCTTAACACGGTACCAGTAATAAATCTTACATATACTGATACTTTTTCAGTCATATGTGAATTAGGTGAGTGAACATGTGTATACAGACCTTGTATTTAACGTCATTTCCCCTTAAATGCCCGAGGATGAACCGTCATCAGCGGTGTGGGAGCTCAACTGCCACCTACTGCATAGAACACGTATTGCACCATTAGACCTAAATCGATACTTCATGCGCTATTACTTACGTGTGAATAAAGGAGCAACCAATCACACAGCTGGCTCCGCCCTATCGCTCTTGATTGACAGAACGACTCATTCTGCTGAAAAGCCGCATTATGAAATAAATAGGCCATCGTGAAAAATGGGATTTTGAAATAAAAACTGACTTTGAAAAAATGACATTTTGAAATAAAAACAGCATGAATTAAATAAAATGCCTCTGCAATAATCTGTTATTGGGAAAAATAATGACCATGAAATATTATTTCATAATAATAAGTAAATATATTTATAAATATAAATATATTTTATAAATAATTAGCTTTTTTTCAAAATATGTGCCATTATTTCACAATATCATTCTCATATTACATATATGTGTCTTATTTATTCATAGTGTTATTTATTTCATAATGTCCTATTTATTTATTTATTTATTTAATTTTGAACACTTTGGAGTTCCATACATGGCTAGAACATTTAAAACTGTATGCTGTACATTTATCACTATACAATTATATTGAGAAGTCTTACTTTTTGATGACACAGAAATAGATTATCTTTCTTTGTAAATATAGAACACACTGTCCCTTATTAAAGAAATGAATAAAAACATACACAGATTTATTCACATTAGCCTTAAGAATATGATGAATGTAATTTTTATTGAATTAATTAGCCATCAACTAGATCTGTCATGATCTATTATCAGTATCAGTCATGGCCAGCCAATCCCGCTCAGTCCTTCTTACGTGCAACCGCAGATGCGATGAAAAGCGGTGTACAGTCCACATGCCTTTAAAGTCCCTGGGGTACATGGCATTGTCTCTCTCACATGCCACTCTCGTGGTTACCAAACAAAATGAATGAATTTAGATTGGTAGAATGATGGTGCAACAGGCAGCGTTGCTGTATTAAGACAGGTGTTCTTTTTGATCCTGAACTTGGGTTATTGCTTAGACTGAGCAATTTAGGGTTCCCCAGAAATCCAAGAAATGGATTAGTGAGGTAACTGGTTAGACATTAGAGAGGTTTATGTACATTTCAGGATCCAGTTTAAAATATTACATCTTGTTTTTAAAAGCCTAAATAATTTGGCACCTGCTTATCTGACGGAGCTTCTTGTTCCATACTCCCCTTCCAGAGCCTTGGGATCCTCTGATCATCATTTACTGCATATCCCCAGAACAAAGCTCAAAACCAGAGGTGGAAGCCTTTTCGTTAGTAGACCCCAGCCTGTGGAACAGTCTCCCTTTGCAGTTCGAGCTGCCCAGAATCTTAATCATTTTAAAACTATGTTTAAAACACATCTGTTTTCATGTGCATTTTATTCCTTTTGATTTATTAAGGTGGTTTTATTAAATTTATTATAATTTTTTTTTATCCTTTTTTTTCTGTCTTGTTTGTAATAGTGAGCAATGTATATTAAGTAGATATGCTGTATAGTACTTGCTGACTTATTGGTTTATACTTGTACAGCACTTTGGTCAACGGAAGTTGTTTTAAATGTGCTTTATAAATAAATTTGATTGACTGATTGAATAATCATAATAGTCATAATAATCACTTTCACACGGGCAAACAAAGACATTTTAGGCAGAATGGTTGGGTGTTTAAAATACCTTTGAATGTAGCTAGCAAGGAAACAACAGGTGAAACAAACTACACACATGCAAACCATAACCAGTGGATGGGAATAAGTTGGCAAAAAGGTGGCATCACGTCAATTTGTGAGGACCTGCACAAGCTACACACCAAAAGAATTTAAGATATAGACAGTACATTTCTACCCTAAATCTTAAGTCTTGATGGTTAAATGAAAACTACTTTAAGTAATAAACAGAGAGAGTCTGTTCCTTACCAACTGTATTTCTATTTTAACTGCAGCATACAGTGGTGTGAAAAACTATTTGCCCCCCCCTCCTGATTTATTATTCTTTTGCATGTTTGTCACACAAAATGTTTCTGATCATCAAACACATTTAACTATTAGTCAAAGATAACACAAGTAAACACAAAATGCAGTTTTTAAATGAGAGCTTTTATTATTTAGGGAGAAAAAAAATTCAAACCTACATGGCCCTGTGTGAAAAAGTAATTGCCCCCTGAACCTAATAACTGGTTGGGCCACCCTTAGCAGCAATAACTGCAATCAAGCATTTGCGATAACTTGCAACGACTCTTTTACAGCGCTCTGGAGGAATTTTGGCCCACTCATCTTTGCAGAATTGTTGTAATTCAGCTTTATTTGAGGGTTTTCTAGCATGAACCGCCTTTTTAAGGTCATGCCACAACATCTCAATAGGATTCAGGTCAGGACTTTGACTAGGCCACTCCAAAGTCTTCATTTTGTTTTTCTTCAGCCATTCAGAGATGAATTTGCTGGTGTGTTTTGGGTCATTGTCCTGCTGCAGCACCCAAGATCGCTTCAGCTTGAGTTGACGAACAGATGGCCGGACATTCTCCTTCAGGATTTTTTGTTAGACAGTAGTTTACTGTTGGTATGATGATCTTTTTCTGAAATGCTGTGTTACTTTTACGCCAGATGTAACGGGACACGCACCTTCCAAAAAGTTAAACTTTTGTCTCGTCGGTCCACAAGGTATTTTCCCAAAAGTCTTGGCAATCATTGAGATGTTTTTAGCAAAATTGAGACGAGACTTAATGTTCTTTTTGCTTAAAAGTGGTTTGCGCCTTGGAAATCTGCCATGCAGGCCGTTTTTGCCCAGTCTCTTTCTTATGGTGGAGTCGTGAACACTGACCTTAATTGAGGCAAGTGAGGCCTGCAGTTCTTTGGATGTTGTCCTGGGGTCTTTTGTGGCCTCTCGGATGAGTTGTCTCTGCGCTCTTGGGGTAATTTTGGTCGGCCGGCCACTCCTGGGAAGGTTCACCACTGTTCCATGTTTTTGCCATTTGTGGATAATGGCTCTCACTGTGGTTCGCTGGAGTCGCAAAGCTTTAGAAATGGCTTTATAACCTTTACCAGACTGATAGATCTCAATTAATTTTGTTCTCATTTGTTCCTGAATTTCTTTGGATCTTGGCATGATGTCTAGCTTTTGAGGTGCTTTTGGTCTACTTCTCTGTGTCAGGTAGCTCCTATTTAAGTGATTTCTTGATTGAAACAGGTGTGGCAGTAATCAGGCCTGGGGGTGACTACAGAAATTGAACTCAGGTGTGATAAACTACAGTTAAGTTATTTTTTAACAAGGGGGGCAATCACTTTCACACAAGGCTATGTAGATTTGGAGTTTTTTTCTCCCTTAATAACGTAAACCTTCATTTAAAAACTGCATGTTGTGTTCAATTATGTTATCTTTGACTAATAGTTAACGGTTTTTGATGAGCAGAAACATTTAAGTGTGACAAACATGCAAAAGAATAAGAAATCAGGAAGGGGGCAAATACAGTAGTTTTTCACACCACTGTATTAGAAATGGCATGAGACAAGACACTACATCATCATTGTTTTGTATGAAAGGTTGTAGTATTACAGTCTGTCTGCAGCAATCCATTTCACAGGGTGCCAATTCACCACAGGGCGCACACATTTGGGAGCGCCAATTAGCCTAATCTGCAGACCACCAAGCACAGGGAGAACATGTAAACTCCATGCACACAGAGACTCATTTTTTAAATAGTTTTTCATGTGGCTGTGCCTCTTCGTATTTACCTTTGGGCTGTTCCCGTTCTGGAGTCACCACAGCAAATCATCTGACTCCATCTAACCCCTCTTCTCTGCATCTTCTTCTCTCACGCACATCCAAAAATCTCCTCTTTGGTCTTCCTCTAGACCTCCTGTCTGGTAGTTCCAACCTCAGCATCCTTCTAACAATGTATTCACGATCTATCTGCTGAACATGTCCAAACCACTTCAATCTGGCTTCTCTGACTTTATCTCCAAAACATCTAACATGGGTTGTCCCTCTGATGGACTCATTGATCCTGTCCAGCCTTGTCAACTCTCAAAGAGGACCTCAATATCTTCATCTCTGCTACCTCCAACTCTGCCTCCTGTCTTTTCTTCAGTGCCACTGTCTCTAATCCGTAGAGCATCGCAGGTTTCACCACCTTGTACACCTTTCCTTTCATTCTCGCTGATACTCTATCACATAACACACCTGACACTTTGCTCCACACATTCCACCACCTCTTCACCTCCTTTCCTGTATTTAAAGTCCTTCACCTTCTTTACCTCTGCTCCCTGTAGCCTCACCGTTCCACTTGGGTCCCTCTCATTCACACAGATGTATTCTGTTTTGCTATGGCTATCCTTCATTCCTCTGCTTTCCAGAGCATACCTCCACGTCTATAGATTTTCCTCCACCTGTTCCTCTTTCTACAAAGCACAATGGCATCTGCAAACGCCATAGTCGATGGAGACTCCCGTTTAACCTCATCTGTCATCCTATGCATTACTATAGCAAACAAGAAGGGGCTCAGAGCCAATCCTTAATGCAGGCCCACCTTGAACTCTTCTGTCACGCCTACAGCATATCTCACCACTGTCTAACAGATCTCATACATAACATATGGTATCATCTAACATATGTCTCTGCCACTCCAGACTTCCTCATACAGTACAATACCACAGCTCCTCTCTCAGCACCCTGTTATAAGCTTTCTCTAAATCTACAAAGAAGCAATGCCACTTCCTATTACCGTCTCTGTACTTCTCCATCAGCATCCTCAATGCAAATACTGCATCTGTTGTACTCTTTCTAGGCATGAAACCATATTGTTGCCCACAAATGCTGACCTCTTCCCCTCTACTACAGTAGCTTCCTAGACTACTCCTAGCTTCCACTATTAACGTTTTTAATATATAGTCCCACAATCTGCTATTCAAAAGCAACCAGAATAGCTAACCATTTTATTCATATTGGAAGTGATAATGAAAAGTTATCGTAACTTCAGATTATCACTTATAGTTTCCTGGTGCACAGGTTTCTTTCAACAATAACAATCAATACACCTTGTTAAACTTTCCCCCAAAAAAAGGAGGAAAGTTCCACATCGCACCCATATCAAATATCTCATTTCAGATTTACCCAATAAAACATGACTGCAGGGATGTGTGTGCATTTACAAGAACATTAGAGGGGTTAGATACTAATATGGGATGAGAAGAGTTGGAGTGTAGTCAGCATTCCTGTTCATCATAAAGGTATTCGGGTGGGTTAAAGTTCAGGGCTCTGTGAAGATCAGGGTTTTTTTTTCCCTTGGAGAACCTTGGCAACTATTGTGCACATTTTTTTGTGCACAGGGGATCGTCAAGCTGGAACACGTTTGGACTAGGTGTTATCATTCCAGTTAAGGGAAATTGCAACATGTCAGTATTGACATTGCATATTATTGTTTGCTTCTAACTTTTTGGCAACAGTTTGAGGAAGAACTACATATGAAGCGATAGTCAAAATTTGGCCCTGTAGTGTATCATTTTACTGTAATGCAAGATGTGTAAATGTATAGTAATTTTGCCCTTCCTTTTAATGCTCTTAACAATTTAAAGTTTTATAGCACACATTGTAACATAAAATTTCATGATTTTCTTGCCTGGAAATGTAAGAGAGATTTTAACATTCATTTTGAGAAAACAGAAGACCCTCTGAGAACAGCATTTATGTCCATACTGGACTCAGTAGGCGTAAATCAGTGTGTAGTAGGACCCACTTATAAAGCAGGTCACACTTTAGACTTAATAATATTTTTCGGATTAAGTATAAGAAATGTATTCACAATTCCACTGTCTGAAATTATCTCAGATCACTATCTTGTCTCCATTCAAGTGTGTCACAGTGATAATGCACAGCACCGCGCTACCGTATTAAACGTACATTCACATCAACTACCACACAGAGTTTTATCAGTAATCTGCCAGAGTTACCAAATTCGATTAGGTCACCGTCTGACCCCACAGAACTCGATCAGGCGACTGAATATTTAGAGTCGACATTTCGTTGTACCTTAAATAATGTAGCTCCAGCTAAAAGAAAAATTATTAGGACGTAGCTTCCTGTTTTCGTATCGTTGCCGCGAAAGTTTCGCAACGCGCGAGTTTCCTCGTCTAAGAACAACAAACGGAATTCATCTCCAAACAACTAAAACTCCGACACAGAGGTACGTTATAATGTCTACCGTTCAGCTTGTTCAGTGTGTAGAGTGCAGGATGTTTAGACATTCTTCCTCCGTCATTAGTGATAACTTTATTTGTGATAGGTGTGTGTTAGTGAGCACTCTGACGGAGAAGATATCAGCGTTAGATGAGCACATCCAGACTTTAGAGAGGGTTAGACAGTGTGAGAGCAGTGTTATTCCTGTAGCGGACAGTCTGGGTGCCACAGGCAGAGATAATCAGCCCCCGACTCTGGCATTAGAGCCCTCACAGCGGGGCGAGTGGGTGACGACTCGGCGGCATACTCGTTCAGCCAAAGCTAACGCTAAGGCTAGCCCACCGGAGCACACCTCCTCTGCGCTTCACGTGTCCAACAGGTTTGCTCTCCTCAGTGATGCACCCGCTGAGAAACCTGAAAGAGCTCTGGTTATAGGAGACTCTATACTGAGGCACGTGACATTAGCTAGACCTTTAGGGGCGCCAGCGGCAGTGGTTAGGTGTATCCCGGGACCCAGAGCACCGGACATAGCAGGTAATCTTAGGGCTCTAGGACAGCACAGGTTCTCTAAGATAGTGGTACATGCTGGAGCTAACGATATACGCCTTCGTCAGTCGGAGGTTAGTAAGAGTAACTTTACAGAGGTGTTTAAATTAGCGAAGGCGATGTCCGATGAAGTAATATGCTCTGGTCCCATCCCAATGAGACATGGCGACATAGCTTACAGCAGGTTATGGTCGCTGAACCGCTGGATGTCCAGGTGGTGCTCCAAAAATAATGTGGGCTTCATAGATAATTGGAAGACCTTTGAGGGCAACGCTGGCCTGTTAGGGCGGGACGGTGTCCATCCCACTCGGGAAGGTGCTGCTCTCATTTCCTGTAGTATAGCTCATAGTCTCAGTAGAGGTCTAGTTAATCGGTGACAATCCAGAGCCCAGGCCAGGGAGCAGACAGACAGGCTAAACCAACCGTCTGCTAGCTGCATAGAGTCGTCACTCAGGGTTCACCTTATTGAGACTGTGTCTGTTCCCCGATCTAAGCAAAAATGTAGAAAGACTCAGAAAGTCTGTTTCAATAATTTAATTAACATAAAGTCCACAAACTCAGATCATACTGAATGCGCAGCCGGCACCTCTGATCTGAAGATAGGATTGTTAAATATTAGATCTCTCGCATCAAAAGCAGTTATTGTTAATGAAATTATCACAGATCAGGCGTTTAATATACTCTGTTTAACTGAAACATGGGTTAAACAGGATGAGTATGTAGCTCTAAATGAAGCTAGTCCTCCTGGATACAGCTACATACACCAGCCTCGGTTAACTGGTAGAGGAGGAGGCGTCGCAGTTATTCATAATGATAATCTGTCTATCGTACAAAAACACGGACACAAATTTAACTCATTTGAAATTCTCTATAGTAACATAAGTCTATTTAAGTATATTAAATCAGCTCAGTCGATTCCACTAATTATAATTTACAGACCTCCAGGGCCGTATTCTGAATTTCTTAGTGAATTTGCGGATTTCATCTCAGACCTGGTCGTTTCTGTAGACAAAGTGTTAATTGCTGGAGATTTTAACATTCATTTTGAGAATCCAGAAGACCCTCTGAGAACAGCATTTATATCCATACTGGACTCCGTAGGCGTAAATCAGTGTGTAGTAGGACCCACTCATAAAGCAGGTCACACTTTAGATTTAGTAATATTCTTCGGATTAATTATAAGAAATGTATTCACAATTCCACTGTCTGAAATTATCTCAGATCACTATCTTGTCTCCATTCAAGTGTGTCACAGTGATAATGTACGCACAGCACCGCGCTACCGTATTAAACGTACATTCACATCAACTACCACACAGAGTTTTATCAGTAATCTCCCAGAGTTACCAACTTCGATTAGGCCACCGTCTGACCCCACAGAACTTGATCAGGCGACTGAATATTTAGAGTCGACACTTCGTTGTACCTTAGATAATGTACAGTAGCTCCAGCTAAAAGAAAAATTATTAGAAATAAGACCACTACAGAAATCTCCACAATAACATCATGCAATAGTGAGGACTTCATGCACTTTTTTAATAATAAAATTGTAAATATCAGGCATAAAATTGAGGCTTTGAAACCGAACAATGTAATTGATACAGATGTTAACCTAGCCATGTCAGATTCGAACCTAAATTACTTTACTCCCCTTGAAGAGAATGAACTAATTTCACTCATCTCTTCTGCAAATTCATCAACCTGTATATTAGATCCTATACCGACACATTTTCTTAAACAGATAGTACCAGTAATAACAGAACCGCTGTTGAGAATTTAAAAAAATAAATTCCTCACTCAGCATTGATTATGTTCCAAAATCTTTTAAATTAGCAGTTATCAAACCAATAATTAAGAAACCTGACCTCGACCCCTGTCAGCTGTCCAATTACAGGCCAATATCAAACCTCCCCTTTATATCTAACATTCTGGAAAAGATAGTAGCGGAGCAGCTATGCTCATATCTACATAGAAACGGCATACATGAACTGTATCAGTCAGGATTTAGGCCTCATCACAGCACAGAAACAGCACTCGTTAAAGTAGTAAATGACCTCCTATTGGCCTCTGATCAGGGTTGTGTAACTAGGCTTGTATTACTCGACCTCAGTGCAGCTTTTGACACCATTGATCATGCTATTCTTCTTCATAGATTAGAAAATGTAGTAGGAATTAAGGGTACAGCCCTCTCCTGGCTCAGATCCTATTTGACCGATCGTTATCAGTATGTAGACTTAAATGGTGATTATTCTGCATGTTCTCTAGTGGAGCTTGGCGTTCCGCAGGGTTCAGTTTTAGGCCCACTGCTTTTTTTCCCTTTACATGCTTCCTCTGGGCAACATAGTCCGTAAGCATGGTATTAGTTTTCATTGTTAAGCTGACGACACACAGCTATACGTCTCAACAAAACCTGATGAGAAAAACCATCTTACTAAAGTTGAGCAATGTGTGCAGGACATAAGAAATTGGATGCTAATTAACTTCCTTCTGCTTAATCCGGATAAGACAGAAGTTCTAGTCATAGGACCGCATACAGCTAGAAGTAAAATCTTAGATCACACCGTAACTTTAGATGGCCTTTCTGTTCCATCAAGTGCAACAGTAAAAGACCTTGGCGTGATTATGGATTGCAGCCTTTCATTTGAAGCTCAAGATAATATCACCAGGATAGCATTCTTTCACCTCAGAAATATTGCCAAGATAAGAAATATATTGTCGCTAAACGATGCAGATAAACTAGTTCACGTTTTTATCACTTCTAGGTTGGACTATTGTAATGCCTTACTGTCTGGTTGTTCTGTTAGGTGCATAAACAAGCTTCAGCTAGTCCAGAATGCAGCAGCGAGAGTCCTCACTAGAACCAGAAGATATGAGCATATCACCCCTATCCTATCTTCACTACATTGGCACCCTGTGAAATTTCGCAATGATTTTAAAATACTACTCTTGACATATAAAGCATTAAATGGTCTCGCGCCGCAGTATCTGAGCGAACTGCTAGTGCCTTAGATCCGCCACGCCTACTTTGATCAAAGGATGCAGGCTGCTTGTCAGTACCGCGTATTATGAAAACTACAGCTGGTAGAGCTTTTTCTTACAAAGCCCCAAAATTATGGAATAGTCTTCCAAATAGTGTTTGGGACTCAGACACAGTCTCAGTGTTTAAGTCTAGGCTCAAAACCTATTTATTTAGCCAAGCATTTTTATAAATAGATTTGCCTTAGGTAAAGGAGCAGATCTGGGGAACTCATGGACGTAGAGTATTATGGTGAACTGGTATTTAGATGCTAATTAACTTCCTTAATTAGATGCTGTATTTAGATGCTGTATTTAGATTTAGATGAGTATTTAGATGCTGTCTTCCTCACTCTCATTTGATCACTCAGGTTTGTTGACGGTGAGGTGATAGTTTGCTTTACATCTCAGGGAGCCCTCATGTTTGTGTTTCCTTCTGGCTCTCCCTTTTAGTTATGCTGTCATAGTTAGTCCTGCCGGAGTCCCTGCTTGCACTCTACAGTAAATATACATTCACAGTATACATTAGGTGACTGTGACCATACCTAACTGCCATCTCTCCTCCTTCTCCCCCTCTTTCTCTTTCCTCTCTCCCCCTGTCTCCCCCTTTCACTCTTTCTCTCTCTCTGTCGAGCTACACATGTCATTCCTGAGCTACCTGAGCTATTCCCACCTACCTTTCTAACAAGATGAAGAAAATACAGGTGCATCTCAATAAATTAGAATATCATTGAAAAGTTTATTTATTTCCATAATTTAATTCAAAAAGGAGGAAGGAGGAAACTCGTATATTATATAGATTCACTACACACAGACTGATATATTTAAAGTGTTTATTTCTTTAAATTTTGATGATTATGGCTTACAGCTAATTAAAACCCTAAAAAAAAGTTCAATATTGGAGACTCATTGTGTCACACTCTAATCAACTAATTAACTCAAAACACCTGCAAAGGTTTCCTGAGCCTTTAAATAGTCTCTCTGTCTGATTCAGTGGGCCACAAAAGGTCATTGCTCAAAAAGTTGGCTGTTTACAGAGTGCTGTGTCCAAGCACATTAATGGAAACTTGAATGGAAGGAAAAAATATGGTAGAAAAAGGTGCACAAGCAACAGGGATAACCGCAACCTTAAATGGATTGTGAAAAAAAGCCCATTCAAGAATTTGAAGGAGATTCAATAGGAGTGGACAGCAACTGGAGTCAATATTTCAAGAGCCACCACACACAGACATATCCAGGACATGGGCTACAACTGTCTCATTCATTGTGTCATGCCACTCTTCAACCAAATTTCAAATCAAATTCAAATTTTATTTGTCACATACACAGTCATACACAGTACGATAAGCAGTGAAATGCTTATACGACCGCCAGTGACCTTAAAAAGAAAATAAAAGCTTATACATAAGGAATAAATATTAATAAAATGAAATACTCTTCTTCTTCTATTCATTCATCTTCTATCCTGCTTTATCCTTTATTAGGGTCGCGGGGACCTGGAGCCTATCCCAGGAGACTCAGGGCACGAGGCAGGGTACACACTGGACAGCGTGCCAATCCATCGCAGAGCACACACACACACACTCATTCACACACTATGGTCAATTTGGGAATGCCAATTAGCCTAATCTGCATGTCTTTGGACTGTGGGAGGAAACCGGAGTACCCGGAGGAAACCCACCAAGCACGGGGAGAACATGCAAACTCTATGCACACAGAGACGGGAATCGAGCCTGGCCGGGAATCGAACCCGGACCCTGGAGGTGCAAGGCGACAGTGCTAACCACTACACCACCTAAATGAAATACTAAAGAGAATTAATTTAACTAGTAAAATAAACTGTACAAATAAGGGCATAAAAATATTAAGAAATATAGAAATATAGGGGGAAAAAAGTGTATTTTATATATATATATATATATATATATATATATATATATATATATATATGTATGTATGTACTGTATATATAAACTGTATATAGTTTTTATATACAGAGGTGTGAAAAACTATTTGTCCCCTTCCTGATTTCTTATGCTTTTGCATGTTTGTCACAGTTAAATGTTTCTGACCATCAAACACATTTAACTATTAGTCAAAGATAACACAAGTAAACACAAAATGAAGTTTTTAAATGAGGGGTTTTATTATTTAGGGAGAAAAAAATCCAAACCTACATGGCCCTGTGTGAAAAAGTAATTGCCCCCTGAACCTAATAACTGGTTGGGCCACCCTTAGCAGCAATAACTGCAATCAAGCGTTTGCGATAACTTGCAACGAGTCTTTTACAGTGCTGTGGAGGAATTTTGGCTCACTCATCTTTTCAGAATTGTTGTAATTCAGCTTTATTTGAGGGTTTTCTAGCATGAACTGCCTTTTTAAGGTCATGCCACAACATCTCAATAGGATTCAGGTCAGGACTTTGACTAGGCCACTCCAAAGTCTTCATTTTGTTTTTCTTCAGCCATTCAGAGGTGGATTTGCTGGTGTGTTTTGGATCATTGTCCTGCTGCAGCACCCAAGATCGCTTCAGCTTGAGTTGACGAACAGATGGCCGGACATTCTCCTTCAGGATTTTTTGATAGACAGTAGAATTCATGGTTCCATCTATCACAGCAAGCCTTCCAGGTGCTGCAGCAGCAAAACAACCCCAGACCATCACACTACCACCACCATATTTTACTGTTGGTATGATGTTCTTTTTCTGAAATGCTGTGTTACTTTTATGCCAGATGTAACGGGACACGCACTTTCCAAAAAGTTAAACTTTTGTCTCGTCGGTCCACAAGGTATTTTCCCAAAAGTCTTGGAAATCATTGAGATGTTTTTTTAGCAAAATTGAGATGAGCCTTAATGTTCTTTTTGCTTAAAAGTGGTTTGCGCCTTGGAAATCTGCCATGCAGGCCGTTTTTGCCCAGTCTCTTTCTTATGGTGGAGTCGTGAACACTGACCTTAATTGAGGCAAGTGAGGCCTGCAGTTCTTTAGATGTTGTCCTGGGGTCTTTTGTGGCCTCTCGGATGAGTTGTCTGTGCGCTCTTGGGGTAATTTTGGTCGGCCGGCCACTCCTGGGAAGGTTCACCACTGTTCCATGTTTTTGCCATTTGTGGATAATGGCTCTCACTGTGGTTCGCTGGAGTCCCAAAGCTTTAGAAATGGCTTTATAACCTTTACCAGACTGATATATCTCAATTACTTTTGTTCTCATTTGTTCCTGAATTTCTTTGGATCTTGGCATGATGTCTAGCTTTTGAGGTGCTTTTGGTCTACTTCTCTGTGTCAGGTAGCTCCTATTTAAGTGATTTTCTTGATTGAAACAGGTGTGGCAGTAATCAGGCCTGGGGGTGACTACAGAACGTGAACTCAGGTGTGATAAACCACAGTTAAGTTATTTTTTAACAAGGGGGGCAATCACTTTTTCACACAGGGCCATGTAGATTTGGAGTTTTTTTTCTCCCTTAATAACGTAAACCTTCATTTTAAAAACTGCATTTTGTGTTCAATTATGTTATCTTTGACTAATAGTTAACGGATTTTGATCAGCAGAAACATTTAAGTGTGACAAACATGCAAAAGAATAAGAAATCAGGAAAGGGGCAAATAGTTTTTCATACCACTGTGTGTGTGTCTATATATATATATATATATACAGTGGTGTGAAAAACTATTTGCCCCCTTCCTGATTTCTTATTCTTTTGCATGTTTGTCACACTTAAATGTTTCTGCTCATCAAAAACCGTTAACTATTAGTCAAAGATAATATAATTGAACACAAAATGCAGTTTTTAAATGAAGGTTTACGTTATTAAGGGAGAAAAAAACCTCCAAATCTACATGGCCCTGTGTGAAAAATTGATTGCCCCCCTTGTTAAAAAATAACTTAACTGTGGTTTATCACACCTGAGTTCAATTTCTGTAGTCACCCCCAGGCCTGATTACTGCCACACCTGTTTCAATCAAGAAATCACTTAAATAGGAGCTACCTGACACAGAGAAGTAGACCAAAAGCACCTCAAAAGCTAGACATCATGCCAAGATCCAAAGAAATTCAGGAACAAATGAGAACAAAAGTAATTGAGATCTATCAGTCTGGTAAAGGTTATAAAGCCATTTCTAAAGCTTTGGGACTCCAGCGAACCACAGTGAGAGCCATTATCCACAAATGGCAAAAACATGGAACAGTGGTGAACCTTCCCAGGAGTGGCCGGCCGACCAAAATTACCCCAAGAGCGCAGAGACAACTCATCCGAGAGGCCACAAAAGACCCCAGGACAACATCTAAAGAACTGCAGGCCTCACTTGCCTCAATTGTCAGTGTTCACGACTCCACCATAAGAAAGAGACTGGGCAAAAACGGCCTGCATGGCAGATTTCCAAGGCGCAAACCACTTATAAGCAAAAAGAACATTAAGGCTCGTCTCAATTTTGCTAAAAAACATCTCAATGATTGCCAAGACTTTTTGGAAAATACCTTGTGGACCGACGAGACAAAAGTTGAACTTTTTGGAAGGTGCGTGTCCCGTTACATCTGGCGTAAAAGTAACACAGCATTTCAGAAAAAGAACATCATACCAACAGTAAAATATGGTGGTGGTAGTGTGATGGTCTGAGGTTGTTTTGCTGCTTCAGGACCTGGAAGGCTTGCTGTGATAGATGGAACCATGAATTCTACTGTCTACCAAAAAATCCTGAAGGAGAATGTCCGGCCATCTGTTCGTCAACTCAAGCTGAAGCGATCTTGGGTGCTGCAGCAGGACAATGACCCAAAACACACCAGCAAATCCACCTCTGAATGGCTGAAGAAAAACAAAATGAAGACTTTGGAGAGGCCTAGTCAAAGTCCTGACCTGAATCCTAATGAGATGTTGTGGCATGACCTTAAAAAGGCGGTTCATGCTAGAAAACCCTCAAATAAAGCTGAATTACAACAATTCTGCAAAGATGAGTGGGCCAAACTTCCTCCAGAGCGCTGTAAAAGACTCATTGCAAGTTATCGCAAACGCTTGATTGCAGTTATTGCTGCTAAGGGTGGCCCAACCAGTTATTAGGTTCAGGGGGCAATTACTTTTTCACACAGGGCCATGTAGGGGAAATTGGGGTAGCTCAGTGGTTAAGGCATTGGACTACGGTTCAGAAGGTCCCAGGTTCAAATCCCACAACCACCAAGTTGCCCCTGTTGGGCCCTTGAGCAAGGCCCTTAACCCTCAACTGCTCAGATGTATAATGAGATAAAAATGTAAGTCGCTCTGGATAAGAGCGTCTGCCAAATGACTAAATGTAAATGTAGGTTTGGATTTTTTTTCTCCCTAAATAATAAAACCCCTCATTTAAAAACTGCATTTTGTGTTTACTTGTGTTATCTTTGACTAATAGTTAAATGTGTTTGATGATCAGAAACATTTTGTGTGACAAACATGCAAAAGAATAAGAAATCAGGAGGGGGGCAAATAGTTTTTCACACCACTGTATATATATAATATAAAAATTTTAAAGTGGCAATGGTTGTGCAAATATGCATGAAAAGTGACTTGTGAAAGTGTCATGTACAATGGTCCAGATATAAATATGTAGTGGAAGTGTGTATGAATGTGTCCATGATTGTCCAGTCAATGTCAATGTTGGGAGCTTAAAAAGATGTTATTAATCCTGTGTGGTGGTGTGATTGAGAGACCTTATCGCCTGCGGGAATAAGCTCCTCCTCAGTCTCTCTGTGTTGGCCTTCAGGGAGTGGAATCGCTTCCCAGACCAAAACAGAGAGAACAGTCCATTGTTGGGATGGCTGAGGTCCTTCACGATCTTCCTGGCCTTGGTCCAGCACCGCTTGCTGTAGATCGGGTCAGGGAGCTCAGTGCGGATGATGCGCTCAGCTGATCGCACCACCCCCTGTAGAGCTCGTCTGTCCTGCATGGTGCTGTTTCCAAACCAGGTCGTGATGTTTCCCGTCAGGATGCTCTCTATGGTACAGGAGTAGAAATTCCTGAGGACCTTAGAGAGCAGTCTGAGGTGGCTCAAGCGTCTGAGGTGGCACAGATGCTGCCGGGACTTATTCACCATGGTGTTGATGTGACAGGACCATGACAGGTCCCGCGTGATGTGAACACCGAGGTATCGGAAGCTGTCCACTCTCTCCACTGGGCTCATGTTGATGACTGGGGTCTGGTAGTTCCTCTCCTGCCTTGTACTATCAGTCCACTATCAGCTCCTTTGTCTTGCTAACGTTCAGGAGGAGAGTGTTCCTCTGTCAAAAGTTCTCCAGATTTCCAATCTCCTCTAGGTAGCCCGACTCATCATTGTTGATCAGGCCCACCACGACAGTGTCAGCAAACTTGATGATGGCGGTGGAGTTGGTAGTGGCCACGCAGTCGTGGGTGTACAAAGAGTACAGCAGGGGGCTCAGAACACAACCCTAGGGGGCTGAGAGTGAGTGAGGCTGAGACATGTCTGCCCATCCTTACTGCCTGTGGTCTGCCAGTCAGAAAATTGGAGATCCACTGACACATTGATGAGTCCCAGGTGCTCCAGCTTGGTGGTGAGTGTGCAGGGAATTATGGTATTAAATGCAGAGCTGTAGTCGATGAAGAGCATTTCAACATAATTTCCTTTCCTAGAGTCCAGGGGAGTGAGTGATGTGTGGAGAAGATGGGTGATTGCATCGTCTGTGGAGCGGTTTGGGCGGTATGCAAACTGTAGAGTGTCCGGTAGTGAAGAAATGAAGTCTCTGACCAGGCACTTCATCACTACTGAGGTGAGGGCTACAGGGCGATAATCATTGAGGGAAGCAGGATGGGGTTTCTTTGGAACAGGAACAATGATGGACTCTTTGAAGCATGTGGGGATCACCGACTGAGATAAAGAGATGTTGAATATCTCAATGAACACAGGTGCCAGCTGGTCTGCGCAGGCTCTGAGAATACGGCCTGAGATGCCGTCTTGTCCTGCTGCTTTCCTGGTGTTCACTCTCTTGAAGGCTCTCCTCACGTCATGCTCAGAGATGATGAACACGTTTCCGGTGCTGGCAGTATCTTCCTGTCTGCAGCCATTAGCGCCGCTAGCATCGCTAGCGTCTTTAGCTGCAGCCTCAAAGCGAGCATAGAAAGTGTTTAGCTCATCTTCCAGAGTCGCGTCGGCATTCATCATGCCGGTTGTTGATGCTTTATAGTCCGTTATTGTTCTTAGTCCCTGCCACAGGCTCCTAGAGTCACTCTGTTGGAGTTGTGACTCTAGTTTCCTTCCGTAGCGCTGCTTCGCCTCTTTCACTGCTTTCCGCACGTTGTATGCCGCAGCCTTGTACTTTTCCATGTCCCCGATGCAAGTCCCGCATTGTAGGCAGCAGTGCGAGATCTCAGAGCGTCGCGTATGGTTTTATCCACCAGCGGCTTCTGGTTGGGAAAGGTTCTGATAGACTTTTTCTCCACATTATCATCGACTAGTTTCCCGATGAATCCCACAAAAACCTTCCGTAAACATGCTGACGTTATCGGAGCTGTTTCTGAACATGTCCCAGTCTGCGTCATCAAGTTTGTCCTGTAACGCGGCCACCGATTGGTCCCCACCAGAAACCAGAAAGTAATTAGGATAAGTCAATAATGGTTGTTTGCCTAACCTTTAACTAGAGGTGTGTTCCAATCGGCCTGAGGCACCCAACAAAGTATACTTCACGGGATGTTCAGCCATTTTAAGTGTAATTACAAACCACAGGAAGCGAAAAGGTTCAGTTCAAAGGGAACTGTAAAACATATGTAGGGAATGTGTGAACAACAGGTCTTCACTTCACCGGAAAAGGGAATGAAAAGTTTCCCATAAGTCATTGCGATTTTTGAAAAAAATGGTGCTCAAAAAAGGATCATTATATATGATAAAAGATTATTATTTTATAAGTTTATCATTATTATCGAGCACAACATCATATTAAAAGGACTCAATCATTTGAATTTCAATTTAAACAATAAATCCTTAGTATTATATATATATATATATACAGAGGTGTCAAGTAACAAAGTACAAATACTTCGTTACCTTACTTAAGTAGAAATTTTGGGTATCTATACTTTACTGGAGTAATTATTTTTCAGCCGACTTTATACTTCTACTCCTTACATTTTTAAGCAATTATCTGTACTTTCTACTCCTTACATTTTAAAAATAGCCTCGTTACTCTATTTTTATGATCAGAACGCGCAACATCCCCCGGCCGCATGATAAGAACCCGCACAACGCAGATCTACCCCCCCGTCGCATGATCAGAAAGCGAGACCTTAATGCTTTTGTCGCCCCTCACGGTACTTTTACTTTTATACTTTAAGTAGTTTTGAAACCAGTCCTTTTAAACTTTTACTTAAGTAAAAAGCTTGGGTTGATACTTCAACTTACTTATACTCAACTTATACTTCTACTCAAGTAATGAATGTGAATACTTTTAACACCACTGTATATATATATATATATATATATATATATATATATATATATATATATATATATATATATTAGTGTGTGTGTATGTGTATATATATATATATATATATATATATAATATTATATATAGGCTATTAATCTGCAAAAAAAAAAGTCTCCATACATATGTAATCAATTATTATTATTATTATTATTATTATTAATCAATAATTTTTTACAATAATGTTTCAATAATATGTATTATAATGTTATTAGTTTTTGTTTCAATAAATATTAGTGTTAAATATATAGTGTTAAATTTCAACAGCAGAAATAGATATCAATAGATATCCAACATACTTATGTTACTATGGTAATGCATGGAGGAAGTTATGTCTGTGCTGGTGACTTCGTAGGGTGTTCCGAATGGTGGAATTTTGACGAGGGAAATTCCCTTCACTAAGATTTCTTGCAAATTGAGCATAGAGTAGGGAGCACTCTGTGAAGTACACTTCGGAATGGAACGGAGCTATCAGATCGGCTTGAAGTACTCCACAAAGTATACTTCACAGGGTGTGGAGTATGAAAAAAATGGAGCTCAAAAATTATTATTATTATTATTATTATTATCATCATCATCCATCATCAAGGACAACATCATATTATTGACAAAATTATTGACATTTTGCCTGGAGCAGAGAGTTGGGAGCACCCTGTGAAGTACACTTCAGAAAGGAACACAGCATGGGTGCATTCCATTACACAGTGTACTTTAAAGTGTGCCCCCTACTGCTCCATGTGCAGGGAATGGCAGTTAAGGGCAATTCCCTGGACAAAGTTCCCCCATTCGAAACATCCTCCAATATCACCAGTCGTCACTTCCTTTGTGCATTACCCTGGTATCATAAACACTTTCGATAGGCAAAGTGCCCAAGGCCCAACTCCCAAACTCCTCAGATCTCAATCTGATCTAGAACCCATGGCATGTGTCGGACAAAGACATCTGATCCAAGGAGCACCCAAAGGATTCTTCGCTATGCTCTGATGGCAGAGGTCTTGTGGAGGCATGCACCAATGGGACAGAGATTCCCAGGGAGCTCTACGGGAACCTACACAATATTTGCCTCAATGTTTCGCATTGAAATATTATGGCTGATTGGTGTAAAGACCACATTTAAACAAAAAGGGAATGACAGCCATTTTTGTGGCCTAAAGTGATTAATAAAGTAACAGATGGAACTTTATTTTTTTTTGCAAAAGCAGGCATGTGATTAAAAAACTTTTTTTTAAACAAATTCTTATATTTGTATGTGCTTAGAATACTCTATTTTATTGCTACACACTGCAGTGAGACAATCTCTATAGAGCTCATGACATCCTCACCATCTATAAACTTTTCATTCCTTCATGTCTCTCCAAAGATCATCTCGGGTTACTTTGCTGTAACCCTGTTCCCTGAAAAGTCGGGAACGAGATGCTGCGTGAAAACGCTATGGTAATATCTTTTCATGTTGCCGGGTGTGAAGCATGTGTGTATCAAACACGCCAAATTTTGGCTTATATAACCTCGGTAGGGTGACCTCATCTGATTAGACGCACCTGCAGGTTATAAATACAGTTGAACCAGAAACATTCCTCAGATTGATTTGTCTGAACAGACGTCTGGTCACGAGGCAGTGCGGCATTGGGACGCAGCATCTCGTTCCCGCCTTTTCAGGGAACAGGGTTACAGCAAAGTAACCCGAGACGTTTCCTTTCAAAGGCTACACTCGATGATGCGTGAAAACGCTATGGGCACGAGAGTACCAACGTCGCCGCACTGCAAGTGTCTGGACCCCCAAGGTTGTGTAGCGTGTGCGCATAAGGCTGAGAGGTCTCAGAACTATGTCTGGGAAGCTGACTCGAGGATACGTGAGCCTGGAGTGGGATGAACATCCAGACTATAAAATTTTACAAATGTGTGCGGAGAGGACCAGCCTGCCGCATCACACACTTGCTGCAGGGTAATAGCTCTTGCTAGTGCAATGGATGAAGCAATTCCTCTGGTTGAATGAGCCCTGATTCCTAAAGGCGAAGTGAGCCCACGCGCCTCGTAGGAGAGGGCAATAACATCTCTCACCCAGTGTGACAAGGTCTGTGTAGTGGCGGCCGCCCCCCGGTTGCGGCCTCCATAGCATATAAAGAGCTGCTCTGATTTACGCCACTGGCTGGAGCGGTGGACGTAGATCCGAAGAGCACATACTGGACACAGTAGGTGAAGTCTCTCCTGCTCCGAAGCTATGAAAGGCGGAGGACAGAAGGCTTCAAGAACAACAGGGTGCATGGTTGAGAATGGAGCTTTCGGGAGGGTAGTTCGGGTGAGGATGCAAAATGGCCTTGACTAGCCCAGGGGCAAAGTCAAGATCGCGCAGATCTCCAATCCTCTTAAGAGAGGTAATGGCCATAAGAAAAAGCATCTTAAGAGTCAGAAGCCTGTCAGGCGCTGACTCTAGCGGTTCAAAAGAAGTGTCAATTAGACCTTCAAGCACGATAGATAAATCCCATGAAGGGGCCGTGGCTCAAGTGGGTAGCCTCAACCGTTTAGCCCCACGAATAAAACGGGCAACTAAAGGGTGTTTTCCCACACTCACCCCCTCAATCGGAACGTGGCAGGCTGAAATAGCGGCCATGTATGTCCTGAGGGTGCTAGGGCACAAGCCCGAGGACAACTTTTCTTGCAGGAACTCCAGTACTGAAACAATTCGGCAGTGGACTGGGTCTACCTGCTTCATCATGCACCAATTTTTAAAATACATTCCATTTGAGGGCATAAGCTTTCCTAGTGGAGGGAGCTCTAGCGGCTAGAATAGTGTCAATTACGCTGGCTGGTAGACCAGCTTGACTCAGTTGGTCCCGTTCAGGGCCCAAACGTGAAGGTTCCAAAGCTCGGGTCGGGTATGAAATATTGTCCCTTGCGCCTGAGACAGGAGATTCCTCCTCACTGGAATCATCCAAGGTCAGCTATCGAGGAGAGATATTAGATCCGAGAACCATACTCTGGCCGGCCAACGAGGCACTATCAGTACGAGTTGCAAACCGTGTTGATGAACCCTCTCCAGAACACCCGGGAGCAGAGGTATTGGAGGAAACGCATAAAGGCGTAAAACGGGCCACGTATGGGCCATAGCGTCCAGACCCAGGGGAGCTGGATGAATAAGAGAGTAGTAGAGGGGATATTGTGCAGTCTCTAGGGAGACAAAGAGGTCCACCTCTGCTGTGAAAAATATTTCCCAGATTTGGCTGACTACGTCGGGGTGGAGTTTCCATTCCCTGTGTGTCACAGCTTGTCTGGACAATAAATCTGCTCCCACATTCATGCGCTCTGGAATATAAATCGCCCTGAGGGACAGGAACTTGTCCTGTGCCCAGAGCAGAACCTGATGCGCTAGCTCATTCAAGCCGCGCGAGTGCAGTCCGCCCTGGCAATTTATATAGGAGACTACCGATGTGTTGTCCACCCGCACTAGAACATGGTAGCCTCTCAGCTGCTGGAGGAAGTGCTGTAGGGCCAGAAATAAAGCCATCATTTCGAGGCAATTGATGTGCCATGCGAGAAGATGACCTCTCCAGCGCCCTTGGGCTGGACGGCCATCCAAGACTGCGCCCCAGCAGGTAAGGGAAGCATCTGTCATTAGCATTTTGCGATGACAAGACGGACCTAGAGTGGGACCCAAGGTGAGAAACCGGGACTGAACCACATAGAAAGGGTACGAAGTCCTTCACGCGTAACCCTTATTTGCCTTCGGGGATTGGCCCTTGTATGAAATCCCCTGGCTCTTAGCCACAACTGAAAAGCTCTCATGTGCAGAAGGCCCAAAGGTCTCACCGTGGATGCAGTGGATGCACCGGTAGACGGATCCGATACTGGTAAAGCTGTTCCCCCGAAAAACGAACCTCAGGCACTTCCTGTGTTGTGGCAAGATTTATATGTGAAAGTATGCGTCCTTTAAGTCTATTGTCTTTGGTTTGATTTGTGAGACAATCATTTTGATAGTTAACATTTTGAATCTCTACTTTTTGAGATAGCGGTTCAACCTGCGAAGATCCAAAATTGGACGCAGCCCTCTGCCTTTCTTGGGGACCAAGAAATAATGACTGTAGTAGTCTGACTCCCTGTCTGGAGGAGGAACCTGTTCTATGGCTCCCTTCTCCAGCAACGCCTGGAGTTCGTAGTTCAGCAGATGCAGGATAAAACCGAGGCAATAACATTTCTCTGGGAACCGGTGTCGTCCGAAACACCAGAGGCGGCGGAAACTGAACACCGACCCCCTGGGGATGCCCGGGGGTGCATGCTCTTAAGGGAGAGAGCGTTGAGTGCCGCTCCCCGAGGCAGGGTCACCCCCATAGCCCTGGGCGCGTAGGCTCTCAGGACTTCTTCTTGCGATCTGATTTTTTAGAGGCGGCCTGTGAGGGGCGACAAGCCGTACCCCGGTCCTTGTGGGAGGGGTGCCTGGCTGCTGACGCTCTCCTTCTGAGCCTCTCGCCTGGCGAGAATCAGATCTGGTCGAGGCTAGGTGGCCGACGGCCTCGACTCCTGAGCACGGCATGGGAGAAATTTCCCAAAGGCTTGTTCATATAGCCTTGCCTCACGGAACCTAGTGGCAACGGTATTGACAGCGTCGCCGAATAGGCTGGAAGGTGAAACAGGAGCATCAAGGAGGAAAGTTCGGTCCTTATCCTTGATGCCTGTTAGATTCAACCATAGGTGTCTTTCAGCAGTCACCAAGGAGGCTATAGAACGGCCGATAACACGGGCTGTCTGTTTAGTCGCACGCAGGGATAAATCAGTAGCCCGGCGTAATTAAGTGGAGGCTTCCTAATTCAATGCACCACTCGTGCTCAGATCTTTCAGCAGATCAGCCTGGTGCGCCTGCAAAACCGCCATGGTGTGCAAGGAAGCGCCGGCCTGACCTGCTGCTTGAAACGCTTTCCCTACCAGGGTAGAAGAAGTTCTACACGGCTTGGAGTAAAGTGTTGGTTTTTTTAGTGAAGATGATGTCGCAGGAGAGAGATAGCTCCCAAGCATCTCTTCTATCTGGGGCATCATGCTGTAGCCATGTGTTTTTGCATCCACGATATTCGAATAAAACGAAGTCGATGGAACAAAAATACGGGAAGAAAATGGATTCCTCCAAGAATGAGTTAATTCATTATGGAGGTCATCAAAGAAAGGGAGAGAGCAGCGTTGTGGCTCCCTCTCCTTGGGTGAGGTTGCTCCTGTGGCCAGTCAATATGCAGCCGTTCGACTGCACACGTTATGACTTGATGACTTGAATATGAACTCTTCATATTCTCTCTCATCTTTAGAGGAGTTTTCTGAAGAAGCTACTTCCATTTCCACATTAGCAGGAGAGTGAGTCTCTTCACCGCACCTACGAGAAGCACCGAAGTGCGCTCGTGAAGTGGAAGGAGAGACTTCGGGATCGGGGGAGAGGGCGAGAAAAGGAGGGGCTCCATCTCTCGTGCCTCAGCCAAGTCAGCCTGTGAACCCCATGAGTGCAACACGGCTCGTGGTTCCCTAAAGAACACGAGGCGTGCACGAAGCAGCTTCATGGGAAGAAGATCACAGTGCTCACACTCACACTTTTCACCTAAACACTCAAAGCAGAAAGTGTGCATATCGACCTCCGAAAGGAAATTTTCGCATGGAGGGGGGCATCTGGCTCTAAACTCTGCCATTATTTCTGGTGAGTTTATAAGTTTTTAAATTCTGCTGAAAGTTTTGTATGATTTGTTATGACACACACGCGCTCACAATGTCGGTGAAGACAAAGATCTGAGGAATGTTTCCGGTTCACCTGTATTTATAACCTGCAGGTGTATCTCATCAGATGACGTCACCCTACCAAGGTTATATAAGCCAAAATTTGGCGTGTTTGATACACACATGCTTCACAACCGGCAACATGAAAAAAGATATTCCCATAGCGTTTTCACGCAGTATCGAGTGTAGCCTTTGAAAGGGAACAAACAGTGAATGATTATTTCTCCAGAGCAAGTGTGGTTTGTAAAAATGAAGTAGTGTGACCCCTTCCCTGAGCAGCCTATTGTAAATAATACAATGCAATACTCGTAATATTCTCTATGCAACCACTACAAAGATTATTACTTGCCCTAATCATTTCACACTGACCAGAAGTTGATTTTTAAAAATATTCACAATGGCTGCTCAGAAAAAAAAATTATGCAGATTTAGAAGAATCTAAAATCCTTGTTAGCAACACATATATTTTATGTAATTTATAGCAGCTGGGTGATGCTATAACTGAAGACCTGTATAGTAAAAGAAGTTTTTAGTTTAGTTTTTAGTTGAATTTGTAGTTTAATGTTTCAATTTTCACTTTTCCACTGTGTTCAATCATCTTTTTCCCAATTCCCTACAGCAATTCTCTTTCTCAATTTTAGCTCTCTGTTGTTTTGCATTTTCCTATTTTCTCCCCAGTTTGTTCATACTAATTCCCACCAACTACCCAACTCTCCCCTGTCACCCAACACCTACTACCCAGGAAAAGTGAAAACAAAAATGTGATTCCTCAGGGAGACATGAATCCAACCTGCTCATCTTTTTGAACTGGTGCTTATGCTGTGATATGGGCAATGTAACAACAATGAGATCTACATTTACATCTGACCTCTTTTCTAGAGCTTACATATGTATACAACAGTCTAAGGGCCTGTGATTGAACATGTCCAATTTTACTCTAAGTTAGGGATGACTGTGTAATTTTAAGGATTTGAACTTACCATCTATGGGCAAAGAGTCTTCTGGAGTGCTACTTAGGAACATTCAGACAGGATATTTTATTGGTTTTCCTGTATGAAAGAGCCCTTAAGAATTCTGTACAGAATCTTGCAAATGTCAATTTCTTTGTTGGTATTCTCCTATTTAGGAAGTTGAGAGCCCTTATCTAAAGATCACTTTTTCCAATAACTTGTCTTTCTGCAATTATCATTCCAAATATTTTAGCTGCATTTTTCACAGCAATAAATAAAAAACAGCCAAAAATGAAGGATCACAGTGTTTCACAGGAACATGTGTACACTGACACTTCTCAAGAGCTCTTCTGACACTTATGAACCAGAAAATGTTGGACTCATCACTTTAAAAACATTCTGTCACTAGTTGCCACGCAATGATTTATTGCAACACTGTCAACTAGACTGTTGCTTGTGAGACTGCTTATCACAGTCAAAATGATAATTTTTTGTTCTAAATGAATCTGCCAGATGAACAGCAAGGACTAAATTACTCTTATGTCCCCTAAGCAACAGTTTTTAAACACAAGTTTACAATTTACAGTTTACAGTCTTTATCCTGACTGCTTTCTCCAAAACTCTGTCAAAATTGAGTTTGGTGGCCTAACAGTATCTTTTTTGTAGGACAGCTATGATGAAATGTCTAAGTAAATGAGTAAGTTTAGCTAGTCTAATTGGACCAATAGCACTTCTGTCATCTAAATAATCTTATTAAGTTGAATGGCATGTGCTCATTTTAACAAATACATCTAGTAGCTGTGCTGGAAAGAAGTAAAGTAAAGAATATACCAGTAACTAATGGTGTAATGCAATGAGGTACAAATACTTTGTTGCTATACATAAGAATTTTTCTATACTTGAACTTTGCTTGGTTGCTTTGTTTGGGTTAAACCAAATACCTATGAAACAGATTGGTCTTTAGTCACTGCTTAAAAATTCCCAGTGGATCGGCTGTATGGACATCAACAGAAAGTATACTGTATTCGATTACCTTGGAACATGTCTTGTCACATCCCTGAAAGATGGTGGGACCAGTCAAACACTGCTGGAGGACTGGATGGAATGTGATGTGGTGTGGGATATGATAACAGCTTTGATAACACAGTGGGTGCTGGTCTATTTTTAGCTTTGTTGACAAACCTCAGTGTTTTGAATTTCATGCGGGTAGCTACAGGAAGTCGGTGGATAGAGCGGAGGAGTGTGGTAGTGTGGGAGGACTTAGGAAAAACTAAATTAAAACACACCCTTGGCGTGTTTGTTTAGGAACCATGTAAGGAGCTTAAGCTTTGTCGGAACACCTCTTGAGGTCTGCATGGATCAGCTTCTCTCTCCAGCTAAAGTTACAACTCCAGTAACAAATGATGACCACCCCAACTACAATGATGAACTCAAACAACTCTGTGGTGGTGATCAAGATAACATTACTCATTATTTCCAAGAAATGTTTTTGTGCATTGAATTGAAATATTCTTTCAACCAGATAAGGTGGAAGGTTATTCAAAGTAACTAAAATATTAAGATATAATAAAACTCTGCACATTCAGTAACCCAAGCTGAATCCAAGCTGAAAGATCCAACCACAAACCTGTCTCACTATTTTTAAGAGTGAATTCTTTTTTTTATTCTTAATTATTTTTACTATTCAAATTCATAATTTCTGTGGAAATAAAAATAAATGTTTTAATTTTCTAAAAATTAAGCTGAAAACTTTTGCATAGTCATAATATAATCTGATCAGTTTGCCATCTCTCCTCTTCTCTTTCTCCCCCTCTTTCTCTTTCCTCTCTCCCCCTGTCTCCCCCTTTCACTCTCTCTCTCTCTCTCTGTCGAGCTACACATGTTATTCCTGAGCTGCCAGTGATCCAGACTCCCTCTGCCCTCCGGACCTGTCTGATCCATCCTGGTGCCCCGTTTCCGGTTGGAGGTCTCGTCGCATGGATGCCCCGTGTGTGTCTTTGGGATGCATCTGGTGTCTGGGGATGATTCTATCTACTTAGAAGATGGTTCTGGCCTCGATTGGTGTTGTCAGCTGTTTCTCTGAGGACTTGACAATTTGATAGTTCAGGACTGGAACTTTCTACAAGTATATCTGAGTCTCCAATAACTACTGGACTCCATTTCAACATCAATTAACATCAACTATTATAGCTGAACCTAACACTTAACACTGTATAAATGCAGATAATTTCCTGCTACTGTATCTGTTTCACCCAGATGAGGATGGGTTCCCTGTTGAGTCTGATTCCTCTCAAGGTTTCTTCCTATTACCATCTCAGGGAGTTTTTCCTTGCCACTGTCACCCTTGGGCTTGCTCACCAGGGACAATCTAAACATTTTTGATTCATACACATTCACATTCCATACAAACTTAAATAATTCTTTTGATTGTGTAAAGCTGTTTTGAGACAATGTCAATTGTTAAAAGCGCTATACAAATAAAACTGAATTGAATTAAATGTAAACTCAAACCTCTCTGTGTATTATTCAACACCTTTAACATAATTTATACTCTCTCTCTCTCTCACACACACGCACACACATGCACGCTCGAACGCATGCCTCAATAGATAATACAATGCGGCTTATTAAAATGTCAGTACTATATATTTAGTACAAACCGGATTCCAAAAAAGTTGGGACACTAAACAAATTGTGAATAAATACTGAATGCAATGATGTGGAGATGGCAAATGTCAATATTTTATTCATAATAGAACATAGATGACAGATCAAAAGTTTAATCCGAGAAAATGTATCATTTTAAAGGAAAAATATGTTGATTCCAAATTTCACGGTGTCAACAAATCCCAAAAAAGTTGGGACAAGGCCATTTTCACCACTGTGTAGCATCTCCCCTTCTTCTTACAACACTCAACAGACGTCTGGGGACCGAGGAGACCAGTTTCTCAAGTTTAGAAATAGGAATGCTCTCCCATTCTTGCCTAATACAGGCCTCTAACTGTTCAATCGTCTCGGGCCTTCTTTGTCGCACCTTCCTCTTTATGATGCGCCAAATGTTCTCTATAGGGGAAAGATCTGGACTGCAGACTGGCCATTTCAGTACCCGGATCCTTCTCCTACGCAGCCATGATGTTGTGATTGATGCAGAATGTGGTCTGGCATTATCTTGTTGAAAAATGCAGGGTCTTCCCTGAAAGAGATGACGTCTGGATGGGAGCATATGTTGTTCTAGAACCTGAATATATTTTTCTGCATTGATGGTGCCTTTCCAGACATGCAAGCTGCCCATGCCACACACATTCATGCAACCCCATACCATCAGAGATGCAGGCTTCTGAACTGAGCGTTGATAACAACTTGGGTTGTCCTTGTCCTCTTTGGTCCGGATGACATGGCATCCCACATTTCCAACAAGAACTTCGAATCGTGACTCGTCTGACCACAGAACAGTCTTCCATTTTGCCACACTCCATTTTAAATGATCCCTGGCCCAATGAAAACGCCTGTGCTTGTGGATCTTGCTTAGAAATGGCTTCTTCTTTGCACTGTAGAGTTTCAGCTGGCAACGGCGGATGGCACGGTGGATTGTGTTCACTGACAATGGTTTCTGGAAGTATTCCTGAGCCCATTCTGTGATTTCCTTTACAGTAGCATTCCTGTTGGTGGTGCAGTGTTGTTTAAGGGCCCGGAGATCACTGGCATCCAGTATGGTTTTACGCCCTTGACCCTTACGCACAGAGATTGTTCCAGATTCTCTGAATCTTCGGATGATATTATGCACAGTTGATGATGATAACTGCAAAGTCTTTGCAATTTTTCGCTGGGTAACACCTTTCTGATATTGCTCCACTATCTTTCTGCGCAACATTGTGGGAATTGGTGATCCTCTACCCATCTTGGCTTCTGAGAGACACTGCCACTCTGAGAAGCTCTTTTTATACCCAATCATGTTGCCAATTAACCTAATTACTGTTAATTGGTCTTCCAGCTCTTCGTTATGCTCAAATTTACTTTTTACAGCCTCTTATTGCTACTTGTCCCAACTTTTTTGGGATTTGTTGACAGTGAAATTTGGAATCAACATATTTTTCCTTTAAAATTATACATTTTCTCGGATTAAACTTTTGATCTGTCATCTATGTTCTATTATGAATAAAATATTGACATTTGCCATCTCCACATCATTGCATTCGATTTTTATTCACAATTTGTTTAGTGTCTCAACTTTTTTGGAATCCGGTTTGTACAATAGTACAAAGTCAGTATAATAATTTATTTGCACATTGTACTGTAAGTCATTTCATTGCAAGAGATTGAAGATCTTGCAAAAAATATGATTTTTTTTTGCATCAGGGTTTACATGCTTCTTTTCAGTAAAAAGACATTAGGCATGATGCTTGAAAGACAGTGTGGCACAGTGGTAGACCCAGACTAATGGGAAGGCCCTCCACTGCTCTCAGAAGAATAAGGAATTTAAGGACATTTTCTATAAGCTTCTAAGAGAATTGCGTAGACAAGAACATGGAAGAAGTGGAAAGATCCATCACAATAGGTAGAACATCACATAGGCTGCCAGGGCTATGGTTCAGCTTTATATATATATATATATATATATATATACATATATACAGTGGCCTGCAAAAGTATTCGGCCCCCTTGTATGGAAGTATATTAGTGCCAAAATTCCTGAAAGCAAAATAGCAGGTTGAATTACATGAACTGAAAAAAACATGTTGAAATAAAAAATTTTGAATTTTTCTGCATTGCAATTTGATCTGAATTGAAAAGAGCATTTACAATGTTTGAAATTTTTGCCACTGCAATTTATTGTGGTTGTATATTTCAAGTGAAAATGTAATTCAAGCATTTAAAATTCAATACAAAAATAAATTGCTGTTCAAAAATATTTTCAGGTGTTAAAAATACAGTCTTTACAATCTTACAAATTCAAGTAACAAAATTCAGGTAATAAAATTCAGATAGTAAAAATTCAGGTAATAAAATTCAGGTCGCTAAAATTCAGGTAACAAAATTCAGGTCGCTAAAATGCTGGTCTTCCCATCCGGGATATCACAGGAAGAGCAGTGGAGTGCCGCGTGCTGCTTTCCGTGCCGCAGTGCACTTCAAAGTGTGCTTCCTGATCCCTCTGCAGTCTACTTCTCAGAAACTAACAGGCTGGGTTGCCAGTTGCACAATAAACGGTTAAAATTCCCCCCCATTCCGTAAACGCTATATTCAAAGCAAAGCCTGCGCTCTTTCATTCACACGCGAGAGCGATGGGTTTCCCGCCCCTGCGCTCGGTAATGTTACAGTCTGTGGAAAAATTCTGTACAGCAGAAGAAACGAATTTATGAAGCAGTTAAACAGTTCAGCGAGTGACATCAGAGTAACTGCAGACGAAAAGAAACTGATAGGGACAATTCAAGATAAAGAAAAAAGACTGACAGACAGACAGACAGACAGACAGACAGACAGATACTTTATTGATTCCGAAGTAAATTCCAGATATCCAGCAGCAATAGAGACAATAACAGTAAGACAGGTTATAGACTGCACACTGTATATTTTACAGTCCGTATACACAGGGTCATGTGGGAACTGACCAGAGGTACTAGTGCAATGGTGTACAAAAACTACAAGATATATAAAAAGGGTATAAATAAAAAATATAAATTACAATAAAAAAGAGAAATGGGGTTAATTGTAGTGAAGCCATTGATGTACAATTTTATATGCGACAAAGTCACAGTGCGTCAGGTATTAATTTATCCAAGACTTATGACTTCATACTAAATATTAAACTGAAATGTTGTAATTGCATGCATAAAATAATTAGTGACAAAAATGTGTTTATTCATTTATTTTATTTTAATCAGACTGACATTAAACCGCACTATCCACACTTTACGTTTTTCTTAATTACAAAATATTTATGGTTACATTTATTTATAAGCAATATAAATTTAACAAAGTGTAAAGAGCATGTATGTTGTTGCTGCTGCTGAGGAAATTTATCCCATCTTGTTACTGAATGTGACTCTACACTACCGAGCGCAGGGGCGGGAAATCCATCGCTCTCGCGTGTGAATGAAAGAGCACCGGCTTTGCTTTAAATATAGCGTTTATTGCAGACGGGTGATTTTACCAATTTACACCCTTTATTGTGCAACTGGCAACCCAGCCTGTTAGTTAATAGTGCTGCGTTCCGATCGGTACTGTAAGTAGTTTCTGAGAAGTAGACTGCAGAGGGATTAGGAAGCACACTTTAAAGTGCATTGCGGCACGGACAGCAGCACGCGGCACTCCACTGCTCTTCCTGTTATATCCCGGATGTGAAGACCAGCATTTTAGCAACCTGAATTTTATTACCTGAATTTTTACTACCTGAATTTTGTTACCTGAATTTTTACTACCTGAATTTTATTACCTGAATTTTTACTACCTGAATTTTGTTACCTGAATTTTTACTACCTGAATTTTGTTACTTGAATTTGTAAGATTGAAAAATAATAAAGATAGTATTTTTAACACCTGAAAATATTTTTGAACAGCAATTTATTAACTTGAATATTTTTGCATTGAATTTTAAATGCTTGAATTACATTTTCACTTGAAATATACAACCACAATAAATTGCAGTGGCAAAAATTTCAAACATTGTAAATGCTCTAAGGATTTTTTTCAATTCAGATCAAATTGCAATGCAGAAAAATTCAAACATTATTTCAACACGTTTTTTTCAGTTCATGTAATTCAACCTATTTTGCTTTCAGGAATTTTGGCACTATTATACTTCCATACCTTGAACTTTCCAAAATCAGAGAAAGATATCATTTGCGTAATAATTTGGAACGCAGTGTAGTGATTAATGTAATAAATATTAATGTTCTTATTTTACATCAACCAGTGTACTGTACTTATTGTATGTGCATTTTTCAATCATTACTGATTATGGATGAATGCTCACTAAAACTAGATGACATTTCATCATCAGTAATTACTTGGCTGAGCATTATACGGTGGCATGCAAAAGTATTCTGCCCCCTTGAACTTTTCCACATTTTGTCACATTACAGCCATAAACATGAATCAATTTTATTGGAATTCCACGTGAAAGACCAATACAAAGTGGTGTACACGTGAGAAGTGGAACGAAAATCATACATGATTCCAAACATTTTTTACAAATAAATAACTGAAAAGTGGGGTGTGCGTAGTTATTCAGCACCCTGAGTCAATACTTTGTAGAACCACCTTTTGCTGCAATTTCAGCTGCCAGTCTTTTAGGGTATGTCTCTACCAGCTTTGCCCATCTAGAGACTGAAATCCTTGCCCATTCTTCTTTGCAAAACAGCTCCAGCTCAGTCAGATTAGATGGACAGCGTTTGTGAACAGCAGTTTTCAGATCTTGCCACGGATTCTCGATTGGATTTAGATCTGGACTTTGACTGGGCCATTCTAACACTTGGATATGTTTTGTTTTAAACCATTCCATTGTTTCCCTGGCTTTGGGGATGGTGTGTTCAGAGTGATGTGCAGTGTTAGTTTTCCGCCACACATAGCGTTTTGCATTTTGGCCAAAAAGTTAAATTTTGGTCTCATCTGACCAGAGCTCCTTCTTCCACATGTTTGCTGTGCAAACGGGACTTCTTATGGTTTTCTGTTAACAATGGCTTTCTTCTTGCCACTCTTCCATAAAGGCCAACTTTGTGTAGTGCACGACTAATAGTTGTCCTATGGACAGATTCCCCCACCTGAGCTGTAGATCTCTGCAGCTTGTCCAGAGTCACCATGGGCCTCTTGGCTGCATTTCTGATCAGCGCTCTCCTTTTTCGACCTGTGAGTTTAGGTGGACGGCCTTGTCTTGGTAGGTTTACAGTTGTTCCATACTCCTTCCATTTCTGAATGATCGCTTGAACAGTGCTCCGTGGGATGTTCAAGGCTTTGGAAATCTTTTTGTAGCCTAAGCCTGCTTTAAATTTCCCAATAACTTTATCCCTGACTTGTCTGGTGTGTTCTTTGGACTTCATGGAGTTGTTGCTCCCAATATTCTCTTAGACAACCTCTGAGGCTGTCACAGAGCAGCTGTATTTGTACTGACATTAGATTACACACAGGTGCACTCTATTTAGTCATTAGCACTGATCAGGCAATGTCTATGGGCAACTGACTGCACTCAGACCAAAGGGGGCTGAATAATTACACACACCCCACTTTTCAGTTATTTATTTGTAAAAAATGTTTGGAATCATGTATGATTTCCGTACCACGTCTCACGTGTACACCACTTTGTACTGGTCTTTCACGTGGAATTCCAATAAAATTGATTCATGTTTGTGGCTGTAATGTGGAAAAGTTCAAGGGGGCCGAATACATTTGCAAGCCACTGTATACAGGACCATAAAAATGATGACAGAATAATACGTTCAACAAGCACAAATTTCTGTTGATTATGTTTTCTACAAAAAAATAACCATAGCATAATTATAAAGTAATTTTAAAAACTTGGAAAAATGCAATCAAAATGGTGCTGCTTATCAGTGTTGGGGGACGTTACTTTTTGAAGTAACTAATTACGTTGCCAAATTACTGTCTTTAAAAAGTAATCAGTTACATTACAGCGTTACTTTCTGATAAAAGTAACTAGTAAGAGTACTTTCCCAGATAGCAGAACAACATTGAATCATCGTTGAATCAACATTAAAGCATCAACCAACTTGTCATTGAATCAATGTTGAAATTTCAATGTTAAACGTTGATTTTTCATCAGGTTTGCACCTTGAAATAATGTTATTTCAATGATGAAAAATAGATCAAGATGGGCATAAAATCAATGTTTGTTCAACGTAAATTCAATCACTTATTTTACATTGAATCAACATTGAATCAACATTGAAACAATTATAGTTTAGTCTTGCTTTATGAACAGCAAGATTCTATGACAGTAAATCATGTCCGTTTTGATTTATTTCTTTAAATCAGAGACCATGTAGGGCTGAAAAGCTTTTTTTTTTTTTTTTTTTAAACAAAAAGTCAGTAACTCAACATCCTTCAGTTTACATGTAAACATATTTATTTATTTATGCTCCATACCCATTTAAACAGGAAGTAACATCACAATTACAATAAAACAACTATATAATAAAACACACTACAACTTACATACAAATTATTATAAACTGGATGACAATATGACTTTTTAGAAGAGAACTATTAGAAGAGATTGTTAATTCTGAATTCATAAAACAGAATCTAACTGCCAAGAGAAGAGACTGGAAAACCATAATATAAAAATGGCAGCCTGCCTCAGCAAAATTCAGTCAAATGCAAATAGAAACAACCAAGTCAGAAACACAACAGATGACTGAAACATTATTCGTAAGTTGAAATGTATTTACTCAGCAAAACAGATAATAAGACATAAAGCTGAACTTATGGTTTTCCACCACGAGCAATTCCCCCCAGCCGTTCTGGGGCATAACGAAGCCATTTCTGAACTGTTGAAGCAAAGAAACTCTGTGGCCTCCTTTTCTTCAGCTTTCAGCTGTTGTTGTAGTAGTGCATCTAAAGAATGAAAAACAAACAAAAGGTTAGAACTATACAATGCTCTAAAAACTTGGAGTGGTAGTTGTTTATGAATGACAGAAGGTGGGTCCTAAATTTCTGGAAATGTGACTTTTACAAATGTACAGATATGCAACATATGTTTTGAAATGTCCTACAATCTTCCATAGATACAAAATGCACACATTAGATTTTTTTTAATATACAGGTCCTTCTCAAAAAATTTGCATATTGTGATAAAGTTCATTATTTTCTGTAATGTACTGATAAACATTAGACTTTCATATATTTTAGATTCATTACACACAACTGAAGTAGTTCAAGCCTTTTATTGTTTTAATGTTGATGATTGTGGCATACAGCTCATGAAAACCCAAAATCCCTATCTCAAAAAATTTGCATATTTCATCCGACCAATAAAAGAAGTGTTTTTAATACAAAAAAAAGTCAACCTTCAAATAATTATGTTCAGTTCTGCACTCAATACTTGGTCAGGAAACCTTTTACAGATTCTTGTGTCTCTCAACTTTCTCTTCACAATATCCCACAGATTCTCTATGGGGTTCAGGTCAGGAGAGTTGGCAGGCCAATTGAGCACAGTAATACCATGGTCAGTAAACCATTTACCAGTGGTTTTGGCACTGTGAGCAGGTGCCAGGTCGTGCTGAAAAATGAAATCTTCATCTCCATAAAGCTTTTCAGCAGATGGAAGCATGAAGTGCTCCAAAATCTCCTGATAGCTAGCTGCATTGAGCCTGCCCTTAATAAAACACAGTGGACCAACCCCAGCAGCTGACATGGCACCCCAGACCATCACTGACTGTGGGTACTTGACACTGGACTTCAGGCATTTTGGCATTTCCCTCTCCCCAGTCTTCCTCCAGACTCTGGCACCTTGATTTCCGAATGACAAGCAAAATTTGCAACCTGTAGCCCATTTCCTGCACACGCCTGTACACGGTGGCTCTGGATGTTTCTACTCCAGACTCAGTCCACTGCTTCCGCAGGTCCCCCAAGGTCTGGAATCGGTCCTTCTCCACAATCTTCCTCAGGGCCCGGTCACCTCTTCTCGTTGTGCAGCGTTTTCTGCCACACTTTTTCCTTCCCACAGACTTCCCACTGAGGTGCCTTGATACAGCACTCTGGGAACAGCCTATTTGTTCAGAAATGTCTGTGTCTTACCCTCTTGCTTGAGGGTGTCAATGATGGCCTTCTGGACAGCAGTCAGGTCGGCAGTCTTACCCATGATTGCGGTTTTGAGTAATGAACCAGGCTGGGAGTTTTTAAAAGCCTCAGGAATCTTTTGTAGGTGTTTATAGATAATTAGTTGATTCAGATGATTAGGTTAATAGCTCATTTAGAGAACCTTTTCATGATATGCTAATTTTTTGAGATAGGGATTTTGGGTTTTCATGAGCTGTATGCCACAATCATCAATATTAAAACAATGAAAGGCTTGAACTACTTCAGTTGTGTGTAATGAATCTAAAATATATGAAAGTCTAATGTTTATCAGTACATTACAGAAAATAATGAACTTTATCACAATATGCTAATTTTTTGAGAAGGACCTGTATGTGTTATTTCACAATCTGCAAATGTTGTCCTACAATGTACATATTCAATGCTATGAAAACAAATATACTTAATGTAACAATGTAGTCTTTTATGTGCAAAAAAAAAAAAAAAAAAAAACCTGTAGGACCAAAAAAAAAAAATAAAAAAAAATAATAAAAAAAATCAATCCGTGGCGACGGTTTTGCAATTTGTCCCCCGCACTCACAAATACTTAAACTGTTCCCTCAGTTTAACAAATCGTGGCCACGGATTAACAAACTGTATGCACAAATTTCCAATCCGTACGCTCAGATACCGTACTGTTTGCATATTTATTCTTAACGTGAAGACTTATTTTGGTGATTTTATTATAAGCTTTTTACCCAGAGTTAGATGCATGCTGCACTGTTAATGTTATTATTAAATAACGCCTATTATTACATTGCATTTAGTTTGAGAGCAAAGTACTGTAATGACAACATAAACTGTACATTATTTGTTTTGCATTGCTTTTTACCTTCTCCTCAAACTCACACTGCATGATTTTCAAAGTCATCGGATCACCAGTGTTTTCACACTGTACTATCTGTGGTAGCATTTAGTTGCTGCTGTGTTCACACTGCACAATGAATTGGCGACAGGAGATTACACACTGCATGACTTTACAATAGGATGAATCGCCAACAACTCTGTCTGGTGTGCAGGCTACAGCCAAACGCACACAAGAAGTGATAAGGAAACAACGCAAGATCATGCTGACATTGTGGTCTATAATTCCTCCCCGAACAAACAATAATTAAAAAAAGATGACGTCCTTGTTTAAGATCCCATATGGTCAAAACTGAAATTTCATGGCTTTTTTCATGGTAACTGAGGTCTAGGGGCTATGTAACTACCATATAAGTTTCAAAACAGTCAATCCACAGTAGAATGCACACAGCTTGCATAAAGTAGCTCTGCCTTTTCACCAGCTGCTGTGACGTCCAATCTACTCAGTCACCGCTTTCAGTCACCATCAACCACCATCCCACCCTTCTTTTGCCAAAACATCACGTCCATGCTATTGCTGAACAACAATAACATGAAAACAAGTCGAAAAAACGCTGTTCAGTCGATAGATGTCGAAACTACATCATTACATAGGCTTCCGAACAACATTAATATAAAAGACCATTGGCACGTCAGCTTCAGCATCTTTCACACAGCCATTCCATTAAAGTTTAAAAATGTACATTAAAAATTTTATTTAATTAATAGAAGTTAATTGATAAAGAAAATCTATTTATGACATTATTTTTGACAGCATTATGATTATTTATTAAAACTTCAGACAACAACAATTAGTGCCACGAGGTTATTTGCAACACTATATGTTCTACAAAATAGAGGACTACACACCTTACAGCGCAATATAATGTGGCTTTAGAAGAGGAAAGGTAGGATTAAGAAGTGAGCAAGTGATGAATTAGTATTATAGGTCCCAAGCAGATACAGTAACAATAATGGGTGCCCTACCTTATGCAGTCTCCATTGATGGCTAATAAACATTGATACAAGTAGGTTATGGTTAAAGTGGTGAACTTATAAAGTCTTAAATATTTTGTTTTCCCTTCTCAACGCATTATGCATTTACTCACCAATAATGGCTACCTTTTTAATTTGGTCAAGTCTCCAAGTCGAAGGTGCCCAGCAGCAGATGCCGTACCATGGCAGTAGCAGAGGTGGCAAGGCGGGCTGCTCTCCACACTTCTGCCTGGCAAAACACCCCAGAGCCCTTTATAACTTCAATTTGAAAAATTATTTCACATCACAATATTAATTTATTGGCAACTTTTAGAAACTTTTCATGTTTCATACTGATTCTTATGTTTAGCTTCCCAATAGTTAATAGGATTTTATGTATAAATGCAGATTAATGATAATCTGGACATTTGTTTACATGCAGGGTAAAACTGCAACAGTACAAAATAAAAACTGAAAAAAGACGGACATTCAGAGTAAAACAGTGCAAGATAAAAAAAAAACTGTACAAAACATACATGCAGGGTAAGCATTGGTGGGAGCAATGTCCAAGCAGTGTAGAGAAATATTTCTGTACGGCTTCATTGTTTTGTGCTGTGTAGTATAGTATTGTAATAGCTGATCAGAGTGATCAACTCCCCATGTGCTGGTTGTACGCAGTCACAGGACATGGAAATGTCTTTGTAGTCCATGTACCTTGTAATTTCACCCTCATCTTCACCGCGTCTACTGTAAAGCAGAATGGATGGTAGAACAGGTAGATACTTCTCGTGTGTCCATCCACTTCACAAATACAAGAGGTCCATCTGAACGGAGCTTGCGTGTCCTGATGTGAGGGGCTGGTGAAGGCAAGGGTGATGCAGACACATTCCTAAAAACAAATAAAAAAAAATGTTAACCTATACTGTTCAGAGTAAATGGATGTGCAATTAATATGGACGCACAATATATACAGTACAGAGATGACCAAAAATGTATCCACACCTCAACATGAAAAATATACACCTCTCTTCTGTAGGTCACATGACAGCATCAATGATGGTGATAGATAATACTACACACTGCTGCCATAATTCAATTTGAGTTTTAAAAAACACCATCCACTGGACATTACACACATATTGAACACATTCTAAACAATTACATCTTATCAGGTATTTGTAAATACACGCTAAACAAAAGGGATTATATACATTTACACCAAAGAAATATTCATAAGCATCACTTAGCTACATAAGGCTGTATTTTAGCCACCTGCAACTAGCTTGTTTGTGCTAAATAACATTACCGATATCAGTGTTATAAGCTAACCAAAATGGAGCCAAATACACATTAGCAACCATAATCTAAAGCTATCCAAAACAAGGTGAATATAAACATCTGTAAACTCCATAAGGCATTAGCTTAGCCACCGGGAAATATCATGTTTGTGCTACATGAGGCAGCATGTTAGCATGATTTACCTAAACTATATAAATGGCATTGAAAGCCAATGTGTCACACAAGCTGACAAGAGCTAGCTGTAGTGAGGAAAATATTTACTAATATTAGTTTATTATTATCAGAATAAGAGTTATATAAGACTTAATAACTTACCCAGTGTAGCATGGGTCTATTCTCTGTTCAAAATGCTCCTGTTCGTCGTCGGAGTCACACAGTCTTCTTCTGAGGTAAATGTAAACTTTCCAGAACATTCTGAAGAGTTTCCTCGGATGTGTAAGCGCGTGTCATCTTCCAAAACGTGCTGAAAACTCACTGAATCGGACTATTTTCAAACCTGTCTTTCTGTGTTCGTTTTTTCATGCCGGGGTCCGGGGGCGTGGTCTAGTATGTAAATTACCCGGACTGATTTCCGTGTGATTGGCGTGTGGGCGTGTCCTGCCTCGGGTCATTAGCATATAACTGTGACAGAAATTCTGTGCCTCTCCTTGGTTTCATACGGATTACATAAACTGAGAATATTTGTTTTCAATGTGACTTGCATCATTTAAAAGTAGACACTTTAAGCTTTATATAGATATATTTCTCATTTCAGTTAATTTTAGTGACGTGTTTCAAAAAGATTTTCACGGAGACTGAGGTTTCATATATGTGCATATATCTTCATATACTGTATGTGGCCAATTAGGATTAGTTTTTTGCATTTTTTTTTGTTAGTTCTTAGTTATTGCCTTGATAATAGAAAATATGAGCTAGGCATCATGTACAGTATGACAGTTGCCAAAGTGAGATATGAGCTAAAATGACCAGATCCTGCCATAGGGGACATATCTTGTATGTACATATACAGTAGGGCTTATATGTGGATATAAAGAAGCAATACAGGAGACCTATATGGCCTGTATATGCACATATATGCACCTCAATGTTGCCTACATGTGGCATATATACGCATATATGCAGCATATATACGCATATATGCAGCATATATATTATCATATATGTGCATATATACTGCATATAGGTTTCATATATGCGCATATATCCTCATATTTACATTTACATTTAGGCATTTGGCAGACGCTCTTATCCAGAGCGACTTACATTTTTATCTCATTATACATCTGAGCAGTTGAGGGTTAAGGGCCTTGCTCAAGGGCCCAACAGTGGCAACTTGGTGGTTGTGGGGTTTGAACCTTAGTCCAATGCCTTAACCACTGAGCTACCCCTGGCCCCATATAGGTGCGGTTATATGCGCATATATACGGCATATAGGTTTCATATATGCGCATATATCCTCATATAGGTTCTTTCCATGTGGGGCACGCACACTGCTCTGGGTCAGACACAGACAACGGGAAACAGGAACTAAGGTCTCAAACAAATGCTTCCCAACAGAATACCGTAGGTCGCATCGCCAAAATTCTTTCACCGTGAGTGGCAGGAACTTCCAGACTACAACATATTGAATTCTCATGCCTGTAGAGTGTATTATAATGACGTGGCGACAGTGTAAAAACACCCTCCGATGTTAAATGCGAGCCGAAAATTGAGTACTTTTGAACGGCAAACAGGAATTAAGCTCTCAAGTGAGTAAACTAGACAGCAAGGTAAATACACAAAACTTACCGTCAAATGATTTTTTTCCCTCGATATATATATATATATATATATATATATATATATATATATATATATATATTATTTTTTTTTTTTTTTTTAACACCATGGCAAACCTCTTGTAGTCAATTTTTGAACCTGTTTTAAACACATACACACATGCATACACATTTTTATAGAAATGCACTTAGTTAATTTAATTTGCCTTACATTGTTGAATGAGGATGGGTTCCACAACCAAAAATCAACATTGATTCAATGTTTGTCTTTTCAACACTGAAAAGCATTGAATTATCAACATTGATTCAACATTATTTAGCATTGAAAAATCAACCTCAACCAAAATGATGATTCTGATGAAATTTCAACATTGAATCAATGTCACCTTGCTATCTGGGTTTCCATTACAGAAAATGAAAACTCCTTTGTGATTCCTCATGCATGTTGTTTTAGACCTTTATAATTATTATGCCATCATCACTCAGCGAAGTTTGGCCCATAATTTGTTAACTACTAATACCCCTATCTCACCTACGCAGTTTCGCGCAGTGGTCGTGAGTCCGGTTCATCATGATTCACCACGAGCTTTGGCGCTGTGATTAGGTTTCCATCTTTCTGCGTGTCAGTCCTTGCATAGTCAAACTGCATAGGTGAGATAGGTGTATATCTTGTAGGACGACTTTCATACATGCACACTAACGGATTGGGAATCACTGCTGTTTGGCTCACGGATTACATAAATTGTCTGAATAACATTTTTGAAAAAATAACTAAATAAGTGAGTACTAAAATGGCGGACCTAACGCATTAGATTACTCATTACATCAAAAAAGTAATCCAAGTACAGTGGAACCTTGGATTACAAGTAACGTGGTTTACGAGCGTTCCGCAAGACGAGCAAAGCTTTTAATAAATTTTTACTTGAAAACAAGCGTTGTCTTGGTTTACAAGCACCGAGCACACATCACAACTGAGCCAATGGTTTTTCTCTCTCTTGCACTGCAGAATTGTAGGTAATCATCTCTCCTGCTGGATGAATACACACACACAGACACACACGCCCTGAATTAAACAGCTCCTCACCTTTGAAAACAGTCACGACAGAACAGAGTTTGTGTGTTTGTTTCCTGAGAGGAGTGGGGCTGTAAACCCGTGTGTCTGTGTAAGGCAGAGAGTGTGTGTGTTTTGTTTGGAAACCTGAGAGGAGGGGGGCTGTAAACGCGAGTGAGTGTGTGTACTTATTCATTTACACCAACACATACACACACCCTCGCGTTTACAGCCCCCCTTCTCTCAGGTTTCAAACAAACACACAGCAACTCTTCTCTGTCGCGATTGTTTTCAAAGGTGAGGAGCTGGGGGGTGTTCCAGAAAGCAGGTTATGTGACATACAGTACCCGGATAAGTTTAAGAGTAAGTTAGTGGATAACCTCAACTTCCGGTTCCAAAAACGGAGGTAACTTTCTGGGTATGTATGTAACCATAGCAACTTACTCTCTGAAGATAACCTGCTCGGTAGCAGGTTATGTTCCAGGGTAAGTTTGTTTCAGAAGCTTAGTGAGCATGGCGTGCCCTTTTGATGAGGATCCTGTGGACGTGGAGGCACAGATTACAGGCGCCGGGAGAGAGTTATAAGACCGCGTATTGATGTGTTTTCATTTGCGAATGATTATTTAAAAGAGCGTTATCGGTTTTCAAGGGAATCGTTAATTTACTTAACACATCTCCTGAAACCGCATATTGTACATGTCACAAACCGCAGGTCTGCGCTTAGCACAGAAAATATTCTGTGCATAGCACTTCGGTTTTTTGCGTCAGGGCATTTTCTGTACAATGTGGGTGATGCAGAGCATGTGGGAAAGGCAACTGTGTGTAGAGCCGTTCGTACAGTGTCTGGCACTTAAGCACTTTTTAGACTCATGTGTACAGTTCCCTGGCCATAAACCTCTCCACATTATTAAAGAGGAGTTCCACAGAGTGGCAGTTCTCTTTCAAGCATAGGTTTCGGTGTCTCACTATGGGATACGCCCCTTCCGCGTATTCTTCAGAAGCCCAACCCCAATTGGCTGGCAGATGTGACGTCGTGTCCTGGCGTGGCCTTCCCCCCCCCGTATAAAGGGGGCAGCACGACGTCACTTCGCTATTCAAAAACCTCTTCTCGCTTCACACCAGAAGCCTATCTTTATAATGGCTGCAGCAATGCAGACGGCTACGGCTAGGGAAGGAGGAGACGCGCGACTCTGCGTTTGCGGAAATAAAATATCGGGCAAGGACTCACACCAGGTCTGCTCGGCTTGTCTTGGGCTGAAACACGCCCAACTGGCGGTCGACAACCCCGGTGCCTGCGAGCACTGCGCGCGCTTCACGAAGAAGAGTCTTCGTCGCAGGCTAGCGCGCCAAGCTAGCCTGTCAGGCCTCGACCCGCTTCTTTCGCCTAGCCCCACTCCAGCTACCACCCCACAGGTATCCATCCCTGTAGAGCTGCCCACCACAGCAGCTTTATCGTGGGGCGAACAGCTCGACGCCTGCGCTCCTCTGCCCGGTGTGCTCAGCACTGATGAGGAGGAAGGCGAGCTCGTGTTTGAGGAAGACGGCCAGTCCGACTTTCTCCTATCGGAGGAGGAGGAGGAGTTCGAGGACTCCCCTTTCCTCCCACCCGTGCACTCGGAGCAACTTCTTGCCACGACGGGAGCCGCTGGAGCTATGGACGGGGCACCATCCCCGGTCCTTAGCGTCGACCTACAGGACGTGTGCAAACGCGCCGCGGAGAAGCTCGACATCCAGTGGCCAAACGTGGTAGCGGAGACTGTAAAGTCTCGCTACGAGGGCAAGAGGCTGCCGAGAGCGAAACGGGCGGCACGGCAGCTCCTTCCAGTCTTCCCAGAGCTCTTGGAGGAGCTCGCGGTGACATGGAAGGATAAACCTTTCACTAGCAAGGTGCCAGTGCAGGGAGGGTCTGCACTGGACGTGGACGGGATGGAAAAGGCAGGACTTTTCAGGATGCCCCCCATGGAAGAGCTAGTGGCTGCGCACCTGCTCCCGAGACACGCGGCGGCTGTAAATCCGTCGCTGCCATCGAAGGCAGAGCGCTTTCAGTCAAGCATGACTGAACGCGCATACAAGGCAGTCGCGCTCTGTGCCAGAGCCCTAAATGCAACCTCCCTGCTGACCGCTTACCAGGCGGAGCTGCAGGACGAAGCCTCGACCACACCAGGTCAGACACATTGGGAGGAGATCTGTGTCGTTACAGACCTCTCCCTGAGGCTTCAGAGGTGTGCGGTGCAAGCCGCGGGGAAGGCTATGGCCACTATGGTCATCCAGGAACGAGGACGGTGGCTCAATCTGACAAATCTCTCTGACAGAGAGAAAGAGTCAATCCTGGATGCACCGGTGGTGGCAGAAGGCATCTTCGGCTCGGCTTTAAGTCGCATGCAGAAGAGATGCGAGGAGAAGAAGCGGGATGACGAAGCGCTACAGCTCTGCATGCCCAGGAAGACGCAAGCAGCACCCCCGCCGTTTCGTCAGTCCTTTGCGCAGGTCACAGCCCGCCCTCCCCCCAGCTATCGCATTCCAAAACGGCAGAGACCGACGACGAGTGCAGCTGGCCAAACCGGGGTCGTGGAGCAGAGAGCTCCCTGGCAGAGAAAGAGCTATCAGCCAGCGGCAGCTCAAACGACCCAGCCTGCGCCTCAGCCTCACCCTCAACCCCAACTTCAGGGAGTGAGGAGGAAGAAGAAGGCCGTTTGACGGGGTCTTTCGTCAGGGAGGGAACCGACAGCACCACAGTTCGCTAGTTCCCGACCCTCACAAAGTTCTAAGGACAAGTTCCAGAGTCCGCAATTGTTCTGTGTGGCGGGGAGAGCCCGGCAGGGCAAAGGGAAGAGTGGCAGTGAAGAGGAAATGGGACAGTGCAGTGGTGTGCACGCAGCAATGTGTCACAAGCACAGGCTACACTCAAAACCAAATAAAGTTTTCACTGTACCCCCCAAAAAATATGTTACAAAAAATATCTCCCCAAAAAATGTTGAAAAACATGACAATAAAGCACAATATAACATCGCCTCGGGGAGCTTTCGCTCTCACAGAGGCGATGGGGCGCACAGACACTGTCACAGCGCTAAGTGCTCGCGCATGCGCAGTACAGGCCACGGAACAGTTCAAGATTCAGCCGCACGATGGCGCCAAAACACTGCAGATAAGCAGTTGGCGAAAATGCACACAGTCCCGCTGGGTATTGAAAACAATACAATTCGGGTACAGACTGCAATTCGCGGTTTCCCCCCCAGCCTTCAGAGGGATAATTCATTCCCAGGTGCGAGGGGAACTGAAACAGGTCCTTCAAGAGGAAATTTCCTCTCTGTTGAACAAAAGGGCAATAAGAGTGGTTCCACCAGAAGAGAGCCACAGCGGGTTTTACTCGAGATACTTTCTCGTTCCAAAGAAAGGGACTCAAACCCTCCGCCCGATACTAGATCTGCGCGCGCTGAATGTATACCTAAAGAAATACAAGTTCAGAATGCTCACTCACTCTACACTCCTGAAAATAGTGCGCCAGGGAGATTGGTTTACATCGATCGACCTGAAGGACGCATATTTTCACATAAACATATACCCACCCCACAGGAAGTTTCTGAGATTTGCCTTCCTTGGTGTGGTATACGAATATCTGGTGCTACCATTCGGCTTGTCCCTCAGTCCCAGAGTATTTGTGAAATGCACAGAAGCAGCACTGACTCCGCTCAGAGAAAAAGGCATTCGTCTCGCTACTTACATAGACGACTGGCTCGTGACAGCCCGCTCGGAACAGGAAGCGAGAGAACACACAGCTATGCTTATGGAACACATACACGAGCTGGGGCTAAGATTAAACACAGAAAAGAGTGTTTTAATTCCCACACAATCCATAACGTATCTGGGACTGGCGCTGGACTCAGTGAAGTTCAGAGCACGACTCTCCACAGACAGGGTGAAAAGATTCACCTCCTGCATGACACAATTTCAGAGAGAACACAAAGTTTGCTTTCGCACATGCCTCAGACTACTAGGACTGATGGCATCAGCCCTGATGGTTATTCCCCTAGGCAGACTGCATATGAGGGAATTTCAACGCTGGGTGGCGTCTCAGGGGCTGGACCCAGCACGTCACTCACGGAGAAGGGTAAGAGTGACGTCAGAGGCGGTTCTAGCACTACGCCAGTGGAGACACCCGAATTTCCTGATCGAAGGGGTCGCCATGGGCGTGGTCCGACACAGAAAGATGATAACAACGGATGCGTCGTTATCCGGTTGGGGGGGCATTCACGAGGGCAGAATAGTGAATGGGAGATGGGGTCAGCACATGACCAATCTTCACATAAACTATCTGGAAATGCTAGCTGTCTTTCTGACACTAAAACATTTTCTTCCTTTTCTGAGAGGAAATCATGTTCTTGTGAGAACGGACAACACTACAGTTGTAGCGTACATAAATCGTCAGGGGGGCCTCAGATCACTTCTGCTGCACACGCTAGCACGCAGACTGATTTTATGGGGCAGTGTCAACCTTTTATCCCTGAGAGCGACACACGTACAGGGTGTGATGAATCGGGCGCAGATCTGCTGTCCAGGGGAAATCCCTCCTATGGGGAGTGGAAACTGAACAGCGAAGTGATCGAACAGATCTGGAGCATATATGGCAGAGCGACAGTGGATCTGTTCGCGTCCAAAGACAACGCCCAATGTCACCTGTTTTTTTCCCTGAAGGACCGGAGCGCGCCCCTGGGGATAGATGCGCTAGCACACGAGTGGCCTCGCACTCTCCTATACGCGTTCCCGCCAATAGCGCTGATAGCACCAACTCTCTGCAGAGTAAGAGAGGAAGGTCTGAAAATAATACTAATAGCTCCGAGATGGCCAGGGAAACACTGGCTTGCGGAGATCATGCATATGCTAGACGGCGAACCGTGGTCTCTCCCGCAGCGCAGAGACCTCCTGTCACAGGAGGGGGGGGAGATCTTCCACCCTCACCCGGAACGACTGGCACTATGGGCCTGGCCGGTGAGTGGTACAATTTAAGTAAGACTGGCCTGCCTGACAGTGTCATCAAGACTATACAGAACGCCAGAGCAGCATCGACTAGGTCTCTCTACGACTGCAAATGGAATGTGTTTGAGCGCTGGTGCACAGCTAGGCATGAGATTCCCTTTCAGTGTTCAGTGGCAGTGATTCTCTCATTTCTGCAGGAAATGATAGAGAAAGGCAGAGCGTTCTCAACCATAAAAGTGTTTCTGGCTGCTATATCTGCGTGCCACATTGGTTGGGATAATAAAACGGTGGGCCAACATCCTTTGATATGCAGATTCATGAAGGGCGCGCGCCGCGCCTTGCCAGTGTCAAAACCACTTACCCCATCATGGGACCTGGGATTGGTGCTTGATGCATTATCCACGTCCCCATTTGAACCGCTAGACAAGATTGATTTCAAGGCACTGTCCTTCAAGACTGCGCTATTGATTGCCTTGGTCTCAGCGAAGCGCGTGAGTGAGATTCATGCGTTTTCTGTGCATCCAGCATGTTTACAGTTCATGTCTGGAGATGCAGGAGTAGTTATGAAACCTAATCCCGCATTCATGCCTAAGGTCATTAATGCTATAAGCCCTTTTGAGCTGAGGGCCTTCCATCCTCCCCCTTTTGCATCATCAGAGCAGCAAAAGTTGAATACACTGTGCCCAGTGCGCGCTTTACGCATCTATACAGAGCGAACCAGAGGTTTAAGGGAGAGCGATCAGCTGTTCGTTTCTTGGGTGAAACCTCGCACGGGGAAGCCGATCACTAAGCAACGTTTATCGCATTGGATAGTGGAGGCTATTTCGCTGGCATACTCCAGTAAGGGTCTCGAACCCCCAACTGGTTTACGCGCGCACTCAACAAGGGGAATGTCAAGTTCATGGGCTCTATTTAAAGGAGTCACATTACAGGATATCTGTGAAGCGGCGAACTGGTCATCGCCGCACACATTCGCCAGATTTTATAAATTAGATGTTACAGCTCATCTTCTAGCTCACGCAGTACTGAGTGTAAGCACAGAACCTACGAACTAAATTCGTTCAGCCCTGAATGTGTTGGTTATGGTTGGCAGACTTCAAGACAGGCTATCTGACAATACGGGAGTTAGGATATCCCATAGTGAGACACCGAAACGTATGCTTGAAAGAGAACAATAGGTTACTTGCGTAACCCCGGTTCTCTGATAGCATTAAGTGAGGTGTCTCACCAGATCACCCTCCTTGCTGTGTGAAGCGAGGAAGAGGTTGCTTGTTTTGAATAGCGAAGTGACGTCGTGCTGCCCCCTTTATACGGGGGGGGGGAAGGCCACGCCAGGACACGACGTCACATCTGCCAGCCAATTGGGGCTGGCGTAATGTAATAGGGCTTCTGAAGAATACGCGGAAGGGGCGTATCCCATAGTGAGACACCTCACTTAATGCTATCAGAGAACCGGGGTTACGCAAGTAACCTATTGGTTTGTCCTTTGTAGTAAAATCTATGACGCACATTTAATATGTAGATATACTATTTATATACATGTATTCATCCTGCATACACACACTTGATCCTTGCATATATGCCTTTGTATTTCAGGGTTTCCAAATGTAATTGGGTGCATTGATGGCACCCACATTCCTATTAAAGCTCCTTCAATAAATGAGGGAGACTATGTTAATAGGAAATCTATTCATAGCATCAATGTACAGGTAACAGTGTGTCCTTAATTTTTTGCCTTGTTAGAATCATTAAACTCATTACTTTTTTTCCACTAAATAGGTAATATGTGAGGCAACCCACATTATTACTAATGTTGAGGCCAAATGGCCAGGATCTGTGCATGATGCCAGAATTTTCCGGGAGTCATCATTATGCCAGACATTTCAGCAGGGCATGTTTTGTGTTATACATTTAAATTTTTACAAAATTGCATTGTACACTTGAAACATTACAGGACACTTGAATCATTACAGGACAGTTCAATGGTTACTTGCTGGGGGACAGAGGATACCCTTGTCTGCCCTATTTAATGACACCCTACCCTGAACCTGATCCTGGACCACAGACACGCTTTAACCTGGCTCACAGCCGAACACGGGCAAAGGTGGAGATGACCATAGGGATCCTAAAGTCAAGGTTTCAGTGTCTGCGTGGGCTCCGGGTCAGTCCAGAGAGGGCATGCGACATCATAGTGGCTTGTGTTGTGCTTCACAACATTGCCACGATAAGAGGAGAGAGCCACCCTCCTTGTATCGAAGAGGATGGCGTAGAGGAACCTCTACAAATTTGTGCACATAGAGATGGAAAACTTTTGAGAGACAGGATTTGTCAAAGTTTCTTTTATTAAATTTTTTTTAGTGGTCTGCTGTTCACTGTGGTTCATTTCTTTATTTCCTGAAAAACAATGAAAGTAAAATTAAATAAAATGTGGTGTTAATACATTGCTTTATATACACACCACTTTTAACATGCAACAGATTCATATTTACACAAGTTCTCACCTTAAGGCGATGCTCCAGGAATTCAATTTCTAGAGTAGCCTTTTTAATTTGAAGCTGTACAAGGTCCATCTCCATGTCACTTTTTCTTATTTGTTTTTGAAGATGGACCTTATACAGCTCCTTTGCTGGCAACTAGGAAGGCAAAAATAAATACATAAATGGCATTCTGTCAGACAATAAAATTTAAATCTGGACAACTGCACAAATTCTTACACTTCTTAGATCATGAACTGAGGTTGAAGGACCCTCATCTGTTGGTAAATCCCCAGGTATGTACTGTGAAAGGACAATGCCTGTTACTGTAATGAAAAAGGGGGCATGCATTATAATGGTATGCATCATACCTCAGTGGATCTTCCAGCATTGTCCACGTCTGTCACAGCAGATATGGTCTCTTCATCGTCATCCTTCAGTGGAAATATACAAGTATACATTATCAGGCAAAAAGACAAAAAATAAAGATCTAAAAGTACCTGACAACAAAACACTTACAACTGTGACAGACTGTGTAATTTCTGCAGGGTCCAATAATACAATCCCTCCAACTGTATCTATAAGAAAATACAACCCATAAAATTCTCAATTTTATCAAAGACAAAGCAATAATGCAGGAAAAAAAACCTTGTCAAAGTAATACAACTAATAAAAAAAAAAGTCACAGTAGCATAAACATCATATGCAGTTAAATACAGTAAGCCTGCATAAAAACGGTAAGCATGTTCAAAAGCCTTTAATGAATGCCAGCAACCACTGGTGGCCCTTTATTAAGGGACAGAGCCGCTCCTCAGATGGGGTGGGGTGAGGGGAGGTGCCCCCCCCCCCCCACCCACCCCGCCAGTTAGACGGGCTTCAGCCTTCTTTCTATTAGCTACATGACAGAACGAATATACTAAACCGTGTTTAATAAATTGTACAGTTAATGTGTTATGAAATATTACCTTTTTGCAGAATGTTCTTGTGTTTCATTTTGACTTGGCTCAAAGTTCTTTTGGCTCCAGATGGATTACAACTTATTAAATAAGAAACCATATATTCCTAGTCAATATACACTGGTATTTTAACCTAAAGAAATCAATGGCTAGAAAAGTAAATGCTATCATAGTGATTTAACAGTCAAAAGGATGCGGAAGGGGTGTTTTAATTAATTATATATATTTAGCATTATAATTAAATTTAATATACTCACGCATTTACTCTGTCCGTTATTTTTTGCCAAGCCAACTCTCTTTGTTTAGCCGATGCAGCCGTATTGCTTTTTTCTGGATTATAGGCTTTAATTCTTCAAAAGCGAGCATTAAAACCTCCAACTCTGCCTCCGTGAAGTATGCCGCTCTCTTTATTTCACTTGGATGTTCCATTATAACTCGTGAAATCCGCGATCCATTGAAAATGTCTTTATGTAGGCACCGTGCACGCGCATTAACTCTGGGTAACCAGTAGGGGGTTGATTAAACTTAATCTTATCAGGTATTTTGGAACCGACATACTCTCGGTATGCGGGTTTGGGGTTAATCAACCCAGAGGTTAAGATTAACCAAATGGTAAGTTAACCAAGCTTTCTGGAACACCCCCCTGGTTAATTAATTTTTTGTTGTTGTTGTTTTACTTTACAGCAGTGATTCCGTTAGTATGCGCTCAAGCGAGTGTGACTAGCGATGTCTCTTGCAATTTTTTAAGCGGTTTTAAAAACGGTCTCTCCGTTAGTGTGTGTGTGTGTGTGTGTGTGTGTGTGTGTGTGCATGCACATTTTGCACACACACACAGCGCCTGCATGCACAAACGGAAACACTTATCTGTCTGGATTTATTTTTACGTTTTTAAGGTAAAGTGCAGGTTAATTTGTTTTACTTTTACTTTATATTTTGTGTTCATTATTTTTATGTATTTTAAATTTTTTTGCTGTAGAACGAATAATTTGAGTTTCCATTATTTCCTATGGGAAAATTAAATTTCGTTTACGAGTGTTTTGAAATACCAGCCCGCTTCCGGAACGCATTATGCTCGTAATCCGAGGTTCCACTGTACTCTACTTTGTAATGCGTTACACCCAGCACTGCTGCTTACTGTACACCTTTAAATGCATGTGGTATGTGTGGTAGTTTTACATTGAGTCATATCAGTAATGCAGGACTCCTTATAGTCAGTGGACTTTTTAATTTGCTATCTTAATCAACTACTCTATAATATTGTTCCAATGTACTGTACAGTTAGTGGATGTTATTTCATGTAAAGAGGACAGTATCATAGGACAATGATGCACCTATTACACCTATTATTCTTATTGTGACAAATGGACTCCTGCCTTCCGCGAAGTCATTACTTGAGATAGTGAGACCCCAGAAATTAACAATTCAAAGGTGGCAGTCATTTGCGGACGATTCTGGACATCTTTCCTTAATATTCTCAAGTGTAAGGAGATATAACATACTCCCACAGCATGAAAAAGTCCTCCGCTATATCAAGCCAAAGGCACAATGGGCAAATCAGCATGACAAGTTGAGGCAGTGTTGAAAGCATGGGCAACCATATGACTAAGGGTCTCATGACAGCCTCCCTCATTACCCATGCCCAGTCAAGCCCTCATCTGAACCAGAGAGCTGATACACAGTAGGCATGAAAACTTAATTTAGACCAGACTAGGAATACATGGATGGAGGGACTGCACGATTACCCAGAAGTACTGAAGCCTGTAGAAGTATGAAATAAAGTAATTAAAGTTTTATTTTTTTATCACACCTTAACTTTCACAAACAATCTTATACATCATATTAAGAGTATAACGATTGGAAGCCTATCACCCCATGCCATGAAAACTAAAGAGGAAAAAAGAGGAATCCTTTTAACAGATATCAAGGTCAGACATTTTTTAAGCCATATTCAGTCTTATTTATAATCACCAAATGTCTGCGCTTTATCCCTGTGTTTACCTAAGATGAAAGATTCAAACTTAAACTTAATTACTGTGCTCAAAATTGTGTGATATAATGCTACCCATCCCATATTTGTAAAGTATGAGGAAAGCTAACTGTGCATGATTAGCAAATAAACAGCAGTCAATGATAAAGAAATAGGCTGAAAAACTGCACAATCAGATATACATACTTATAAGGAATGACCTTAAAAGAGACTTATTTGTATGACACAATTAAACATAATTATTGTCTCTGAAACCTTTTGTGGGCCTCAGTGTGAACACGGACAATCACAAGATTTTTATTTGCATAGCATGGCTAGTAATTAATGAGTATATTGGACCAAATGCACAGATTGGATTTTATGTATGCAGACTAGGGGTCTACCACAGTGACACAATCTGTGTCTTTTTATTGTTTGGAATACAGTATCTTTCTCTGTATTAGGATATAAGCAGAAAATGGCCTATGAGGGGAGAGTTATTAATGTACAGTAATCCATAAGGCAGACTATGAGATGAATGCAAAACAATAGGGCAAAAAAAATGTAGGAAAATAGAGATTTATATTAAGAAAACTATGAAACTGGTTTAATATATAGTATGTAAGATTAAATATTCAACTACTTGATGTCTGAATACATAAACAAGACAGATTGGCCTAGATCCTCACTCACCTTCTATACCGCTTTATCCTGTATTCAGGGTCACAGGGACCTGGAGCCTATCCCAGGAAGCTTAGGGCACGAGGCAGGGTACACCCTGGACAGGGTGCCAAACCATCGCAGGGCACACACATAGTGTACACTACAGGCAATTTGCATATCTTTGGAGTTGGGAGGAAACCCACCAAGCACGGGGAGAACATGCAAACTCCATGCACACAGAGACGGGAATCAAGCCTGGCTGGGATTCAAACCCGGACCCTGGAGGTGCAAGGCGCTGCCTTGGCCTAGATCCCTTTGAATAAAATCTAATGAACATTTGAGAACTAAGTATGTACGTATGTATGTGTAATTAATTACTGTATGTAATTAAGTATGTACCATCTGAAGCAGGTAGCCCTGCATTCTACAGTATTTAACCTTCTCACCCAACACATCACAGGAACTGGAAGTTGCCTTTGGTGTAGTTTTCTAACTGGTTTTCTAGCCTTTCTCTTCTGAAACTTTGTCACTCTGCCATTTCTTCACCTATTTCTCATTTCATCAACGCATCTCTTACCTCTGCTTCTTTTCCTCTGCCTCTAAAAACTGCTGCAGTTACACCTGTGCTCAAGAAACCCAACCTTGACTCCTCAGTTTTATCTATCGTCCCATCTCTAATTTACCTTTCATATCCAAATTACTAGAAAGTACTGTTGCTGCCCAACTCCAGTCTTTTCTAGTCGATAATAATCTCTTTGACCCTTTTCAGTCTGGTTTTCGCCCCCTTCATAGTACTGAAACTGCACTTGTAAAGGTAGTAAATGATTTACTGCTTTCTGCTGATTCTGGCTCATTGTCTATACTCCTGCTACTTGATCTCAGCTCTGCCTTTGATACTGTCTCCCATGATCTGCTTATTTCACGTCTCTCTGGTCTGGGTATCTCTGGTACTGCTCTGTCTTGGTTTTCCTCCTATCTCTCAGATAGACAATTTTATATTTCTGTTAAGGATTTTCGATCGCCCACCATCCCCCTGAAGCGAGGTGTTCCCCAGGGATCTGTTCTTTGCCCACTATTATTCTCAATTTACATAATTCCACTCGGTCTGATCCTTCAAGGTCATGGTCTTAACTATCACTTTTATGCCGACGACATTCAACTTTATTCTATCTGAACACCTACTCCATCTGCCCAAATCGACAAAATCTCTGCATGTGGAAGGACATTAGAGACTGGTTTAGCTTAAACTTTCTGAAACTCAACATGGACAAAACTGAGATAATTTTCATTGGAACCCCAGCACTCATCAGCAACATTTCCACCAACTACACCTGCGAGATTGCTGGCTCTCACATCAAAAATTCTGTCAAAAATTTAGGAGTAATCTTTGACTCCACACTCTCCTTTCAGCCTCACATTAAATCTGTCACTAAAGCTGCTTTCTTTCATTTGCGCCGCATTGCCCGAATGCAGCCCTTCATCAGCACCAAAGATGCTGAAACTGTCATCCATGCATTCGTATCATCACGCATTGATTATTGTAATGCCCTTTTCATTGGTCTACCTGCCAGCTCCATCTCCAGATTACAATATATTCAAAACTCTGCGGCTAGAATAATCACTCATACCAAACGTTCTGCTCATATAACCCCAATCTTGTCCGATCTACATTGGCTCCCAGTTGCCTACCGTATTAAATTAAAAATTCTTCTTCTTGTCTTTAAATCTATAAATGGCTTAGCTCCCAATTATCTTCTCAAACTGCTCTCCCCCTACATTCCGACTCGTTCACTACGTTCCTCCGATTCTGTTTTTTTTTTTTACTGTCCCTCGGCACCGCCTCTCTTCAATGGGCGGCAGATCATTCAGTGTCATTGCACCTAAACTCTGGAACACTCTACCACACTCTCTCCGTTCTGTTAACAACGTCTCAGCATTTAAATCTTTACTCAAAACTCACTTGTTTTCCGAATGTTACACCTGAATCCATCTGTCCTCTGCATTTTTCGTTGTTTCTTCTACTTTATTAATTAAATATCTGTTTGTTTTATTCTTTTTTGTTTGTTTGTTTTCGTTTTCACTCATTGTAAAAGTGTCCTTGAGCTCTGGAAAGGCGCTATATAAATAAAAATTATTATTATTGGTCATCAGAATAAAAAATTTTTTATGTTCAGCCAAGATATATGCTCACAGCATGCTAACATGCTCATTATACATGTTGGCCAGTGGACTCCAAAAGCACAGAAGCCTTTACATGTAAGTGTGAGGGTTAACCCCTAGAGGGCGCCAAACGCCCGTTTTGGTTTGTAGTTTGTTTTGTTTGTTTTACAATAACTTCAGTTCCCAGTTTGCACCTCGGTGAGGTGATGTAGAAGTTCACCTGAACCGAGGGAAGATAATTATATTTAGTTTGTTATAAATAGCCTGACTGAATTTCAGTCAGGCGTCTAGCTTTTGTTGTGTATGTTATGTTTCGGGTTTGTGTTAGTTTGTTTATTTATTAGTTAAAATAAAGATAAAGAGCTCAGAAAGAGCGTATTTACTTTTATTTGGATTGGAACGATAATAAACAACCTTACTGAACCGCCAGCTCGCCTCCCTGCATTCATGCCGCGAACACGCGCACACACACCCGACGCAGACGTGACAGAAAGCTAGACCATTTAAACGGCATGGCGGAGGATTTCCCCCTAAATAATTTTTGGGGGGGCGCGACTACGATCTCGCCCGAGCTGGCGGACTGACTGGAGTACAGCGAGAGGGAGATGTATCGGAGCTGGGAATACAGCTTGCTGGAAGAGCAGGAGGGTTTGCTGGAGGACATCAAGGAGCACGGCGATACAGAAGGCTGGCAAGGTTGGGAAGACTGCAGGTACGCCGAGGAGCCGGACATGCAGGAGGACAGCGTGACAAAGAGTGAGAGGATGGCGCGGCAGAGCTGGGAAGGCTGCAGGCTCGCCATCCGGCGCACGCCTTGGAGAGGTGTGGCAGCCGAGGGTGAGACGGGAAAGAGCTACAGGCAGTGGGCGGAGCACAATGAGGAGCGCTTCTGAGAACTGCGGGAGCAGGTGCTGCGGTTCCAACAGTTGCTCGTCCAGGTTCGGGAGAGCCAGGCTGTAGTCCCGGAGGTCCTCCCTCTCTCGGATCCGGACGACGCGCTTCCCATTCCGCCACTGCCTGTGACCGACAGGGAGGACTACCCGCCACTTCTGCACTGCGACGAGGTCGCCTTTCCTCCACCTCCGCCACCTCTGCTCTGCGTGGAGGACTACGCGCCGCTGCTGCACGGCGACGAGGACGCGTTTCCGCCACCACCTCTACTCTGCGTGGAGGACTATGCGCCGCTGCTGCACGGCGACGAGGATGCGTTTCCTCCACCTCCGCCACCTCTACTCTGCATGGAGGACTACGCGCCACTGCTGCACGGCGACGAGGACGCGTTTCCTCCACCTCCGCCACCTCTACTTTGCGTGGAGGACTACGCGCCGCTGCTGCACGGCGACGAGGACGCGTTTCCTCCACCTCTGCTCTATGTGGAGGACTACGCGCTGCTGCTGCACGGCGACGAGGACGCGTTTCCTCCACCTCCGCCACCTCTGCTCTGCGTGGAGGACTACGCGCTGCTGCTGCATGGCAACGAGGACATCGTTTCCACCATTCAGCCGCCGTGCGACCTGGAGAACGTCATTCTTCCGCTTCCTCCAAGCTTCGTGGACAGTGCGCCAGCTCTTCAGCAGCCGCCGAACCTCACACCCGCTCTGCCGCCGCCTCCCAGCTTCGAGGTCGACGTGCCGCCGCCTCCCGGCTTCGAGGACGACGTGCCGGCGCCGAGCTCCGCTCCAGCACCGCGATCACCGAACCTCGCATCGACGCCGCCGCCGTCGAGCTCAGTGCCAGCTCCGCCGCCGCCAAGCTCAGTGCCAGCTCCGCCGCCGAGCGTCTCTTCAGCTTCGCCGCCGAACGTCTCTTCAGCTTCGCCGCCGAGCGTCTCTTCAGCTCCGCCGCCGCCAAGCGTCTCTTCAGCTCCGCAGCCGCCGAGCACGTTTCCAGCTCCGCAGCTGCCAAGCACGTCTCCAACTCCGCAGCCACCGAACATGTCTCCAGCTCCGCAGCCGCCGAGCACGTCTCCAGCTCCGTCACCCAGCCTCCAGTACGGGAAGAAGAAGGTCGAACATTGTGGTGGGAGTTCAGGACCTCTGGTGATTTTTTTGAGGGGGGATACTGTGAGGGTTAAACCCTAGAGGGTGCCAAACGCCCGTTTTGGTTTGTAGTTTGTTTTGTTTGTTTTACAGTAACTTCAGTTCCCAGTTTGCACCTCGGTCAGGTGACGTACAGTAGAAGTTCACCTGAATCGAGGGAAGATAATTATGTTTAGTTTGTTATAAATAGCCTGACTGAACTTCAGTCAGGCGTCTAGCTTTTGTTGTGTATGTTATGTTTCGGGTTTTTGTTTATTTATTAGTTAAAATAATACTACTCGTACAGCTGCTCTTACTGTTCATATATTCTTCATATATTTTCTATATTGTGTATTGTTGTACAGTTATTTTATCTTAACCTTAATTTTTATATTTTTATTTTATTCTTTCCTAGTTAAATTTACCCTCTATTTTATTTTTCATATTTATTTCCTATTTCAATTCATAGTCTTTTATTTTAAGGTCACGACCAGTTGTCTAAGCATTTCACTGCATATCGTACTGTGTATGACTGTGTATGTGACAAATAAAATTTGAATTTGAATTTGTAAGGTACTGTTTCTATTGTAGTTGTTTGAATGATTGTCAAATGATGGGGAGTAAAGCAATGACAAAACATTGGAATATCTTCAGAGTGATAATGAAAAGATGCGCAAACCAGATTTTGTTTGCAGCTACAAGGTGTGCAACTGTGAAGGATTAATCATTTATACTACACACATGCAAATGAATCTACTGTGTATCAGCCCACTACCGCCTGTACAAATGCAGATATAAAACATATAAGCACTAGTTAATAACATAAAATATGTATCAGACTGTGGAGGTTAGAATAATATTTCAGCATTTTTGTGGATTAATTAAGAAAAGGTGCACTTGGTAGAAGTTTAATACCTAGCAAAAGATATGTATTCTGAGAAAGTAAGGTATGGAGCGATAAGGTCAAGGGAAGCAGGAATGAAAATGGTTTAGGCATGTGAAACAAGTCAAAGAAGAAACTGCCTAAACAGTTATGAAGGACAGATAGGTTCAGTCATTAATGAATTAGCTGAGGTTGCACTGCTAGTAGAAAAGATAAGGATGAGAGCTAGATAAACTGTCATATATCTTTCCTTAGATTAAAAATGACTAAATAATCCAAAACAGAAAACATACCATACAAACATTTTAAAGAACTGCTGTCCATCATACCAAAGAACAATGATGCCCCCTGCAGTGGGGAGTTATTGAATGCATGAGCATCCTTCACAGGCAAGCTCTACTCAGAGTTCCTGCAACCACTGACAAAACTGTACCAGTCAAAAGTTAGGACACAAGTTTTTATTTATTTTCTACATCCTAGAACCATACTGATTGATATAAAACACATTTCACAATAGATAATTAACTAACAACAGTCAGTTGTTATTTTAAGATGCAAAGGTCAGCTGTTCTGGAATAGTTCTTGCAAGAAAAATATTGTCAAGAACATTTGTAAAATCAACTAAGCACCATGACGGAACAGGCTCTCATAAAAAGCATCCCAGGAAAGCAAGACCAAAACTTACTTTTGCTGTAGAGGAGATTTACCAGCCACAAAAATCACCAATTAATCCTAATAATAATCGCTCAATCAAAATACCTCCAGGGGAGAGCACAAGCTGTATTATATGTTATTTAATAAAATTACAATCACAACCTTTTCAAACACAAGTTGTGATTGTTCTTTCTCAGTGGTTGAGCAGCAGCATGATTTATGGAAATCATGCTGGAGATCTGACTTAATCAAATAAAGAGGGTAGAAATTTATAACAAATCTAAGGCACTTCAATGCATTTCTGCTTTTTGATGGCATGTACTAACTGCAACCTCATAAATAGCATATCTAATATGATTTAATTTTAATAAAAACTGTGTTAATAAAGAGTTTTTAATAAAAACAGATAAACAAATCCAAAACGTGAAGTAAGTTCAAAAACCAGTTAGGCAGAATGTCAGGCAATGGGGAACAGAGTATTTGAGGCAAATCACAGTTAATATTTTGTGTTAGTAACGTGTGGTAAATTAGTGCCTTAGTAAATGCTTTGTTCACGTTAATTAATGAATGTCTTTTATAATGGCAGTTGATAGACCCTGTATAGTATTATATAACTATAGGAAAAAAAGTCTGTGCTTAGCAGTCCCTGAGGAGGCCTGTCAGCCTCAGTGCAGAATGCCAACTGCACAAAACAAAAACCAGCTTGACTCAAATCTGAGACCTCTTGACATGTTTCATACTTAAACCTCTCTCTCTCTCTCTCTCTCTCTTTCTCTTTCTCTCTCTCTCCCACTCTCTCACTCTCTAAATCTCCATTAAAATATTGTCAGTGTTTGTCTTCTTGTTAGGCTGGTGGCCATATAAAGGTCAACTGATGGAGAATTTAGTCATAATCACTACTGGCAGTAAGCCACGTAGACCAGGAAGTTTGGACAGAGACAACATGCTAATTTTCAGTGTATTGTTTTTTTGTGTATTGTTTTGTCATGCTCATGTAAAATTGCATTTTCTGTGTTTTATGCAATTTTTTTGTGTATTGTGTTTGGTTTAGTCTTTCCTTGGACTTCCTTGTTTTATGGACAAATTTTTGACAATTTACTATTTAAAGTGGAAAAACATAATAAGGTTAATACTCAAATACTGCTAGTGGTGTCTATTTCTAAAATTGTTATGTTTTCTAAACCTTCATGGTATGAGTAGTCGTCTTGCTTATTTTTGCCTGTTTTCAACAAATACAGTATAATTGCAGATATTCCTCAGATTAGTCCGAGTGTAGGATTACTCTGAGGCATGATTTAACAGGCAACCCAAGACCTAACAGCTATACATCTTGCTCTTGGCTGTTGATCAGATAGTTATGACCTGGCACTGCCAATCTGAACAAGATAATTAACCTTTTCTCCTATATATCATAAACCATAACACTGCTTCCATAGGTATATCTGGATGAGCTCTCATTTTAATGCCTTAGGTACCTCGCTATTAAACTTTAAAAAATCAAAGGTGTTTCTGAAGATCTAGTCCACAGAATTTTATCCTGTTGTGAACTGTGGATTACACCAGGTCAGATGTGACTGTTATGTTGAATGTTATTTGTTATCTTTAATAAAATGTTATTTTATAATTAAATGTTTAATGTACAATATGCAAAATGTATTCTATATTTTATATTCAGTTGAAATAAAATGATCATCAATATTGTGGTGTTTCTCAGGACATTTTTTTCCCTCTTTTTTCACTTATTTCTAAGGGGAAGCAGGGTTTTTGTTACAAGTTTAATGTAATCGGGTTAATAACTATATCACAAGGACATTATGTATATTCATATATAGAATAATTATGTAAGTGCATCATTTATGTCATCATACCTTATCACTCATATTACGGTTAAGTCTTTGTATTCTCAGTGCTAGATGGAAAGGTTTTACTTTCATAGAGGAATTACTGCATGGGTACCATGCTTGTACTTACAGTATTGTATTATTAAAAGTCAACACTGGAAAAAAAAAATCAATACTCAATAGATTACGTCCTTCAGGCACTCACACAAGATTGCAGACCTTTTCTTCCCTTCAGTCCTACAACATGCTGAAAAAGAGCATCAATCATCTTATAAGGATGATAAACACTGGAATCCATATTACAGTCACATTGTCATTTGGAGATGAAGGTATGAACAGATGTTAAGGACATGTTAGGGTGAAGTCCAGATTTAGTTTTGCAAGGTCATTAATACATCGAATTTATTTTGTATTTTTGAAAGGAGTCTTCAGTGTCATTTCATTGTAACTGTCAGTATGGTGACTATGAATCTTTTAGTTTCTTTTCAATAACAATACTTTTTTGTCTAATTAGTTGTGCACTGTTTCTGTCTACTCAACATCTCAGCTTTCCACTAGTTCCTGTAATAAAATATTGTATTACACTCATTTTTAATTAATGATGTTTGACTTTGCAATGTAGTCATGCTTTTCTTTAATCTTGAATTTTAATTAAAGTTTTGTCTCCAAATTCACTCAATGATTACAAAATTAATTGTGCCTACATTAGAGAATAAGCCATATCTCATTTGTCTTGTCGTTTAGAATCTATAAGTGCACATTTTTTTTCTATGTGTCTGCTCAGCATAAATATTAGAATGCAATCCCTAAAACCTAAACCATCTTAAACATCTTTGACATTTAATTAAGACCTCAATTTAGATTTTCTCAGCACACAAATATAAGAAATAGAATATTTTTTAAAATATAAAATAAAAAAAATTAGGGACTGCTGTTATACTTTCATAGCCCTCAGACATGAAAAACAGCACCAACACTTTACTGGTCTAGAACAAAGAACCTCTTACATATGGGCTGAGGGGGCTGGATTATCACAACCAACTAAATGGCATTTGTAACCGCAATCTTTAAAAAAAAAAAAAAAAACACACACACACTCAATATGGATTGGGCAGCTTGTATGCTTTCTAGTAACAATAAAGCCAGGAGAGCTGCTCAAAATGTAATGTTGAAGTTTGTCACTGTTAATGTTGAGCTTGCTGCTAGCATTTTCTTTGCTGCTAGCATTTTTTTCCACTAGTATTGCTGCTAGCATTGCTACTAGCGTTGCAGAAAGAGTGGCTGGGTAGAGTAGAGACGTACAGTATATAGATGAATACAATGACATAATGGTGTGACTCTCTATCCAATGGGAAAACATAACAGAACTTGAACTGGATCTGAAGCGGTACTAGCACCAGACATGAACTAGCACTTGGTTCGCGATGGTACAAGAGCAAAGGGATACAAGTAGTACCGCCCTTGAAGAGGGGGAAGAGAGGGATTTGGGATTCAGCCTTGTGTTAGAAGCTGGTTAGCTTTGTAGCTCATGTTAGCCATTTAACAGAAAAATACAGGCAACTCTGTAGGCAATTTACCATTAGACGCAATTATTAAGAGACAAAGTGTTGCTCAAAATGACAATGTTATCAGATATGTTTTCTTACTGAAAGTGCTTCTAAGACTGGTTTTAAAAGTGTGTTTAGGCAGCTAGCTGCTCTCCCTTCTTGTGTTTAGGCAGCTAGCTGCTCTCCCTTCTGTCCAGTACTGTGGACTGTACTGACCTACTTTCAGCCATGCTGGCAATCAACAGTATAATTAATACATATAGTTGCATTCCCAGTGCTATTATGTCATTTTCTAATGTTTATTGTTAAAGAAATTATTTCAGAAAGTAGCTTTTAGGAAAGATTGTACTAGTGGAAATTAAATTTAAATATTACCTTTCAGCAGTTACCCAAAGAAAAGTAGACAACAGAGAGCCAGAGGTGGAAAGAGTAATAAAATTTTGTACTCAAGTACAAGTACTGTTACTTCAGTGAAATTTTACTTAAGTACAAGTAAAGTTACCATTATAAAAATCTACTCAAGTAAAAGTAAAAAGTAGCTCATTAAAAATGTACTCAGAGTAAAAGTTACCGAGTTACTTTTTTATTTTTTTAACAGCGGGGGTGGGATGAGGCATTCTAGCGTAGTTCAAAAAAGATGAGCAGATATAAATCTCAAAATAGTTGTTTTTAACTGAAGGAACACCTTTGCATAATAAAGCTGTTGTCTTTCTTGTGCTTGAAAATCAAAGTGGTCACTTAAACATGGTGTTACGTCCCAGTCTAGGGCCATACAGCAAAAGAATGGTTCAGGGGTCTATTTTAAACTGTATGGAAATGGTGGTATATGGCAGAAAGAACTAGATCCAATCATTAACTGATAAAATAATGAGGTTTGTATACACACACCAGAGGTGGAAAGTAACGAATTACATTTACTCGCGTTACTGTAATTGAGTAGCTTTTTTGTGTATTTCTACTTTTTAAAGTAGTTTTAAAAATCTGTAATTTTACTTTCACTTAAGTACGTTTTGTTGGAAGTATTGTAATTCGCTACATTTTAAATCATATTCGCTACTGAGTAAAAAATAAATGAATGAAAATGATAAAACAGTAAAAAATATTATGCTTTATAAATGCTCCGTTGCGCCGCGTGTGTGTATCATGTCCTGGTCGCGCGCCGCTCCAGACTCCACTCCAGGTTTTCTGACATCGGCACCTTCCTGACCTTCCACACGGTCGCTTCCGCCCTGAGTGGCGTCATCAACTAACGCGACTGGAGAGAGAAGCGCGAAAGATGAAAGAGGTTGTGATTTTGGCGTTTTGACATTTGGTTGTGTATTCTGGTTTGACTTTTTGCCTCCAATTGACTTTGATTATTGCTTTGTCCCTATGGTTTGGTTGGTCTTTGTATATATTTATAGATAATTTCACTGTATGTCTGTGCACTCACTAGTAGCAGAGGCGTGGCTGCCATTTATTTTTGGAAGAGGGAGTTTATTTGGGAATTTATTTGCTCAGGATGTTATGTGGCAATAAAATGAAAATAGCTGACTACCTTATTGTACGGAATGATGGGGGGGGGGTGATAAAATTATATATACATAATATATATAAGGTTATCAAAGCAGTCCCACAGCTTAATCATAGCTAAAACAATCCAGTGAAATATTAGACTGTGAGACTTTTTTGAGCCAGGTATTTTATATAGTTTAGCTTAGGTTTATATTTTATATAGTTTATATTGGTTTAGGGAGTCCGGGAAGGTACCTGTATTTTTGTTTGTGTTTTTTTTTTTTTTTTTGCAGGTAATCTAGGTACTAAATATAAATACCATTTTGTTTATTATTTTGGCCTGGGTCCACGCTGAATCTGATCCTCCTCCTGGTGTGTGTGTGTGTGTGTGTGTGTGTGTATACAAACCTCATTTTTTCATCAGTTAATGATTGGATCTAGTTCTTTCTGCCATATGCCACCATTTCCATACAGTTTAAAATAGAACCCTGAACCATTCTTTTGCTGTATGGCCCTAGACTGGGACGTAACACCATATTTAAGTGACCACTTTGATTTTCAAGCACAAGAAAGACAACAGCTTTATTATGCAAAGGTGTTCCTTCAGTTAAAAACAACTAGTTTGAGATTTATATCTGCTCATCTTTTTTGAACTATGCTAGAATGCCTCATCCCACCCCCGCTGTTAAAAAAATAAAAAAGTAACTCGGTAACTTTTACTCTGAGTAAATTTTTTAATGAGCTACTTTTTACTTTTACTTGAGTAGATTTTTATAATGGTAACTTTACTTGTACTTACAGTAAGTAAAATTTCACTGAAGTAACAGTACTTGTACTTGAGTACAAAATTTTATTACTCTTTCCACCTCTGACACACACACACACACACACACCAGGAGGAGGATTAGATTCAGGATGGACCCAGGCCAAAATAATAAACAAAATGGTATTTATATTAGTAGCTAGATTACCTGCAAAAAAAAACAAAACAACACAAACAAAAATACAGGTACCTTCCCGGACTCCCTAAACCAAAAACAATGAAATTATCTACAAATATATACAAAGACCAACCAAACCAAAGGGACAAAGCAATAATCAAAGTCAATTGGAGGCAAAAAGTCAAAACCAGAATACACAACCAAATATCAAAACGCCAAAATCACAACCTCTTTCCTCTTTCCCGCGTCTCTCTCTCCGGTTAATATATGTTCGCGCTAATCGATGACGTCACTCTCAAGGCAGAAGCGACGTGTGGAAGGTCAGGTAGATGCCGATGTGGAGACAGTCAGAAAACCTGGAGTGGAGTCTGGAGCGGCGCGCGACCAGGACATGATACACACACGCGGCGCAACGGAGCATTTATACAAAGCATAATATTTGTATTATTTTATCATTTTCATTCATTTCTTTTTTTACTCAGTAGCGAATATGATTTAAAATGTAGCGAATTACAATACTTCAAACAAAAAGTACTTAAGTAAAAGTAAAATTACAGATTTTTAAAACTACTTTAAAAAGTAGAAATACACAAAAAAGCTACTCAATTACAGTAACGCGAGTAAATGTAATTCGTTACTTTCCACCTCTGCAGAGAGCTACAGTCAGATAATCATCAATATTAATTCAAGTACTGTAACATATGACTCAAGTTTACCTTTTGCGCTGTGAAGTCATGTAAGCATTACTGGTGCAAAAATGAATTATAAATTCAGTTCCTACATTCTTAGGGGAAAATAACATAAGAAAGCTTAAATGTGATCAGTTATGACTCTTGAGGAACCCTTTTTTGTAATCAAGCAAAAGCTTTCTGTACACTTTCATTTGCCCTTTCCAAGCAATTTTCAGCACTGGATACAAATTCCCAGTCAGTACAGCTCCTTTGGTCGTTTGAGATGTGAGATTAGGGGTTCCACTCTAAATACACAACAATCACAGACTTCCAAATATTTTCAAATCTGTTCCTTTTTTTACAACACAAAACAAACAAGGATTTCCTCCTGATTCCGTCACATTTCAGCATCTCTTGCATGATGTAAGTGAGTGGCACATATGTTTGATTGAAACACTCACTCACTCATCATCTATACAGCTTTATTCTGTATTCAGGGTCATGAGGAGACTATCCCAGGAGGCTTAGGGTACTAGGCGGGGTACACCCTGGACATTGGAAACATGAGATCAAAAATAAAGGCAGAAGGCATACCAAGTAGAAATCCTTATAGATGTTTGTTGGTTTAAAATTGTATAAATAACCGGAATTTATGTACACGGATCAACCATTATATTAACAAGAACATACATAATAAGGGGAACATATGCAATATTTTGCATAATCGTTCAAATGTTTCAATGTTATGGACTTTAATATAAAAACTGAAAACATTGCACACAGGTGAGCTGCATCTTCAATGTTAATTTGTAGGAAAGGAAATCAAATAAAGCATTTTGATAAAGTTTTTCTGAATACAAATAACTTTAATGAGATATTACAGAATGAGATATTGGTCAGATAAACCTGACATGTTTTATTTGTCACAACATGACCATGATGGAATACAGCCCACTGTCCACAAGTCTGATCCATGGAGAGCCCACCATGCAATAAACAGCACCCAACGGATCTACTGCCTGTCTAATGTCCTGGTGCCACATATCACATTGTCTTGTTGAGTCACAATACTGGGCATAATGTTCTTGCATTTAATGTAATGGCTGATCAGTTTACATTAGAACAAAATGCAATTTCCTCAGGCCCATGGTGCAAAACACCAATAAAGCAGCATGAAACTCAAGATTACACTCCAAACAATAATGTCTTATCCACATTCAATATATTTCAATTTAATATCATCTTGTACTCAGATATATAAAGTGCCAGTACAAGACATTGTAAGATAAGAATTAAAGCATACACAAAATAACCAGAACAATTTTTTGTCAGGACTGCCAGGCCATTACATTGTAAAGCTGCAATAAGGTAGTTACAGTAACACAATAATACATGTAGTTAACACAATAAGGACTCGGGATAGTAAATTTATGGCACCAGAACATTATTTAATGGAAGAGACTATGTGCAAACAATTATCTAATGTAAGTTAGATTTTATCTAATGTAAGTATCCAGTAAGGTTCTGGGCTTGTTCAAACCCTGGCCTGCTGTTAAACCCTTGAATAAAGCATCATTACTTCACTGGATTCTGACAAACTCATATTATATGACAAACGTATTAATTATATGTTTTCATACTACACCAAGTAATCATAGACAGATACACAGAAATATAAATCATGAACAAATACACTGAGAAGAAGTAATGTTTTGAAGCGTTCCCCATGAACGATGATCAAAATGAGCAGAGTTTTTTTTTTAAACAGAGGTACTTTGATTCCCTCTGCTGGCAGTTGTAGTATAATGCAATCATCATTGACTTTCAGTACAGGATTGGAAATGGTCTCTGGAGTATTACAGACCTGGTTAGAGTTGAATTCATCACGTAATCCAGAAGGTTGACAAGAACAGCAGTAAAAAGATCAGGGAAATGAGATATTAATGCCAATAATTTGAATAATATTACAGTAATGTTACAACACAATACAGTACATTTTAATAGAAATAAATTAGGTAACATTAGGTTCATCATAAGATTTGTCAGTTTATTTGTTTGTTTATTTGTTTGTTTGTTTGTTTGTTTGTTTGTTTGTTTGTTAGTTTCACAACGTGTATGCAGCGAGTTGCAAAATGGCGCTGGAATGTACAGTACTATAGAAAAAAGCCAGTCTGATGACGCAATGTGACTTTCTGAGCAACACAAAATGTCTAAAACAGTTCAGAGCTATATTGGCACCTTAAAAATATTAGGCAGGTGATTAATTTGCTGATTAATTTATATAAATAAGCATTTATTTCAGGCAATCAGCATGTGTCTTTATTGACATTATTTGAATGTTGCTTAAATAACAAACACTGATTATTTGTTACTTTTTCTTCATTATGTAGGGCTAAAATTCAAATAAAAATTTTTTTTTGTCACATACACAGTCATACACAGTACGAAATGCAGTGAAATGCTTATACGACCGCCAGTGACCTTAAGAAATAAAATAAAAACTTGTAAATAAATATGAATAAAAAGAAATACTAATGAAAGTAACTATTAAAATAAACTGTACAAATAAGGGCATGATAAAAATATTACAAAATATAGAAATATAGAAACATTTGAAAGTGGCAGTGGTTGTGCAAATATGCATAAAAAGTGACTTATTAAAGTGTCTTGTGCAATGGTCCAGATATATAAATATGTAGTGCAAGTGTGTATGAATGTGTCCATGATTGTCCAGTCAGTGTTGTGAGTTTAAAAAGATGTTGTTAATCCTGTGTGGTGGTGTGATGATTGAAAGACCTTATCGCCTGCGGAAGGAGCTCCTCCTCAGTCTCTCTGTGTTGGCCTTCAGGGAGCAGAATCGCTTCCCAGACCGCAACAGAGAAAACAGTCCATTGTTGGGGTGGCTGAGGTCCTTCATGATCTTCCTGGCTTTGGTCCAGCACCGCTTGCTGTAGATCGAGTGCAGGTCAGGGAGCTCGGTGCGGATGATGCGCTCAGCTGATCGCACCACCCTCTGTAGAGCTCGTCTGTCCTGCATGGTGCTCTTTCCAAACCAGGTCGTGATGTTACCCGTCAGGATGCTCTCTATGGTGCAGGAGTAGAAATTCCTGAGCACCTTAGAGGGCAATCTGAAGTCTCTCAAGCGTCTGAGGTGGTAGGAATGCCATTAATTCATCCATCTTCAATAACCACTCGGTCAATGATTATGGATTACGCAAAGTGAACAACAAATCTACATAATGACTTTTGAGTGGTAGAGGGAATCCAGAGAACGCAATGACACAAAGAGCATGTAAAACTCTTTTTGTAAAACTAATTAATATACCAAGCACCCAATTAAATTATGAATTGTATAACCAAAACATAGTTTAGTTTCAAGCTACATAATTAATTTATATGTCAAACATTATTTTATTACATTTCAAGTTAAATATACAGAACAATTCTCTGGGTTCATAGTGTTATACTTGTATGTAAAAACCCAAACAAACAGTGCTGTGTATCCAGCAAATATAAAGTGTATACACCTGTTTCTTATCTGTCAAACAAATCTTTTCCACTTTAACACCTCACCATAAAGTCATTAAACTTTTTCAGGCAAAATAACTCTATTAAGTAATAGCAGTTGATTTGTCTTAATTAGCTTGAACAGAAAATTACCAACAGTATAATTTCTATAGAAGCTTGGAGGTGATTTGTTAAAGTGTGTATTCTGCTTGTCCGGGTAGAAATGTTGTATCTAGTTCCATGGGAGAAAATGAAAGATTTTGGTGACTCTAGAATAAAAGCCAAAGGCCACAGTGAGGAAATCAAATTTGACACCATCCATACCTCACCTAACTCTCCAGACCACTGGGAAACACTACTGAAGTTAACTAATGCGCTGTGTGTGTCAGTTGGATAGGTGTGTACCTAAATGTAAAGTCCAATCACTCTAAAAATGATGGATGATAATCTCCTGAGGCCAGAACCCTACTGTTTTGTGCATTTATCCTCACTGTTTCTTTTTATTTGTACCTGACAACTATGACCTTAATCAGTATCTTCAAACAAGTTAACAAAACAAGTAAGTTTATCAAAATAATTATATGTGGATTGTATGAGGATATAAGGACAATGTTGCTGGGAGAAAATGTCATGTCTTCATATACATTCTGACTTCTAAGCTAAAGAGAATGACATTCCGATTTAGAAATGGAAATGGAAATAGAAAAATAGCAATATATACACTACAGTTCAAAAGTTTTAGAACACTTGCAAATTTCTTTGTTTTTGTTTAGTGATTTATTTTCTACATTCTGCAACAATACATTCTAGAACAAAACAAAACTATAAACTAACACATATAGGATTAGGTAATTACGTAACAACAAGAAAAACAACAGTTAGTTGTTATTTTAAGACACAGGTCAGCCTTTCTGTAATAGTTCTTGCAAGAACAGTATTGTCAAGTGCATTTGCAAAATCCGTCAAGCACCATAATGAAACTGGCTCTCATGAAGGCCATCCCAGGAGGGTGAGACCAAAACCTACCTCTGCCGCAGACGAGAAGTTAATTTAGAGTTATCAGCCTGAAAAATGACCAATTAACAGCACCTCAGATTAGAGGCATTATGAAGTCTTAACATAGCAGAAGTAGAAGACACATCTCAATATCAACTGTTCAAAGTAGGTTAATGCATTTTTTGGACGCCTTTAGCATTCCTTTACAATGTAGAAAGAAATAAAAATCAGGAACGATCATGGAGTTAGAAAGTGTTCTAAAACTTTTGAACGGCAGTATACACACACATGTATATGTATATATATATATATATATATATATATATATACACTGTATCGTATATTTCTGTTCAACTACTGTATATGAATTTAAAATAAATTTACAGCTGAACATATACATATATACTACCCTGAAATAACATAACTACTGAAAAGTAGAAAACAAGACAATGTTGTTGTTGTTGTTGTTGGTCTTTCGGCTGCTCCCGGCAAGGGGTCGCCACAGCGGAATATCCAGTCCGCACTACAACTTGGCACAGGTTTTACGCCGGATGCCCTTCCTGACGCAACCCTCCCATTTTATCCGGGCTTGGGACCGGCACTGTATGCAGTGGCTGGGGTGTGGGCACTGGCTGGAATCGAACCCGGGCCTTCCGCATGGCAGGCGAAACACCTACCACTGAGCCACCAGTGCCCTTAGAAAACAAGACAATAATAACAAAAAATAATAATAAAAACAAAAGATTTATTTCTGCAATAACCAAGTTATAAGTGCTTGACTGGCTGTTTACCATCAGATACTATACTGACCCTGTTGCTTTCACCTTTTGAATGCACAAGTTCTGATAATGTCCAGACACGGAGTCTATAATGAGCTATAATGAGAAGCTCAAACCATAACCAAATGCACCCCTGACCTGAATCTATACAGAGACTGATATCTTATCTGACTGTGATATCACAGTCAGTGAATTTCATGTCTTTGACATATATATGTGTGTATTTATCACCAAACTAAGCAACATCTTTGAACTCTCTCATCAGTATTTGGCTTTTCATGAACAAATATGATTTTATTCAGATATCTTCAGCAAAAAATTAATTACAAAACTAAATAAATTTCTGTGTATTGTAGCATTACATGTGCATTATCATTTATAAAAACAAATATGATTTCACAACAGAATAAATAAAATCTATAACTAGAATCTATTTACCCAAGAAAAAAACATAATATTTTACATTTCACAAATACAATTATTTTTCAGTGAGATTTCACAAAAATTTCACTACTGATTTATACCCTTTTCGAGAGAAATATATAACCCTGCACATAGTTCTCTATGCACCTATCATTATACAAGAAGGAGAAACCATTGTTACATTAAAAATACAACTGTTAATCATTTGCATCTTACAATTTTTTTTTACATTTGTTTTACATTTTAAATCCTTTACATATCTAGTTACATTTTTCATGTCGGTGCAGTATCTGTGTCTGGTACTATATGATTAATTGTGTGACTTGATCTACATTATCTCTCAATAATGAATAAATAAATAAATACAGGAATGTAATTGTCCTTGAAATTTCTCTTTTTTTTTTAAATACTGTATGTCCTCATCCCTATTGTACTATAAATTTAAGCCTATGACACTTTTATAGGGGGAAATCCAAATAAATGTCTCAAAAAGAAGTGTATTGTAATATTTCTATACTTGTATATGTAATATTTTATGAATATGAAGTGTACTTTGTGAGATTGCCAAATATGGCATTCTTATATATTTTGCAGATGGCTAGCAAAGTGAATAGGCACCAACCTATAACTAGTATTACACCAGTACCCATGGTAAAAAGGGAAACAAAACAATACACACTGCACTTTTATCAGTCTTGCATGACTATAAATTATATTTATGATAATTTGATTATTTACATTTAATTTGCCTTTTATTAGGATTTTACAGTTACTAAATTCAGTTTTAAGATGAAACTATTTCTCTTTCTAGGGTTCTAAATGTATAAAACTGTGCATTTATAATGTATATTATTCAAAGTGTAAGTAAGGATACAAAAATTGTCATGAACATGAATCAAATTAATACATATAAGAAATTACAAAATAGTCCATATAATAATATTTCTACAGTAATACAAGCTCCAAAACATTAAATCAGAGTTAAAAGTGATGTAGCATGTATCTAATCTAATTAATGGCATGTGCTGTATCTTTCAGTTATACTGTATACATTAAGCATGGGCTTGATGTTTGACTCACACAGATTAATGCCAACATGGTTTTGAATCTAAGCTCTTACCCAAAAAAAGGAAGTCACAACACAGTCACGTCATCCTCATGAATTAAGTAATAAATTAATAGCAGGCTGTTTCCATTACCAGATTGCAGACATATGGAAAAGGATAGATAGATAGATAGATAGATAGATAGATAGATAGATAGATAGATAGATAGATAGATAGATAGATAGATAGATAGATAGATACATACATACATACATACATACATACATACATACATACATACTAGGGTAATTTTTCCTCTCTCTCTCTCTCTCTCTTCACACTCTGTGCGTGTGTGTACACACACGTGTTCATGTTTGCTACAAGGAGCATACAATATGGGTGGAGCCAAAACTTGCGTGACAAACAGAAAGAAAAACAAGTGAGGCCGTCTCTCCTCCGGGCGGTGCATTTAATACCATTGCCTTTCATCTTTCATGTCGCTTCTGGTTAACCCTACTCTGCCTTCACTACTCACATCCATCTTTAATCAGCACTCCACCGAAAGCAGCACCAATTAGCTGAAGCGGGCCATCCAGTCCAGAGCAAGCCATTTATGAATTAAACGAACCAACAGATGAAGAGATTCTAAGTGACTCACTATCAGACTCCCTAGCATGGTGGTTCTTTATTTTGTCTTTTCAAATAAAATTGGTCATTATTTTTAGTTATGCCAACTGAAAGAAGAACCCCTTTTAATCCGTGGTGTTTTCTCTTTTTTCCTCTAACAGGAAAGATGTTTGGAATTAATATGAGTCCAGAGTTCTGGATTTTAGTGAGTTTTTAATTCTGGCATACAATTTTTGTAAGTTACGTAATATTTTATGAATTACTTAAATATTTTAGGTTACAATCACAAATAATGTCTGCAATTTTTTTCAGTTGCTGGAAGACCTAAACCTAAGTATGAGAGATCTTAAAGGCAACAGTCATAAAGGATTATAACTTAACAATTAAATTAGAAAAAATGTGATTCATTAGATCGCATTACTGAGAAATCTATCTTCTGTAGATTTTAGTAAATAATTTTTTTAGTCCACCCTATCAATATAGAATCCATAGAGAAACCAAATATTGGAAACTAAAATAAAAAAAAGAACAAACAACATTGCTATATTGTTTTAATTAAATTAATACAACATATCACAACCTAAAATACTTTTGAATAATTTCTACTTATTATTATGATAACATTTCTCCCTATCTTCCTCTCTTACACACGCACGCATACAAACGCACACACTTGATCCCCTGTTTACAGATGTGATATTTAAACAAGGCTTGAAGTAATTACTCCATATTTGTGCCACTAACAAAGAAGTCTAATATAATCTGTATTTACTTCATTCTCTTCCTCTTCTTCACACATACACCTACACATGCAAAATACAAGTACAATTCAACACACTCAAAAAATTTTAATAAACATGGTATTTTCCTGTAAAGTAAAAATAGGGGGAAATGTTTTGTACAGAATTTCTTGTTTTGATGCACTTTAAGCCTACACACATATTTTCATGTCTTCAGATCTTTCATTAGCAATGTTGGATATTTGAGTTTTGCAAAATATAGTCTGCAGATTAACTGAAACCTGGTAAAAATGTTCAGCTCTTTGTTGTGATGGGTTGAGGTTGACAGAGGTCAATATGCTGAGAAGAGGTTAAACAAACTGACTCTCTGCCTGAAAAACCTCCAGCTGATAAAGTACTTAAATTTAGGCTTAAGTTTTTAGATTAAACATGAAAATCTGCTGTTAGTGCGTCCTCATCTTTGTCCTCAAAAAAAAAAATTTAATTGAGATGTCGAACAAGCAATATGTGTATAATGGGAATATTAATCCTAATGTTTTATATTTCTATTTAGAAGTATTAATAAATGTACTGCATGTGCAAAACAAAAACTACTATGTCTAAATATACCTAAAACTTTTATTTAGTTGATTGAAAAGCCATTGTTTTTTTCCCCTCATTGGTTGGTTACTAGATTAGACATTAAATGCATTAAAACTATGCAAATTCCCATTTACATAAATTTTACAGAAATATATTATATTAAACATATTTAAATACATTTCTGCACATGAATGATGAGTAATTTGTTTCAATAAGATGAACCTTAAAAAAAATAATAGTTTTACAAATATGCAGCAGCATTACATTAAATCATTACTGTACATTGTACATTGTATAAGTCTGCAACAGCAGTACATTAAATCATATACAGTACAGTTGATAGGATAAATTAGAGAACAAGGGTTTTATTTGGATATAAATAAGAGGGCTTATAGTTGTTCTTTATTTATTTATTTTATTTAAAAAATACCAAGTTCAAGTGTTTGATATGGGTAAGCTGAAAGAAGGGAACAACACTGATAGCACTTATACTAAATAGTAAACGGAAGGGTGCATAAATAAATATATTCACTAAAAACCCATAATTGGTGCTGATTGCATTGTCAGACAGTTTTAATCATGTAAGCTAATAAAAATTATTCCTTCTATTATATTTATATACATACACCACTCATAAATTACTCTATCTATCTATCTATCTGGTCTCCATGGTCCATAGTTGACCTACAGAGGTTCCTACAGTAGATGGAGAGATAATAATAATAATAATAATAATAATAATAATAATAATAATAATAATAATAATAATAATAACAACAACAACAATATTATTATTATTATTAATTATTATTATTATTATCGTCATCATAATCTTTAGCATCATCATTATCGTCATCCTTATCAAGTAAAGTCAGTAATGTAAGGAGGTACTTTTGGGAAGAATACTTAATTAAATGCTAAGCTAAATCTACACATTTTTGAGGTGCAAACATTTTGAAAATGAGGTGTCCAAGCCGAAATTGAAGGTAATTGAGAATGAAACTGAATCACAGTATTTGTCTGCATTATTACTAACTGGTGAAAGAGCCACACACTGATAGTAGGGCTTTGGCAGTACAACCAATACTTTCACCAATGATTATCACAGTGACTGAATGCAGCTCTAAAGGGCAGGAGCACATGTCAGGACATACTGTATCAGGTCGATGCAGTTCAGGACAGGTCAAACTAAAGGCAGAAACATTAAAAAGGTGCAGTACATTAATAGGTTTTGTAATATATATTGTGTTAGTACATTTCAAACATACATTGAAATAAAAACTAAATTACATAAAATATTAGCCCTAGGTCAATGGGACAGCTTTTGGTAAGTAGTGAGCAAACACACACTTCTTTTGTTCCACATGTCCCATCCAGTGATATACAAGTCATCATACTACAACCACACAGATGTTCATGGTGATAAATTACTGTTAGACTATCAACATTACAAATATATTGTAATTTCAATATCCAGTGTAGGCGGCACGGTGGTGTAGTGGTTAGCACTGTCGCCTTGCACCTCCGGGTTCGATTCCCGGCCAGGCTCGATTCCCGTCTCTGTGTGCATGGAGTTTGCATGTTCTCCCCATGCTTGGTGGTTTTCCTACGGGTACTCCGGTTTCCTCCCACAGTCCAAAGACATGCAGATTAGGCTAATTGGCGTTCCCAAATTGACCATAGTGTGTGTGTGTGTGTGTGTGTGTGTGTGTGTGCTCTGCAATGGATTGGCACGCAGTCCAGGGTGTACCCTGCCTTGTGCCCAGAGTCTCCTGGGATAGGCTCCAGGTCCCCGCAACCCTAATACAGGATAAAGCGGTATTGAAGATGAATGAATGAATAAATATACAGTGTGATTTAAACACACTGCTGCTCATTACACACACTCAAAATATGAAAATAAAAAACATCAGTCAAGACATATATTTCATAAATGAATTCTTCTTGTCCATTGAGACTTTGATAAATAGTCTCCTCTGGCATATACTTGCAGTATAAGCCTATTCCACTAGTACAAACAAAAAACATTAGTTGGGTCCATCATTAAACACCATCTAGCCATGAAGAAAAACAGTTTACTCTTTTAAGAATATGCTGTTGCATCTGAACCAAGTTTTTAACAGTTATGGACAAACACCTGGCCTATTTGCTCTCAATTGCAGCTCAGTGGGAAAACTTTTCTCTGGCCAAAAGAAATGAAAAACAATGTACAGTGCATAATTCCCTCGTTTTAGGTTTATAAGAGGGTAACTTCCACACGAGTCCAACTTAAAAAAAATGTTTAAGAGCTTTTGACCACATTTTAAACAGTGTTTTGGGCAACTGACTCACATTAGATGTTTACAGAAATTAAATAACAATTCAGTAATTCACAACCCCCTGTACTTGCTTGCATTGCAAACTATGCGTAACTACTGTAAATGTGTAGACCAAATCTTAGAATTTTAGCTTTGTGCAATTGTAGACTTTGTGGAAAATCTTTGTGTAAAAGTTAGAACTGTGCTTATAGAGAAGGTTCCCATGCGTAACATTCTGTGCTGTATAATGAGCATGGTGTGTACCAATGAAATAACAGCTTTCAAATAAAATGTGTTCAGATGTGAGCATGCCTGCCTGAAATATAGCCAAAAGACATGAGGAAAATAATACTACCAAAGTGTCATATAAAGTGTCAGAATGATCAAATTACTGTCCTACATAATTCATACTGGAATTAAGTTAAGGACCAACACATTAATAAAATTTTAAGGAATAAAGATGAACACTCAACATTGATGAAGAAATGTCAAAAAAAAAATCATGAATGATTGTGATTAGAGATCACTTAAACATTAGGTGAAGTTTACATTAAAAAAAACAGAGCTGTTGTCAATAGTAAAAGTACAAACATTTCTACAGGCACAATGCAATAAGATCTTACAGAAACAACTAAACAGCTGTGCAACTTTTTAGGGAAATTAATCAAAAAACGTCTTCAGTTTGCCAGTATAAAGATTGTACTTTGGAGCACTGGAAAAAGGTCATGTGGACTAATTAGTCCAGACTGATCCTATTCAAGAGTGATGGCTGTACATCAGTGTAATAAGGAAAGCATGTGAAGGGTTATACTGTACTGTATCTGTCCACAGTACAAGTCATTGGAGGGAGTGCTATAAGCTGGGGTTGCTTCAGCTGGTCAGGTTAAGGCTCAGCAAAGTTATGTGGAAATAAAAATAAGTTTATGCCATCAATAGATTTTTTTTCTTCACTCTTAAAAAAGTGTTTCTGTGAGCAAGATGAATAATTTTCACATATGAATTGGCACCCACATTGCATGTGGTAATCAGAACTAATGGCTTTTTTTTTTTTTGGCCAGGCAGTGTATAATGATGATCCACAGGAAACCCCAGAAAAATGCACATACTCTTGCCATTGCCATGTTTACCGATATGTTAAAGTTGTGATTTATGTAATAAACTGCAGTTTTATAACTTCACCAATAGATGGAGTAATATATCTAACATCAATCTATGCACAAAGGATATTTAATTGCATTATCTATAATTTTGGCAAACTGATGATTGCTAATGGTGTATGCTTGGATTAATCAGTATTTATAGCTGGAGAAGAGAAGAGAAGAGAAGAGAAGAGAAGAGAAGAGAATGTATGTATTAGTGTGTATTGGAGAGAGAGAGAGAGATTTGTAATGCTCTAAATGGCTGGTCAGCAGTGTGAAAAGGCCATGCCAATCTAGATAAAGTTCAGTAGGAATACATAACCTCTGCCTTTTCTTCCACTGGTTGGTGAATGTAGATGCAAAACATACTGCTGTTCAAACAGATCTAAAAGTTAATTCATCTCTCTTACACACACACACACACACGCGCACAAATGCACATATGACTTGAGTGCAAGAACAGGATGGATGTAATTCACTTCCATGTGTGGAAACTCTGAGGTCTGGCCTTTGTCATTTCAAGCACTAAACCATTCACATATGAAATGTAACTTCATCAGGCAAAGGTGAAATTAAAGGTCAAAATAAAACACACGTACAGTGAGCAAAACATGGGGCTCAGTAGAGTTTAGACTCTCAATCTATTTAAGGTGCCCAATACCAACGTAAAGAGTGAAGCTGTTATTAAACCTCCTCAATCATGACACCATGATCACGATTTCAAATAAAAATAATAATAACGACAATTATATATTTGTAACGCTTATACGTGGAAAAACATTAAAGCAAGAGTGTTAAACTCCCCACCTTTCATCTGTCTTGATGGTTGCTCTGTAACCGCGAATGACTTTTTATCTAGGTGGTGTGACTCATGAAAATTATATACATTTATTGTTCTTTTTTATGTTGATCGTATCTATGTGGTCTTGGCTATCCCAATTTTAGTCCATGGAGTTAACAATTACTCGATATACTGGACAGAAAATAATATACTGCAGAAGAATAATCTTAAAGCGCTATAAAACATTGTCAAATTTGTTAATTATTACAGTCTAGTCTCGTTGTTTTTAAATGCATTTAATTGAAAACCACTCAATTAAACTACAAAATTACACTAAAATGAAATAGATAGATAGATAGATAGATAGATAGATAGATAGATAGATAGATAGATAGATAGATAGATAGATAGATAGATCTATCTGGCGGACGGGCGGAGAACCAAGCAAACAATAAGCTAAATCAATAAACGAGGTCTAAAATAATTCATCCGTTCGTTTTGATAGATTTGCTAAAGTATTAGTGAAGTGCAATTGACCAAATTAATATTAAGCTAGCACACAGAAACCATTAAACAACAGTTACAGTTATCATGGCTGCATAATATATTTGTTTCTGCACGTTAGATAAGCACACTGTACAAATATGTAAATTATAAGGATATCTTATACAAAATAAAGTTTTTGTTATTGGATATTTTAATTGGGGGTTGTTATAGACATTTACAGTATTAGGTAGTGAGTTGCTGACATACATTGTCTGATTCAAACGCTGTATCGCTATTTACACCCATGAGAAATATGGCAGCCTACAGCTACAAAGTCTGTTTCTTTATAGCTGTATACTTGTCTGTTTGCTATGAAATAAAGAAAACGATTTCATGATGTTAAAAAGATGGAAATTGTTCTTTAGATTTTTTAAGACAAAAATATTTTGTTAAAATTTAGTATTAACAATATTAAATGGTTCATTAATTAAAAAAAAAAATTAAAAGTAGTCATAGACGGATTTAAACTGGATCTTACGGCAAATAAATAAATAAATAAATATTTTAATTTTTACCTGCGCACAATCAGGTAATTCGGTTTACTAAACCTGCTGAAAAATCTATATTGTAATTTTAGTCATAAACTATTTGGTTTATACTATTAGTACTGGGATACTTAATTACTTATACTTATTTACTTACTTGCTTACTTACTTACAAATAAAGTTTATTTATTTATTTGCTTGTTTGTTTATTTGAACTTTGTGTTTGATGTATGATACACCACCGAAAAACATAATTTACCTATTAAAGTTTAATAAAGTTTTTCATTTCAGGAAGATGACAAAAAGGGGGGAAAAACAAAGATTAAGAGCGACCATTAGCTTAATTGAGTTCTGCCAAATTTTCTTTATTTGCGTTAAGTAAACGCGCGCTTAATCCAAAATTTTGGAATCTTCTTTCATGCATTTTTACACATACAGCATGTTTTAATTACAGGATATCACATGTCTAATATAATCTACATCTAAATCCATGTCACATTTTATGCTATAACCTGAATACATTAGGTTACAAATAAACCTTTGTTGACATGCATTGTCCAAAGAAAAATGTGACATGATAATAATGATAATAACATCTTTATTCGGTAAATTACCAAGACTTGTGAAGAATCCCGGTATTTCCATTAGTGCACCTTTTTTTTAACAAAAGAGAATGTATATGTGGTAATATAATGCTAGTTGATTTATTCTTAAAAAAGAGTACCTATATAAATATCGAAACAAAAAAAGTTTTCATTTAACGACATGCTCAAGCAGTGCAACGGCGGAGTTCCTTTTCGGCAGAACGCGGGCATGACGTCACAACATATCCCGCCAATAGGCAGTCAGAATCAGGCTCCCCGCGCGGCGCCGGTAACTGTCTAAGCAAGCATTTTTATTTGTTCCCTAATTGACCCAGATAAAGCGCTCACTGGCAGGGATCCTTCGACCCCCAGGCGCTGTCAGCAACAGAGCAGGGATTTGCGGACAGTAATAGCCTTTTACCGTACGCGTCCAATTTACCAGTGTGATCGTCCTAAAAGCGGGACGTTCTCGGTTTGGTATCTCGGGACCTAATCTCAATAAGACATGGTGCAACGGGGACATCTTGAAGAAACAGCTTCATTTTTAGCGTGACACACACCCACCCTCTACACACACATGAACTTGGATTTTACGCAAAATAAAAACGGAAGATGCCCGAAACAATCACAGAGAGCAACACGTCTGCGCTGTCGCGAGGATCTTCGTTTTTTATCGAGAACTTGCTTGGCTCACATCGCACCGAACCTCCAGCTTCTAATCTCAAACACTTGCGTGATGGCGTAGGACACAGAGAGATGAAACACAAGACAACGTATCACCATGAAGTGTGCCGTGCAGAATCCAGCACAAACTCCAAATCGGATATGTGCCCACCCTCGCCTTCGCCCTGGAATGGAAGGGACTCCCTGAATCTCAGGGCTCTCGAGAGATCTGATAGTGAGTAATCAAAGCCATAAATACA